>CM077643.1:33997604-35197604 GCA_039707465.1 Rhabdophis nuchalis
TATTGATCATCATCTAACCATTCCGATATCTGCCTGTAAATCTTGGTCTCCCTGGGTTAGCTTTTGATATTCCTGTATGACCTGTTAGTAGGCACAATAGTCAGCCACATATCTCAGTGACTGCAATCTTCATTTAAGTGGCAAAATTAGCCTGGAATTCTGTACTTTGGAGGAGAAAACAAGAGTCCCAGAACCCAGCAACCATGGACAAGTCTCACTGATTTTCTGTCATTCTACCATCTACTATCCTGCCAGCAACTTCAGAAAGAGCCAAGAGAGGACAAAGCTCAGAAAGAAAAGAGGTTTTCCTACACATTTCAGGAGGGGGAAAGGCAACGTAAGGCTCTTTGAAGTGAAGAGGCACTGGAGAAGATCTGCTACATAAAAAGGAAGCTGCATCCAGAGCAGCGTACAGCAGTGTATTCCATCAACCTGGCAGGCTGCAGTTGAGATGTTTTCAAGTTGCGTCCCAGTTGCTTACAAATGCTCACTAAGGAGAGAAACAAAAGTTACCCACAACATGCTCAGTTGTCTGTTTACAACAATTACATTTGATGCCTTGGAAATGACAACACTAAACAACTCATAAATCCAATGCAATCTTCATTTTAGTTCCGAGAGGCAGCTAGCTTTGTTTCTTTTCAGTTTCCCCCCCAACTAGCAAATGAACATCAATAAATTTGCAACCCATGGCCCACAATCTACACGTGGTCCTGGACAGCTAGTAATGCGGCTCCGTAAGATCGTATAAAACTATTTGTAAAAATGTTATTTATATACATTATATTATATATTTTATAGGCTACTCAAAGGCAATTCTTCGCTCAATGGCAGCCTAGGCAAGGCAAAAGATCCATGCTTTTTAGAGGAGTGTTTCTCAAACTTGATGATGGATGGACTTCAGCTCCCGGAATTCCCCAGCCAGCTATGCTAGGAGTTGAAGCCCACCCATCGTCAAGTTGCCAAGGCTGGGAAACACTGCTTTCGAGTAGTGCAAACGAACACGCCACACATTCTCGATTCATAGCTTTCTCTTACACAAGAGCACACAGCTGAAGAGAAGCCAACAGTGTAACCCACCTGCTTTGTGGACCAAAGATCTCAGGCTCCTTTAAGAAGGAGACAAGAGGAAAGACCTAGGGCAGGGTCAGCAACCCATGGCTCTGGAGTCGCATGTGGCTCTTTCATCCCTCTGCTGTGGCTCCCTGTCACCAGTCGGCTCCACAATTGATAGGGCTTTCAGTTAGGACAGGTAGAGGAAAAAGGATGCCGCGCTAGGAGGAAACTATGGTGGGGGAAACCGGACATACGGTCAGCAGAGGAAAAAGGACACCCCCCTCTATGGTGGGGGAACTGGATTTCCGGTTGGCTCCAGAATTGAACAGGGGACTTCTAGTTAGGACCTTTGTGGTGTCAGTTTGTAAAGAATCTCTATGACTACTATCAAACTGCCATAGAGAGGAGCATTCCAAACATACCTGTGGTCAGAATAGAATCTCAAGCTGGCCTGTGAATGTGCATGTCTAAACCATCTCTCATTGGTTAATGTGATTTATGACGAAAAGCTGAAGGGAGGACAGTCATGCGGGCAAAGTTCAGAAGCAGATAAAGAAAGCAGAAAAGATGGCTGCAAATAAGAAATGCCTAATGAGGAACGCCTAATGAAGCTGTTAATAAATCACTGCTTTTTGTATCATAATATCGGGTCGCTTATTATGAAGCAGGCATCGTTAGGGTACTTGACATGTGGCTCTTTGAGTGTTTAAGGTTGCCGAACCCTGACCTAGTGCTTTCCAAACCCTGGACAAGCAGATAATTCAAGGCAGAGATGCATAGTGTTTGGATCAGAAGTGGGCAGGCCTTCCTGGCAAACATTTTCACTTCTGGGCATCAGTCTCATAGTTGGCTTCTATACCAGGGGTATCAAACTGGATTTCTTTGAAGGCCGGATCAGCATTGTAGTTCTCTGTGGGCTGGTGGGGGGGGGGTGGGAGGTGGGCAGAGATGGGATGGACATCTCCTGCAGCACCCTGCCAGCCAAAATGGGGTGGGGGTGGGGCGCTTGCAGCTGCCCCCACCCTCTGTTTTTGGCCTGGACGCCCTTATGCAGCACTTTGCCGCACATGAGCCCCAAGTGTCTTATTTTGGCTTCCGCAGGCATTGCAGACTGGTCCTTTGCTATTTCTAAGCCGACTGTGTGTGCTAGATTTAAGCACCCTGCAGGCTGGATCTGGCCTGCAGGCCTTGAGTTTAACACCCCTGTTCTTTGCCATCCCTGCTTACAGGTACTCCTTGACTTATAACCGAGTGATGGTGACCTGTTCTTTTTTTTTTTTTTTTTTTTAAATAGTTTTTATTAGTATAAATATAAAATATAACATTTAACAAGTATACAACGTACATTTTTAGGGCAGAAAGAGGGAAAAGAAGAGTGGGAAGATAGGAAAGTGAGAAAAAGGGGGTGGACATACCGGGGGGTATAGCTATTCCCCCAATTCAAAAGTTTTTGTATGTCCCAGTCTGTTCTATCCATTGTTATATATATTTTAATATAACTGTCTGTACATGTGTCTCTACAGTTGTCTTAAGTTCACTATTGCCTCATTTGTTCCTTGTATTTATTTCATGTTTATGTTAGTTGGTTGTTTGCTTTGGTATCCTTTTGTTCTTTTTTCATACCATATGTACCACCTTTCCCATGATTGAGCATAAGTTGATTCTGCTTTGTCCCTTAAAACATATGTTAGCCTATCTGATTCAGCACAGTTAAAGATTTTTGATATGATTAGTTGGTCCGTTGGTATGTTACAGTCTTTCCATTGTTGGGCAATGGCCATCCTTGTTGCAGTTGTTATATGTATGAAAAGGTACCAGTCTCTGTTCTCAATTTGGTTTGGTTTAATGCCAATTAGGTAATATTCCGGTTTGAGGGGAAAGTTGATACCTACTATTTCCAACAACCAGGTCTGCATCTTCTTCCAAAGTTGATTGATTCTTGGACAAGTCCACCATTGGTGGAAGAACGTACCCCTGGCCGTTTTACATTTCCAGCATCTATCAGAGGTATTCGGGAACATGTGCGCTATTCTGGCTGGTGGTAAATACCACCTGTACAGCATTTTGTATAGGTTCTCCTTAAATGAGGAGGCCAGGGTCATTTTGATAGATTTGCTCCAAATTGTTTGCCATTCATCCAGTGTAATGTTCCTTCCTATGTTTCTTCCCCAAGCGATCATAGCATCTTTGACTATTTCCTCACCGATGTAACCTTGTAAAAGTAATTTGTATGCTTTGGAGATAAATTTAGTCGGTGAGTCCCATAGAATCTTATCAGTATCCTGTTTTGATGGGTAAATTCCAAATTGTTTTTTATCCCTGTTAAATTTAGACATTGCTTGGGTGTAGGACCACCAGTCTATTTTCCACCCCCTTTGCTCTAAGTCTGCCCTTGTTCTAATATTGCCAATTTCGTCTATCAGATCATCATAGGTTAAGTTTCTTTTTGAGTTATGAACTGTTGGGTAAGTCACTGCCTCAATTGGTGCTAACCATCTTGGAATTTGGTTATAAAGTTGTTTGATTTTTAACCATGACATAAAAAGAGTCGCCCTAGTATGATGGTTTATAAAACTTTTGGGATGTTTGTTATTTTTGGGCCAGAGATATGAATGCCAACCCTGGGGCAAATCATGGCCTTCAAGTGCCAATATTCGATTCCTTGAGAGAGTGACCCAATCTTTAACCCAGGTTAATGTTGATGCATAATAATAGAGCTCCCAGTTTGGTAGTCCCAGACCTCCTTTCAATTTGTGTTCCTGGAGCATTTTTTTTTTAATACGTGCTTTTTTTCCCTGCCAGACAAATTTAAGAGAGATCTGATCTAATTTTTGGAAGAATTATTTATTTGGTTTTACAGGTGCTGTTTGAAATAAGTATATCCATTTTGGTAAAATATATGCCTTGATAGCCGCTATCCTTCCTAATAAAGATATTGGGATTTTACTCCAATTTTCAAGTTGCCTGGCCGTTTCTCTTATTAGTTTATTGTAGTTTAGCTCTTTAATTGCAGAACATCTATTGGTTAGCCAGATTCCCAGGTATTTCACCTTTTTAACGATTTCAATTCCCATTAATTCTTGTATTTGCTCCTTTTGTTTCCCTGTTATATTTTTGGTTAATATTTTAGTTTTTTGTTTGTTGATTTTTAAACCAGCCTAATGGTGACCTGTTCTGACTCCCTCTCTTCACAAGATAATTAACTAGACGGACTGCTACTTGGCAGCTTGCCTGAACTAACCTGAACTAGACTGAAAGATTACACGACACAATTCTCCGACTCTGTAGCTTCTCTGTTGTTTCCTGCAAACCTACTCTTCACAGAGGATTTCTTTTAAAGCCTCTTGGGAAGGGCCAGGCAATTAGGCAGCTGATACTGATTATCTCCGATGGAGTCGATTGCCTCCTCTCAATCCTTAGCCTGACATCCGGGACAAACTGGGTTTCCTCCTCTAGAGCTGACTCACAGGACTCCTCACTAGAGGAATCCATCAGCAGCTCATCCGGAGCCGGCTGGGCCACAACAGTGACCCTTTGAAGTTTCGTCGAACCTCTCAAAATGTACTTACAAATCAGTTCCAAAGTTCTGATGGAGGCCCCCTCCCCCCGCAGTCATGTGACTGCATTTCGGGTGCTCAACAATTGGTCTGCCTTTATGGCCGTTTTGCAACATCCTGGGGTCAGGTGACTGCAGTTTACCTTTTTTTTGCAGAAAACTCGTGTTTACGAGTTTGCAGTTTTGGGCAAATTTTTATTTATTTATTTATTTCCAATTTATACCCCGCCCTTCTCCTATAAAAGGACCCATAGCGAACAATAAATTCTATGAACAACCAGGGTGTTAGATTAATGACTTCAGATTGACTTCATAACAATGGTGACTCATTTAACTACCCCCAAACCAAAAAAGAAAAAAGGTAAAATCGGACCGGTCGCATGATTATGACCGTTAACGGGCAGGTTCCATTATGGGCATAAGTCGGGGAGTCCCTCTATTACAGAAGTACATGTTCATGCTTACTTGGCAACACGGGACAAAATCTCCTTGACTCGCACAACCAGCCTTTCATGTTGTATAGGATTGCTCTCAATGGTGCTGTGAAGCTTTGCCATGTAGAAATCAAGTGTGTTCATAGTGGGGGTCTCACCGGTGCCTGTTGGAAAGAATCCCAATAACTGCCTGAGCACCAATTAGCATCCTCGCTTAATCAACATTGTGTAGGCCAGGGGTCTCCAACCTTTGCAACTTTAAGTCTGAAGGACTTCAGCTCCCAGAATTGCTGGCTTTGCTGGCTGGAGAAGTCTGGGAGCTGAAGTCCTTCAGACTTAAAGTTGCAAAGGTTGGAGACCCCTGGTGGTAGGCTACTCTGAAGGTAGCAGAGAACCAAACCTCGCCCTCTGAATCTTGGAAATCGTATCTGGACATAACTTTTAAGACAACCAAGAGTTAAACGCTTGCATTTTTGACAAAGTAAAACATGCTGTTTGGAATGTTTTCTCAACAATGTATTTTGTACTCCTTCTGCATGGCTACAGAACACGTTGACCTGATTCAGAGTGATGACAATGCATAAATTTCTCTCCCCCCCCCCCCCCAATTTTCCATTTTAGCTCCAAAATGTACAGCTGAAATCTACCAAGTATCTAATTGGAAGAAATCAATATGTTTTCCAGTCAAGCAGTTCCAATATCTCAGGGGCTGCCACAAAGAAGAGGGAGTCAAGCTATTCTCCAAGGCACCCGAAGATAGAACAAGAAGCAATATCTTAAATGTAAGATACAGACAAATAGAAATAGCTGGAATATCTAGGAATGTAGTAAGATGGTATACGATGTTACTTGGTAACTGTGTACATATAGGGGGTGGGTTACTCCCAGTTGTATCTGTGTAGTTTTGCTTTGTCTTGTCAATGTCTTATTTATGTTCTTTTTTCTGTTACTAATTTACAATAAAATTATACATACATACATATATAAATTAAATTAGAGAGAGACCAGGATAGATCTATTTCGAGCTTATTAGCTCTCATCAGCTGGCCATACCCCTTACTGGGATTCGAACTGGGGCTATGTTGCATGCTAAGCAAGTAGCCTAGCACTTTAGCCAAGCCGGTTCCCCTTATTGCATCAGCAGAGACAGGGTATATTAGTATAGGTAATTGTTTCTCAACAACCTGTTATTAGGCCCCAATTAAGGGAGGAGACATACAGTTTCCTTTCCTGCCTTTCGACTCATCACCAGAGATAATCTAGACAGCAAGCCAGGAATTACGTTGTGTGATTTTTTAGATATGTGTGTTAGTTTTATGAGCTGATCAATAAATTAAATTAGAGAGAGACCAGGATAGATCTATTTCGAGCTTATTAGCTCTGATCAGCTGGCCATACCCCTTACTGGGATTCGAACCGGGGCTATGTTGCATGCTAAGCAAGTAGCTTAGCACTTTAGCCAAGCCAGTTCTCCTTATTGCATCAGCAGAGACAGGGTATATTAGTATAGGTAATTGTTTATATAAATTATATATATAAAAGAAGCAATGGGTGGAAACTAATCAAGGAGAGAAGCAACTTAGAACTGAGGAGAAATTTCCTGACAGTTAGAACAATTAATCAGTGGAACAGCTTCCCTCCAGAAGTTGTGGATGCTCCCAACAGTGGAAGTCTTTAAGAAGATGTTGGATAGCCATTTGTCTGAAATGGTATAGGGCTTCCTGCCTGGGCAGGGGGTTGGACTAGATGACCTCCAAGGTCCCTTCCAACTCTGCTATTGCATTGTATTGTATTGTATTGATATCCCAGAAATGCTTGTAGCCCCCGTAGAAACCTGGTTTGTTTCTGCTGCTGGCATCTATTCCCTCCCCTCTCCAATTTCCTATTGCCTTTTTTCAGTCGCCTTCAGCTTGCATCCATTTATTCCAGTTCAGCAGCCCTGAAAAAGCAGACATATGACTGACCTGTCATTAACGTTTCAGCTGTCACAGCCATGCAATTGTTATCTGGGCACTCAGGTGCCTGGCTTGCGATTATAACCTCACAGGGAGGTTACATAATCGGTCATATTATTATGATTTGCAGATTTCTCTCAAGGCTTCCCCGCAAGCAACCGCAATTGGGAAGCCAGTAGGGAAGGTTGCAAGTTGCTCTAGTACAGGGGTCCCCAACCCCTGGTCTCTGGACCTGCATTGGTCCTTGGGATGACAGCAACCAGACCACGCAAACACGTGAAGCCCCATCTGTGGGATGCAGGCAGCATGCAAAACCACGCCCCACCCCTCTCCAACCCACAAAAAACCCTCTCTCCACAGAACCTGTCCTTGGTGCCTCAAAGGTTGGGAGCCGCTACTCTAGTAAGTGACTCCCGCTTTTGCTCCATCAGCAGCACAATAGCATTCATTTCCCTTGGTCTACACCTGTTCTGACCGAGGCTGTAGAATAACACATTTGGAAGGGATCTTGGAGGTCTTCTATTCCAACCTCCTGCTTAGGCAGGGAACTCTATACCCGGAATGGTGAACCTATGGCACGCATGCCACAGATGGCACGCGGAGCCATTTATTAGGGCACGTGAGGTGTTGTCCTGTCAGCTCCAGTGCGCATGCGCGCACTGGTCAGCTGACTTCAGCTTTCTTTTGAGGCCATTTTTCATCAGCGCGAAAAACCGACCCTACGGGCAAACTGGAAGTTCAGGAACAGGCTTCCAGTTTGCTCATAGGGCCGGTTTTCGCCCTCCGGAGTCTTCAGAAGCCTTCAGGAGACTTCCCTGAAGGCTGGAGGGCTAAAACCGGCTCTATGAGCAAATCGGAAGTCTGTTCCCAAACTTCTGGTTTGTCCATAGGGCCAGTTTTTCATGCTCCGGAGGAAACTCCTGAAGCCTCTGGAGGGCCTCGGGGGGGAGGGAAGGGGGGGGGGAATGGGGAGGCTGTTTTCACCTTCCCAAGGCTCCTATAAAGCCTCTGGAGCCTGGGGAGGGCGAAAAAGGCATGGCAAAAACGGGGTGGGTGGATGTTGGTCGTGCGCGCATGCACGCTGGGGTCATGTACATAGCATTATGGGTGTGGCACACCCGCAAATGACCCCTGATTATTTGTTCTGTCAGGAAATTTCTCCTTAGTTCTAGATTGTTTCTTTCTTTGATTAGTTTCCACCCATTGCTTCTTGTTCTACCCTCTGGTGCTTCGGAGAATAGTTTGACTCCCTCTTCTTTGTGGCAACCCCTGAGATATTGGAACACTGCTATCATGTCTCCCCTAGTCCTTCTTTTCATAAGACTAGACATACCCGATACCTGACTGCTACCATGTTTCCCTGAAACTAAGACAGGATCTTATTTTCTTTTGACCCCCGAAATAAGCGCTTGGCCTTATTCCCGGGGAGGTCTTATTATTTTTGAGGTGCAGGAGGCAGCAAGCGTGGTCACCTCATGGCTGCTGCTATGTTGCAATATTTTCAGGGAGGGCTTATTTTAACGCATGCGCTCAAAAACCCAATTGGGCTTATTACCCAGGGAGGTCTTGTTTTCAGGGAAACCAGGTACACACAAGTATTGCAAAGCATGCAGACTTCCATGTCTCCTAAGTTGGAAACTGGAAGCCCTGTCAAAGGAAAACTCTCCCATACCTGGAATGGGAAGGCTGGCAAAACTGGCTGTCAGAGCTTGGCGCACCGTCTGGAGTTGTTGCTGCAACGCCATTGTCTGCCTCTCCTCCAGGGCAAGCTCCTGCTCGAGGCGCTCCTTGGCGCAGCTCATGCCCTCCGTGTGCTTCTGCAGGATGGCATTCTGCTCCTCAAACTCCGTGTTCATCTTACGCAGTCTCCGCAGCTCTGCTTCCCGGGCTGCTCCAGCAAAGAGAAAGGGAAAACAGGAGGACCGGAATTAAAAAAAAAAAAAAGGGGGGGGGGACCACGGATCACAATCCTACTGCTTTGTTTCTTCAACCTCTGTTTTGCTTACTACAACCTTCAATTTGACACTTTTCAGATGTGTTTGTTCCAGCTCTAAGAATTTCCAGACTTTGTGTTGGTTGGGAATTTTTAGGGACACCAGAGAGAAACCAGCTTTCTGGACAGTCTATTTATCTTCCATAATGTCATAATAATAATAATAATAATAATAATAATAATAATAATAATAATAATAATAATAATAATAATAATAATAATAATAATAATAATAATAATAATAATAATAATAATAATAATAATAATAATAATAATAATAATAATAATAATAATAATAATTTAATTTAATTTAATTTAATTTAATTTAATTTAATTTATAACCCGCTCTCTCCCCCCAAAGGGACTCGAGGCGGGGCACAGGGAAATTAAAAATACATATAAAAACCACAAACAATACAGCATTAAAAAAGAATTAAACTAAAACCCTGCGCTAAAATCCCATGTTAAAACTAAGACAAACCCCTAAAAAACCCTAAAAACAGTTAAGTTATCCCAGGCCGACCAAGCAGAAGAAATCTCAACTCAACTCTTCTTGTTATTAATTGCAAAGTCGTGTCTGACCCATCACGACCCCAAGGGCAACGTTCCTCCAGGCTTTCCTGTCCTCTACCATCCTCTGGAGCCCATTTAGGCTCACGCCTGCTGCTTCAGTGACTCCAGCCACCTCATTCTCTGCCGTGCCATTCTTCTATTGCCCTTAATCATTCCCAGCATTAAGCTCTTCTCCAGTGAGTCTTTCCTTCTCATTAGTATTTGAGTTTCGTCTTCAGGATCTGGCCTTCTAAAGAGCAGTCAGGGTTGATCTCTAGGACTGACCACCTAGATCGCCTTGCAGTCCAAGGGACTCGCAGGAGTCTTCTCTAGCACCAGAGTTCAAAGGCCTCCATTCTTTGGCGCTCAGCCTTTCTTATGGTTCAACTTTCACAGCCATCCATTGTAGGAAAACCAGAGCCTTGACTATACACACTTTTGTTGGCAGGGTGAAGTCTCTGCTTTTCAGTATGCTGTCTAGATTTGCCATAGCTTTCCTCCCCAGGAGCCAGCGTCTTTTAATTCCTTGACTGCAGTCCCCATCTGTGGTGATCTTGGAGCCCAGGAAAATAAAATCTGTCACTGCCTCCATTTCTTCCCCATCTATTTGCCAGACTCAACTCTAATGGACTTCAATAAATGTAGTCAGTCGGTTTTATCTGTGTAATTTGAATTATGCACTGTTTGCCTTCTCCTATAATTCCCCGAGAAATGATTCTGAAAGATTTAGTATCTAATCAGAATTCGCAATTGGGACAACAAGGAAGGATCTTCCAGGTGTTTTATGAAGACAGCCAAAACAAAAAGTGAACTGGTTCAGACATTGTACAAAGCCAACAGATCATGAATTCAAGGTGGTTTATTTTCTGGACTTAGCCTACAGTAGGAACAAAGGTACTGTTCTTTTATGTTTTAGCTCAATTTGTGAACTGAACCAACTATGGTTTAATAAACTGTTGTTAACTGAAGATAAAGACTGTTAATCTAGTCATTTGCTTTAGAATAAAGGTCTATGGAGATTCTCAGTTATACAGGTCATGGTTGTCCCAAAATGCCTTTTCAAGAGGCAGCTAGACTTTCTGGTTTTTCTTTTCTTTTCTTTTTTCTTTGAAGATGTTTCGCTTCTCATCCAAGAAGCTTCTTCAGCTCTGACTGGATGGTGGGGAATGGAAGGATTTACGAGCAAAACCAGAAAGTCTTGTTGCCTCTTGAAAAAGCACCTTTGCTTTAGAATAGTTCTTAGAACTTGCCTTGTGTGCCAATATCCATCTCTAGTATTAAAGATTTCCACTCTTTCAGTGATTAATGAGGCAATCTCTCTTCCATCGCGACTGAAGGCAAAAAAAACTCAATTCCAGATTTTCTAGCCATTTTAAGCTAAGCTGCTCCTCCTTCCTCAAGTCTGGATGGGGAGAAACAGGCTTCGACTCAACCCGTCCAAGACTGAGTGGCTGTGGTTTCCGGCGTCACGATATAGCCAATTGGTTCCATCTATGGCTATCGGGGGCGAGTCACTGGCTCCCGCGGAGAGCGCCCGCAATCTGGGCGTCTTCCTGGACTTTCGGCTGTCTTTGGATAACCATATGACAGCCGTGGCCAGGGGGGCTTTTTATCAAGTTTACCTGATACACCAGTTGCACCCCTTTCTAGATCGTGACGCCCTATGCACGGTCACTCAAGCCCTCGTCATCTCCCGCCTGGACTATTGTAACGCTCTCTACATGGGGCTCCCTTTGAGATGCACCCGGAGGCTCCAGCTAGTTCAGAATGCGGCCGCGCAGGGGATCTTGGGGGCCTCAAGATGCTCCCATGTAACACCTCTCCTGCGCGAGCTACACTGGCTGCCTGTGGCTTTCCGGGTGCGCTTCAAGGTATTAGTAACCACCTTTAAAGCGCTCCATGGCATGGGACCTGGTTATTTGCAGGACCGCCTCCTACCACATACCTCCCTTCGACCTGTTCGCTCCCACAGAGTGGGCCTCCTCAGGGTACCGTCGGCCGGGCAATGCCAGCTGGCGACTCCCAGGGGGAGAGCCTTCTCTGTGGCAGCCCCCGCCCTCTGGAACAACCTATGTACAACCACGGACCTGCGCCTCTTCCGGCGGGCATTAAAAACACATCTATTTCGTGCGGCCGGCCTGGCGTCGTTTTTAAATTTGGCTTTTAAATAGGGGTTTTTATTGTGATTTTAGTACAGGCGTTTAGTTTAATTCATTTTTAAGATGTTTTATGGTATTTGTTGTTTGTTGTTGTTTTATCAGTGCCTGTTCACCGCAAGGGAGATAGGGCGGTATATAAATACGAATAAAACTAAACTAAACAAACATTTTACTAAAATCACAACTTTCTTAGAAAATGTGGGCATCTTTACTTTCAAACCTATCTGCACTGTATGTCAAAATCTCTTTGTAAAATATCTCTGGTGTATCTAAAGAAATAGAAAAAGCAGCATCCACTCTTAATACACATGTCCACTCATTCAGTCTAACAATTTCATCCCTATCAGATTTAAGATTCGGATTGCAGCCGTTGCTTGTGGCTTTTGGAAGGCGGGGCAGTGGGAAGAAATGCTATTTGGTATGCCCCAGGTTCCATAAGGGAAACCATCCTATCTTAATACAGATTGCATTTCAACAGCTACTTCATTTGTACCTTTGTTCTGGTCTAAGAATTCCTCTGTAAAAATAGGGACATCAAAGGTTGAGAAGCCATCGCCGCCACTGTCTCCAATCTGCAAGAAAAGATAGATTAGAAAGCTAGCCAAAAAGCGTTAATAACTTAAAAGTTGATATATTTTTCTCGGCCTGGCTTGGAAACACTGAAAATGTGGGGAAACACACTATATTTCCAGAGAGCCTTAGAAGATCATACCCTTTCTTTTTCAGAACTAGCAATGAAAGGTTGGGTATTGCAATGGCGCTACCTCACTATCTATCTATATAAATAAAAATGTAACAAGAGTTTGTCCAAAACCGCTAATCTCCGAAAGTACTGCACCGATCGCTTCCAAATTTTCACACAACGTTCCTTTAAAATACAGCACCAATGATATATGTAGATGTCACACCTGTGCCAGGTACACGCAACAGAAATGTAAAAAGTTGTAAAAAAGATAGGTAGATAGATACAGAGAGAGCAGTGGGCCACAGGTATTATGTCATCCTTTATGACATAAAATACTCTGTCCATAAGATTCAAGGAGAAATACGGTAGGTAGGCAGCTATAGGGAGAGAGGGAGGGAGAAATGCGGTAGGTAGGTAGGTAGGTAGATAGATAGATAGGTAGGTGGATAGAGAGAGGGAGAAATACAGTAGGTCGATAGGTAGAGGGATAGAGAGGGAGAGGGAGAGATACAGTAGGTAGGTAAGTAGGTAGGTAGGTAGAGGGAGAGAGGGAGAAATACAGTAGGTAGGTAGGTTGGGGGTTATATGGTGGTTGTGTGTATGTGTTTGTGTGTGCAGGTGCAGATCTACACACAGATTGGTTGGCCATTTTACCAGACTGGGCCACAGCAACGCGTGGTCAGGAAGGGCTATTACATTAATGTGCATCAACGCTCCAGGACAAAACTAAAAGGGGTTAAAACAAAGCTTATATCTATGATTCTTCTTATAGTTGAGAAGTCACAGCAGTTGATAGAAAGAACACAGCCACCATTAAATTAATGTTCAAGAAACAAAAATGGTATTATCTAGGCCAGGGGTGTCAAACCCGTGTTGGCAACAGAGTCAGACAGTGAGGAGATTGGGGAGGGACATGGGCCAGTCCTGGGGGCTGAGGAAAGCCCAGACAAGAGCTCTGCATCGGAGGCAAAGAGGGAGCTAAACAGCAGTGAGGCAGAGACAGAGCTGGAGCCTGTTCCCAGTGTGCACATGCACAGAACTGCCAGAAGACAAGAACAATTAAGAAAGCAAGGTCGACTTGGGATTAATCACCTTGTAGGTGATTGCCCCTCCCATAGGAAACAAAAGAGGAGCGAACGTGGAAGGGGCTTTTGCAGAAAACAATTCGTTCCTTCGGTCATTTCAAGAGTGGAAAGTTCTGTTTGTGACTATAAGAGACTGTGCCAAGTTTTGCCTTGCACTGCATTTGGAAACTACCGTATTTTCCGGAGTATAAGACACAGTGGAGTATAAGACGCACCAAGGTTTTAAAGAGGCAAATTTAAAAAAAAAGTTTTTGCGCTTTGCAACCCCCCCCCCCCAAAACGGCCTGTTTTTTGTGAAAACGGGCCCATTTTTTGTCAAAAAAATTGCATGCATAGCCTTTAGGAGGTTTATAGGGTACTCCTGGGGTCGGGGGGGGGGGGCAAAATTGAGCAAAAAATGGTCCGTTTTTCGCTCATTTCTGCCCTCTCCAGCCCCAGGAGCTCTCTGAAGCCTCCTACAGGCTTTGGATGGCCATTTTGGTGAAGGGATCGGGGGTTTCAGGAGGCAAAAAATGCTGTATTCAGTGTATAAGACGCACCCAGATTTTCAGCCTCTTTTTTGAGGGAAAAAGGTGCATCTTATACGCCCCAAAAATATGGTAGTTATGTAGTAGTTCTTCAAACGAAACAAGGCAAGGTTCGTGTTGATAAATATTCCTCTGAAAGTGTTTACTAAGCCTTGCTCACTGTGAATAAAAGGAATTCACAGTCGTGTAAATAAAAGGGGTTTTGTCGGGACCAAGACTCTGCTTTTTGCTTTTGAAGGAAGCCTGGGTCAGAACAGTGGTGTCATGTGACATATCACAACTCCCCCCCTCCCCCTTATGACACATCCGGCTCACGGGCCATGAGTTTGACACCCTTGATCTAGGCCAGTGATGGCTAACCTTTTTTGGCTCACATGCCAAAAGCTGGTGGAGCGCAGGGGGGTCATGGGCATGCCACACCCATAATGCTGTGTGTGTGACCCCCTGCTTTTGGCACACTTTTTTTCGCCCTCCCCAGGCTCCAGAGGCTTTCTAGGAGCCTGGGAAGAGTGAAAACAGCCTCCCCCCCCCATCTCCAGAGGCTTCAGGAGCTTCCCTGAAGCCGCCAGAGGGCGAAAAACGGCCTCAAAAGAAGGCCTACATCAGCTGGCCAGCGCACACAAGCGTGCTGAAGTTGATAGGGCAATGCCTCGCGTGCCCTAAGAAATGGTTCCGCGTGCCACCTGTGGCACCCGTGCCATAGCTTTGCCATCACTGATCTAGGCAGTGTCAAATGAAATTTTCTTAGAAGTGAACGTAATAGTTGCCCTAATTTTCAAATCAGTAGGAAGTTCATAACACTGGAACAGAAAGCTTCCCTGCAAATTTTAAATCTAATGTCTAGATCAAAAACTACATCAACATAACTGCTTTTCTGGAGTTTATAACTTTTAGGCTCAGATTATTGATGGCTTTGGTTTTTTTTCCCTTCGACCTTCAGATAGAAATGTTTTGAAATTGCAGCTCGGTTGCAATACCTGCTGTCTGGGGGGGGAGGGGGAGAATACCTAGAAAAAGTATAATGCAGGCTAATGAGGACCCAGAATATTGGGGGCAGTAGGCTGACTCTGTAAACCGCTTAGAGTAGACTATAAAGCACTTCACAGTGCTATATAAATCTAAGTGCTATTGCTATTGCTACTCTCCACATTCAGTATGCTAGATCAGGGATCTGCAAAGTTGGCTCTTTTAAGACTGGTGGACTTCAACTCCCAGAATTCTGGGAGTTGAAGTCCACCAGTCTTAAAAGAGCCAACTTTGCAGACCCCTGTGCTACATAAAAGGCAAAGCAGATGGATGGTGAAATATCTTACCTAAATTACTAATATCTAGAAAATAAACATAACCACAGGTTTGGAATTCCTAAAAGCAAAATCTGAAGCCACCCCATACCTTGTATCCATTGAGTAATGTGTTCACAGTTCCAGCACCAGCGTCCTCTAAAGTAATATTTTTTAAAAGAAATAAAAATTAGTTCCTCAGAGCGGATAATCCAGCCATGATCTGAATTAAACCCCTCCTAGGGCTTTCAGCTTCAAGCAGAGGGGAGGGAATATGCAAGGGAAACACTGAAGGACTGATATTCACTTGGATCAAGAATCCCTACATTTGGAGATGCTATGGTAAATAAGACTTCCTGCCCACGCAGGGGGTTGGACTAGAAGACCTACAAGGTCCCTTCCAACTCTGCTATTGTATTGTATTGTACTTCACAGCTTTTATTTATTTATTTATTTCGAATTTATAACCCGCACCTTCTCCTAAAAAAGGACCCAGGACAGCGCACAGGAAAATTTAAAAAACAATACATATATACAAAATAATATTATTAAAACCTATTAAACTTATAACCCTGTGCTAAAAACAATTTAAAATCCTCCTAATTAAAATTTACAGCTAATAACAGTCAGAAACGGGAGGTTATGCTAGGCCGGATTGTTGAAATAGATGCGTTTTGAGACACTGGCGGAAAAGGCAGAGGTCTGAGATGGTGAGTAATTCGGGGGGCAGGTCATTCCAGAGGGTAGGGCCCGCCACAGAGAAGGCCCTTCCCCTGGGTGCCGCCAACCGGCATTGCCCAGCCGACGGCACCCGGAGAAGGCACTCTCTATGGGAGCGGAGCGGTCGAAGGGATGTATGGAGCAGGAGACGGTCTCGCATATAGCTAGGCCCCGAGCCATGGAGCGCTTTGAAGATGGTCGTCAACACCTTGACCATTTTCAGCTGGAAATTGAACCAGTCAGGCACATCTGATTGTGGGCCAAATTTGTTTACCCCTTTGGAGATGAGAAGAAAAAAAAATCCAAAAAGGAACAAACTGCCTTCGGAGGTTGTGGGTGCCCCATCACTAGAGGCTTTTAAGAAGAGACTGGGCAGCCATTTATCAGAAATAGTATAGGTCAGGGGTGGGCAAACTCATTAGTCAACAGAGCCAAATATCAACAATACCATGATTGAAATTTCTTTTGAGAGCCGGAAGGTGTGGCCTGTTTTGTGGGAGTGGCTCAGTGGTCATGTGACTGGGTGGGCGTGGCCAACTTGGAAAATGTGGTGAAACTCACTTAACGACGGTCTTGGTTAGCAACCAAACTTTTAGGCTCAATTGTGGTCATACGTTCTTTCTTCCTTTCTCTCTCTCTTTCCTCCTTCCCCCCCTCTCTCTCCATTTCTCTCTTTCTTTCTTTCTCTCTTTTTCTCTTTCTTTCTGTCTCTCTTTCTCTCTCTTTTTCACTTTCTTTCTTTCCCTCTTTCTCTCTCTTTCTCTCTTTCTTTCCCTTTGTCTCTTTCTCTCTTTCTTTCTCTCTCTTTCTCTCTCTTTCTCTCTCTGTATCTCTCTCCTTCGTCTGCCCATCTCTGTCACTCTGTGTGTGTCTGTCTGTCTGTCTCTCACTCACTTAATCAGTCTCTATCTATCTGTCTCTCCCTCCCTCTCTCTGTCTCTCCCTGTCTCTGTGTGTGTCACTCACTCTGATTCTCTCCCTCCCTCTCTCTGTCTCTGTATGTCTGTCTCTCCCTCTTTCCCCCTGTCTGTCTCCGATTCAATCCCTCCCTGTGTCATTCTCTATCTGTGTCTCTCTCTGTCTCTCTCCCTCCCTCTCTTTCTCTCTGTCTCTGTCTGTCTCTCTGTCTTTCCCTCCCTTCCCCTCTGTCTCTCTCTGTGTATATCAGTCACTCCCTCTCTTCTCCCCCCCCCCCAACCCGGGAAGCAGCAGAAGGGCCTGGCATGCCAGAGGTTACGGACGCCTCCTCCCGCAGTGGTTTGCCGACCACTGGTATAGGTCTTCTATAAGAGGAGGGGGTTGGATCAGATCAAGGGTCCCCAATCCCCGGGCTGCGGCCCACTATGTGGCCGTGGCCTATTCAGAACCAGGCCACGCGAGACGTGGGCTGGCATGCACGCATGCATGCATCTCCGCTTGCACGAGCAACGGACTGGCACACACACACATGCCAGGCGACCATTCACACGAGTGGAGTAGCAGGCGCACTGGCCCACTGCTCACATGCTCCGGGTTCCCCTCTTCCCCCCTCCCAGCCAGGCTGCCAAGTGCAAAGATTGGGGACTGCTGGACTAGATCAGTGGTTCTTAACCTGGGCGATACTGCTCCCCAGGGGGCGATTTCGTTTTTCAGGGGGGCGATGGAACAAAAAGGAACAATGTAGGGGCAAAGGAACGGAAGGGGGGCGATATGGGAGCAATGGAGCGAGAAGTTTTGGGGACACTTTTGAGACTTTTTTCATACAGTGAACCGCTGTATGTCTGTCGTACAAAAACATCAGATTGCTCGCTATTAGTGGATTGAACTGTGCTTTAAAATGTTCCTCCAGCTAGCTTCAGTACAGAACGCCGTACATATGTGAATACGCATCGCTCATCTTCATGCGCATTGCGCAGTAGTCTCTATCACTCTGCCCATACAGTAGCGCGCCATTGGCCTTTTTACAGTGTGCATGCATATATATTTTCCTCGAATCTTAATTTAGTTTCAGAGTTTTCGTCTTGAAATTCTTAGTTCCTGCCTTGCGGTTTGTTCTTATGCACTTTTTATATTTCTTTTTGCATCTTAAAATTCACTTGTAATTAAATCATTAAATGTCATTGGTTTTTTTCGGGCATTTCATTTTCTTGCAATTGAATTTTGTTTTCAGTGGTCATTGCATTTAAGTGTCATTGCATTAGCTGCAATACATGTATCACGAAGTTTGGGAGTAAAGTGATGGGTGGCATCAGGATTTTTCACACAGTTTGAGATATGACTTGAAATAAATTATTTGCATCGATATGTCCCGATGGCAATTTTAAAGAAAACAAAAAATGTGTTTGCATGCATTGAAGAATTATTTCCCTGTGTTGTGATTGAGAGGTTATGTTGGGGGAGGGGGTGGCGATGATAACTTCCTCAATGGCTCAAGGGGGTGATTCTTTCAAAAAGGTTAAGAACCACTGGACTAGATGACCTCCAGGATCTCTTCCAACTGCATTACTGTTACTATTACAGTTATTGTTATTGGAACCTCCCCCCACCATGAGTCATCAAATGAAAATGGCAGGGAAACCTCCACCGGTCCTCATAGTATCTTAAAAGACTAGTCTCCAAGAAGAACAGAAAATCCTCATTCCTAGATCCAATATTGCTTGTAACCTTGTTTTAGCTAAGCTCATTTGAAACTAGGATTCTGTATGATGTATACATCAAAGGAACTGCTGGCTAATTGTTGTGTAGCCGTCAGCCTGCTTAGAAACATACTTAGGTAGACAAATTTCTGCTGCTCCATTTTCCACGAAGGATCCTTTTTCAAAGAGGAATTACAAAGAAGGCTGAGAAATTAGCTGGAGGGGAAGCGGGACAGCAAACTGCTGGAGAAATCTATAAGTCAGCGGTTCTTAATCTTTTCGGGGCCATAGTCCAGCGGCCCCTAACCTTTTGGGCACCAGAGAGCGGTTCCATGGAGAGAAGTGTCAGCCTCTACTACCTTGCATGCTTGCTATCAGCAGCCATAGTAGCAGGTAGGGTGGGAGCTCATGGTATTTGGGAGGGGAAAAGTGCTGGTGGAAATATCTCAAGAAGGGAATTTTGTTCTCCCCATCGTGTTTGGGTTTGGTCAAGGCCAACTGTCTCTGCATACCGGCTGAATGAGGCCACTTGAAGATGACCCCCCCCCCCACGTGACACCTTTGGGAGATGGAGATTGGACATCGGGTTGGGGTAACTGGGGGGGGGGGAGGGATTTGGGTAAACGTTTGATAGGTACTTCACACTTTTTTTGCTTCAAATCTTGTTTCACTTTCGGTTGTTTTTATTTCATGTCCAGTAAAGGTACCTTTTCCCTAATTAAATGGAGTTGGGGGTTTTCTTTCTTGGATTTTGAAGGTGTCACGCCTGACAAAGAGGTTTTTCTGTGGCGTGGGGGTGGTGGCATGGGTTCACAAGCTGCCTACATCCCGGGGATGGAATTCCACTTGTTTGCATGGCCCGGGTTTCTGACATGCCATGGCCTGGTGCCCGTTAGGAATGTAATCCTAGTGTTGGGTCAGCAATATATATAAACCATGAATGGAATATTGTATCTATAACTTTAACTGCTACAGTGAAATGTGATTGGCTGCTGTTTCCTCAATCAGCCATAAGAGGGAGCCAGAATCACTGTTAGTTGCTGATCCTTGAATGATGAATGCTCTGTATGTCGGTTATTGATCAGCGAAGAGAATCGTGAGTTTAGCAATTGTACGCCAGCGTTTGAGTAATAGACTGTGTATATGATTCAGAACTACCTATCACTTGTTTGTGAAGAAGTGTATCTTACTTTATTTTTCCAACGCAAGTAAAAGTCTACTTGTTTTACCATCAGTGTCTGTGACTGATAGTGTGGATACCTAGCAACATATCTCTTGCTACATTCTGCTGCACATTTTTCGGTCTCCTAACACAGGGGTCCCCAACCCCTGGTCCGTGACCCGGTGCCGGTCCGTGGCTTGATAGGAACCGGGCCGCAGTGAGCGGCGCAACTCTTAGAAAGGGCCCGAGAGGAGGAGGAGGGGGCAGCCCCCTGGGCAGAACGTGCGCCAGAGAGGGAGAGCGCAGGCACGGCTGCTCGCGCTGTTGGAGGCCGAGAGGGGCGAGTGAGCCGACTCACCCCCCCAGCGCGCACCCGCCGCCTGTTCCCCCTCCCCCTGCTCCCCCTCTACACCGGCCGAGCCATGGCCACCGGTCCGTGGAATTTTTTTAACATGAAACCAGTCCCTGGTGCCAAAAAGGTTGGGGACCCCTGTCCTAACGGAGATATCCTTAACAGTGCCAGTTCACGGACAAGGGCTTGGGGACCCCTGCCATAGATATCTTCGAGAGGTTGTAAAGCCTATACACCTCTTTCATTTTTAAATTCATAAAATATGTAGTCACAAATGGTATTACAAAGTTTAGAAGCCTTTCTTGGAGTCCATTAATTACTATGTTGCATATGTACATTACTGAATGAAAAGCTAAATGTGTCAGATCCGTGAATTTGCTATTCTTCAGGGAAAGAGAGGGGGGGGGGCTTATATTTCCTTTACACTTTATTTTCTTTGTTTCTCCTATATATCCTGTACAATGTAATTAATTACTTTATAACTTCTCACCTGGTGCCTACGAGGCCTGGCATTTTCTCACCTTGGAATGTGAGGGGAGGGGGGCCATGTGGCTTGCATCTCTCAGGAAACGACCCTGAGAAAGTCTCCTTATCGCTTTCTCAGAGCGTCCCGTTACAATAACATCTCCACACCTGCGAATTGGCTGAATCCACATCGGACTGTTGGGCGGGGACTCGAATTTCCTTTATTCTTATTGTATTGCCTTAAGGACCCCAGATCCTGCTTTGCTTTTGCCCTGCTATCACGCCTTTCTCAAGAAAAGGTTTCTTTCTAAATGTTAAGTTTCAAGAGCTGTTACTTCCTTGAATAAAGAGGGAAGGCCAGGCATTACCAAACATGTCCCTTGGGAACAGGGGTCTCAAACTTGATTTCATTGAGGGCCGCATGAGGGTTGTGTTTGACCTCTGGGGGCGGAGTGGTCGTGGCCGGGGTCAGCATGGCCAGCTCGATGTCCTGGAGCCCTCCAATTTTTGGTGGCAGAGGGCTGCAGGAGGCCGTTGCAGCAGAAAACGGAGCCCGAGATTGCTGCACACGGCCCTCCTGGCCTCCATTTTGGCTGGTAGAGGCACCATGGGCCGGTCCTTTGGTGTTTCCAGGATGGCTCCACTGGCCAGATCTAAGCGCCCTGAGGGTCAAATCTGGCCTGTGGGCCTTGAGTTTGATACCCCTGTTTTAGAACAACAACATGAGGAAGAAATACGATAATGGAGAATCCCTAAGAGACGACTTTGTACAATTCCTCTATGCTGGATTTTCAAGTATCAAATGAAACTGCAAAACTAACCTTTTTTAATTTTCTTCTCTTGCATCTTCTCAGCACACAGCTTGTAAGCTTCGGATTGCTGGTACTCCCTCAGCTCCTTCATGTATTGCTGCTTCTCCCGTTCAGCCTCATCCAGATAGCGCTGAAAAGACAGGAAAAGTTACAACTGACCCACTCCACAAACTCCATCTCTCTTTATCCTATGTCTCAAAGGTGCTTTTTCAGGAGGCAACTGGGCTTTGTTTTTTTCTTTGAAGGCGTTTCTCTTCTCATCCAAGAAGCTTCTTCAGCTCTGATAGGACACTGGGGAATGGAAGGATGTATGCTCCTTGTAGACAGCTGGTCATTTGCATCCTTTTAGAGGGCCGTTGAAGCCCTTGGAGGTTTGTCTGTATCCTCAGGGTCACCTGAGTGGTGCTCCTGGTTCCTGTAATCTGCAATTTTTCCTCTGGAAATCCATTCCACACCATTCAAAGGGTGTTCATCCCAAATTGTACAGCTAAAAAGTCTGTAGAGATTCTCATTCATACAGGTCATGGTTGCCCCAAAGGTGCTTTTTTTCAGGAGGCACCTGGACTTACTTGGTTTTTCTTTGAAGATGTTTCGCTTCTCAACCAAGAAGCTTCTTCAGCTCTGACAGGATAGTGGGGGATGGAAGGATTTCTACTCCTTGCAGACAGCTGGTCATCTGCATCCTTTTAGAGCAGGGATGTCCAAACTTGGGAACTTTAAGACTTGTGGACTTCAACTCCCAGAATTCCCCAGCCAGCATAGCTTTCTGGCTGGGGAATTCTGGGAGTTGAAGTCCACAAGTCTTAAAGTTCCCAAGTTTGGACATCCCTGTTTTAGAGGATGTTGAAGCAATTGGAGGGTTTTCATCATGTAACCAAGCCCAATTTTATGACCTTTATTTTGAGGTCATCAGCAGTCATAATGCTAATATTGCAGTCTTAAAGCAAACCTACTGTTCACAGTGGTCTTTTTTTTACTGGAAACCGGAATGGAAGTAAACTGGTTTCCCTTTTTATTTGTCTCCTTTTCATGTATTCAAATTCATGTTTATACTTTTATCTGTTATCTTATATATGCTTGACAAAATAAATAAATTAATTAAAATTTTAAAAAAACTTACCATAAATTGCAGTCACATGATTATTATTATTATTACTATTACCATTACTATTACTATTATTATTATTATTATTATTATTATTCAAATTTATATCCCACACCTATCTCCGGATTGGACTCAGGGTGGCGCACAGGAAAGGAATAAAATATACAAAACAATAAATACAGGATATTAAAAATAAATTAAATTAAATTGCTAAAATTGCCAATTAAGATCCATTTCTAAAATAAGATTAAAATTTAGAGCTATGCCAGGCCGGCCTCGTGAAAGAGGTATGTTTTTAGAGCCCGGCAGAAGAGGCGCAGATCCGTGGTCGTGCGGAGGTCGGGTGGTAGGCCATTCCAGAGGGCAGGAGCTGCCACAGAGAAGGCTCTCGCTCTGGGGGCCGCCAGCCGGCATTGTCTGGCAGACGGCACCCTGATGAGGCCCACCCTGTGAGAGCCGACAGGTCTAAGGAAGGTATGTGGTAGAAGGCGGTCCCGCAGATAACCAGGTCCCATGCCATGGAGCGCTTTGAAGGTGGTCACTAACACCTTGAAGCGCACCCGGAAGGCGACAGGCAGCCAGTGCAGCTTGCGTAGGATAGGTGTTATATGGGAGTATCTGCAAATGCTCATAAATGAAGGCTGGTTACCTAAAAAGAATGCAATCCTATGGCCCAGGTGGAAGGGGGGGGGGGCATAAGGAACTTTGTATCCAAGTTGTACCTTTATTTATTTATTTATTTGTTTATTTATTTATTTATTTATTTGATTAATTAATTAATTAATTAGTTAATTAATTAGTTAGTTAATTAATTAATTAATTAATTTATATACCGCCCTACTCCCTCTCGGGACTCAGGGCGGTGAACAGCCACAGTAAAAAGAGGAAATACAATAATTAAAATAACAAATTAATAAATATTAAATAATTTGGCCCATTATTATAAAACTTTGAAGGGCGGGGTGTCCATTATAAATTTGAACGGTTACTAAGGGATCGATTATAAGTTGAGGGAACCTGGAAGTATTCGTGCCTAACTATCACAGTCGGTATTTTTGCTGGCTTCAGAAAACTTTACATATTTCAATGTTAATCATGGTAATGGTATGTAGCTAGTTAAGATGTGAGTGAACTATACTAATATTATCAGTTGTACAAATTAATTAAGTAAAATGTTGATTATATGAAAAGAAGGACTAGGGGAGACATGATAGTAGTGTTCCAATACCTCAGGGGCTGCCACAAAGAAGAGGGAGTCAAGCTATTCTCCAAAGTACCTGAGGGCAGAACAAGAAGCAATGGGTGGAAACTAATCAAGGAGAGAAGCAACTTAGAATTGAGGAGAAATTTCCTGACAGTTAGAACAATCAATCAGTGGAACAGCTTCCCTCCAGAAGTTGTGAATGCTCCCAACACTGGAAGTCTTTAAGAAGATGTTGGATAGCCATTTGTCTAAAATGGTATAACGTTTCCTGCCTAGGCAGGGGGTTGGACTAGAAGACCTCCAAGGTCCCTTCCAACTCTGCTATTGTATTGTATTATATAAAAAACTGAACCTGAAGATATATGTTACCTATATAAAATAGATGGAAATGAAATGATAAATTTGGTTTATTTCTAAGGGGATAAAAAATGATATGATATGATATGAAAACTTGGGAAATATGGGAAGAAAATAATATGGGTAAAATGGGAAATGGAAATATAATGCAAAATGAATTATGTATCTGTGAAAATGTTAAAGGGGGGGGGAGCGAGACAACACTCTGTTTATAAAAGAATTTCAAATATGTAATAAAAAATGTCAAACTTCGTTGGGAGGGGAAAAAAACCTTACATATTTCCATGTCCTCTCACCTGCTTATCTGTGGGCTGTAGTTTACTCCACTCTGCTCCCAACATTTTTGTGATCTCAGGGAAGGGCAAATCTGGGCGCTGCATGCGAATTTGCTCCCGTCGTTCATTCAGAAAGCGGACGTAGCCCGTCACGGGGGCCTTCGGTCCATTCGGAAGGATTTTCTTCCTCTTCTTGCCTTTCGGCCAGCCCCGCTTTTTCACCGGCTGCCCACAGTGGAAACAAAACAAAAAAAAAAGTTTGGATCACTCTGCTCTGTTACACCTGGCATTTCTGGAAGCCAGGTTCAGGATTGTCATTATGTATTTGTGGCAATCCAAACAAGCAAAAGAAAAAATCTTGAACTGCCATCCTGGGATGTGGGATTCAATATACGTGTCAGCCATCTTTTCTTTTGGGTCTTTGGCTTGCCACACTTTCTATTATTTCTGCTATGCATTTTCTGTTGTGGGAAAATGGGAGGGGAGATTGCACAGACTTAGATGCTATGTAGCCATAACAAAATTCTTTCTAGAAAGCCAAGGTCATCCTTTGTCTTTGCATCTCTGCACCTGTCCAGAACTGGATGGGTGGACCTGCGAGCATGGCAGTGGAAGATTAGACCATGTGATGGGCTTGTGGGTGTGGGGCAAGCTCTTCAACTTTCAACTGGGTGGGGAAAACCGGGAAGCTTTCAGATTCGGGTTTTCCCAGATGTGCCAACGTGACTCTCTTAATAAGTTGGAACTTTGAGCAATACTTTGCCTTGGACTCTGATTTAATTTTGGATGCTATTTGGAACCCTGACAATATGTGGAATCTCTGGCTACACTCTTAATTGAAAGTTTCTAGTCCTCAGAAATCTAAATATATCCTTGAAAGGATGGAGCCCAGTAGAGCTGGGGCAATTGGATGGAGTTGAGCGTTTACTGGTCAGCTGCCCTTCCTAACACCTATATGGAGTTCCCAGCAGATATTGTTTTTCTTTGCACCCTAAGAAACATCTGCCATGCCTAGGATTGAACTCTCAACCTTCTGAGTTGGAGGCAAGCATCTTCACCACTAGGTTACTGTGCCACTCAAGAAAGCATAATTAATCTATCAAAAAGTTAAAGTCTTATGCAAGTTGAGCTAGACTCCTAGTAATTTCATCCCTGTAGCTTTCTTTGCAACAATGTGGAAGCTGTTGCTATTTTTTTTCTGGATGTTTAAAATGCTCAGCCCAGTCAATAATTCTGCTACTATGTTTCGGGTGACTTCTCATTGAAATACAACAAGGTCTGACCTCGCTTAATATTATGAAGTACAAACAGAGCTTTGGCTGGAGCTGTCACTGGGCTGAGTGACCCAATTTAAGCATCACCAAATTCAACGCATAAACTTTTTGCATTGTAAGGAAAATCTGGCCATCATTATTTTGATATTTTCAAAATATTATTAAACAGAGGTCCTCAAATTTTTTAAATAGGAGCCAAGTCATCGTCCCTGAGACTGTTGGTTGGGCGTGGTGGACTGGCTGGGTGGGTGTGGCTAGGTGACTGGGTGGGGGTGGCCAATTTAGCAGTCCATTAAACAATACACACAAATTAAACTTTAATATGTTTTGCTCCTGGGGGTGTTTTATTTATTTTTTGTTTGCATGTTGTTCTTTTGGTTGACTTTTTTTTTTAACCAGATAGTTCTTTAGGTTGTTTAGGAATCTAGCGGTCCACTTCAGGAAACTCAGTTTTGTAGCAATTCTTCTCAGCTCCAAAGAGCTTACAATCAACAAGTCTCTCTCTGTCTCTGTCTCTCTCCCTCTCCTCTCTGTCTCTTTTGCTGATTTACTAAGGGCATTTCCCTTCTCAGGTGAGCTAGGTTTAAAAAAAAAATCAAAATTGACAGTATGTTTATATGGACGCACCAGGGGGCTCACCTCCTCTTCGCCATGGGGCTTCTCCCCAATTAACCGAGGGGTCTCGCCTTTCTCCTGCTTAATAGCTACCAGGAAGTTCCCATGTTGAGTTTTACTTGCAGCGTTCCTGTAATCCAAAGTTGCAAACAAAGATTTCCACAATAGCAATGGAGAACTTCCAAACGTTCCAATCTACCATCAAAACTAAAACAGTTTTAGGGACATAGCTAAAGAGTTAAATTAATCAATAAGAACAGAAGAGAAAAATAAGGTGTAGGAGTATTTGTTTAGTAAAAAAAAAAAAGCCCTATAAAACATAATCAGACTTTTGATTAGTTTAGAAATCTTAAAAAAAACATTATATTTAAACTTAAATACATAAAGTGATTCCCAGCATTAAATGACAAACAAGTCCTTCTAGTTGAAAAGACTGTTTTAATACAATGACTCAACTGGGCATGTCCGATTTGTTTTAAGAATTTTCGCAGGAATATTAAACCACTATAGAAACAAGTATGCAAATACTCATTCACTTCAGAAAATGGAAAGACAGAATGCAAAATGTTTTATTCAACCTAAACAGCTGAGATAATAAGCAAAGCCACATGCAAGTTTAAATTGGTACCGGAGTCATATATGTGTGAGTTGGACCGCTATATAAATTTGTTTAATAAAGAAATGATCCCACACAAAAAAATACAAGTTTGGGTTCAGTCATTAGTGTAAGTTACATGTCTAATTTGCTTCCTTGTTGATGCAAAGAGGAAGAACCAATAGGAAGCATCCTCTAAGACAGGGGTCTGCAAAGTCGGCTCTTTTAAGACTGGTGGATTTCAACTCCCAGAGTTCCCCAGCCAGCATAGCTGGCTGGGCAATTCTGGGAGTTGAAGTCCACCAGTCTTAAAAGAGCCGACTTTGCAGACCCCTGCTCTAAGATATACCGTACTTTTCGGAATATAAGACACACCTTTTCTGCCTCCCCCAAAAGAAAGTGACAATTTGGGTGCATCTTATACACCGAATGTAGCCCCACCCACCTCCACCACAGGCCAAAAACGTGAGGCATGGAGGCAGAGATGGTCTGTGGCAATCCCTGCAGCCTGGAGCAGCTGATTGGGGGTATTCCGGCAGTCCCATCACCCGCCAATCAGTTGTGCTGAATCAGGCTGCAACAAATGCTGAAGCTGACTTAGCTGGTCAGAGTTTGCAGCAGCAATCACATTTAGAAAGCACAGAAACTGATTCAGCAGGATTCAAAATAATATACAATACATTACCAAAAGCAGGTTTTCCAAGGTACCAGTAAATACATGCAAAATACAAGCAGTTTCACTTTCAGTTCTCTTGTCTCCTTGTTGCTTACAGCAAATTTCAGAGTCCGAATAGCCCTCATTGGCTGACTTAGTTGGTATGCCTATTCATTGCCTGACCTTGTTACCATGTGTCAGCTGAATACCATGGATGCTGGTAGGCAGAGGCAGAATTTTTTCTTCTTATTATTTTCCTCCAAAAACTAAGGTTTATACTTATACTCCGGAGCAGTGGTGGGTTTCAAATTTTTTAGAACCTACTCTGTAGGTGTGGCCTATTTTGTGGGCGTGGCTTGGCAGTCATGTGACAGGGTGGGAGTGGCCACCTTTTAAAATGTGTTGAAACTCATTTAACAACGCTCTTGCTTAGCAACCAAACTTTTGGACTCAATTGTGATGATAAATTATCTTTCTTTCTTTCTTTCTTTCTTTCTTTCTTTCTTTCTTTCTTTCTTTCTTTCTTTCTTTCTTTCTTTCTTTCTTTCCTTCCTTCCCTTCCCTTTCCTTTTCTTCCCGTTGGGTCACTGGCAGCGGCGGGCCAGATTTACTTCCAGTACGCCGGTGGAACCCCCTCTCACCGGTTCTCTAAATTTCACCAACCAGTTCTCGCGCGTAGGTGCGAGCCTGCAGAAACCCACCACTGCTCCGGAGCATCTTATACTCCGAAAAATATGGTAGCTTGTTCATGTGATAGATTAATAAACCTGTTTGGTGTAATTGGTATATATAGCCTTTATTGTATGTCATTGTACAAAATAAATACAATGAAATTGCTAAAGTGCAAGTGTAAAAACCAAGAGACTCTGAGTTCTAGTTTTCCCATAAGCATAAGTCATTTTAGGCCAGTCCTTCTTTCTCAGTCTAAGCCACCTCACAGGATTGTTGTGAGGGGGGGAAAGGAGGTAAGAGAAAGATGTACACCCCCTGGAGTTGTAGAAAATAGAAATAGAATATAAATATGTAGCTTGCAAATCATCATCATAACTACTATCAAGCTGACATAGAGAAATGTGAATTCCAAGCATTCCTGTGGTCGGAGTGGAATCTCAAGATGACCTGTGAATGCGCATGCATAGATTTAATTTCAATGCTAATTGGCTAACGTGATTTATGACCAGGCAGAGGGGAGGGGACATAGGGGGGTAAAGTTCAGATGCCATTAAATGATTTTCAGTTCTGGCTCCACCGGAGGCTCAGCCAAGATGTTAATCCTAATAAATGGATGTTTTTGAACTTTGCCAAGAGGCCCATGAATTAATTGGGGTTTTCTCTTGGGAGCTTCACAATGTCATTGTACAAAATAAATACAACGCAATTGGTAAAGTGCAAGTGTAAAAAACCAAGAGACTCTGAGTTCTAGTTCTCCCTTAAGCATAAGTCATTTTAGGCCAGTCCTCTCAGTCTAAGCCACCTCACAGGATTGTTGTGACGGGGGGAAAGGAGAAGAGAAAGATGTACCCCTGCTCTAAGATATACCGTACCTGGAGTTGTAGAAAATAGAAATAGAATATAAATATGTAGATAAAACAAACCTATGTGTGGGACAGTGCCATGCAAATATAGCCAGGACTGCTACATTTCAAAAATGAAAAAGGCGGCTGAATGGGATTTTAGAAGCTGCCAAGAAAAGGAGATTTGGCATGTACTCAAGATGCAGGATGTCACGATTTGAGTATTTAAATATTTAACAGTATTTGTGACATTTCTAAACAGGTGTAGGAAAAGTTTTAGATACAAGTTAGATTTTTGAGAAGGATCCTATGTAGACAAACCCTAGAGCAGGGGTCTTTGCAACTTTAAGTCTGAAGGACTTCAGCTCCCAGAATTCTCCAGCCAGCAAAGCTGGCTGGAGAATTCTGGAAGCTGAAGTCCTTCAGACTTAAAGTTGCAAAGGTTGGAGACCCCTGCCCTAGAGTCAGTCTGTCACTCACACAATCCAAAGTCCCCTCTCTCCGAAATTAAAAGTGTCACTTACAAGAGTCCAGTAGATTGCTGCTTGGAGCTCTGCGACATTTCCTTTTTCTTGAATTCAAAAAAACCATAAATGTCCACTTAAACGAAAGGACCTAAAAAAGGACATGTGAAAATTATTAGTGTAAATTGCAATTATCTTGGGCAGGAAATAATTTACACAGGAGATTAAATGGCTCTTTGTGTCTCTGAACTCTTTCTGAATCCCCCCGGGCTTGCAAAGAAGACAAAATATCTTACTTTCATAAGTAAGCTGATCCTGTAAGAGAAGCTCCATTTGCATAGATCAAGGGTCCCCAAACGTGGCAACTTTAAGACTTGTGGACTTCAACTCCCAAAATTCTCCAGCCAGCAGAGCTTGAAGTTGAAGTCCACAAGTTTTAAATTTGCCACGTTTGAAGACCTCTGGCATAGATTAAGAGGTAAAGTCCCTGCAAGATCAATTTATGTTATGGCCAAAAGTTTCTAACCTGAAAATTTCAATAGAACAGGAAGGGGAAACCACAAGAGAAAGTCTCCTCTAGACTATAATAATGGCCATCTTAGGTTAACAATGGAATGGCCCTTGCTACATTCTTCTTCAATGGAAGCTCTTCAGCTATGCTGGATGGCTGCTTCCATCAACGCCAGCCAGCATGGTCAATGGGAATTAGGGGAAATATATAGTAAGATAGCTACCAAATACTGAATTGGGATTAGTCCCTGTACAGCAGTGCTTCTCAATTATTTTCTGTCATGCCCCCCTAGGAAGAAGAAAACATTTCGCGCCCCCGCGCGACTGTAAATAGTATCATTTGTCTATAAAATTGTTATAAGTACACCTCTGCATAACACTGTATCCTTATTAACATATAAGAGAATAAAAAAAGAAAGAAATGTGGATCAATTTACAACAAAAAATAGCTTTATTAACTGTAGCAGAAAAGATTTAAAGTGCATTAGAAATTTAAAAAAAATTAAATCCTTTGCCGAGGTCAAACGCGCCCCCCTTTACGGAGCCTCGCGCCCCCCCTGGGGGGCCCGCCCCACTATTTGAGAAGCACTGCTGTACAGTAACTTAAGTGTGCTTCAACCTTGGGAACTTTAACAACCGTGGACTTCAACTCTCAGAATTCTCCTGTCAGCTTGCTGACTGGGCAATTCTGAGAGTTGAAGTCCACACATCTTAAAATTGCCAAGGCTGAGAAACACTGTAGCTCAATATTTTGGACTGAAAAGCCACCCCACCTCACCCCCCATCCCCTAATAATCTTAGACGAGTGATAGGCAAGTTATGATCCTCCAAATGCAGTTGATCCTGTGGCTAGTTGCAGATGGCTACATAACATCTGGAGAGTTACAGGTTCCCAATCTTTGTCTGAAAAAGATAATAAGTGATCTGGGAAAGGGCATTCCAATTTGGAAGATACACCAAAGGGATTTTATGTCAAGGTGGATAAATAAACACCTCTGCTTTGTTCATACAATATGCTTGCAATAAACAGAAATACGGTTTCCTCAATGCAGTTTTCTGAATTTATATGATACGCTGTACCATTAACCCACATGGCTTAAATTTACCTAACACATTTGTGTGGCCAGTCTGTATTACGCACACATGGCCATTGTGGCATATGGAGAATCAATCTCCATCTTGAACAAAGGTGTTAATTGGTGCTCCATTTATATTGTTGACATGCTATATTATTAGAAAATCCTACAGAACCAAAATCAAATGGAGCAGATGCCTCCCCTCAATCCCACCTCACTCACTATACAGATGGCTACACCAACTGGTGGGTCCATGAGAAAATTTTGGTGGCCGGCAGAAAAATTATTTGCATTTTTTATATTGCACTAAATGCTATTTATCTTTTAAAAAAAATAAAAATAAGTCATATTAGTGATCCGCGGGATTTAAAATTATGAATTTAGTGGTCTCTGAGGCCCGAAAGGTTGGTGACCCCTGCTATGCAGAATTTCTGCAACGCATTGTTCAAGAGGCAAAGGCTGACTGCTGAAATTACACAACTTCAGAAACAACACAATAACTAATTTTTCTGGAGAGGAGTAGGGGAGAAAGCCCGCACCGAATCCATTAGGTGACACGGGTAAAAGAGAATCTCCATTTTAAAAGGCATTTGTATCATCGCTAGTGGGGCAGTTGTTGCCCTTGGGCTTTTTTTGGGGGGGGGAGAGGGGGACGACTTCCTGAAAGCATTGGACTCTTTAAGGATTGTGAGAAGAGCTCCAAACGGCCATGCTGGCCGGAGCTTTATGGGTTTTGCAATCCGGGACTTTTGAAAAGCGTGCTAGGTGAGGCTACTCTAATCTAGACTAAGGACACAGAACCTGGGGAAATCGCAATATGTGGAGGGAAGACACCATTAAATTACAACGAACATTAATGATCTAGGATAACTGGAGAGCGAAGAGGATGGGAAAAGAGGAAGCTACACCAACCACCCCCTCCCTCTCTCCCTCCCTCCCAGGATCTCCCCAAATAAGTTCATAGATTCTTCCTGAATCTCCCACCTTGCGCAGCCCCACATCCCACCCCCGCCCGCCCCTTTTTGCTATGGTTGATCTCCCCGCTCCCTCTTAGCGCAACCATTCACAAGATCGAGTCCCAAAACTTTCCTGGTCCTCCTGCTCTTTTTTTTTCTCTTTCTCGTCCCTTTCACCAGCAGAAGCGCCGCCCCCGCCTCCTCCCCTCCCTTCCCCCGCCCAGCTGTACCACTATGCTAAACCAGATTGGCTCTCCAAGCGCTGATTGGAGAAGAGAGGCTTTCCCCTCTCTCTCGGGATAGGTCAGCTTCTTTGTTTTTCCCCCGCCCCGCCCGCCTGCGATGAAATACGTCATGACTTCCAAGCGCGTGGGTTGGTTGGGAATTGAGACCCGGAGCCAATGAGAGTTCTTCAAAGGCTCTTCAAAGTAGCCAGTGCTCATCAAGGACTCGCGAGGCTGTATTATTATTATTATTATCCTTCTCATCTTTTCTACTACTTATTGGTGTCTTATGGTTATATTACTTAGTTGTTTGTATGTACACTTGTTGCTTGTATATGCATGTTGTTTGTATGTACCAGATTATCTTGTTTGTATGTACACAGAAAAAATCTTTTTAATGTTTTTATTTTTTATTACATATTTTAACTTTTTAAATAAACGAAGTGTTATCCAGGTTTTCCCCCTTTACGTCTTCTGTTTTGCATACTTCATTTTACATTTTATTTTCTTTCCATATTTTCCAGCTTAATTTTAATTTCTTCTTAATATATAAACAATATCCCTATTGCCTCTCCCAAGTTAATCAAGTTTAACATATCATTTCCATCTATTATTCTTTTTCTCTCTCAATATCATATATCCTCAAATTCAATTTTATGTAGTAAACATTTCATTTAGTTAATGTTCCACAATTAATAGCATTAATCTATTTCCCTCACATCCTATTAGCTATATACCAGGGGTCTGCAAAGTTGGCTCTTTTAAGACTGGTGGACTTCAACTCCCAGAATTCTGGGAGTTGAAGTCCACCAGTCTTAAAAGAGCCAACTTTGCAGACCCCTGCTATATACCATTGGTTATATTTATCAAGTTTCATTCTATTCTACTAGTACGTAAGTCCTTTTCCTTCTTTCCTCCTTTCAACCATTTTCTCTTAATCTTTCAGGAACTTCACTTCTCTTATATTCTCTTCTTTGCACCCATTCGCCAAGCTTTTTCTTTTCACACAGAAAAAATCTTTATTGCCCAAGTGTGATTTGGACACACAAGGAATTTACCTTCAGTGCATAAGCTTTCATCCTTCGGCCGATCCGCTCCCACAGAGAGGGACTTCTCCAGGGGCCGTCCACTAGGCAGTGCCAGCGGGCGACACCCAGGGGAAGGGCCTTCTCTGTGGCGGGCCCAACCCTCTGGAACGACCTACTCCCCGAACTTAGAACTATCACGGACCTCCGCTCCTTCCGCCAAAACTTGAAGACATACTTCTTCCATCTTGCCGGCCTGGCCTAATCCATACCATCAAGCTTGCTGACTGAAGCCTAAATTGTTTTAAACTTGGATTTTAAGGGGTAAGAGTTTTAGGATTTTTAGCACAGGGTTATTAGTATTTAATTTATTTTTAGTATTTATTTATTGCTATGTTTTTATATTTCCATTTTAATTTCCTGTGCACCGCCCCAAGTCCCTTCGGGGAGAGTGGCGAGGTTTATAAATTTAATAAAATCAAAATCAAAATCAAATACAAGCAACGTGATAAATCATGATTATAATCATAAAAGGGCTCTGCATGCCACCTGTGGGAGGAGTGCTATAGGTTCGCCATCACGGCCCTATAGCGTCGCCTTGAGGGAAGAAGTTGAAATGAAGCTTGCCAATTAGGTCATAAGTGTGGCAGTTATAAAGCATATCAATCATCACATGAAGAACCTTTTTTGCAGTGGTTGTAAAGCAAATGTGGCCATCATTAAGAGAACCCATTATTGGCCAGGAAGTATTTTGCTGAAAACTGGGAATAAATGCCAGTTTTCAGTTAAAACATTGTAAACCAAAGTATAGTAACTGCAGGATGCTGAAAATGGCCATAAATAAGGGTCGGTTACCAAAATTAACTGCATGACCATAGGAGGGGGACCGGCCATTGGAACATCAGAACTGGGTCATATGTACCATAGCTTTTTTAAGGGGATGGGTCTGTCTGTCTAATTTTAGGAATTGGATTATCTGGACCCGCGCCAGTCCGGCTTCCGGCCCGTACACAGCACTGAGACGGCATAGGTCGCATTGGTAAATGATCTCTGCAGGGCCAGAGATGGGGGTTGTTCCTCCATCTTGGTCCTATTAGACCTCTCGGTGGCTTTTGATACCATCGACCATGGTATCCTATTGCATCGGCTGGAGGGGTTGGGGGTGAGGGGCACCGTTTTGCGGTGGTTCTCCTCCTACCTCTCCGGTCGATCGCAATTTGTGTTGACAGGAGGGCAGAGGTCGACCTCGAGACCCCTCACTTGTGGGGTGCCTCAGGGGTCGGTCCTCTCGCCGCTCCTGTTCAATATGAAGCCTGGATACCCGGCTGTCCATGGAAGATCAAGTGACGGCCGTGGCCAGGGGGGCGTTTTACCAGGTTCGCCTGGTACGCCAGTTGCGTCCCTTATTGGATCGGGACGCCCTTCGCACAGTCACTCATGCACTCGTGACATCCCGACTAGACTATTGTAACGCTCTCTACATGGGGCTTCCCTTGAGGTGCACCCGAAAAGTACAGTTAGTCCAGAACGCGGGCGCGCGGGCAGTCCTGGGTACCTCCAGGTTCTCCCACGTTACACCTCTCCTGCGCGAGCTGCACTGGCTGCCTGTGGTCTTTCGGGTGCGCTTCAAGGTATTGATTACCATCGTTAAAGCACTCCATGGCACGGGACCTAGTTACTTGCGGGATCGCATTCTGCCTCATACATCCCTCCGGCCGATTCGCTCCCAGAGAGAGGGACTTCTCCGGGTGTCGTCCACTAGGCAGTGCCAGCGGGCGATGCCCAGGGGAAGGGCCTTCTCTGTGGTGGGCCCGACCCTCTGGAACGACCTACCCCCCGATCTTAGAACAACTACGGACGTCCGCTCCTTCCGCCAAAAGCTAAAAACGTACTTTTTTCATCTGGCCAGCTTAGCCTAATCTATCCATCCTAAGCTGTAATATTAACCTAAAATGTTTTAATAGGGTTTGTTGGGAATTAGGGTTAAGGGTTTTTAAGGGTTTTAGAGTTTACATTTTAGCGCAGGTAAATTATTTAATTTTATTTTAAATATTGTATTGTTTGTACTTTTTAAATGCATTTTTAAAGCCCTGTGCACCACCCCGAGTCCTTTCGGGGAGAGGGAGCCGTCTATAAATTAAATAAATAAATAAATAGTCACTAAGCAACCGGTTGTAAGTCAAGGACTACCTCTAATGAGAAAACAACTTAGATATTTAACAATCTCAACAGCGAATCTGAGAAAACCAGGCACAAATTGTTTTTCCATAAGTAAAAGAAGTGAGCTACTGGGCCTCAAGTGCTCCAGGTATACCAGAAAAACATCGGTATTCCCTAGAGAAACTGATAGCATCTGCAAACGACCAGAGACAGAAATAGTTTTGCAAGTTCGTGTGCTTCAGGCTGCCAGATCAGGCATTTATTTTCTCCTGCGGTTTCCTGCCTCTGTGTCTCCTGCGGCTGGGCAGTGGCATCATCGGGAACAAGTGCAGCTCACCAAACTGAGCTGGTCCACTGGAAGGTGGGAGATTGGGTTTCCAGGTAGCAGACCAGAGCTGGGATCGCCTTACAGCTTTGCTGTTCCACCTGCAACATCAATAATTTAATCGAGGCCATCGTCCCCTTTGTTCAAACACCTGGCATCTCAATGCTGCGGAAATCTGGAAAGCAGGGCAAGAAAGACAACGCGGAGCAGCAGAAGGGGTCCCCCATGGAAAACGGTGTGGCCCAGGAGACTGGAGGCTCTCAGCCCTCTGCAGAAGGGGGAAGAGGTGCTCCGGGCCAGAATGGCGCAGTTCCAAGACCACCCCAGCCGCCACCCCGGGTGCGGCCTCGGCTCATCTTCCACACCCAGCTGGCCCACGGGAGCCCCACTGCCAAGATTGAGGGGTTCACCAATGTTAAGGAGCTCTATGCCAAAATTGCAGAGGTCTTTGACATCTCCCCAACAGAGGTAAGGACGGGGCCGTTCAGTGTGTTGGAAGTATTTAAGGAAGGGGCTGGGCTCTCAGCCTTTCAGCCAAGTGGGTGGCCTAGTCTTTGGCACTGAAAAATGCCATCTAAGCATTAGGCAAGGAGGCTATGCCCATGATGGATAGTTAGATATTCAGTGTGGCTGTACTGTAATCTACATTACTCGGTTACTGGGAGGGAGGGAGGCAGGGAGGGAGGGAGGGAGGGAGGGAGGGAGGGAGGGAGGGAGGGAGAAAGGAAAATGGGAAGAGGAAAGAAGGAGGAAAGAGGGTGAGGAAGGAAGGAAGGAAAGGGGGATGAAGGAAGGAAGGAAAGGGGAAGAAAGGAAGGGAGGAAGGAAGGAAAGAGGGGTGAAGGAAGGAAGGGGGAGGAAGGAAAGGAGAGGAGGAAGGGGGGAAAGGGAAAGGAAGGGGAGGAGTAAGGGAGGAAAGGAGGAAGGAAGGAAGGAAAGGGGGAGAAAGGAAGGAAGGAAAGGGGGATGATGGAAAGAAGGAAGGAAGGGGAAAGGAAGGAATGGGGGAGGAAGGAAGGGAGGAAGGGGAGGAAGGAAGGAAAGGGGGACGAAGGAAAGAAGGAGAGGAGGAAGAAAGGAAGGGAAGGAAGGAAGGAGAGGAGGAAGGGATGAAAGGGGAGGGAAGAAGGAAGGAAGGAGCACAGAATTGTGTGCTGGTGCAGCAAGCATCCCATTAAGAATATATGGTAACAAGATAAAACATTCAGCATCTTGCCAGAAGAGAGGGGTATTTTTGTGTAGATATTCTGAAAAATACCTCCAGCATCACACATAACAAACAACAAATGACCCAAGGGGAAAAGACCATGAGGATAACAGAACAGGAAGAGAAACCACAAAGGATCAATTTATCAGGTTCCAGCACCAAAGAGGGCTTTGGGAATGAGAAGGCACAAAGGGTCAACTGAAGAGCTTTCCCTGGAAAGCTGTGTCTGGAAGCAGACTAAAAGCTGGGCTAGCAATGTTTGGGACTATGAAAACTTCAATTAAGGGTAAAAGAAGACTAAGGAGTTAATGAGTAATTTGAGCTGGAAAGCTCAGTTCCCACAAGGCTTACAGTCTATGGCAGGAGAGGTTGGGAGATAGGAAGGACAGGAAACAAGCATTACTTTAATTTATTTTAGACATTATTCTGTATTTATTGTTATTGATTGATTTTAACTCCCTGTGCACCGCCCTGAGTCCATTTCGATGGAAAAGGAGCGGTTATATAAATCGAAATAAAATAAAATAAAATAAAAATAAAATTACTAGGGAAGAATAATCTCAAATAAAGATTCACTATGCAGGGGGGCGTCTTTTCCAGTCCAATGTGAAGATGCTTGTATAAACTCCATATCTTCCTCTCCATTTTAATCTCACCACTTCTGCTTCTAAAGGTCAGGGTTCCAGGTTACGCCCCCAATGAAAGAAGACCCCGAGGCTTGAGTTTCCTCAAAGTTCCATTTTATTAGAGATGTCATATTGGCACATCTGGGAAAACCCGAATCTGAAAGTTTCCAGGCTTTCCCCACCCAAAAGAAATGGTCCAATCAGGCACCATCCAAAACCTCCCAGTCACACCACTCCAGGTGCAGGGCAAGATGACCTTGACTCTCGGAGAAAATAATGTTATTTAGACTATCCAGGGATCTGCAAAGTCGGCTCTTTTAAGACTGGTGGACTTCAACTCCCAGAATTCCCCAGCCAGCTATGCTGGCTGGGGAACTCTGGGAGTTAAAGTCCACCAGTCTTAAAAGAGCCGACTTTGCAGACCCCTGGACTATACAGTATATCTCCCATACAATTGCCCCTCCCATTTTCCCACAGTAGAAAATGTGGCAGGCCGGAAGGCCCAATGTAAAAGATGGCTTCCAGGTCTGAAACTAAAAGCAACAGGCAAGGAGAGGGCTCCAAAACGTTTTTCCCTCAGATTTCCTGACCTTTTGACTTCTTCCTTTTCCCTATATATTTATATAAAATATAATTCCATTTGCACCTCCCTCCAGATCTTGTTCTGTACATTGAACACCCACAAGGTAGATATGCAGAAACTGCTGGGTGGCCAGATTGGTTTGGAGGACTTCATTTTCGCTCACATCCGCGGTGATGCGAAGGAGGTGGAGGTCACCAAAACGGAGGATGCTCTGGGACTTACTATCACAGATAACGGGGCTGGCTATGCTTTCATCAAGGTAGGTCTTTGGGAATAGGATAAAAGACTGACATGCTGATTTGCAATAGTTATGTTTCTATCTACAGTAGAATGTGTTACTACTATTGGTATAGTTACTACTAGTTACTACAGGAGGGAAAGGAAGGAAGGAGGGAAAGAAAGAAAGAAAGAAAGAAAGAAAGAAAGAAAGAAAGAAAGAAAGAAAGAAAGAAAGAAAGAAAGTGTTGGATCAACTACAGCAACAAATAAGTGGCTCCCAAACAATTCCAAAGGCATGGGAAATGAGAAGGAAATTCTTGCATTGCTGCAAGAAACACTATTGCATCCTTTCCTCGTTATTTCTTAATAGTTTCTCATTCAAATACCATGTAGGTCCAAACTTTCTTACAGAGGTATCCTCAACGTACCATAAAAAAAAAAACCAAGATGGCAGCTACAATGGCACAATCAAAACTTTGCCTGTTTAAAAAAATAGGTGCAACTTTGACTGTGCTGCTCAGCTGCCATTTTGACATTTTTACCCTGAGAAAAATGGCTACTCCTGCCTCACTTTTCAAGGTCAGCCAAGGCCATGGATAGGATTATTCTCTCTCTAAACTTTTTCCTTTTTTCCATTTCCCCATTTTATAGCGTATTAAGGAAGGTAGCATTATGAACCGCATTCCAACGGTCTCTGTTGGGGACAGCATTGAAGCCATTAATGACCAAACCATTGTCGGATGCCGCCACTACGAAGTTGCCAAGATGTTGCGCGAGATGCCCCAGGCCCAGCCATTTACTGTGCGCTTGGTGCAGCCCAAGCGAGCTTTTGGTAAGTGGACACTTGAGCACTGAAGAGAGGCTGGACAACAGAGTCCCACCATAGGCCTAGCACCATAGCCCAGCATCGCTGAGGAACAGCCAGTCAGACACTTTAAAGTGTCCACCAATATTTTTTAATCCGGCAAAAATAAATGCATAAAATATTGTTTTCTCCCCAGATGGTCACGGTCTTTTCTGAACTTCCTGTTTCCAGTGTGTACATGCACGCCATTTACCTGGCCTTCCAGTTTCTGGTGCACATGAGTGCATGAAGTCTAGCTGGCCGGCACGCATGTGCGCACCGGAAACTGGAAGCTCAGCTTCCCGGTGCGTGCATGCATGCCAGGGAGCTGCTCTTCTAGTTCCCTGTGCTCCTGCAGGCACAAAGACCAGCTTGGCGGCATGCATGTACATGCCAGAACCCGGAAGAGCAACAGATGAGGGCTAGTGTGCCCGGAGAGATGGCTCGGTGTGCCACTTCCGGCACCTGTGCCATAGGTGCCATCACAGCTATAGCCCATCCTCAACAGTGAAAACAAGGGACAGGGTCTTCTCTATGGTGGCACCATGATTATGAAAAGCTCCCCTAAAGAGTTGACGCTTGCATTGTTTGTTTAATTATTTGAGGCAGGAAATACCTTTTTTTTTTTTTTTGCTTTAGTCCTCATTTTATTTGCTGCTTTGATTTATGTTGTTTTGGGTTATTTTCTCCTTTATTCGTGTGTTCTTTCAAGCTTTGGGTTTCCTTAAAATTGTTTAACTGCTCTAGATTATGTTATAAAAATCCAGTTTTGGTTAAAGCCTCGCCTGGTTTCTCTCTCTTCGTTTTCCCTGGTTTTCATTCTTTCTCCCTTCCTATCTCTTCCTTTTATTTATTTTATTTTAGTTATTTATTTATTTAGTTTGTCACTCATGGACAAGGTAACAGGAATAAGAATAAACGTGAACAAGAACACAGGAAATGGGTACCAAAAAAAAATGGGCACATCATCAGGAAGTCAGATCAAGAGCAGAAAATCATCCTTCTTGTAGTTTGGAAAGCAGGTTGCTGTCTGATGGAAATTCTAAATATATTTAAGCTCCCCAAGGAGCTTGATCTTTCCTAAGGAGCAGCTGACGTATATTGTAATCTTAAGGAAATAATAATAAGCAGAACTGTTTGACCGGCCATTTTGAAAGAATGTCACAGATGTGTTGCAGAAAAATCAGGAGACTCGGAGAACGAGAATGAGATAAGCTTTTATTTTTGGCCAAAGGTCCCAGCAGAAGTAAGTTTTGCTAACACCCAGACGAAGATCCATAGAAAAAGCAGGTTCTTATATATCTTTCAAAGAGCAGTTTTGAACATGAAAATACTTAAACCATTTCTATTGGCTGCCTTGAGGACCAAGCCTTGTAAGGAGTTGGGGGTCTTTACTTCTCCTTTTGTCTTAAGTCATACTGTCTCTAACTGAACTTTAGCTGAACCTTGTGGTTTTGTAAGAACTATTGAACTCTGTGGTTAGGCACACATTTCCTTTAACCGCCTATGTCGCCTTTTAATATAGAAGTAAAAGGGGACCTAAGAGGCTGTCTAGCCTGACCCCATAGGTTTCAGGTTTAATGTCCAATTCTCACTTTGCGTCCTGCCTTAGATGAGAACAATCCCCAGATTGCGTACTGGGTATTTTAACAAGCATTGTCAGAGCCAGGCAATTCATTTAATTTTGCTTTGGTTAAAAATATGGCTTGGGATCTCAGACTGATTCTAGATTGCGACAAGCAAAACAACAACAACAACCCTCTTGTTTTCATTTCTAATTTAGGCTGCTAAAATGAAAAGAGATGGGAATCTGGGCTCCCCAAATGTGAGCAGTTAACTGCTTCCAGGAGTCATAGCCAGCATGGTCCCTAGCGTAGGATGTTCAGAGCTTTATGGTTAGAGGTTTTCCATTTCTGTGAGGGAAATGTGTACCGGCAGTCCTTGACTGAAAACTATTTGTTTAGTTTTTTATTTTTATTTTATTACATTTATATCCCGCCCTTCTCCGCAAAGGACCCAGGGCGGCCTGTTTGAAGTTACTGTGACACTGAATAAATGATTTATATGACTGGTTTTCACACCTACAACTGTTGCAGCATCCTCATGATCATGGGATCAAAATTCAGGCACTGGTATGTACCGTATTTTTCGGAGTACATTGTTAAAAGGAATGTCCTTCTGGGTTCGGCTCCAAGTGGGGAAGAAGACACTGGAGACATGGAGGCTGCTTGGAAAGGTGGTTTAATGGTGGACAGGACCACATGGCTGGAGTCCTGACCAGAAAAGGTGCTTACATGCTTCAATGTTGGTGGACAGGAAGAGAAGGGCTGAGCAAGGGGCTTGCAGGGTTTTTTATCAACTGTTTGGCCCCACCTATCTGTTTCCTGTTCCTGTGTAAGAAGTGTACTCTGATTGGTTGCCAGGCTCCCATGGGCTGAGTCCAGGTTTGGTAAGGCAAGTCTTACCTTAATCCCATGACTCTGGAGCTGAAGGGGAGAAGTCTTTATTATGTAAAGTGGACTAGCCCAGGCTGCTTAATGGCCCATTGACAAAGGGGGGGGGGGGGGCAGGAGGCTGCAGGAGACAAAGCATGTTTCTTCCTTTTCACATCTGGGGTAGAATAGTATTCTGCCTTTTCAATATTTCCTAGTGCATTTCATTTTTCTGAGAGAGAGATGGTTGTAACTTCCCACAATCCCTACTTTTTTTTTTCAAAACATGTGAGTGGAACGCACATGTTTTTGACAAAAGATTAAAATTGGTCAGATCAGGGAGACTTATAATTTTTTCTGGTGGAAGGGCATTGAAAGAGACAGAATGATTCCTTCAGTGACCCCCAGAGAGCTTTCAACCATGAAGGTCTAGCAGTCGGGGCACAAGTTCTGGAAAGAAATTTACAGTGTCCAATTTTCCATGCCAATTAATATCAGATGACTTTCTGTGAGCTTCCAGACAGGTTTTAAGCAAGCAGAGATCCCAAAATTCTTCACAGCCATGTTTTTGCCTTTAACTGACTACAGGCTGCTCAATTCCAAGGGATGGTTCTTGAACCTGTCCTAGCTCTTATTTTAGTGAGGCCAAATTGAGTTTAGCAAATGTGCAATCCAAGCCAATCCATATATTTTCTTTTAATTACACCCAATGAACCCTGGGATTCCTACTCATGGGACCACCAGTGCCGCATATCCTGCTTTACTGGGCAACATCATTTGCCAATCAGTCAAGGTTTGGGTTTTGGAGATCCTTTCTGCTCTTCTTCAAGTGGGGGAATTGCCTGAGGGAAATTGACCCTCCCCCTAAGCTTAGGCTTTTGTGGCAGGGCAAAATCATCCTAGAGAAGCTTTGTGTTGAGACATAGTTTTAATCTAATTCTAAATTGAGTCTCTCTCTCTCTTTCTCTTTCTCTCTCTCTCTCTCTCTCTCTCTCTCTCTCTCTCTCTCTCTGTGTGTGTGTGTGTGTGTGTGTGTTTGCTTCTATAATACAAAACTACAGTTTGGAAGAATTTCCCTCTCACCAGACAGAAATCTAAGGTATTCAGATCTTGCTGTGCCAGCCACTGTCAAATACAATTCTTACATGTTCATTAAACTGAGTACAATATAAATGAGAGAAAGGAAGAAAACTTTACAACAAACTTCTGTGAATGAAGCAGAGAAAGAAAACCTTACAATCAATTTTCCACCCTCCCCCATAGTCTTTACAGCTGTCTTCTAGGTACTGAAAAAGCCTTTTGGTCTTGACTTCTTCATCTCAGGGTCACTTTTTATGTCTGCTGGATGGCATTAGCTTGGCTTGCTGGTAAGAGTGGTCAATCAAACTTGGTAGAGTCTGTCCCAGGCTTGGCAAAGTTTTTCCTGTCAGGTTTTATCAGGAGGCAATCACCAGCAGCAAATCTGAGAGTTATCGTTTGAGCTAGCAGTCCTTTGTTTCTGAAGTAAAGAAGAGGAGAGGCCAAGTATACAGTTCTTTACAGGCAGATCTTTAGTCTCATGTTGTGGAATTTTCCCCGATACTGTCCAAGCATAATATCCAAACATCCAAACATAATTTTAGAAGGCAGATGATATACATTTCATGGAACATGACATTCCCACTGACTTATGATTGAAACACTTGCAGTAAAATGAGTACATTTCCAAAAGGAAAACAACTTGTGTTGTAAACAACAACAAAAAACCAAAATATCATAGGGTAGAGCACCTTGACTCATAAGCATTTAAAAATGCTCTCAGGTGTAAAAGGGGGGAGACAAACCACTTAAAAAAATAAAAATAAAACTATCAAACATAAAAAAGGGTACTTTGAGTCAGCACTCCAAAATCTCAGATTCCATTCAGATGGAATCAAATTCTCATTCAGTATGTTAAAACATTTACATGTGTTAGCAAAATCTCTCAAAAACATTTCTTTTGGTAGGTTTAATTCAGCATTTTAAACCTCAAAATTTCTAGAAGAGAAAAAAAATCAAAATTATCTTCAGAGCAGAAAAGAAATGTAACTGCATAGCTTTTATATGCAGACAAAAAAGATCACAATGGTGAAAGGTAAAGGTGCAGGAGCAGGTGACTCATTTACCGCAAATGTCTCAGAAGAGAGAAAACAAAATGGTCAGTGAGCAGAAAAACCCACAGCCGCTTTTAATGACCTAGAAGAAAGGAGGGAGAAAAAAAAGGGGGGGGGCAGATGCACAGAGGCATTCACAGGTATCACTGTGGCATCTCATACACGCACTCATGGTTAAATGAGCAGACAATCACATTTCTCCCCTTTCCTGCTTCCCTTCAAAGGATGACCCAGTAAGAGGGGGGGGGGATATCAGGCAATCGCAGGTCTTTGGATCCCTTCACTTATCAATCCCTCAGGGCATTGGGGACACACACGCACATTCATACTGTAATCATACCTTCATGCTTGCTCATGCCAATCAATATTATAAGTATTTCAGGGAGCTTTTACACAAGCCACTGAGCTCTATTTTGTATTATTAGAGGATCTCACCCTCCCTTCAGGTTTGCAAATGGTAACACACATACACACACAGAGAGAGATACCATTAAAAAAAAACCACACCCTTGTAACTTGCTGTTTCTTTATATGAAAGGGAATCAAAGTACATTCACACCAACTGTTATCATCAACATACTCACATTTGCACTGCAATCAGACTGCTTGTGTAAATTACTTTCACACACACAAAATTCTATTTTATTCTTTCTTCATGCACAGCTAAGAATTTTATCAGACATTATATCAAATTAATCAAGCCCAATTACCTAGGTCTTCCATTCAGACAGGCTTTACCTCTTTATTACCTGCTAAATTTATTACTTTTGCTCAAAGTTACGCCCGTTGTTCCATCTCCTTAAGCACTAGATTGCTAATACCTGTCCCCGCCCTGTGGTGTTTCCAATTTGAATCTGCCAGCAGACGCGGGCTAATTTTTAAAGACCCAAATTCTTCTATATCCATCTTAAACTCCCAGCACACGCTGGCATAATTTTAAAGGTCAAGATGTATAGAGACAATGTATAGAGATGTTTGTCCACACATTGTTTGCATTCAGCCAGGGTTCTGATTGGATCTCCCAGCAAGGCTGGCATATTTTTAAAGATCCAAACTCTTTGGCCTCCCAGCAATCGCTGGCATATTTTTAAAGACCAAGATTTATGGAGACTTTCATTAACACATCATTTGCATCTGGGTGGGGGCTCTTGAGCTTTACTTTTCTTTTTAAATGCAACTATTACTGCTGCAACACCTCCTTTTAAGGTATCCAGGTGGGCTCTTTCTGTACAGAATGATTTCCAGAGCTTAGGGTATGAACTTAGTTGCACAAGGTAGTAGGCTTATCTTTTCAGAGGTTTTACCAGTATATAAGGAACAAAAAGGGAAGAGCCAGTGTGTAGCAGAGTTTAATGTGGCTAAAGGAGTGGTGTAAAGGGAAGGCTTTGGTTTTAGTCATGATGTCTGCAGCTGGTCCAATGAAAACTGTACAAAAGAGATGGTTAGCACCCATCCAAGAAAGGGACTGAGTTACTTAGCATTAAGTGCACAGATTGCCAAACCATGTGCATGAACCATAAAAGTGGCAAGAAAATAGGGACAGTCAGGCATAACAGTTTATGCAGATAGTAAACACAGGGTCAATCAGAATGGACTCAAATGTCTATACACCAATGCACAGAGTATGAGGAGCAAACAGGGTGAATTAGAAATTCAAGTGAATGAGGACAGATAGGATATTGTTGCCATTACAGAAACTTGGGATGAAATCCACAAATGGAATATACAGCTAGAAGGATTTAAATCATTTAATAGAAATAGACCAAATAAACGAAGAGAAAGAGTTGCAGTATATATAAGAAATATCTACATAAATAGAGCATAACAATGATGAGAACTATCTTGAATGCATTTAGATCAATATTAAAGGTTGGTGGGGGATGACTTTGCCATAGGTATATACTACAGGCCACCCAACCAATCAGAGGAAATAGATGAACTTTTTCTTTTTCAGCCAGCTAACTAAGATATGTAGGAAGCACACCACAATAGTAATGGGAGATTTTAATTACCTAGATGTCAACTGGGAAATAAAACTGTGGGAAGGGAACTTCACCAGGACAGTGTTGTATTAGGAAGGCCAATACAGGTCATAACCAAACTTGAAGTCACTAGAATAACAAAGCCAGCATACATTCTAAATGAAACTTCCTAAGAGTAATTACCAGGATATCAGGGCCATTAGAAATAGTTGCAGAGTACAAGATAATACAAAAGACCCAGGAAGGATAGGAAGAAGTTACCTCTTCAATAGCAAAAGGTTGGAGTGACAACAAAGACTCATTAGCTTGGGGCAAAAATGCAAAAATGGGAAATACAATAGAAGGCACTAGGGCTCACCTCTGCCCCAGGGAAAGTACTTTAGGGCAGAAGAATAAGAAAGGACAAGACAGGATTAGAACCATTAGCAAAGGCACACACAAGAGTGATAGAACAATAGCACAAAGAAAACAAAAGGACCTCAAAAATGAAAATGGTATTAAAATGTACAGTTACTATATGTCAGGAATCAGCTCACCCAGGAAGTCTGGAAAATTTTGAAAAATTATAAAAGCTCAGTATAGCATGATACCAATGAAGAAGAAAAATAACAGTTCCCAAAAGAAACCAGCATGGCTGCATAAAGAGCACTGACAAATTTAAAGACACAAAAGGTATAAAAAGTGGAAAGAGTGGGGCATAACTAAGGCAAAATATCAACAAATAGCCCAAGCCTGCAAAGAGGAAGTGAGGAAAACTAAAGCTTACAATTGAGAAAGTACTTTGCCAGAAAAGTAAAAATTAACACACACAAAAAAGCTTCTTCCAACATGTTAAAAACAAGAAAAAAATTAAGGAAAGAATTGGTCCACTGCTGGGAGAAGGGGGGGGGGGGGGCAAGAAGGTGACAAGCAACAGGGAGAAAGCAGAACAATTTAACTTTTTTATCTGTCTTTACACAAAGGGATAAACAGTCCAGCCTATCCAGAATAGCATCACAAAATTAGATTAGGAACTCAAGTTGAAATAGGGAAGAAAATGGTAAAAGCACCTATTCTACCTTAGGACTTAAGAGTAGTTGGCCAGATAGATGTGCAGTTTTGTTTTTTTTTCAGGTTGAAGGCAAACCTTTAGTAGTGATTCACACACAAGGCAACACTCCTCCTTAAAGGGAAAAAACAAATTTCTCTACTCACCTCGCAGGATACATTCTTCCAGGGCTGAAAGACATAACAAGGTTCCCGCCCCCACAGAAAAGGCGGGTTAAGAGGGGGGGGGGGTAGATAGCTTGCAAGCACAGTTTGAAAATTAAACCCTTCAGTTAATAAATAGATACACTGGTAACATGAGGATCTCAGATAAGAAATAGGACCTGGATTCAGTAAAAACATTTAAACACACAATAAATTCAAGGACAAAACTTTTCTTGTAAATAAACTTAAACATTTTCTGGGTTGTTACTTAAAGATACAAGGAAGGAAGAATATTTCTTAATTCTGTTTCTGTTGGCCATACAGCTGCAAAATAAAGAGTCCCCTCCCCCTTTGCTCAGTTTTCTGGGCAAACTGAGCAAAGGCAATTTCTACCAGTTTACTCTTTTCTTTCTTTCAACAATTTAAAGTTCCTGTCCTTTTGGATTGGAGACATTTTATAGTTACTATTACCTCGAGGATGCACAAAGACTTAGGCACACATATACATAAGGAGAAACTAAGAAGGGAAAAGGAACTCTCAGGTTTATACACTCTAGTCATTCCCAGCACAAATCTTTTAAATTAGGGAAGGCACAAATCTTAACAAATAAACCACGTGGTTACATAGAAGACAGAGAAAGAGACAGACAGACAACAGAAAAGAACAGAAACCAACATTTTACCCTTTTCTTTTAAGTACCCTTATGTAGCCAAATTAGTTTTCCTGTATCATCTTTCAGCAAAGCCCGTTTCTCACACAATTTCCTTGCTCTCAGCCAAACTCTTGGCATCTAAGGAAATCTCCGAGGGCATCTGTGGCACCCACGAGCTAATGCTTCCCATGACCCTTTACATGTAGGGCTCACTTTGGCCTAGCCTGGTGACCACCCACCATAAGTTTCAGAAAAAAAAGATTCTGGGAAGGACTTCGATTCCCAACGAAGTAAAACGGCCCCTTCCTTGGGAATCACCTGGGTTTTGCAGATCAAAAAAGTGATCTGTGAGGACCTCTGCCCCTCTGCAGTAGTACCGGCACCTCTACTCTTTTCACTGTTTTCTACTCTTTCTGGGTCTTTGCCTTTTTGCTTTCACAGGACAAAAGCAGCAACAACAATAAAAAATTCACTCACTTTTCCATCCATTTTCACACACTCTCTCTTTTCCCTAACAGAAGGTCCTGTGCTCTGGCCTGACCCTAATACTTTCCAGGCTCTCTTGGTAAAACACACAGAGGAACTAAGATCCAGCTGTGATTGGGAGAAAGATTTCACTCACTCACTCACACACATGAGGCATACACACATTTCTCATGCTTTTCCATGCTTTAAAATTAAATTTTAGAGAATTAAAATTTAGAGGTACTCACCTTCTTTCCAGGCAGCCTTTGAGCTCAAACTCAAAACCCCTTTAAAACCTAGATCCAGATGGCTAAAGACCAGGTAAAAGTCCACCCACAGACTCAATGAGGTCTGTGCCGGCATGGGTGTCTTTTTCACCTGGGCCACATCCATTGGTTAGGCTAGTTCAGGTCCCATCTGGGTCGCCAATTGTAGTAAGGAAATGTCCTTCTGGGTTTGGCTCCAAGTGGGGAAGAAGACACTGGAGACATGGAGGCTGCTTGGAAAGATGGTTTAATGGTGGACAGGACCACATGGCTGGAGTCCTGACCAGAAAAGGTGCTTACATGCTTCAATGTTGGTGGACAGGAAGAGAAGGGCTGAGCAAGGGGCTTGCAGGGTTTTTTATCAACTGTTTGGCCCCACCTATCTGTTTCTGGTTCCTGTGTAAGAAGTGTACTCTGATTGGTTGCCAGGCTCCCATGGGCTGAGTCCAGGTTTGGTAAGGCAAGTCTTACCTTAGGCTTAATCCCATGACTCTGGAGCTGAAGGGGAGAAGTCTTTATTATGTAAAGTGGACTAGCCCAGGCTGCTTAATGGCCCATTGACAAAGGGGGGGGGGCAGGAGGCTGCAGGAGACAAAACATGTTTCTTCCTTTTCACATCTGGGGTAGAATAGTATTCTGCCTTTTCAATATTTCCTAGTGCATTTCATTTTTCTGAGAGAGAGATGGTTGTAACTTCCCACACTCCGGTGCATTTTATACTCCAAAAAATATGGTACTTATGACAGTTGCACTCTCCTGGGATCATGTGATCACCAGTGGTGGGATTCAAAAAATTTTTACTACTAGTTCTGTGGGCGTAGCTTGGTGGGCGTGGTGTGGCTTAGTGGGCGTGGCAGGGGAAGGATACTATGAAGCAGGGGTCTCCAACCTTTGCAACTTTAAGTCTGAAGGACTTCAGCTTTGCTGGCTGGAGAATTCTGGGAGCTGAAGTCCTTCAGACTTAAAGTTGCAAACGTTGGAGACCCCTGCTATAAAACCTCCATTCCCAACCCACTTCAGGGGAAGGTTACTGCAAAATCTCCATTTCCTCTCGATCAGCTGGGACTTGAGAGGCAGAGAATAAATAGGGGCGGGGCAAGTCAGAGGTGGTATTTACTGGTTCTCCAAACTACTCAAAATCCCAATACCTCCATGCTCAATTTAGAATCAGATTTCTCCTATATATTTTTTTGCATTTTTTTTCTTTTTGGGGGGGAAAGCATTGAATAACCCAGAGCAAAGGATATAAAAAGTCGAAAGAGTTGCTGTGACTGTGATTGAAGCCCCATTCCTTTTTTTATATGTACCACACATACAAAAGGACTTCAGTTCACACAGTTGTAATGGCCATGTTGACTTTTTTGACTGCCCCAATGGAAAGCCCAGTTCATAGGGAGTCAAACTATTCTCCAAAGTACCTGAGGGCAGAACAAGAAGCAATGGGTGGAAACTAATCAAGGAGAGAAGCAACTTAGAATTGAGGAGAAATTTCCTGACAGTTAGAAAAAGTAACGAGTGGAACAGAAGTTGCCTCCAGAAGTTGTGAATGCCCCAACACTGGAAGTCTTTAAGAAGATGTTGGATAGCCATTTGTCTGAAATGGTATAGGGTTTCCTGCCTAGGCAGGGAGTTGGACTAGATGACCTCCAAGGTCCCTTCCAACTCTGCTAGTGTATTGCATAGTGCTTTCTAAAACACCCTACCAAGCCTCAGATTAATCCATCTGTAAAATGTGACACAATGCCTGTTGAGACTCTAGAAAAAATGCAGAGAAGAGCAACCAGAATGATTAGGGGACTGTAGACTAACATATGAAGAACAGTTAAAGGAACTGGGCATAGCTAGTCTAGTGAAGAGAAGGACCAGGGGAAACATGACAGTAGTGTTCCAATATTTGAGGGGCTGCCACAGAGAGTAGGGAGGGGATCAACCTATTTTCCAAAGCACCTGAAGGCCAGACAAGGAATAATGGACGGAAACTGACCAAGGAGAGATTCAACCTAGAAAAAAGGCGGAAATTTCTGACAGTCAGAACAATCAACCCATGGAACAGAAGTTGCCTTCGGAAGTTGTGGGAGCTTCATCCCTGGAGGTTTTCAAGAAGAGATTGGACTGCCATTTATCAGAAATGGTGCAGAGTAGGGTCTCCTGCTTGGGCAGGGGGTTGGACTAGATGACCTACAAGGTCCCTTCCAATTCTGTTAATCTGCAATCTGCATAGTCAGCCAGATGTTTAGATGGGGTTTTGCGTTTTTCATCCTCTATTTAGCGCATTTCAAGGATCTGGGATAGACAGATGTTGTCGTTCAATGTTGGTGTTCAATGTATCTCATAGGATGAAAGCCGTTACAAGTAAAGTAGCCATTTGAAATTGACTGATGATGAGTTTGTCAATGCTGGTGATGTTTAAGACATGCTCCAGATGTTTTGGGATGGCACCTAAGGTGCTTTTCAATATTGATTCTATTTTTGCTTTCTTTTGCCACAGTTGTTTTATTCTCCAGTCTTTGAATTTTATTGTTTTCTCCAGTTTTTTTCCCCTTTTCTATTCTGCTATCTCTAGCCACATCCACTATTTAGATTGTTTTATCTTTTTTATCAACAATTGTTAAGTCTGGATTATTATGTAGCAGATGCTTTTCTATTTGAATTCTAGAGCTTCTTTTCTATTACTTTGTCTATATTGTGGTGTGGTCCACCTTATCATCATCATCATCATCATCATCATCATCATTATATCTTCCTCCTCCTCCTCCTCCTCCTCCTCCTCCTCCTCCTCCTCCTCCTCCTCCTCCTCTATCATTTCCTATCTTCAGTCATTAATTCAGTTTGACCCAATAATCCTACCGCCTGAACTTTTGTGTAAGGGTTTGAGAACTGCCTATGCCTGTCATTCTAATTTGTTGATCCTTGAAATGGTTCTGTGCCCTATCTATTTTAATTTTTTAAGGATGTGTTTAATTTTTAAAAATTAAAGGGGAGATAACCATGTTACCAAAGTGTTAGCCTTAAAACATCTCTGTATGATAGCATCAGGGGCACGGTGGCTCAGCAGCTAAGATGGTGAGCTTGTCAATCAGAAACACTTCTTCTGCTTGGCTGGCCTGGGGTAATTAAACTGTTTTTAGGGTTTTTAGGAGCTTAGTTTTAGTTTTCATATGGGATTTTAGTGCAGGGTTTTAGTTTAATTCGTTTTAATATTGTATTATGTTTGTGGTTTTTATTTGTATTTTTAAATTCCCTGTGCCCCGCCTCGAGTCCCTTCGGGGAGAGAGAGCGGGTTATAAATTAAAATTATTATTATTATTATTATTATTATTAGAAAGGTTCAGCAGTTTGAATCCCTAGTACCATGTAACGGAGTGAGCTCCCATTACAGCTCCCCCTAGCAGTTCGAAAGGATGTAAAAATGCAAGTAGAAAAAATAGGAACCACCTCTGGTGGGAAGGTAACAGCGTTCCATGGAAATATCTTCAGACAGGTCTGGCTCTTTAGCTTTGAAACGGAGATGAGTACCGCCCCCCCAGAGTCGGGAACAATTAGCACATATGTGTGAGGGGAATCTTTACCTTATTATAGCATCACCTCACTGATCTCAGAAGTCTTCTTAGCAAATAACATATGGATGGCTGCATTCCATAGCTGGCTTTTTGTGGGTGTCTATCAGTGGTGGGTTTCAAATTTTTTAGAACCTACTCTGTAGGTGTGGCCTATTTTGTGGGCGTGGCTTGGCGGTCATGTGACAGGGTGGGAGTGGCCACCTTTTAAAATGTGGTGAAACTCATTTAACAACGCTCTTGCTTAGCAACCCAAATTTTGGACTCAATTGTGATGATAAATTCTTTCTTTCTTTCTTTCTTTCTTTCTTTCTTTCTTTCTTTCTTTCTTTCTTTCTTTCTTTCTTTCTTTCTTTCTTTCTTTCCTTCCTTCCTTTCTTTCTTTCTTTCCTTTCTTCCTTTCCTTTCCTTTCCTTTCCTTCCCGTTGGGTCACTAGGAGCGGTGGGCCAGATTTACTTCCAGGTACGCCGGTGGAACCCTCTCTCACCGGTTCTCTAAATTTAACCAACCGGCTCTCGCGAGTAGGTGCGAGCCTGCAGAAACCCACCACTGGTGTCTATATAACATGCTCCCCAAATTCCAGATATGGCCTGTGGCCCAGAGGAATGCCATTCCTCTCCTAGTAGTTGCCTTACAACGTGTAATAATCAACTGTCACTAGTCTTCAAGCCATTTTTTTAAATTCCACCTCTATCTTCTGTTTTACACAGTTGTTTATGAACTTCAAGGGGTTCTAACAAAAACAAGGTGAATTCTGTAACTATTCTGCTGAAGAATATTGTTGTGCTCAGACATCTTCTGTTATGTCCATTGTCTGTCAGGGTTCCAAGTAACACCCCCAACGAAAGAAAAATCCGAGGCTTGAGTTTCCCCAAAGTTCCATTTTATTAGAGATGTCCTATTGGCACATCTCTGGGAAAACCCGAATTTGAAAGTTTCCAGGTTTTCCCCACCCAAAAGAAAGTTCAAGTCCCTGCCCAGCACCCACATGTCCATCACACGCTCCAATCAGGCATCGTCCCAACTGGAGATGCCTCCCAGTCACACCACTCCAGGGGCAGGGTAAGGTGACCTTGACTCTCGGGCAAAAAGAATTTTATTTAGACTATATATTTCCCATACTCCATATACTCCCCCCCTCCCATTTTCCCACAGTAGAAAATGTGGCAGGCCTCAAGGCCCAGTGTAAAAGATGGCTTCCAGGCCTGGCACTGTCTTTGAACCAGATGTTGAGTCCTTGATCTTCTTTTCTCCTCCCCTCTGTAGATATGATCAGCCAGAGAACACGAAGCAGCAAGAGCTCAAGCGAGGGGAAAATAGGCAGCGGAAGGGAGACTCTGCGGCTGCGGGCAACAGGCGCTGCCACCATAGAGCAGGCAGTGAGTATGCTCTGGGACAGGGATCGGATTAGCCAGGTGCCCAGATTCTCGTAGTACTGTATATAAGAAATTTGGTGGCTAGTTGGAAATGAGTTGATTGCTTCAGTGCTAACCTCAGGAAAATGCCTGTTAGATGCCTTGGTAAGGCCACACTTGGAATACTGCATTCAGTTTTAGTCACCACGATGTAGAAAAGATGTGGAGACTCTAGAAAGAGTGCAGAGAAGAGCAACAAAGATGATTGGGGGACTGGAGGCTAAAACATATGAAGATCGGTTGCAGGAACAACCCTCGGTGGGGTTGCCACAGAGAAGAGGGTGTCAAACTATTCTCCAAAGCACCTGAGGGCAAAACAAGAAGCAATGGGTGGAAACTAATCAAGGAGAGAAGCAACTTAGAACTGAGGAGAAATTTCCTGACAGTTAGAACAATTAAACAGTGGAACAGCTTCCCTCCAGAAGTTGTGAATGCCCCAACACTGAAAGTCTTTAAGAAGATGCTGGATAGCCATTTGTCTAAAATTGTATAGGGTTTCCTGCCTAGGCAGGGAGTTGGACTAGATGACCTCCAAGGTCCCTTCCAACTCTGCTATTGTATTGTATTATTGTATAGATACCTAACAGGGGAGACATGATAGCAGTGTTCTACTATCTGAGGGGCTGCCACAAAGAAGAGGGAGTCAAGCTATTCTCCAAAGCACCTGAGGGCAGAACAAGAAGCAATAGGTGGAAACTAATCAAGGAGAGAAGCAACTTAGAACTGAGGAGGAATTTCCTGACAGTTAGAACAATTAACCAGTGGAACACCTTCCCTCCAGAAGTTGTGAATGCTCCAACACTGGAAGTCTTTAAGAAGATGTTGGATATCCATTTGTCTGAAGTGGTGTAGCATTTCCTGCCTAAGTAGGGGGTTGGACTAGAAGACCTCCAAGGTATCTTCCCACTCTGTTATTCTATTCTACCTAGCCAATTGTAACAGGAGGGACCTCTGAAGGGTCATGAGAAGGCACCAAATGTCATTGCTTCTGAAGCTTCGGTGCAGCCCAATGTTTCTCATCCTGGGCGACTTTCAGACGTGTGGACTTCAACTCCCAAAATCCCCCCCCCCCGTCTTGGCTGTGTCTGGGGAATTCTGGGAGTTGAAGTCCACACGTCTGAAAGCCACCAAGGTTGAGAACCACTACAAGACATTCCTGTCAACGCTGGCATTTCAATTCCATTTGATCTCCTTCCTCCCTTCTGTTCACAGCCAAGTGAGTTTGAGGAGGAAGCTGCTGAAAAAATGGACGACTTATTGGAAAGCTACATGGGCATCCGTGACCTCGAATTGGGTGAGTAGGGAGTGACGATGGATTTGGTTGAGAAGGAAATTGTAATTCTTTTCACCTTGCCCTCACTGCTGCCTGGGTGGGACCTCTAGATTAGGAGCCAGTTTACCCTCAGATTCTGAATTATATTGTAGAATTGTGTTTCTCAACCTTGGCAACTTTAAGGTGTGGCGGACTTCAACTCCCAGAATTCCCTAGCCAGCTGGCTAGGGAATTCTGGGAGTTGAAGTCCGCCACACCTTAAAGTTGCCAAGGTTGAGAAACATGGCTCTAGAGAAGGGTGCTGAATCTGGATGGCTACTGATCAAAATGGATTTTCAGTTTGATACAGCAAGACAATCCGAAGATGGTTTCATGTGAAATGAAGCTAACAATTAAAGAGAGATAAAGAGAACTGTCCTAGAACACCCTTTGTTGGGCCTTCCCTTAATTTTGTCTAAAAGCGATACCAGAGGTAGACAACGTGGATACACATTGGATACCCATGTGCTTCCCATCTCCTCCATTGAATTTAAGGAGATGGAACCAGTGGATCATCCACCACATTGGTATCCATTAGGCTTCTTGATTAAATTAAAAATCAAACAAGGATCCTGGCTAATTATTGAATTAACTGGGTAGCGAGCATCAGTGGTGGAATTAAAAAAAAAATTACTACCGGTTCTGTGGGCGTGGCGTGGCTTGGTGGGCATGGCAGGGGAAGGATACTGCAAAATCCCCATTCCCACCCCACTCCTGGGGGAAGGTTACTGCAAAATCCCCATTCCGTCCCACCCCACTAACCTGCTTTCCAGCTCCATTCTTCTGTTCAGGGCAACAAAAGAAGATCAGCTGGGAGGCAGCAGGGGCGGGGCCAGCCTATTTGCCAGTTCTCCAAACTACTCAAAATGAGTAGAACCTGTCAGAACTGGCCGAATGCCACCACTGGCGAGCATGCCATAAACCTTCATATTTATTTGCAGGAGTGCCTGTGGCCCCCGTGGGCTATCATTGAGATGTTGAACAACATCCTAGAGTACCTTTTGTCTTCAGTTTGGTGTCCCACTACAGGCCAAGCCCTCCCCAGCAGCCTTTTTATGAATGCACCCAGAACACGTCCAAATACGAATGAGTCTGCTGTGGCCTAGAGGTGGAGCTCTTGCCTCACAAGCAGGAGGTTATGAGTTCGATCCTAGGTAGAGGCAGATGTAGGGTTTCCTGCTTGGGCAGGGGGTTGGACTAGATGACCTGCAAGGTCCCTTCCAACTCTGTTAATCTGTTAACTGTGTTAACTGTGCCTTTGCTCCAAATGATGTTTTATCCCAGTGCTCTTGAGTCCTAATCTCTGGCTCATTTTCCGCAGCCTCTAGCATGGTGGAGATCACCAAAGAATGCCAGAGCCCTGAAGACTTTGCTCGTGGATTGGATTTGCTCCTGGGTGAATATGCCTTCCCAGAAGATTTTGTCTCAGAGGTCTGGACTGCAGTTTGCAAGAGCAGGGAAATCTCTGATTAGTTTCAGGAGATGGGCTGGGCAATGAAGGCTGTTTCTTGTCTTTGCCACTCCCCACTCACCCTTTTCTTCTTTTCTCTACTCTGCAATTCTCCGTATCTTGCACGCAATGACATCCACATCTGGGATTTCTATCCAGAATTATTACCCATGGCTCCAGGATGATACCATTGCAAAATTTCCAGGGATGACAGATAGTAGCACCAATGAGCACATGCTCTCCTATTGGGGTGGAAGGAACTTACCTGTACGGAAGGAACAGAGAGCTATTTGGGTGATTACTTCTAGTTAGCATCTATATGGGATCCTCTTCCAGTAGTATTCCAAAATACAATTGCTACCCTGTAGGTCCACGTTAACAGGCCAGGATGGCATCTTTCAGATGTTGAAGTTATGCTCCTTGTAATTGCAGAGTAGATAGGAGAATGCTAGGAGAGACACTGCTTCTTGGCAACCCACCACATTGCAATTTTAAGCTTCTGTTAAACATGGGTATTTTTTTTAACCTGTTTTGTAACTGGAAAGGACTTGAACCTTCATTCTTCACAGTGGTTTCTGCAGGGCATAGTGAAATCAGTCAAGAGGACAGCCACGATAATATGACACTTGCAACACCTATTAAAAAATGGGAATTTCAATCCCCACAGTTGCAACTACTATCTTGATTTTTTAAAAATATTCCCTGAGGATACCCTGGATTGCTTATGTAATTTTTGGTAGTCGGTGGTTGGCTTTTAAAAAGATGAATCTCTTCCAAAGAAGAGGTCTCTTGTGGAAAGCAAGGTTCCTCACCTTTCCTTCCTTTGATGAATTGCCCAAATAACCTATAGTCATTTTGAAGACCCATTTGGAACAAAAGCAATCTGCATAGACAATTTCCATCGTTCCTAATTAGTTTCAAGAGGCCACCAGAGAACAACTGGGCCATTAAGTTCAACCATTTTATAGACCCGTTCATAGCGTGGGAATGGATAACTTCCTTTTGCTCTGCAGAGATGCCTTTCCAACTCATAGTTAATGAACTTCTGCTTGAATAGATGCAAGAAAATGGAACTCATCCTAGGATTCGCGGTTAGTATTAATGGAAGATAATATTTGTAGTTCAGGGTTGAACTGTGGTTGGCCTTGGTACTCTCTGAGCTTGGTTATTTCCTTGCAGGCGTTTCATTGTTAGGATGTTTACCTGTATGCTGAATAAAAAAAATGGAAATGGCCCTTTATGCAAGTGTGCTTTTGGACTCTTGTGGTCATAAGTCAAGGACCATCAGTATTCCCCCTTGGTTATATAGAAGTGAGAAGGGTGTGCTGGAAGACACCTAAAGTTAAAAGGAGTATGGCTAGTCCCTGATTTATGACCACAATTGAACAAAAAAATGGTGTTACTAGGCAAAACATTTTACAGGTAGTCCTCGATTTACAACAGTTTATTTAGTGACCGTTCAAAGTTACAATGGCACTGAAAAAAGTGACTTACGACCGTTTTCACACTTACAACCTTTCCAGCATCCCCATAATCATGTGATTAAAATTCAGATGCTTGGGAACTGGTTTATATTTATGACCCCTGCTGTGTCCCAGGGATCATATGATCCCTTTTTACGACAAGCAAAGCCAATGGGGAAGCCAAATTCGCTTAACAACCAAGTTACTAACTTTTCTTCTGCAGTGATTCGTTTAACAACAGAGGCAGGCAAGGTCATAAAATGTTGCAAAACCCGCTTAACAAATGTCTCACTTAGCAACATAAATGTTGGGCTCAATTGTAGTCGTATATCGAGGGCTGGCTGTATGACCTTTCTTGCCACAGTTGTTAAGTGAATCATTGTAGTTTTTAAGATAGTAACGCAGTTGTTAAGTGAATGTGGCTTGTCCATTGACGTTGTTTTTCAGAACGTCACAAAAGGTGATCACATGACCCCAGGGCACTGCAATCGTCATAAATAAGACTCAGTTGCTGAGTATCCGAATTCTGATCATGTACTATGGAGATGCTGCAATGGTTGTAAGTGTGAAAAATGGTCATAAGCCACTTTTTTCAATGACATTCTAACTTCAAATGATCACTAAATGAATGGTTGTAAATCGAGGACTACCTACCGTATTTTTCAGAGTATAAGACACACCTTTAGTCCTCATTGGCTGACTTGGTTGCTATGCCTATTCATTGGCTAACCTTGCTACCATGTGTCAGCTGACTCATGGGTGATGGTAGGCAGAGGCAGAATTTCCCCCCCCCCTCTTATTTTCCTCCCCAAAAGCTAAGGTGCGTCTTATATTCTGGAGCGTCTTATACTCCGAAAAATACAGTATACTTTATTATATGGAAGTGTGGCAAGAATGAAGGGGTGCTGGATGAATGCGGGGGGACTAGGTACCAAAGAGAGCAATCAGAATAGAACAGATGTTCCCAAACTTGGCAACTTTAAGCCTTGTGGACTTCAACTCCCAGAATTCTCCAGCCAGCATAGCATACCTGGCTGGAGAATTCTGGGAGTTGAAGTCCACAAGGCTTAAAGTTGCCAAGTTTGTTAACCTCTGGAATAGAAGAATTACATTGAAGTGGTTGGTCATAGAAAGCAAATGAATGAAGAAGGAAGAAGGAATCAAAATGAAGGACCCGAGAAAGGAGTTTGGATGGTGGGCTGGTCTTGTTGAGACCCTCAAAAAGAGAGTTGAAAAATTTAAAAGAAAAAAGTGCTCTATGGATATTGGGAACAAGTGTGATTTGTGAGGATAGGAAGGTATGGAGGGTGTTATTGGTGTGAACAAGTTTTCCCTATGTTTCCTTTCCTTTTTCTCATCTTCTGCCTTTTTTTTTCCTTTTTTTTTTTTTACTAAGCTATTTCATACTCCTTGTCTGTGCACAATATATATAAAATCCCCTTACCCACTTCGACATAATTAATTATGTGTTTGTGTTTTATATGCAATTTTGTTTATGTCTGTCAGTTTGTTTTGGAAATAATTAAAAATATTTTTAAAAACCGCTTCTTCGGCCGTATTTCATTAACCCACGTCATGGAATGAGACTTGCTTCGTTTTCTTCTTCTTGAAGACGTTTCATTACCCAACTAGGTAACACCATCAGTGCCCTAATGAGACGTCCACAAGCAAACAACCAAATTTAGGGAACACCAAGCACTTCACAATCTACTTCAGGGGTCCCCAACCTTTGCAACTTTAAGTCTGAAGGACTTCAGACTTAAAGTTGCAAAGGTTGGGGACCCCTGATCTACTTTATAAACGCAAGCACTTTTACATAAAAGCATTAAACCCATGGATATAAGGGGCCTGTATAAGACCCAACAGTATTGGGAGAAAAGGACAATCCCTACTTTAAAACTGGAGCAACTAAAGTTAGCTCCTTAGCTGCGGCTAGCTGCTAGCTAAGAGACAAACAGCATGAAGTCACAGCAGACAAAAGGAACTATTGGGCCACATCCATGCCATGGTTCATAGGACATGTGGATGATGAAGCCTTTGAAAATTAGTGTCTGGGTTCCAAGTACACACCCCTAATGTGTTAAGAAACCAATTAGGTTTTTAAATCACAGTAATGAGAACCTATCATTCATATTTACTGTTTGAGCACTGGCTCTTTATAAGCAAATAGCTGATAACCCAGCATTGCCCGGGTATTTATTTATCCTAATTCTGTATTAGGTTGGAGCCCCCGTGTGGAGTACTGTGAAGCCGTCACCATGACAACTCCACTATGCTGTACAGTAGATGCCATCTTAAGGCACAACAGGCTGTATCCTAACACTATCACACTAACACACACTATCACTATCAAAAGGACAGTGATTTGACACTATAGATATAATTCATTCCTTTTCGTTTCAGCAGCCCAGGCATTCCAGAGTTATCCTGGAACATACACACACAGACACATATGCACCCCCACCACCACCACCTGAGGGGTGTTAGGGGTATCTTACTCCTGAGTATTTGTTTCCAGAGAGTAAGTCATCTGTGTACCAAGTTTGATTGAAATTGCTCAAGGCATTCCAGAGTTATACTGGAACATACAGATAGATAGATGGATGGATGGATGGATGGATGGATGGATGGATGGATGGATGGATGGATGGATGGATGGATAGATAGATAGATAGATAGATAGATAGATAGATAGATAGATAGATAGATAGATAGATAGATAGATAGATAGATAGATAGATAGATAGATAGATAGATAGATAATGTTATTAACACTGCAGGATACTTTTAAGTTCCTCTGTATCATGAATGGAATTTATGAAGGATTCCAAAATATAGCTGCCATTTATAACTCTTCCAATACTTCCTGACACTTAATTGACACCTATTCTTTCCTCTCACTCTGTTGATGGGTTAGGGCAGTGATGGCGAACCTATGGCACGGGTGCCACAGGTGGCACATGGAGCCATTTGGTAGGGCACACGAGGCATTGCCCTGTCAGCTCCAGCACGCATGTCCAACTCACTTCAGCCTTCTTTTGAGACCATTTTTCACCCTCCAGAGGCTTGCCTGAAGGCTCCTGAGGGGTGAAGGCTCCTGAAGGCTCTAGAGAGCGGAAAATGACCCTACGAGCAAGCCAGAGGGGGAGAAACGCATGCATGTGTGGCACGCTCGCGCACAACCCCCCCTGCACTTCCCCCACTTTTGGCACTTGAGCCAAAAAGGGTTCGCCATCACTGGGTTAGGGAATGGGACCTGAAACAGCTCTATCTTGAAGCTTCTAAAGTTCTCTTTTTCTGGCGTATATCATCCCCGTCGACCAAAATGTTTCCTTCAAGGTACAGAATGCAGGAGGCGTCGCTTCGTCCCCTTTTCCATCTCTGTTTTTCTCTATTATGTTCATAAAGGGATTAGGACTGGAGTAGCCAAAGTTTACTCCCTACATGGCTGGCTGGGGAATTCTGGGAGTTGAAAGCCATAAGTCTTTATTTATTAAATTTATATAACCGCGCCTATCTCCCCGGAGGGACTCAGGGCGGTGCACAGGAAATTAAAACAGAAAATACAAAACATAGCAATAATAAATATAATTTAAGGCTAAAATCCAATTAAATACGAGATGCCCTTTGCTAAAAAAAGTCTTAAAGTTGCCAAGGTTTGATGCCTTGATTTACAGTATTCCAGTGCCTTTGGAAACATCTATGCGTGTGAATATATATAGATATGTATCAACAGTGGGATTCAATTTTTTTTACTACCAGTTCTGTGGGCGTGGCTTGAGGGGTGTGACAGGGGAAGGTTACTGTAAAATCCCCATTCCCTCCCGGTCAGCTGGGACTCAGGAGGCAGGAAATAGATGGGGGTGCGGCCAGTCAGAGGTGGTTTTTACTGGTTCTCCGAACTACTCAAAATTTCCACTACCGGTTCTCCAGAACTGGTCAGAACCTGCTGAATGCTACCTCTGATATGTGTGTAGATCAGGTAAATTCTTGCCTATTGCTCAGAGCTGAAGAAGCTTCTTGGATGAGAAGCGAAACGTCTTCAAAGGAAAACCAGAAAGTCTCGTTGCTTCTTGAAAAAGCACCTTTGGGATATCCATGACCTGGATGGCTGAGAATCTCTACAGACATATTGTCCATGTCCTTCTTTCTTCCAGCATTCAGTTGCCTTTTATCCTAGTTCGTCTTTTTTTTTTTTAAATAAATTAAAATTCTAGCTGCTCTTTAATAAATAAACATCTAGCTTTTTACTCTCTACATGGGGCTCCCCTTGAGGTGCACTCGAAAGCTACAGCTAGTTCAGAATGCGGCCGCGCGGGTGATTATGGGTGCCCCAAGGCAAGCCCACATAACACCTCTCCTGCGCGAGCTGCACTGGCTGCCTGTGGCCTTTCGAGTGCGCTTCAAGGCGTTGACGACCATCTTCAAATCGCTCCATGGCTCGGGGCCTAGCTATATACGAGACCACCTTCTGCCCCATACATCCCTTCGTCCGATCCGCTCCCACAGAGAAGGCCTTCTCCGGGTACCATCGGTCGGGCAATGCCGGTTGGCGACACCCAGGGGAAGGGCCTTCTCTGCGAAGGAGAGAAGGTCGGGGGGTAGGAACGACCTACCCCCCGACCTTCGCACTACCTTGGACCTCCGCCTCTTCCGCTAACGCCTTAAGACGTACCTATTCCAACAAGCCAGCCTAGCGTAGCCCCCCGTTTCTGACTATATTTATAAATTTTAATTTTTTAGGGTTTTAAAGGGTTTTTGGCACGGGTTTTAATTTAATTTAATATGTTTTTAATAGTATATATTGTTTTGTAATGGTTTTTAATAATGCCTGTGCGCCGCCCTGAGTCCTAACAAGGAGAAGGGCGGGGTATAAATTCGAAAAAATAAAAAATAAATAAAAATTACATTTTTGCTAGCTGAACTGAGGGGTGTGCTCATTTACTTCAATCTGGATATAGGGGTTGCTTGGGGCAGACTAAGCTGGAAATATCCACAGTATTTTCCAATGCTTTGAAATCCAACTTGCCAGGATAGTGAAAGGATCCAAAAGACACAAATATCACAAATATAATGTATACTGCCACAGAATGTATTACTGCAACAATCATTTATTTTGAATAAATCCATGCATTTTGAATTGCCCTGGTCATCCTGCATTTAGTCTTTTCCTCTGAAGTCCCACTAGGGGTCAATTCCCCCATTAATCAGCCAACGTTGTGCTTGAAAACTGGCTCCTTCTCTTAACAGATTAACCGAGTTGGAAGGGACCTTGCAGGTCATCTAGTCCAACCCCCTGCCCGAGCAGGAGACCCTACATCTGCCTCTACCTAGGATCAAACTCACAACCTCCTGCTTGTGAGCTCCACCTCTAGGCCACAGCAGCAGGTCTTCATCTGCATCAGGTTGCCAAACTACAGGTAATCCTCAAATTATGACCATATTTGAGCCTGGCAATTACAGGTTGTTCTTGACTTACAGTTTGCTTAGTGACCGTTTGAAGTTACAACAGGGCTGAAAAAAGTGACTTACGATCATTTTTCACACTTATGACTGTTGCAGCATCCCCAAGTTCATGTGATTTACATTCGGATGCTTGGCAACTGACTCACATTTATGACAGTTGCAGTGTTCCGGAGTCACGTAAGCCCGATTCACTTAACAACCGGGTTCCTAATTTAACAACTGCAGCGATTCACTTAACAAATGTGGCTAGAGAATTCGTAAAACAGGGGCAAAAACTCGCTTCACAAATTTCTCACTTAGCAACATAAATTTTGGGCTCAGTTGTGGTCATAGGTTGAGGACTACCTGTGTAGTTGTAAGTCATGATGGACATAGAGCGAGTCACTAGGTAAACAGATCAAATTTGAGGACTCCCCCCCCCCCCCCCGTGGTGGTTTTTAAGTGAATTCATTGTTCGCTATGGGCTGAGTTTTGCTGGAAATCTGGCAAAACCATCGCAAATCACGGCTACGTGACTGCGGGGTACTGCAAACTGCCATAAAGGTGGCCCAGTTGCGTCCCAAATGCAGTCAAGTGACAGCAAGAGAATGGTGTGTGTGTGTGTGACTTTGGAACTGGATTGTAAGCAGTTTTGGGGAGAGGGGGCTGGAACTGAGACTGGTTGTGTTCTGACTCCCTCCCTTCACAAGATAATTAACTAGACGGACTGCTACTTGGCAGCTTGCCTGAACTAACCTGAACTAGACTGAAAGATTACATGACACAATTCTCCAACTCTGTAGCTTCTCTGTTGTTTCCTGAAAACCTACTCTTCACAGAGGATTTCTTTTAAAGCCTCTTGGGAACGGCCAGGCAATTAGGCAGCTGTTACTGATTATCTCCGATGGCGTCGTTCTGCTAATTGCCTCCTCTCAATCCTTAGCCTGACATCCGGGACAAACTGGGTTTCGTCCTCTAGAGCCAACTCATAGGACTCCTCACTCGAGGAATCCATCAGCAACTCATCCGGAGCTGGCTGAGCCACAACAGGTTGCTAAGCTACCAGTTGTAATTTGAGGCCTACTTGTATCTTCCTGCCTTTCTTCCATTTGGAGGAACCGTTCTTCCTACTCTCGGAAAGATTCCAATATGAAGCTACGTGCTACATTTGGGACTATCGGTTGTACCATGGCAGGAGCTTCTCGAGCCGAAAGGCCACATCTAATGGAATAGCTGTCCAAAACGGATCGGGCCTCTTGCAGCCATTTTCTCCATTTCTCAGCTTGACATACTTTGGGAGGAGGTGGGGAGGAAGGCGCTCTGGAATGTCAGACCAGACATCAACACCTAACTCTCGTGGGAACCAAGGTCATCCCAACAGGTGCTGGTCAGAGACTGGAAGAGGTTACCAAGAAAATGCCAGAACACGTATTGGACAGTGTGACCTGTGACAAGAAGAGAGGGGGCTGTCTATGCTTTAACTATACTGAAAGCGCTGGGTTTGCATTTCAAAAGTGCCGATACGATGTACTCAATAAAGCAGTTCTTTGAGAAAGCTGAAAGTCTCAAGTTGCTGGATTGGTGGGGTTCATTACTCGGGACCTCGACAATAGCAATAGCAATAGCACTTAGACTTATATACCACCTTGCAGTGCTTTAAGCGGTTTACAGAGTCAGCATATTGACCCCAACAATCTGGGTCTTCATTTTACCCACCTCGGAAGGATGGAAGGCTGAGTCAACCTTGAGCCTGGTGAGATTTGATCTGCCAAACTGCAGGCAGCCAGCAGGCAGCAGTAGCTGCCTGCAGTACTACATCCTAACCATGGCTCTTATACTTATACTGTTGCTTAGAGATAAGTCATAGTTAAGGTGACCAGACGTCCCGCTTTTGGTGGGACAGTCCCGGTTCACCTTCAGATGTCCCGCGCCCCGCCGCCTCTTCAAAATGTCCCGCTTTTTGTGGGCAGGCGGCGGGTGCTCTGTACATGTTCAGAGGCACGTGCCTCTGAGCGCCGGCTCAGGCGGGGAGGGCATCGGGGCCGAGGAGGAGGGGGGCCGCGCCTGCTCCCCTGCATCACACGCCTGCGCAGAGGGCGTCGGGGCAGGGGGCACGCTCCCACCCACCCCGCGGCGCCCTCTTTAAAGGCAGCAGCGGCGGCCCGAGCCTGCGGTTCTCAGCGCTGCCGGGCCAGGCCGCCGCCGCTGCCTTTAAAGAGGGCCCCGCAGGGGCGGGTGGGAGCACGCCCCGATGCCGACGCCCTCTGCGCAGGTGCGTGATGCGCCAGAGTGCTGCCCCCCCCGCCTGTCGACGGTGTCCCGCTTTGGGACTTTGAATATCTGGTCACCTTAGTCATAGTACACTCTCTCAAGGCCTTTACCCTAATGCAAACTATCAAGCAGCATAGGTATAGATCAGGTAGTCCTTGACTTACAACCATTTAGTTGGTGACTGTTCAAAGTTATAGTGGCACTGAAAAAAGTGATTTATGATAATTTTTCACGCTTATACAACCACTGCAGCATCCCCATGGTCACCCGACCAAAATTTGGTTACTTGGCAACCGGCATGAATTTATTTCGGTTGTAGTGTCCTGGGATTCATAATATGACCTCTTTTACGACTTTCCGACAAGCAAAGTTAGTGGGGAAGCCAGATTCACTTAACAATTGTGGTGCTAATTGAATCATGATGATTTGCTTAACAACTGCAGCAAGAAGAAGCATCATAAAATGGGGCAAAACTCACTTAATAACTGTTTTGCGTAGCAATGGAAATTTCAGTCCTAATTGTTGGTCGCAAGTCAAGGACTACCAGTAAAGCATAGCACTCCAGAGTTCTCTTGCCCTGTTAAAGAGGGAGTCCTATGAGTTGGACGTCCCTCGGGCTCAGCACAAGATCTTGCTACTGGAACACAGATTCCTGCGTAAACTTCCTCCGTAGGGATGGGTTGAGCATCGGGTAGAGAGAGACAATAGAAGGCCTGGACTTGAAGCTGGGGTAGATGCGTCTCAGCACTGCTCGGCGGAAGAGGATGTAGACCCAGGGATCGAGAATCTGGTTCCAAGTGGCCACCCGAAGGTAGATGAGCAGCATCTTCTCGGTTTCCGGCGGGATCTGATTGGAAGGCAGGTTAGAAGGGGGCTCTTGAAGAGATGTCTGGAGAATGAGTATCTGGAGAAGAGAAAGGTGGGATAACAAGAGATCAAGTTATACAACAACACCAAGTTAACTTTGTCCAAAGAAACATCTATCACAAGGGGTGTCAAACTCGCGGTGTCACGTTGTCATCCCGTGACATTTTGTGACCTTTCCCCCCCCCCCTTCGCTAAACCAGGGATGGGCGTGGCCAGTACGTGACACATTCACACCACAGCCACGAGTTTGATACCCCTGATCTATTAGAATTGGGTTTCCAAAATTTAGCAACTTGAGGTGTGGACTTCAACTCCCAGGATTCCCCAACTAGCATGGGGAAATGGCTGGCTGGGGAATTCTGGGAGTTGAAGTCCACCAGTCTTCAAAGAGCCAACTTTGCAGACCCCTGGCCTAGGAGGAAAGAATACAAAATAAACTTGTTTAACCATGTGAAAAATAATAAGTGCTTTCATAAAAGATTGAATAGATTTTCGTGGTTTTTGCTGAAAACAGTTAAAAATGACCTGGGTGACTTTTGTTTCCGTTAATTTTTTTAAAAAAGGTTGAATATGAGGAAAGGAGAAATAGGCATGTAAATTTTAAAGGAGAGTGAGAAAATCAGCTTGTTTTTAACTGCTGCAAAGAAATTTGGATGTTGCTTCTTTTGTGTAATATCTGTTTTTCCTTTCTGCATTTTCCTTTCATCTTTTTTTATTAACATTCTGCTTTAGGTGTTTTCAGGTTACTTTTATTGGTGTAAAAAAACTTTCAATAAAAATGATATGTAGATGAGAAGAGAGATGTGGGAAGGAGAAGAGTCAGAAAGAAGACCCCCCCCTCCTCTCCCTCTCTCTCTCTCACACGCACAGAATACCACCTTAGAATCAACCTTGCTGAGTTTGCTGAGTGCAAGGATGCAAATCAAAATGCAATGTAATACAGGCAGTCCTCGACTTATAGCCATTCATTTAGCAACTGTTTTGAAGTTATAATTTATTTATAACTGGTAATCATACAGAGCAGCACATTCCCCACAGTCATGTGATTAACATTTTGGTGCTTGGCAATTGGCATATATATTTACGAGGGTTGCAGTGTCCGAGGCTTACACAATTGCCATTAGCAACCTCACCAGTGGGGGAGTACAGTATAGTATAGTATAGCCTTTATTGTCATTGTACAAAATAAATACAACGAAAAAAGGAAATGCCTATTTAATTATACAGGTATTAACTGCAGCCAGTATTGTATTTGCTCAAAATTGGGAAAGCGATAAGATCCCTACGGATGAGAATGTGATTAGGAAAATATTAGAATGTGCAGAAATGAACAGATTAACACTTAGTATAAAGGGGGAAAAAGAAACTGAATATTATATGACATGGGAGGTATTTTATGGATAGTTGGAGAATAAAAACAGAAATGGAGACCAGTGAAATAAAGAATATATGTTAAGATAGAGATGTAAACAATATGATGTTGATTATTAGTATGATTGTTAAGATTATAATATTATATTTTCATTAGAAGATACGTTATGAGTGAGAAATGAATAGAGTGATAATGCTGATTATTATTTTTGTAAGATTAGAGAATCATTATCAATGTAATGAATACTGTAAATTTTGAGTGTAATAGTACAGAGTCATTTGTACCCAGATGACACACTGTTTAATGCAGGGGTTCCCAAACTTGGCAACTTTAAGACTTGTGGACTTCAACTCCCAGAATTCTCCAGCCAGCTATGCTCTGGGAGTTGAAGTCCACAAGTCTTAAAGTTGCCAAGTTTGGGAACCCCTGGTAATGGAAGATGATATGTTCAAGTTTTTAAAAAAAGTATGTATGTATGTATAAGCAACCTCCCCAGCTGACACCCAACAAGCAAAATCAATGGGGGAAGCGGGATTTGCTTAACAACCATGTGATTCATTGAACTGCAGTGATTTGCTTAACGACCATGGCAAAAAAGTTATAAAATCAGGCATGTTTGCTTAACAACAGAAATTCTGCTCCCAATTTTGGCCATACACCAAGGACTACCTATAGTGTCCCTGCACCAATGTTGCAATTTATATGCTTATATCAGATCTCACGACACAAGTCCTATTGGATATAGGTGTGGGATATAAATCTAATAAAATCTAAAATCTAAATCTAAGTGGAAGGCTCATTTTTCATGCTGCACCAATGTTGCAATTTATATGCTTATATCAGATCTCACGACACAAGTCCTATTGGATATAGGTGTGGGATATAAATCTAATAAAATCTAAAATCTAAATCTAAGTGGAAGGCTCATTTTTCATGCTGCTAAAACAGCTATCAACTGTTAAATTGGGGGAGAAATGGAAGATGCCCTTCCTTCTCAAAAGATGGAGCCAGTCAATCTGCTGTATGGAAGGTCCAGGCAGGGGAAGAGCGGAATTTTGTTGTTCTAAATTGTTTCTCATTTGAAAATAATGTTTGTTTAGGGAACTTACGTTAATCATTTTATCTTCCTTCAAATAAAGATCGGATTCTTATTCCTTGCTTCCAATCAAGACTGAAGGAAGTCTGACAACTAATATATAATTGTGACATTTATACATCGTAATTGCCTGTTTGTTATCTTGGCATTGTGGTAGTTTCTGACACAAACAGCTGCCTCCAGCCTCTATTAAACATATCCAGTGAAGCAAAGCTGGCAGGCTCTCAGAGCTCTAATTCCAGGGTCAAACTGTTTTTACCATTGGGAAATTCCTCCTAACATCCAATCTTGGAGGCATGCTGGCATTTAAAAGAAGAGATTGTTTAATAATCAGCTTAGAAGCAAATCGATTAATATATAAATTCATCAATTAAATTTAGGTCCATTTGCACGCTTCCAATAGGTTTGCCACAAAATGCAAGAAAATGTAAAACTGTAACAAATTCGAGCATTAGTGAAGCTAGCCGTTCACTAGTGAATTAGCTGAAGTGTCTTTTTTCAAACTTGGCAACTTTAAGACATATAGATTTCAATTCCTAGGATCCCCCCAGCCAGCCAGAATTCTGGGAGTTGAAGTCCACAGATCTAAAACTGGTTAAGTTTGAAACGCATAGGTTTAACTGATCAGCTGGCTTAACTACTAAGGGGTGTTGCATAAAATTGGCAAGAGGAGACTTTGCTGCTTTTGCCCTTTTGCATTTGAGAAATGGGTTTGTCATTAAGAAAGAACTCTTGGGGCCCGACTACATGCCATTTCTCAGTGGCATATCCTGACAAAGGAGCCTCATCGCCTGCCTGTTGCTAAGGTAGAATGAAGCCACTCCGTCTATTTTCAACCCACTCGCTGTTCAAATGCTTTACAAACATGGGAACCGCAATCCTTGATTCAACCAAAGGTCCAATGATGGTTTCATGTTTCAAATCTAGGCAGGCCAGGACTTTTGAGACTGTTGGAAAAAAAATATCCATCTGGTTCAGTTCCAAGCTGAGAGAAAGACACTAGAAACTTAGAGGCTGATTGGAAATATGGTTTAATGATGAGCCACCAAGCAGGGGTGGGATTCAGCCGGTTTGCACCGTTCGGGCAAACTGGATGTTAATTTTGCATCCGGTTCGGTCAACCGGTTGTTGCAAGGACTGGCTGGCCCTGCCCACCCCTCCCCTCTCCAGAGTCTCCACGTGGCCCATTCATCATGCCAGGCAAGTGCAGAGCCCGCACGGAGACTCTGGGAGGGCGAAAAATGAATCTCCTGGAAATCTGGAAATAGGCCTGTTTCTGGCTGCTGGAGCCTAAGGGAGGCTGGTTTTGCCCTCCTGGAGGCTTGGAGAAAGCCTCTGGAGCATGGAGAGGGCAAAGAAATGGGCCTACCAGAAGTACCAGAATTCCAAAAACAGGCCTGTATCTGGCCTCCAGAGGGCCTCCAGACCCCGGGAGAGACCGTTTTCGCCCTCCCAGAAGTTTGAGGAAAGCCTCCAGAGCCTTGGGAGGGCAAAAAGACTCCCACTGCCACGATGCAGGAGGCCAAGTAGGCCATGTCCACTATGGCCACGTCCGCCCAGCAACCAGGCAGAGAAACGGTTGCTAACGTTTTTCAATCCCACCTCTGCCACCAAGCGCATGGTTCTGGTGCAGCTGACCAAACGGAATTGAGAGGGGGGAGGTATTTATATCTCCTCTTGGGCTTTGAACTTGAACTTCCTGTTCCTGTGCAAGCACATGTGTTCTATTGGCTATTTTCAGACTCCCACAGGGGCCACGTGTACATCCTAGGAGTTTGTCTGAGTTTGGTTGATGTTTCTGAGGGTGATGCAATGAAGGGGCATTGGGCAATTCCTATCATGGCTAGTCCTATCTTTGTTGGATCTTGGGTAAGGGTATTTGTTTATGAATAGAGCTATTTATCTCTTTATTTCTTAAATGCTGCTGAGGGCTATTAAGAAAAGTGGGAGCTGTTTTCCAATGGATGTTTCTCCATTTCTCATCCAGGGAAATATAATATTCTGCCTTTTTAAAATATTTCTCAAAATATTTCATTCTTTTAGGAGAGGGGCGTTGCTAACTTTCTACAAGACTGACTGGTGGGATCCATCTCTGCTGCTTGTCCACATCCTTATTTATAAATATGCATACTTGAACACCATTGTGCTCCAACTCTCACTATTAACAGGAGATAACTTCCAAATTCCACTCCCTGCTCCAGATAAATCACAATCTGATTCCGTCCTCCACTTGGCCTTTTTTGGAGAAGATTTAATAAAACTTTGGCAAGTATCGCATTGACATTATGGGTGTTTAGTCAGGGTCAGTTTTCCTTCCAATGCCTCTGGCCATAAATAAAGCTGTCTCCTACTCAAACATCAGTGACAGATTTTATACTACAAGCCCATCGGCATCCATGTGTGTGTGTGTGTGTGTGGCTTAGGGAACAAAGGGAGTTGTAATCAATCTGTTTACCAGATGTTGGCAAAAGGAAACAGGTGTTTTAGATCTGAAATGTTTGCAAAGTTTTATGGCACAGGTCCTAGTTATTTGCGAGACCGCCTCTTACCCCACACATCCCTTCGACCGATCCGCTCCCACAGAGAGGGCCTTCTCCGGGTGCCTACGGTCGGGCAATGCCGGCTCGCGACGCCCAGGGGAAGAGCCTTCTCTGTGGTGGGCCCTGCCCTCTGGAACGAGCTACCCCCTGATCTTAGAAACATCACGGACCTGCGCCTCTTACACCAACACCTAAAGACTCACTTCTTTCACTTAGCTGGCCTGGCCTAACTTCCGAGACTATATCATCAACTGATTTTAAATTAAATTAAGTGAATAAGGGGTTTTAAATTGATTTTAGCACCGGTATTATCTAATTTAATAGGATTTTATTGATTTTATGATGTATTTATTCTTTGTATTGTCTTTTTCGTGTTTTAATTTCCTGTGCACCGCCCCGAGTCCCTTCTGGGAGAGTGGCACGGTATATAAATCCAATCCAATCCAATCAAATTAGAAAGTCTTTATTTAAAAAAAAACATTTTACAAAAAACTATTTTACTTTTTAAAGGTTATTTTAATTAGTCCTTCCTAATTAAGGAATTAGGAGCATGGTGGCTCACTGGCTAAGACGCTGAGCTTGTCGATCAGAAGGTTGGCAGTTCAGCAGTTCGAATCCCTAGCACCGTCTAACAGAATGAGCTACCATTACCTGTCCCAGTTTCTGCCAACCTAGCAGTTCGAAAGCATGTAAAAAAATGCAAGTAGAAAAATAGGAACCACCTTTAGTAGAAAGGTAACAGCGTTCTGTGCACCTTTAGCATTTAGTCATGCCGGCCACATGACCACAGAGACGTCTTCAGACAGCGCTGGCTCTTCGGCTTTGAAATGGAGATGAGCATCGCCCCCTAGAGCCAGAAACTACTAGCATGCATGTGTGGGGAAACCTTTTTCTTTACCTTAATTAAAGAATTATAGTTGCTTTAATCAAAATAACTTGGAAGCTTGGACATTCTAACACAGGGGTCTCCAACCTTTGCAACTTTAAGTCTGAAGGACTCCAGCTCCCAGACTTCTCCAGCCAGCTTTGCTGACTGGAGAAGTCTGGGAGCTGGAGTCCTTCAGACTTAAAGTTGCAAAGGTTGGAGACCCCTGTTCTAATACAAAGAGCCAGCCTCCAATATTACTTCTTTTTTAGGGTAAAGTTTCTGGCATTATTTTCTTTCCTCAAAAGTTTTAATGTCTGTTTTATTTAGAAAATAAAAATGGCAGAAACTGAGCGATTGAGAGGAAAGTGGTGGAGAACAACCTCACTAGTTCTATCCTATAACTATTATTACATCAGCTTGCCTCCAGAAGTTGTGAATGCCCCAACACTGGAAGTCTTTAAGAAGATGTTGGATAGCCATTTGTCTGAAACGGTATAAGGTTTCCTGCCTAAGCAGGGGGTTGGACTAGAAGACCTCCAAGGTCCCTTCCAACTCTGCTATTGTATTGCAACTCCCAGAAAGCTTTTTAAAACAGTGTACCATATATTTGCTGCCAACATTTTTTTGGTTGAAACAAAGTACAGGTAGTCCTCAGCTTATGACCACAATTGGGACCAGAATTTCCATTGTTAAGCAAGGTGGTTGTTAAGTGAATCACTGCTGATTTTACATCCTTTTCTGCCACGATTGTTAGGTGAATCACTGCAATTAACTGAATTATGCAAGTGTTATGTGAATCTGGCTTCTTCCATTGATTTTGTTGTGAGAAGGTTGCAAAATGATAGTCAAACAACCCCAGGATGCTGCAATGGTTGTAAATGCATGTTGGTTGCCAAGGGCTCAATTTCATTTTAGTACAATGACAAAAAAGATTATTATTATCATCATCATCATCATCATCATCATCATCATCATCATCATCATCATCATCATTATTATTATTATTATCATCATTATTATCATCACATGACCTTGGGGATGCTGTGACAGTCATAACTGCAAAGACCAGTCATAATTCACTTATTTTCAGTACTGTGGTAACTTTGAATGGTTGCTAAATGAATAGCAATAGCCATAGCAATAGCACTTAGACATGCTTTACAGCAGGGGTCCCCAACCTTTCTGGCACTAGGGACCAGTTTCATGTTAAAAAAATTCCGCGGACCAGTGGCCATGGGGGAGCGGGGGGGAGGGGGAACAGGCGGCACATGCGTGCGCGGGGGGTTGAGTCGGCTCACTTGCCCCTCCTGGGCCCCCAAAGGCGCGAGCGGCCGCGCCTGCGCTCTCCCGCCCTGGCGCACGCTCTGCCCAGGGCACTGCCCCCTCCTCCCTCCTCCTCCTCTCCGGCCCTTTCTAAGAGTTGCGCCACTCACTGCGGCCTGGTTCCTATCAAGCCACGGACTTGCACGGGTCCGCGGCCCAGGGGTTGGGGACCCCTGCTTTACAGCTCTCTCTAAGCAGTTTACGGACTCAGCCTATTGCCCCAACAATCTGGGTCCTCATTTTACTGACCTCAGAAGGATGGAAGGCTGAATCAACCTGGAGCCGGTGAGAATCGAACACCTGGCAGCAGGCCTGCAGGATTGCATTCTAACCACAGCTCAAATGGTTGTAAGTTGAGGACTACCCATAAAAGAGAGGCTTCCTCTGGGGAAAAAAGGCGAACACGTAAGGACTCACCAACAAGGGAAGCCAACAGACACTTGCGATAACCATGATCATCAAAAGCTGGACCATCATCTCCACCTCGCTGTCCCTCCGGCGTTGCACGGACTCAGAGTCATGGTAGACTCGGCAAAGGGTCACAACGCTGACTGTATTGAAGATGAAGGAAAGACCCACAGAGAGGAGGCCCAACAGGGCAAACAGGAAGCAGAAAACAACATTCTGGGCATCATGGACCAAAGTGAGAAAACACCAGGAGTTGGGGTACTGCAGGCTATAATTCCCCAAGCCAAAGAAGGGTAAGAGGCCAAAAAAGAAACCCAAGGCCCACACCACACCCACCAAGGTCCAGGCCCTGCGTTTGGAAATACCAGCGGACCGGGAAAAGGGTCGGTTGATACCCACGAAACGCTCTCCAGCCATGGTGGCTCCTAACAAGAGAGGGCACTGCCCGAAAAAGACCATGACGAAGCCCATGAAGTTGCAGAGGTGGCATCCGGGATCAACATCCGTCCAGTCAAAGCGGAGGAAGTGGTAGGGAATCACGATGACGAAAGTGAGCAGAAGGCCCAGGAAGTCTGTCACCACCAAGCCGCAGAGGAAGACTAAGAAGGAGGAACCGGATGGGCTCTGCATCTTCCTGGAGGAATTGACCAGAGCGCCCAAGGCAAAGAGGTTGGAGAAGAGGCCGATCAGACCAAATGTTGTGGCGAACCAAGGAGATGCGAGGTGTTCTTTGTATTCCTCGCTGACATTCACTCCCCTGAAGCAGGATCCAAGATGTCTAGCAGCGCTCGAGTTCACCGACTCCATAGTTGGGAAGTGGGAGATCAACTCTGGCATTTTTCCAATAGGGAACAACGACAACGACATTCAGCACAGTCCCATGACGTTGCGCCAAGACAGGTCTTCTCCTGAAGGTGTGACAGTGCCCCACCAAAGTTTTCTCCCGTCCATTCTGTGGATAGCAAGGAATCCGCTGTGTTTACTTGAGAGGAAGATAAAGAATAAGAGGAGGATCAATCAGCATTTCATGCTGTAAAAAAAAACCCAAACTAGATTCCCCAATGCCACACACCTAAATAATAGTAATAATAATAATAATAATAATTTTAATTTATAAACCGCTCTCTCTCCCCGAAGGGAATTTAAAAATACATGTATAAAACCACAAGCATAAATACAATATTAAAATGAATTAAACTTAAACCCTGCGCTAAAATCCCAAACCAACTAAAACTAAACCCCTAAAAAACCCTAATAAAAGAGTTCGATTACCCCAGGCCGGCCAGGCAGAAGAAATGAGTTTTTAGTTTTTGACGGAAGGAGCGGAGGTCCGTAGTTGTTCTAATTTCGGGGGGAAGCTTGTTCCAGAGGGTCGGGTCTGCCACAGAGAAGGCCCTTCCCCTGGGCGTCGCCCGCTGGCATAGCCTAGTGGACGGCACCCGGAGAAGTCCCTCTCTGTGGGAGCGAATCGGCCGCAGGGATGTATGGGGCAAGATGCGATCCTGCAGATAGCTAGGTCCCGTGCCATGGAGCGCTTTAAAGATAACTAACACCTTGAAGCGCACCCGAAAGACGACAGGCAGCCAATGCAGCTTGCACAGGAGCGGTGTTACATGGGAAAACCTGGAGGTTCCCATAACTGCCCGCGCGGCTGCATTCTGGACAAGCTGAAGTCTCCGGGTGCACCTCAAGGGGAGCCCCATGTAGAGAGCGTTACAGTAGTCCAATCGGGATGTCACGAGAGCGTGAGTGACTGTGCAAAGGGCATCCCGGTCCAATAGGGGACGCAACTGGCGGACCAGGTGAACCTGGTAAAACGCCCTCGTGGCCGTCACTTGATCTTCCATGGACAGCCATGCATCAAGGAGGACGCCCAAGTTGCGTGCCCCATCCACAAATGCAGATGCAAAAGACAGACATTTTTGACCTTTGTAGATGATGACTCAAAGCATGTGTTCTGAAACATTTTGCACCATTTATTCTAATTATGCAATCTACAGCTTGGTGGCCCAGCCTAGCGCAAAGGAGGCATGTGAGTGCAGGTACATGCATGCGTGCACAGCTCCAAATGGAGCTTTGCTGTTGTGGCCCGCCAGCGGGCAGCAGAGCTGGCAGCAGATTCGGACAGTGAGGAGGTTGGGGAGGAACATGGGCCAGTCCTGGAGTCTGGGGAAGCCTCTGATGAGAGCTCTGTGTCGGAGGCAGAGAGGGGGCCAGAGGAAATAAAAGAGGAGCGAAAGGGGAGTGGAGTTTGCAGGAGACAATTAGTTTGCTTAATTGGTTGTGACTCTCCGAGTCTCCTTGCCAGGTTTTGCAGATATTGGCCTGTCAGCTCTCCAAGCCAGATAAATCTGTGTCTGTAAATCCTCCCTTGAAAGACTCTGCTGGATGTGAATGAGCAGAATTCACAGTCAATTAATAAAAGGGGTTTTTGTCGGAACAAGTAGTTTGCTTCATGCTCTTGGGAAGCCTCGGTCAGAACATTTACATGTGAGCAGAGGGTGTTTGCGCTCATACCCACTCGTACTTGTGCGAGTGGCAGGCCCTTGTGCTCATGCAAAAGGAGGGTCTTGAGTGGAGGGGGTTTGTGCTCGCTTGTGAAGCTCCACTCGTGTGAGCAGAGGGTGCTTGTGCTCAAAGCTCACAAAATTAAGCTTCACACAAGCACACTTGCCCATTTCTCCCCTAGCCAGGTTTTGAACTGGCTATGGCCCGATAGTGGGCTATTGCTGGGGTTTAGGGATCCCCTGATCTACAGGGAGTGGAAGCAAAGAGCAAACACTGGTATTCTCTTACAAGCATTGGAACATTTGCTCCCCATAAGTTCCACCTTTGAGATTTAGTTTTATTCATAGTTAGCGTTTACAGGTTACATTTAGATTGCTGAAAGCATTCACATACATCATCTAGAAATCTTATAAACAAGCCGAGCAGGGTAGCTCAGGACTATTATCAACAGAATTATGAAATGTATACTTTCCTACATTACCCAAATGAGTATGCTCTGCATTGTGAATTAATTTTGGATATTTGTCTAGTTTAGACTGGCACTTCATTTTACAGCCTCCAGGTTCCCCTATGTTTATTTTAATTTTTGAAAAAAACCTATGACTCAAGCAAGACAGAGAGGTTGGTGCATACCAAGGGATATATCCCTGGAAAAACTTCACCCAGTTGGAATGTCTGCTTCTAAGAATACATGTTATATTATCAATCATTGATATTTACAGTGGTACCTTGGTAATCATCATTAATTGATTCTGGGAGGCTCAATGAGTAGCCAAAATGATGAGTACCAAAAAAAATTTCCCCATAAGGAATAACATGGTGAATCCCAAGGTAGTCAACACCAACAAGTTCTAGCTTGTGAGTCCAGTACCAAACAAACGATGAGTACCGGGACAAAAATTCCACGTCAAAATGCACTGATTACCAAATTCGATGAGTTTCAAACAGCTGAGTACCAAGGAACCATTGTATTCTCTTTTAACTTATCCCAACCATTTTTTAAAACTGTTGTGCTGATTTCTTTCTCAAATGCATGATAACAAAATCTGTAATTTAATTCACCACTGTGAAAAATAAATATTTCCTCATTCTTGTTCTCTTACAGTATTTTACAGGTAGTCCTCAGCTTATGACTGATCGCTTAGTTCAAAGTTATGGAGGACTTTCTCCCCTCCACAAACACGCAGAGGGACTTACAACTTGGTTCTGAAGTTCCGACCATCATTCCTCCCCACCCCCCACCCCGTGGTCATGTGACTCCATGTTGAACACTCAGCAACTAGTCCCCATTTAAAGCCGATGTCACGTTTAGATTAGATTTATTTAATTTTTGATTTTGATTTATTTAATTTTTATACCGCCCTATTCCCGAAGGACTCGGGGCGGTGTGCAGCCAAAATAAAACACAGATATATAAAAGTTAAAAACAATTTAAAAACCTTATTAAATAATTTGGCCCATAATAAGATTAAAAAACCAACAAACCCAATTAAGATTAATAAATAATAAAATTCGTATTTATGCCAGCCTGGCTTGTTGAAAAAGAAAAGTTTTAAGAGCACGGTGGAAGGTGTGAAGGTCAGGGATAATTCGTAACTCCGGGGGCAGAGGACAGGTGCTCCCATGGAGAAGGCTCTCCCCCTGGGTGTCGCCAGTCGACATTGTTTAACCGACGGCACCATGAGAAGACCCTCTCTATGGGATTATACTGGCCAGTGGGAGGCTCTCGGTGGCAGAAGGCGATTTTTATTTATTTTATTTTATTTTATTAAATTTATACCCCACCCTTCTCCAAACGGACCCAGGGCGGCGCACAGGAATGTTAAAATACATACAAAACATATAAAATTGTAGAGAGCATTACAGTAGTCGAGTCGAGAGGTGACGAGTGCTTGAGTGACTGTGCGTAAGGCACCCCGGTCCAGTAAGGGGCGCAATTGGCGCATCAGGCGTACCTAATGAAACGCCCCCCTGGCCACGGCTACCTACGATCTCGTAGGTACCCAGGTCCTAAGCCATGGAGTGCTTTAAAGATAGTAACCAACACCTTGAATCGTACCCGGAAAACCACCGGAAGCCATTGTAGCTCACGCAGGAGGGGTGTTACATGGGAGCATCACGTCACCCCCATAATTATCCACGCAGCCACATTCTGGACCAGTTGGAACCTCCGGGTGCTCTTCAAGGGGAGCCCCATGTAGAGAGCATTACAGTAGTCCAGACGGGAAGGGTGTGAGTGACTGTGCGCAGGGCATCCCGATCCAGAAAGGGACGCAACTGATAGATCAGGCGAACCTGAGAAAAAGCCCCCCTGGCGACAGCTATCATATGATCTTCCAGGGACAGCCGTGCATCCAGGAGGACACCCAAGTTGTGAACCCTTCCTGTGGGGGCTAAGGTCTCACCCCCATAGCCAGCGATGGAACCAGCTGACTGTAACGGGATGCCGGGAACCACAGCCATTCGGTCTTGGAGGGGTTGAGCCTGAGCCTGTTCTTCCCCATCCAGATCTGCACGGCCTCCAGGCACTGGGACACGACCAGATTTTACAATGTTTTTGCCAAAAATTGTCATTTACTTCCAGTTTTCAGTAAAAGCGGTTCCTAGAGAACAATGGGTTCACTTTATGACTGCTATAATGCTGTATTGCAGGGGTTCTCAAACTTGGCAACTTGAAGACTTGTGGACTTCAACTCCCAGAATTCTCCAGCCAGCTGGCTGGAGAATTCTGGGAGTTGAAGTCCACAAGTCTTCAAGTTGCCAAGTTTGAGAACCCCTGCTGTATGGCTTGGGGAGAAAAAAAAACAATATTTGTGCAAGATTGATGTCCAGCTGTCGATGTCATCCTTGACATCGGCAGCTACATTAATAAAACATTAGGAGAAAATTTGGCCGGGATAATAATCCTCCTTCTGTTCTTTGTTTAAAAATACTTTAAAAAGGTAATTCTTTCCAGCTTCTCTCATCAATCATCCCACACAGGTTGAGATGGGTGGTTTGGAACTCTTCTCTGGTGCTTTTTCTGTCTTATGATGCAAGAAGGCTTGGCAACCTCTCAAGTCCTGCTGTGCTGAGTCATCATGCCAGGGGTGAACACTGAAACATTGAAAATGTCCACCAAGAGCAATTGAGCTCAGAATTATAAATTGTTGCAGTCGTAAGTCGAGACACCCATATGACCGGAAGTAATTTTCCAGTTTTTGTGGTGGTCCGCTGGCAGCCTGTGGAGCTGGAAACAGAGTCGGACAGTGAGGAAGTTGGGGAGGAACCTGGCGTTTGGGGAAGGCTCAGACAAGGGAGGCAGAGAGGGGACCAGGGCCATCTGGGCGTTATGTGCTGCCTCTGGAGCCTCCAGAGTTTGACATCGGCGAGGCAGAGGAGCAGGGGGAGCCTATTCCCAGAGCTGCCAGAAGGCAAGAACAGTTAAGACAAAAGGCGTGACTCGAGAGTAAGGCTTGGACACGATTGCCCCCCCCCCCATACGACATCAAAGAGGAGCAAACGGATGTGAGGTTTTGCAGGAAGCAACTTTGTTCATTCTAATTAAATTAAATTAAATTAAATTAAATTAAATTAAATTAAATTAAATTAAATTAAATTAAATTAAATTAAATTAAATTAAATTAAATTAAATTAAATTAAATTAAATTAAATTAAATTAAATTAAATTAAATTAAATTAAATTAAATTAAATTAAATTAAATTAAATTAAATTAAATTAAATTAAATTAAATTAAATTAAATCTAATTTAATTTAATCTATTTTTTAAATTTAATTTAATTTAATTTATTAAATTTTTATACCGCCCTTCTCCCTTACGGGACTCAGGGCGATGTACGCAATGTACAGGCACTAATTTATTGTAATGTTTTATATGTTCTTAAGTTTCCTGTACACCGCCCCGAGTCCCTTCGGGGAGAGGGGGTGGTTTAGAAATTTGAATTAATAATAATAATAATAATAGTCCATGATATAAAACATAAAATACAGTTAAAAATCTAATTAAATAGTTGCCTGACTAAAATCCTGTTAAAAACCCTTACTAAAACCCTTACTAAAAAACCTTTACTAAAAAACCTTTACTAAAAAACCCTTACTAAAACAATTTAAAAACTACGCCAGGCCGGCCACACGAAACAGATGGGTCTTCAAGGCCCGACGGAACTGGCGCAGGTCCGTGATTGTCCGTAGGTCAGGGGGCAGGTCATTCCAGTGGGATGACCTGATTCTGGTCAGTTCAAACTCTGAAGCTCCATTTTGACTCTGTGCTCTGTTTGGCTTTGCAAAACTAATTGGCAATTTGATCTTTGGCAGCGTTTCAAGGGAGAGAAAGGTGGGTGCTTATCAGCCTTATCCCGAAAGACTGTGGCGGATTTCCGTCGGACTCTTTACAAGCTGTTTGTGACTCATTATGTGCTGTGAATGAGCATAGTTCATAGCTGTTGAAATAAAAAGAGGGGTTTTGGGATGAAGCGTGTAATTTTTACTGTCTCAGGAAGCCTAGATCAGAACAGGTTTTTTCATGGTAGTCATTCAGCAAACACCATTGGGTGGCCTGGTGACTCAACAATTAAGAAGCTGGACATGTCAGCTGGAAAGCTGACAGCTCAGGTTAGAGATCCATGCATCGCATGACGGGATGACCGCCTGTCTTCACCTAGTTCCACTTAGCAGTTCAAAAGTATATCAATGCAAATACCCGTCTTTTCCCAAAAATAAGACCCAGCCTTATTTGGTCCCCAAAATAAGCACCGGGTCTTATTTTCAGGGGATATCTTACCCACTTACTTTAGATCTGCCACAGCTAGTCCTCCCACACCCCGACATCTGTTGTGCTGCTGTCTGACTTCTTCTGCGGCTGCTCAATTAAGCCTGGCAATTACTGATACAGTTGCGCTGGCCATAAAGCAACTCACCCTGTGGACTGGAACTGAACTTATGACCTTTATAGGACAGTCTTTAAGCAAATTCCATAGTTGCATAAACAGCTTCTGGGTTTTGACAAAACTGTCATAATTCGTGGTCATAAGACCGTGGGATGCTGCAAATGGCTATGTATGCTGGCTGGTTGCCAAGCAGACAAAGTATAGTCACATGACCGCCTGGGCAGGCAATGTTGGAATTTCAAAATTGGATTGTAATTAGCTTTTGCGGAGGGGTCTGTTGTAACTTCAAAAGGTTGCTAACTGGTTGGTTGGAAGTCAAGGACTATCTGCAGATACTTTCAGTTAGATCCAGTGGTGGGATTCAGTCAGTTTGGGCTGGTTCGAGTGAACCAGTTGTTAAGTTGCTAGCTGGCCCCGCCCCTTCCAGGAGACCGCCTGTGGCCCGGTTTTTGCTCCTAGGAAGCTGCAAGGAGGCCTACTAGGCCCAAAACAGGGTGCAGGGGGGGGTGGCATTCCCCACATGGCTCATTTTTTGCTCCTAGAAGGCTACAGGAAGGCCTACTAGGCTCCCCCTCCCCCTGTGGCCTGTTTTTGCTCCCAGGAGGTGTGCAGGAGGCCAGGTGTTGCCTGTCATACCCCCAGGTGGTCATCAGGGCAGAGAACCAGTTATTAAATTATTTGAATCCCACCACTGGTTAGATCATGCTATTTGCTATTGACAACCTACACACACACACACACACACACATACACATAAAGAAATGGCACTAAAGGGATATAGTCAAGATAGAACTTGGGGTCAGTGACCAAATAATGTAAATTAGACTTAGCAGGCATTTCTTTAACATGACAGTTATCTAAATTTATCCTTCAATTTCTGATGAAGAAGAAGAAAGTGCGGTGAAGGGCCAAATTAGAGATAGATCATCCTGGAGAAGCTCCATCTATAGGTTCACTAAATGTTGACACCAACTTGATGGCACAAGTGAATCAGTCAAGGGGACTTAGATACATGAGAAGTTTTTCCATGGTATTTTAGTTAAGGAATGCAAGATAAATCATGTTAACAGCAAAAAAAGCAACTGCCAAGAATAGAATAAATGAAGGATTTTCTCTATTTTTTTAAATACACTTTCCCCAATTTTTTTCAGAGAATGATGGTTCTAAAATTCCCCATATAGAAATGTTTCTGGATGTGAAGCTTTGCATTGTCTCCTTCTTGAAGTTCAGGTAATACTTGACTTGCAACCATTCATTTAGTGATCATTCAGAGTTGCAAGGGCAATGAAAAAAGGGGTTCGTTACTTGGAACCCTGACTTATGGCCATTTTTTCATGCTATAGGAAGCCCTCCTCCCCAGATTAAAATATTCTTTATTCTTAATGTTAAAAGAGATCGGATAGAATATTTGCCCAAAGGGGAAATAGAGAAAACATTTATTTATTTATTTATTTATTTTATTAAATTTATACCCCGCCCTTCTCCAAATGGACCCAGGGCGGCGCCTGGAACATGTTCTTAGAGGCAGAAAGCAGACCCAGTTTTTCTTAATAGCCTCCAGCAGATGCCTGAAATCTTTAGAGATGGATATTTTGTGCCCATTAAGAATGACTGGGCCAATCAAGGGCTGAAATTCAGCAAGTTCTGACAGGTTCTGGAGAACCGGTAGTGGAAATTTTGAGTAGTTCGAAGAACTGGCAAATGCCGTATTTTTCGGAGTATAAGATGCACCTTTTTCGTTCAAAAAAGAGAGTGAAAATCTGGGTGCATCTTATACACTAAATATGGCATTCCCGAAATTCTGCCCCTTCACCAAAATGGCCGTGCACAGCTTTTAGAAGGCTTTCAGAGAGTTCCTGGGGGCTACGGGGGGCAGAAAATGAGCAAAAAATTGCCCATTTTTGTTCATCCCCCACCTCCAGGAGCACTCTATAAGCCTCCTAAAGGCTATGCATGCCTTTTTTTAATATATAAAAAACAGGCTTCTTTTCGCAAAAAACGGTCTTCAGAGTGCAAAAAGTGTTTTTTAAAATTTGCCTCTTCAAAATCTTGGTGCATCTTAGACTCTGAAAAAATTGGTACCACCTCTGGCTGGCCCCAGAGTGGTGTGAGAATGGGGATTTTGCAGTATCTTTCCCTTGGAGTGGGGAGACAATGGGGATTTTTCAGTATCCTTCCCCTGACCTATTGACAGCAGCTCAAAAGCAATCGTATCTGCTGTCAATTCATGGGAACCCTTTCAGCTTATTTTCTTTTCTGCAGTACAAAAAGCTGCCTTGCCTTCTTCCAGGAGTCTCAGTGTTCAAAATTAATAATAGTTGATTTTCAACACCAAACCTCAGACAATTTACTGTCACTTGCTTGAATAGTGCTTAGTAGTTTCACATATGCTGAGCTGTTTGTTCTCTTGAATTCTAAATGTCTATGGAGATTCTCAGTTATCCAGGACATGGTTGTCCCAAAGGTGCTTTTTCAAGAGGCAGCTGGACTTTCTGGTTTTTCTTTAAAGACATTCCGCTTCTCATCCAAGAAGCTTCTTCAGTTCTCAGATGAGAAGTGAGACATCTTTAAAGAAAAACCAGAAAGTCCAGCTGCCTCTTGAAAAAGCATCGTTGGGATGCTTGAATTCTTCTTTTCTTTTCTTTTCTTTTCTTTTCTTTTCTTTTCTTTTCTTTTCTTTTCTTTTCTTTTCTTTTTCTATCTATCTATCTATCTATCTATCTATCTATCTATCTATCTATCTATCTATCTATCTATCTATCTATCTATCTATCTATCTATCTATCTATCTATCTACCGTATTTTTCAGAGTATAAAACGCACCGGACTATAAGACGCACCCAGTTTTGAAGAGGCAATTTTTTTTTAAAAGTAGGTAGGTAGATAGAGGGATAGAGAGGGAGAGAAAGAGAGAGAAATACAGTAGGTAGGTAGGGAGAGAGAGAGAGTAGGTAGGTAGGTAGGTAGGCAGGGAGAGAGAGAGAAAAATACAGTAGGTAGATAGGGAGAGAGTGTAGTTAGGTAGGTAGGTAGGTGGATAAAGAGATAGAGAGAGAGAAATACAGTAGGTAGGTAAGTAGGGAGAGAGAGTGTGTGTGCAGATAGGTAAGTAGGTAAAGGGATAGAGAGAGAAATAGAGAGATAGAGAGAAATACAGTAGATGGGGAGGAGAGAGAGTAGGTAGATAGAGGGGGAGAGAGAGAAATACAGTAGGTAGGTAGGGAGAGAGAGAGAGTAGGTAGGTAGGTAGGTGGGTAGGTAGATGGGTAGGTAGGTAGGTAGATGTTTCCAGGTGTATTTACCCATGTGCTGGAGAAGGAAATCACTGACCACCTTTGGAACAAATCTTTGTTTCTGCAGGCACAGCACTTAACCAACGTAATTCTCATCAATCATTCTAACTAAACAGCTTTCCAAAAATGAAAAATAAACATTTTTGCACTGTGCAAACCTCCCCCAAACAGCCCGTTTTTTGTGAAGATAGGCCTGTTTTTTTTCAAATAAAAGGCATGGATAGCCTTGGGGGGGGGGTTGCAGAGTGCTCCTGGGGGGGGCAAAACGAGGAAAAATGGTCCGTTTTTTTCATGAAAACGGGCCGTTTTTTGCTGAAACAAATTGCATGCATAGCCTTGTGGAGGCTTATAGAGTGCTGCTGGGGGCTGGGGGGCAAAAACGCCCTGTTTTTTGCTCATTTCTGCCCTTTCCAGCCCCCAGCAGCTTTCTGGAAGCCTCCATAAGGATATGCGCGTGGCCATTTTGGTGAAGGGGCGGGGTTTCAGGGGGCAAAAAAATGCTGTATTCGATGTATAAAACGCACCCAGATTTTCGGCCTCTTTTTAGAGGAAAAAAGGTGCGTCTTATACTCCGAAAAATACAGTATTGTCTATCTATCTATCTATCTATCTATCTATCTATCTATCTATCTATCTATCTATCTATCTATCTATCTATCTATCTATCTATCTATCTATCTATCTATCTATCTATCTTGCCTTTTACAAATAACACAAGGCAGGGGACAATACTCCTCCCTCCCCTTATTTTCCACCCAGCAACAACAACCTTGTGTGGAGGATTGGGCTGAGAGAGAGGGAGTGGTCTAAAGTCGCCCAGCTGGCTTTCATGCCTAAAGCAGAACTACCCGTAGAATTCACAGTCTTTCCCAGTTTACCGTTTTGTTTAAATTATAAGCCAAAATTTAAAAAAAAAAAGTGTTGCCACCCAATTGCCATTTTGCCACTACATTACAGCAGTGCTATTTCAGGAGGTTCTGGGTCCCACAAAAAACTAAGGATGCTGGGCCACAGGTGGGGCATTTACTGCAGATTATCTCAATTAGAGGAGAATTAATTCTGAAAAATTGCTATGCCTAAATCAGAGGTGGGTTTCTACCGGTTTGTGCAAACTGATAGTGGAAATTGTGACTGGGTCGCCGAACCGGTACAGACGGCAGGCTTGCCATGCCCCCGAACTGGTTCCTTGGTCGCAGTGGTGGGTTTCAAATTTTTTAGAACCTACTCTGTAGGTGTGGCCTATTTTGTGGGCGTGGCTTGGCAGTCATGTGACAGGGTGGGAGTGGCCACCTTTTAAAATGTGGTGAAACTCATTTAACAATGCTCTTGCTTAGCAACCAAAATTTTGGACTCAATTGTGATGATAAATTCTTTCTTTCTTTCTTTCTTTCTTTCTTTCTTTCTTTCTTTCTTTCTTTCTTTCTTTCTTTCTTTTCCCTTCCTTCCTTCCTTCCTTCCTTCCTTCTTTCCTTTCCTTTCCTTTCCTTTCCTTTCCTTCCCGTTGGGTCACTGGCAGCGGCGGGCCAGATTTACTTCCAGGTATGCCGGTGGAACCCCCTCTCACCGGTTCTCTAAATTCCACCAACCGGCTCTCGCGAGTAGGTGCGAGCCTGCAGAAACCCACCACTGCTTGGTCGCCACAGCATGTTTTTTTTTACATTTTTAATGTTCTGCACATGCGCAGACCTATTTACAGGTAATTGCGTGGGCGCAAATTGCACAGATACTGAAACGGCAGTAATGCCGGCAGAAACCCATCCCTGGCCTAAATTGATTTCTACTTCCTACTTCAGGTTCAGATTCTGATCCAAACATTTACAAGATACAACCCTTTGCCTGCTTTAGTACTAGAAAGTCTAGAAAATGTCAAGCTTCGCGAAGATGAATTTTACGAGAATTGGTCCTCTGCCCCAAAAGATTCAGCAAACAGCTGCATCCTGTTTGCTTTAAACTACAGATGCATCTCATAAGAAAGAAAGAATTCCCATCTTTCTGGTAATTGATGCAACAGGAGCTATGTCAAAAACCACCCTTAGAGAAATAATCCTCTTTAGGATTAAATGTGATCCTAAATCTCCCATGGGCATAATATGGGAGTCTAGAATAGAATGGGAGAAAGAAACTGAAGCTGTAAAAATCCAGTCTGAGAACTTGCAACTGGAAGGAAATCAGTGTTGGGAATCTGAACAAGTAGCTAAAAGTTATTGATATAATATAACTGAAACAAATTGCAGATAAAGTGATACTGGAGATTTAATGTTTACATTCCTAATGTTTACATTCCTAGCCGCAAAATGAAATTGTATAAAATTTTTAGGGGTATTGTTAGGGTTTTAAGGGTTTTAATAGTGATTTTAGCACAGGGGTTAATTTAATTTAATTTTAACATTTTGTATTTGTATATTGTTGTATTTTTGGTTTTTTAATTGCCTGTGCACCGCCCCGAGTCCCCAATGGGGGAGAGGGTGCGGTCTATAAATCAATAAATAATAATAATAATAATAATAATAATAATAATAATAATAATAATAATAATAATAATAATAATAATAATAATAATAATAATAGTTGTTGTTGTTGTTGTTGTTGTTATTAATATTAATATAATAATATTAATACTAATACTAATACTAATACTGATACTGATACTGATACTGATACTGATACTGATACTGATACTGATACTGATATTGATATCGATATCAATATCAATATCAATATTAATATTAATATTAATATTAATATTAATATTAATATTAATATTAATATTAATATTAATATTAATATTGATATTGATATTGATATTGATATTGATATTGATATTGATATTGATATTGATATTGGTATTGATATTGATATTGATATTAATATTAATATTAATATTAAATGTCAGCTAACAGTAGCAAAGTTTGATCATTCGGAAGACCTCTCACCCATGCTCTTGTAACGTCTTGGTTAGATTACTGCAGAACAGAATAACAAAGCTGGAAGGGATCTTGGTCTCCTAGTCCAACCCCCTGCTCAAGCAGGATACCATATACCAGAGGTGGTATTCAGCCAGTTCTGACCATTCTGGAGAACTGGTAGCGGAAATTGTGAGTAGTTTGGAGAACCGGCAAATACAAACTCTGGCTGGCCCTGCCCTCATCTATTCGCTGCCTCCTGCGTCCCAGCTGATCGGCTGGGTCTTCTGTTGCCCTGCACAGGAGAACGGAACTGGAAAGCATGTTAGTGGGGTGTGGAGGGAATGGGGAATTTGCAGTAACCTTCCCCCGCCACGCCCCCCCCAAGCCACACCACGCCTACCAAGCCACACCCACAGAACCAGTAGTAAAAAAATTTGAATCCCACCACTGCCATATACCATTCCAGACAAGTGGCTATCCAGTCTCTTCTTGAAAATCTTCAGTGATGGAGCAGCACCCACAACTTTTGAAGGAAAGATGTTCCACTGGTTTATTGTTCTCACTGTCAGGAAATTTCTCCTTAGTTCTAGGTTGGTTCTCTCCTTGATTATTAAATATTCATTCATTGTTTCTTGTTTTGCCTTCTGGTGCTTTGGAAAATGTGGTTGACTGCCTCTTCTTTGTGGCAACCCCTCAATGCAATGTCCACACAACATTGCCCTTAAAGAGCATCCAGAAACTTCAACTGGTACAGCATATGGCTTAGGCAGGTAGTAAATGGTACTGGATACATGGCACATGTTGCACCACTACTACATGAGTTGCAGTGGATAACAGTGTGTTTCCTGGTGCAATTTACAGTGTGATTGCCGCTTACAAAGTTCTTCATGGCTTGGGACCATTTTTCCAAGAGTCTCTACCTGTCCAATTTAATCCACCAGATTGGGACGCAGAGGTGTTATTCAGCAGGTTCTGACCAGTTCTTGAAAACCGGAAGCAGAAATTTTGAGTAGTTCGGAGAATCAATCAATACCACCTCTGACTGGCCACGTCCCCATCTATTCTCTGCCTCTCGAGTCCCAGCTGATTGGGAGGGAAAGGGGATTTTGCAGTAACCTTCCCTTGGAGTGGGGAGGGGAATGGAGATTTTACAGTATCCTTCCCCTGCCACGCCCACCAAGCCACGCCCACAGAACTGGTAGTAAAATTTTTGAAACCTACCACTGGATGGATGGCTACAGAAATCAAACCAAATCAAACCAAATCAAACCAAATCGCACCAAATCGCACCAAATCACACCAAATCAAACCAAATTGAATCAAATCAATAAACCGTGATTCTTCAGTTGGATGGGTTCCATCACTGATATATACATACCATTTTCACCTAAATTGCATCCAAAATGCCCTTGAGTATGAATAAAAAGACAATAAAAGCAATCTTGATGGAATCATAAGGAAGATGGCCTTGGAATTATTTTTGTTCTCTATTTTGTTCATATGCACAACTGCTTCTGAGCATTGATAAAGCACCATTCAAAAAAACTGAGAGAAATGGAAACATCTGGAGCTGAAGGCTACCTCAAACCATGCATGCATCTAATTGATTCGAAAAGTTTAAGGAAATGACATTTCCCAACTAATGTTCTCTCTTACAGTCCAGCTCTTCTAAAGAAAGCCAGGTTTTCCCCCAAACATCCAAGCTGGTCATAATTGCAACCACATTGGCAACAGGGTTTTAAGACATGGTGCCAGTGCCCAAAAGATGTGGGGCTGCAGAGGGGATTTGTTAATCATCTAATTATGGTTATTAATTAAGCCCATGAGGAGAGCCCATGAGGAGAGCTTAAAGTTCTAAGGAGAACTCGGATGAGTGTGAGCTGAATTCCTATGGAAACAGGAAAAACATGGATGGCACTGCATATATTTTCCCCCACTTCCTTTTTGGGTCCTTCTAGTCCAAATTGTACTTTCCTAAAGGGCACCTTCTTTGAATTTTATTAAGCTGCTAGGCCTCATTTTTTCAATTTGAACAGGTTGTTCCATTCTACTTTTTTTTTTACTTCATTGTTTGATGATGTGGCATCAAATCAGTGTCGACTCTTAGTGACCATTTAGGCCCGTGATGGCGAACCTATGGCATGCGTGCCACAGGTGGCACACGGAGCCATGTGTAAGGACACGCGAGGCGTTACCCTGTCAGCTCCAGCACGCATGCGTGCACTGGCCAGCTCACTTCAGCCTTTATTTTCGGCCATTATCCTCCCCCTGGGAATGCAGCTGGACGCACCCACAAACAACCCTTGTGGGAATGCAACATACTCTTTCAAACAACACTTTTTTCCCAGATCAACAACACATCTTACGACACCTTAAAATGAATGCAAGTTTGTGTAGAACACCAAAGGCCTCGCTTTTTCTTAAGAACTCCAGCTGAGGTCATCTATAGAAGACAAAAGATTCTCAACGTATTTTTCAAAAGTTTCTCATGCACAGTGCTGAATATGCTTGATACAGAGGTGCAATTCAGCAGGTTCTGACCAGTTCTGGAGAACCGGTAGCGGAAATTTTGAGTAGTTCAGAGAACCGGTAAATACTACCTCTGGCTGGCCCTGCCCCCATCTATTCTCTGCCTCCCGAGTCCCAGCTGATCAGGAAGAAATGGGGATTTTGTAGTAACCTTCTCCTACCACACTCACCAAGCCATGCCACCAGTCAAGCATGCCCACCAAGCCACACCCATAGAACTGGTAGTAAAAAAATTGAATCCCATCACTGGTATGATACCAGGCCTCTCCTCTCAGCTCCCTTCTCTCCCAACCCGGAGATGGCTGTAGGCACCAGTGGATGCTGGAAACAAGTGAAAGCTTTTTCTTTAGGATCCTCTAAGTCTAAGACGTGGTCAAAAAAGTCAAAATGGCAGCCATGACACTGCAAACAAAGTTCTGCTTCTTATGTGCACATGTATTTATTGATATTCCACCTTTATTATTTTTATGAATAGTTCAAGGCAGGAAACATGCACAATACTCCTTCTTCCTCCTATTGTCTCCATAGCAACAACCTTGGGCTGGGTGGAGGGGCTGAGAGAGAGGGCCTGGACCAGTCACCATCTGGCTTTCATTGGTTAGGGCGGGACTAGAACTCTCAGTCTCCTGGTGATTGGCCCAAAGTCACGCAGCTGCTTTTCACACCTAAGGCGGAAGTAGAACTAATAATCTCCTGGCTTCCAGCTTGCTGTCTTAACCACTAGGCGGAACTGTTTATTTATATGCACATAAAAAACAGACAAAGGGGTTCAATTGTATCATCCTGGGCTGGCCATGATCTTGATTTTTTATTGAGAACATCCTACAGAGCAGGGGTGGGTTCCAGCTTCTGTTATTGCTGGCATGCGCTAGATGCCCGCTACGTGTGCATGCGCAGTACGTAAAAAATTGCTTCTGCGCATGCGGCGAAGCAAAAAACAAGATGGCGGTGCCTATGGCACTGCCAATAGAACTGGTTCAGGGACGTGGCCTGCCAAGTTACTACCTACAAAATTTAAAACTTTTGAATTTTGCTGTTTCCAGAGAGGGATAATGATTTGTACATTTGGCCTAGCTGAATTTAGACAGATGCAAAGGGTAGAATTGTGTTGAAAGAATGGATTTGCAGCTAAGAAAACAGATTATCCCATTCAACCAAGGCTGATGTTTGGATTTTAAGATGCCTCTGTTCTTGAAATCTTAAAACAGTACATTGCCCTTTTAGCTTCTGAAATGCCACAGATGTTTCCCAAATGGGAAAGGTTACAAAAACCAACGAATGGAAAGGATTTACCAAACAAGTACACAAACATACATATACCAACACAATTATTTGCAGGCTGTGGGCTAGAAATATTGTAGGGGAAGGAGTAATTACTAATGAGAAGCCAGAGGACAAATTAGTAGCAGACATGTCAACACTCTTATATTAATCATGGTTGGGCAACTAAATGGGCTAAATGAATTCATGCTGTGCTTCTTTCTGCAGATTTAAAAGCCAAGATTGTAAACAGTTCTTTAAAAAAAAATTCAGCCTCAGCAAACATGGATCCCACCAAACAGATTGGGACTACACTTGCCATGAACTAGAGCAATTTTAGTCAAGATGGGCTTAGAGATACGCTGTTGTTTTAAACATCTGAAGAGCATCATCATATTAAGAAAAGTTGGATCTGGAAAAACAATTGGTTTTCTGATGATGAAAAGTCACCTTTGCAACTAGCTGTATCCTGCACAGGTAGTCGACTTATAACATTTCATTTGCTGTTGTTAGTTGTGAAGTCGTATCTGACCCATCATGACCCCATGGACAATGCTCTTCCAGACCTTCCTGTCCTCTACTATCCTCTGGAGTCCATTAAAGTTTGCGCCTGCTGCTTCGGTAACTCCATCCAGCCACCTCATTCTCTGTGGTCCCCTTCTTCTTTTGCACTCCATCTTTCCAGCATGAGGCTCTTCTCCAGTGAGTCCTTCCTTGCCATTAGATGGGCACAGTATTTGAGTTTCCTCTTCAGGATCTGGCCTTCTAAAGAGCAGTCAGGATTGATCTCCTCTAGAACTGACCGGTTGGATGGCCTTGCAGCCCAAGGGACTCGCAGGAGTCTTCTCCAGCACCAGAGTTCAAAGGCCTCCATTCTTTGGCGCTCAGCCTTTCTTACGATCCAACCTTCACAGCCATCCATTGCAACTGGGAAAACCGTAGCCTTGACTATACACACTTTTGTTGGCAGGGTGATGTCTCTGCTTTTTAGTATGTTGTCTAGATTTACCATAGCTTTCCTCCCCAGGAGCCAGCATCTTTTAAATCCTTGGCTGCAGTCCCCATCTGCGGTGAGCTTGGAGTCCAGCTCAGTTCATTTAGTGACCATTTAAAGTTACAACAGAATAACAGGCTTGGAAGGGACCTTGGAGGTCTTTAGTCCAGCCTCTGTTCAATCAGGAGGCCATATGACATTTCAGACAAATGGCTGTCCAATTTCATCTGAAAAACCTCCAGTGATGGAACAGCCACAACTTCTGGAGGTAAGCCATTCCACTAATTCATTATTCTCACTGTCAGGAAATTTCTCCCCCATTCTCTGGAATTGAGGGTCAGGCTGACAAAAAGGAAAGTTGTTGACATCTCCAGGCTCATGCTTATTTTCTGGTTCCTGGGAAGTGAAAGTCAAAGGGGGTCTTGCCTTCTCATTCAGGGTGATGACCTTCCTAAATACATATATTTGCCCACAGTGTGACTCAGAATACTGGATGGATGATATTATCTAGAAGGAATTTTCTTAGTTTATCGTGAATGTATACACTCTCTTCCAAATGTGTTCCCTCCATAAAGCTTCACAGAGGATGCTTTCATCTTCAACTCTGAAGTATCCTTGATGCTTCACATCTCTATGTTGCTAGTGAAGTTCTAACTTCTGTTTTTACAGCTGATTTTAATGAATGTACATTTTATTTTAGTGAGTGTGTGTGTGTAGGGAAACAGAAGTAAAACAGAAAAGAATGTATAACTACAAAATTCCAAACAATAGTTCAAATAACAATTCATACGCATACATACGTATATACATACGTATGTATGTATGTATGTATGTATGTATGTATGTATGTATGTATGTATGTATGTATGTTCCATGTTTCCCCCAAAATAAGTCAGGGACTTTTTTCTTTTGACCCTGGAAATAAGCACTTGGCCTTATTTTTGGGGAGGTCTTATTATTTTTGAGGTGCAGGAGACGGCGAGCGTGATCACCTCATGGCCACTGCTGTGTTGCAATATTTTCGGAGAGGGCTTATTTTTTTGGGAGGGATTATTTTAGCACATGTGTTCAAAAGCCCGATTGGGCTTACTATCTGGGGAGGTCTTATTTTGGGGGAAACAGGGTATGTATGTATGTATTTACGTATGTTAATATGTATTAATGAATTGTTATTTGAACTATTGTTTGGAATTTTGTAACTGTACTTCCTTTTCTGTTTTATTTCTGTTTTCTCTCTTTGCTTTGCTTTCTAGATTATAAATTCTTAGAAAAATATAAGGATCCTTCCTAGGAATTGTCAAACCAAACCATTATAACAGCAATCATTGTGATAAATAAGAACAGGCTTCGAGGCACTCATTTTATCCAAATATCCCCAAAGGAGAAGGGGCAATTCAAAATAAGGACAGGTTAATCCATAACACCCTCCCCTCCAGAAGCTGTTACAAAAGAGTAAAAAATAGGGGCAATTATTCACTATATGACTGAAAAGGAATCACATAAAAGTAATTCTATTTATAATTAACTGCAAATTACATCATTTTTCATTTTTCCCTTAAACCCCAATTCCCTTTTTTTCAAATGGTAGTCCCCAGCATGTCCAATATTTGGAAAAAGTACTGTACAGGTAGTCCTCGACGTATGATTACACCTAACCCATATCCTACTCTAATCTTAACCCTATTTATTTAAACTACTTGCAGTGTTGGGGCATTCACAACTTCTAGAGGCAAGCTGTTCCACTGATTAATTGTTCTGTCAGGAAATTTCTCCTCAGTTCTAAGTTGCTTCTCTCCTTGATTAGTTTCCACCCATTGCTTCTTGTTCTACCCTCAGATGCTTTGGAGAATAGTTTGACTCCCTCTTCTTTGTGGCAACCCCTGAGATATTGGAACACTGCTATCATGTCTCCCCTAGTCCTTCTTTGCATTAAACTAGACATACCCAGTTCCTGCAACCGTTCCTCATGTTTTAGCCTCCAGTCCCCTAATCCTCTGTTGCTCTTCTCTGCACTCTTTCTAGAGTCTCCACATCTTTTCTACATGCAGTATTCCAAGTGTGGCCTTACCAAGGCATTATAAAGTGGTATACTTAAAGACATATATGAAAATGAAAGGAAAAAAATGTAAAATAAAATACAGAACTTTCTTACTGAAAAAAACAAGAGAAACAGACTAGTATTGACCTACTTGTTGCAACAGGAAAAGCTAGAAAGGCCTTTTTGTTGAGTCCCCAAGCCTATGTCCCAGACAGCTCGTCTGGTAACCTATGAGTCACCGCATTCCGGAGCTGAGCCAGCAGCTGCAGTGATTAACAGAGACAAGCTGTCTGGAATCTGTCTGGAAAGGAGTTACAATGTTGCAAGTGCATTGCTAGGAGTTTCCTGCCTGGTAACTCTATATAAGAGGTTGCCAGAGAAGAAACCTTGCCAGTTGAATCTTGTGTGTGTTGTAAATAGTGTGAATAAACGTTCCTGTTGTTTTGACCATGCCTGAGTCGGAATCCTTTGTCTGATCTAACACTGGCGACGAGGATGGGATTCAGGCCGTGGCCTTAGAACGCAACGGGTAACGAATACTTCAACAACAGAGCGCAGCGCGACGCACAGCCTCACCATGGCTACGGCGACAATGCCTCCGTTTGCACCGTTCGACCCGATGAAGGAACAATGGGCTTCCTTCTTAGCCCGGTTCGAGTGCTTCTTGATAGCCAGCGACTATGGCGAACTCGCGCCTGCCAGGAAGCTGAGCCTATTCCTCCAGTGCGGCGGCCCTGAATTGTTTGCTACCGCCCGAACCATAGCAGCACCCGCAGCGGTGCACGAAGTGCCGTGGGACGATCTCCTGGGCCGCCTGAGAGCACACTACGCGCCGGCACCTTCCCGCATAGCGCATCGCTATGCATTCAGGCAATGTGTGCAACAGCCGCAACAGTCGGTAGCCGAGTTCCTGCAGAAATTGAGAGCGACCGCAATCCCCTGCGAGTTCCCTGCTGGCTTCCTGGAGGAATCCCTACTGGAGCAGTTTGTATGCGGCGTAAGAGACATCCGCCTAAAGCGCCGCTTGCTTTCAAAAACTGTCCTGACTCTCGAGCAAGCGGTGGAAGAAGCACGCGCGACAGAATTGTCGGAGATCTCCACATCCGACATGGGCCGCGCGCGCCCTCCTCTTTTCCCCACTCCGCGAGCGTGTCTGGTAGACGAAATAGCGCCGCTGGATGAGCTGGAGGAGGAAGACCGTGGGGACTGCATGAGGGTGACCGGGCGCGTGCTGAATCGCGCATTCACACCGCAGCAGAAGTCCGGGAACTGCCTAGGCTGCGGAAGGGCCCACCAGAGACCAGAGTGCCCATTCAAGGCATCGGTGTGCCGCAGATGTGGCAGGAAAGGACACCTAGCAGCTGTGTGCCGTGCTGCCACTCCAGCGACAACGCCAGCTGCCGCCTCCAGAACCGTTCCACCAGGACAACGAGGGTCGCAGAAGTGTTCAGGACGCTACCAGCCACAGCCGACCGACTGCTTCGCGCTGGCGGAGATGCCCCCAGCTCTAAGCTACGACCAGGCAGAGAGTAGGAGACTGTCAACAGTGGTTTGCTTAGAGGGGGTGGGGGTAAAAATGGAAATAGATTCAGGGTCCTCTAGATCACTCATGTCCTGGGCGCATTTAGTTAAGCTTTGCCCCAAGCTCAGGAAGCGGGATCTCGGCCCCACAGCGACGATCCTGAAAGATTACCAGGGCTCACAAATTCCCATTCTAGGTCTGCACAGAGTGAGAGTAGACTACGGCCCCTTCCACGGATCCCTTCCCATCCTGGTAGTGGCCAAACCCCTAGCTGCCTTGATCGGATTGGACTGGTTTCCAGCCTTGGGACTGTCAGTCCAAGGAGTACACAGCGTGCCAGCCAGTTCTCCAGTAGACGAAGTAATCAGAGAGTTCAACGACGTCTTTGATGGCAGCTTAGGAACGTACAAAGGCACTCCAGTTTCCCTAAATTTGGACCCCCAGGTTGCTCCAGTCCGCTTGAAGGCCCGCAGGCTGCCGTTCGCGCTGAAGCCCAAGGTTGAAGCGGAATTGGATCGATTGGTGGCGCAGGGCGTGCTCGAACCCGTCGATCAGGCGAAATGGGAGACCCCAATTGTGGTCCCCATTAAGCCCGACGGGTCCGTGAGGATCTGCGCCGACTATAAGTCGACGATCAACCTCGGGCTTCAGGCGAACCCATACCCGGTTCCGGTGGTGCAAGACCTACTCCACTCATTGGGACGAGGTCGAGTGTTCGCGAAACTGGATATGGCGCAGGCCTACCAACAGCTCCCGGTGGATGACGAGGCTGCGGAAGCGCAGACCATCGTGACCCACCGTGGGGCTTTCCGCTGTCGCCGTCTCCAATTCGGCGTGTCCGTAGCCCCGGGGATCTTCCAGAGCCTCATGGAGCGACTGCTCCATGGACTCCCTGGCGTTGTACCGTATTTTGACGAAGTCCTGATTGCTGCTTCCAGCATATCAGAACTCGCCAAAACGTTACGGAAGGTCCTCAGAGTTTTCAGGGGCGCGGGTTTAAAGTTGAAACGCAGCAAATGTACGTTTGCTGCGCCTAGGGTGGAATTCCTGGGTTTCATGATTGACGCCCAAGGAATTCACCCAACCCCCTCCAAGGTCGAGGCCATCCAAAAGGCCCCCACTCCTGCCTCCAAAACGGAGCTGCAGGCATTCCTCGGCCTTTTGAATTTCTACGCGCCGTTTATTCCCCATAAGGCATCGCTAGCCGAGCCGCTGCATCGGTTGCTCGACCGATCCGCGGCCTGGCACTGGGGCAGCCGCGAAGCACACGCGTTCGCGGCTGTCAAAGCCATGCTCACGTCAGATGCGGTACTAGTCCAGTACCATGACAGGCTTCCTCTGACGCTTGCGTGCGATGCCTCCCCTTTTGGCCTGGGGGCTGTCCTTAGCCACGTCTTTCCAGACGGCTCGGAAGCCCCCATTGCTTTTTACTCCCGGACAATGTCTCAAACGGAGAGAAACTACAGCCAAATCGACAAGGAGGCTTTGGCTGTAGTGTCCGGGATTAAGAAGTTCCACAATTACCTCTATGGGCGGACCTTTTCTGTTGTCACGGACCATAAGCCGCTCCTTGGGCTATTGGCCGGTGACCGTCCGACACCCCCCATCCTGTCGCCCAGGATGACCCGCTGGACGGAATTCCTGGCAGCGTATGACTATACGCTGCTATACCGTCCTGGCAAGCAGATAGGGCATGCTGATGCCCTAAGCCGCTGCCCTCTCCCGGGGCCGGATCCGGCCCCTGTGCCTGCTCTCTCTGTCCTGATGGTCGCGGAGTCGGACTTGCCCCTGTCCTCTTCCGCCGTTGCCGCTCACACCCGCGCAGACCCCGTCCTCGCTCAGGTCTGCCGATGGGTGCTGAGGGGCTGGCCTTCGGGCAGTGTGGCTGAAAACTTTCGGCCTTACAAGTCACGCCAGCTGGAGCTCTCGCTCCATTGCGGGTGCTTGTGTTGGGGAGATCGGGTCATCGTTCCTTCCCCTCTCCGGCACATGGTTCTTCAGTCGCTCCATGCCAACCACCCAGGCATCGTCCGTATGAAGGCATTGGCCCGGAGCTATGTCTGGTGGCCCGGCATGGACGCTGAAGTGGCGGAATGGGTGGCCGCCTGCTCCTCCTGCCAATCGTCCCGGCCGGCCCCGCCGGTCTCCCCGCCGAGGGAGTGGGACGCCCCCAGGTGCCCATGGTCCAGGCTCCACTTGGATTTTGCAGGTCCCTTCCATGGCCAGAATTTCCTCGTGGTGGTGGATGCGTTCTCACGCTGGGTGGAGGTGATTCTCATGGCTTCCACCACAGCGGAGAGCACGGTGCGTGCCTTGCGCCGTCTGTTCGCGACCCACGGGTTGCCGGACGTCGTTGTGTCCGACAACGGACCCCAATTTCAATCCTCCACCTTCTTGGACTTTCTGGCCACCCAAGGGATCCGCCACGCGCCGGTCGCCCCTTATCACCCGGCGTCTAATGGACGCGCGGAACGAGCCGTGCGCTCAGCCAAGGAAGCCTTGGCCCATTTGGATAAAGGGGACTGGCAGGCAAGGGTGGCCGCGTACCTTTTGGGACAGCATGTCACACCTTGCCCAGCCACAGGGAAAAGCCCCGCGGAGCTCTTGATGGGCCGACGCTTGCGGACCACTCTGGACAGACTGCACCCCGATTATGACGGGTTGCAGAGGGGCAACCTGCAGATTCCCACTCCTCGTTTATTTGAAATTGGGGACCTGGTTTGGGCAAGGAACTTTTCAGGGGAGCCGCGATGGATTGCCGCAACCATTTTGGACGTAACCGGACCCTGTTCTTACAGAGTCGGCCTTCAGGATGGATCCGAGTGGCGGCGCCACCTGGATCAACTGAGGCGCCGCCTGCCCGAAACAGCAGTCACCACGCCAGGCCGTTCCTGCCCGTTGGCCCCCGTTGGGCCGTTGTTCTCTGCTCAAGCCGAGCAGTTGTTTGGAACCCCGGAGTCCCTAGCCGGTCCAGACCTCGTATCGGCGGGAACAGCACGGGGAGACCGCCAGGACCTCACAGCCCAATCTGACTCTCAGCTGGGGGCCTCGCCCATCGGGGAACCACCCTACCAGAATAATACTCGCCAGCAAATGCCAACTACCTCAAGCCCGGTCGCCACGCCCCCTCACCCGGACTTGCTAGGGTCGCCATTGCCGCCTACGGCGACTCCACCTCCGAGGGCAGGCCGCGATGACGTAGGCGAAGGCTCCGTGTCCCACAGGGAGGAGCCTCCTCAAGAACTAAGGCGGTCAGGGCGGACCCGACACCGCCCCGCCTATCTGAACGACTACGCGTGCGCATGTACTGTGTTGGACAGAGAACCTAGACACATGCGCACTGACTATGGGGGAAGGAGTGTTGAGTCCCCAAGCCTATGTCCCAGACAGCTCGTCTGGTAACCTATGAGTCACCGCATTCCGGAGCTGAGCCAGCAGCTGCAGTGATTAACAGAGACAAGCTGTCTGGAATCTGTCTGGAAAGGAGTTACAATGTTGCAAGTGCATTGCTAGGAGTTTCCTGCCTGGTAACTCTATATAAGAGGTTGCCAGAGAAGAAACCTTGCCAGTTGAATCTTGTGTGTGTTGTAAATAGTGTGAATAAACGTTCCTGTTGTTTTGACCATGCCTGAGTCGGAATCCTTTGTCTGATCTAACACTTTTAGTGAGAGTGTATTTTTCCAGTTGCATAGAATGCCTAGGAAATGTGTGAAATATTAAGTATTTCATACTTTGATGTTCCATTTGTGACATTCGATAGATTTCCTAGACATTCTATAAAATGCCTAATTTCACACATTGATATAACCTATTATTTTTAATGCTAAATGACAATCAATAAATAATTAGTGACACCAAAATATAATTTTATGTCATTTTATTCTATTTTACATATTTGTGTATTAAATTATATTGTATCTTACCTTATAACTATTGTATTTTACTCTACTCTTACTTTAAATTGTGTATATGTGTTTGAACTTTGTGCTTTGATATGGCCTATTGGCTAATCAATAAAGCTAATCTATTTGTTGATTGGCATTTAGTACTAAAATAATAGATGATAACATAAATAAATTGCAAACATTGCAAAATTCTGCAAAAATGGCTATACAGTGCTAGATATACCTGGGTTTCCATAAGTCAGCTCCTGATGCTATTAATTCTTAATGTCCTGCTATTTGGTGGTGACAAAAAGCACAGAAAAAGAGCAACGTAAACTACAAGAGGTTTACAAGTGGAAGACAATCCATCTGGATTACAAATACCCTATAAAGGTTATATGAATGAGGCAAACCTATTAGCAAATGTTATGGAAGGAGGAATATTACTTATTGCAAAATTTGTAAAAAGATACCATCCTGCTGAGTCAGCCTTAGAATCTGGATTGGGATTTTTATTTTTTGCTTGACGTATGTTGAATTTCAGATGATTTACAGCAATGGACCTCTTTTTATGCTCTGAGGCAGGGTTTTTCAAACGTGGCAATTTTAAAATAGGTGGACTGCAACTCCCAGAACATAGGATCTCTGCTTGAGCATAGTATTTATTTATTTATTTGTTTTGTTAAATGTATAGACCGCCCCCTCTCCCCCATGGGGACTCGGGGCGGTGCACAGGAAATTAAAAATCCAATAAATACAACAATATACAAAATACAAAATATTAAAACTGAATTAAATTACCCCTGTGCTAAAATCAATATTAAAACCCCTAAAACTCTAACAATTACCCCTTAAAATTCTGATTAAACAATTTCTTTCTGTGGCTAGGTATATAAAAATTAGGCCAGGCCGGCCTGATGGAAGAAGTGAGTCTTTAACTTCTGGCGGAAGGAGCGGAGGTCCGTCGTTGTTCTAATTTCGGGGGGTAGGTCGTTCCAGAGGGTTGGGCCCACCACAGAGAAGGCCCTTCCCCTGGGCGTCGCCCGCTGGCATTGCCTAGTGAACGGCACCCAGAGAAGTGTGTGTGTGTGAGAGAGAGGGGGAGAGAGAGAGACTCAAAGACTCTTTAAGGTCCCTTCCAACCCTATAATTTTATGTATATATTTTCCCCTGAGGAAGGACAGGTTGGGTGCAGCAATCATTTAGTGTTAATACCTAAAGGAGCAGAAACACAACAGTCACCCAAATTTTCAAATCTTTGGACTGATGAATCTCTATAAAGACTAATGATTTGATAACGTTTTTCCTTTTTTTAAGTGGGAATTTGGGTGCCTGTAATTCAATGGTCCCTCAGCAGTGTGGTTTGGGGAAGGCACCAAGAACAACAAAAATAGGACAAGGGGGCTTTTTTTTATGGTCTGGGGCTTTCCAGCTGCCCACCCTGATGTAAACGATCCTGGAAGTTCTGTAATTTTGTGATTATAATGATTCCCATACAATCCATTGGGTGACTTGGCACAGATGCTGTAAATCTTCCCACGAACTTAAAAATAGCCCACAAATCTTAATAGAACAATATCCATCTTCTAGGACATGCCTGCCAGCTTCACAAGGGAACAGCTTCTGCACTCCCCTCCCCATTAGCTGCTAAATAGCTAGTTAAGAATCCCACCCCTCAAAGGCCCAGCATCTCAAATCATTGCTTCTTCCATAATTGTGACTGGCCATTGAAAAGACTCTGTGCCTTTTTTCTCTTTCTCCCTAAATGCAGCATAAACAGGAACTGGCAAACTCTGTTTCCTGCCACCTTTACATGATAATTCCTTCCTTTCACCTTCAATGTAACACTGAGGTAGCTTGGTCTAGTAGTTAAGGCACCAGACTAGAAACCAAGAGACTGTGCGTTCTAGACTAGTGTTTTTCTCAACCTTGGCGACTTTAAGTCCTGTGGACTTCATTTCCCAGAATTCCCCAGTCAGCTCTGGGAGTTGAAGTCCACAGGACTTAAAGTCTCCAAGGTTGAGAAACACTGGTCTAGACTCACCTAAAGCATAAAAACCAGCTGGATGACTTTTGGCCAATCACCAGGAGTTTTTGAGTTCTAGTCCCACCTTAGGCATCAAAGACGGCTGGGTGATTTTGGCCCAATCACCAGGAGACTATGAGTTCTGATCCTGCCTTAAGCATGAAAGACAGCTGGGCAACTTTGGACCAGTCTCTCTCTCTCAGCTCAACCCACCTCAGAGGGCCGTTGCTCTGGGGGAAATAGGAGGAGGAAGGAGTACAGTATTAGATATGTTCACCACTTTGAGTCATGTATAAAAATAATAAAGGCAGGATTTAAAAAATATATTTTAAATGTCATCCTTCACTGTATCAGGACACTGCTATTTTAGAATGGGATAAGATACCTCCTTATGATCAAAAGAAGCAGAGGAGGAGGAGGAGGAGGAGGAGGAGGAGGAGGAGGAGGAGGAAGACGAGGAGGAAGACGAGGAGGAGGACGAGGAGGAGGAGAAGGAGAAGGAGAAGGAGGAGAAGAAGAAGAAGAAGAAGAAGAAGAAGAAGAAGAAGAAGAAGAAGAAGAAGAAGAAGAAGAAGAAGAAGAAGAAGAAGAAGGAATCTAAGAGTAGGAGACAGAAGGAGAAAAAGAAAGGTGAAGAAAAATAGAACATTAAAGAGAGCAAGAGATGAGTTAAGAGAAAATGGTTAGGAAAGGAGGAAGGTAAAAAAGAGAGATATTGGTAGAAAATGAAATATGTTGATACTGTTGATGATATGTAGCTAAATAAGATAATAGTGTTGTGTGGATAGCCAATTAAGTAAAATGCTTGTTATATTAAAATGGAATTTGATGATATAGGCTGCATATAGAAACTAGAAATAACAAATGGAAAATGAAATGATAAAGTTGGTATACTTTTTTCTGAAAGGGCAAAAAATGATTTTGTTTATTTGGCAAGAAAAATTTAAATCTCAGGGGTTGCCACAAAGAAGAGGGAGTCAAACTATTCTCCAAAGCACCTGAGGGCAGAACAAGAAGCAATGGGTGGAAACTAATCAAGGAGAGAAGCAACATAGAACTGAGGAGAAATTTCCTGATAGTTAGAACAATTAATCAGTGGAACAGCTTCCCTCCAGAAGTTGTGAATGCCCCAAAACTGCAAGTCTTTAAGAAGATGTTGGATAGCCATTTGTCTGAAATGGTATAGGGCTTCCTGCCTAGGCAGGGAGTTGGACTAGATGACCTCCAAGGTCCCTTCCAACTCTGCTATTGTATTGTATTAAATTTAAGATGGAAATATGGAAAGAAAATGTGGGGCCGAAATTAGAAATGATAATGTGATGTAAAATTAATTATGTATAAGAGAGAATGTAAAAAGGGAAAAAACCCGGACAACACTTTGTAAAGTGGTTTTAAAATTTGTAACAAAAAATTAAAAAAACTTTATACAAAAAAAAAGATACCTCCTCGCCCCTTTGTATATGCGTAACCAAAAGGGACGGGCTTTGTGTTTTGATGCTGTGTTGTCTCTTTTGATACTCCAACCCAGCCCAATCCAACAGTGACAGCTGTGCCAGTGTTAAATTAGGCTAACCCTATAAATTTAATAATTCAATAAATAAATAAATATCCTGTTATTAGTCACTGATAACCTGCAGTTATGTAAACTCTGTTAGGTTTATCATTCACAACTTCGGAAGGAAGTCAGAGGACTAAAATGCCTTAAAAAAATGATTAAGGGAACAGGTCAAGAGAGGAATCAGGAAATTTCAGCATGGAGAATTTCGTGGCCAATATAATTTTCTGCTGGCTGAAGGATGTGGGAAAGCGGTTGGACTAGCAGTGGGTAAAAGCCCTCTTTCTACTCTATGGCCATTTTGTTTGCTTTGCAACCCTCTAGCCATTCTCTCAGATCCAGTTTTCTGAGGAAAGAAACTCCAGTGGAGATAGTAGGTCAATCATCAGTATCCGAGTTTACTTGGGATAAACACATGTCCATCATCCAACAAAAATTGGATGCAAGCCCACATAACACCTCTCCTGCGCGAGCTGCACTGTCTGTCTGTGGCCTTTCGAGTGCGCTTCAAGGTGTTGACGACCATCTTCAAATTGCTCCATGGCTCGGGGCCTACCTATATATGAGACCGCCTTCTGCCCCATACATCCCTTCGTCCGATCCGCTCCCACAGAGAGGGTCTTCTCCGGGTGCCGTCGGCTGGGCAATGCCGGTTGGCGACACCCAGGGGAAGGGCCTTCTCTGTGGCGGGCCCGGCCCTCTGGAACGACCTACCCCCCGACCTACGCACCACCTCAGACCTCCGCCTCTTCCGCCAACGTCTTAAGATGTATCTATTCCAACAAGCCGGCCTAGCGTAGCCCCCCGTTTCTGACTCTTATCTATAAATTTTAATTTTCAGGGTTTTAAATGGGTTTTTTAGCACGGGTTTTAATTTAATTTAATATGTTTTTAATAGTGTATATTGTCTTTTGTTATGGTTTTAATAATGCCTGTGCGCCGCCCTGGGTCCTAACAAGGAGAAGGGCGGGGTATAAATTCGAAAATAAATAAATAAATAAAAAAAATTAAAGATAAATAAAATAAAATACAAAAATAATAAATTAAAAAGGGGGAAATAATCAAACTAAAAGGGGAGTGGATCATAAGTCTTTTTCTGTCATCAGTTTTCTATGCTTTTTATGAGAGTGGAAATGAAGAGATGCAAAATGAAACCACAATCCAGGAATTTCTAAATCGACCATTTTACCAGCAGTTGCTACTTCATGAAATTCAGGACCACATTATTAGTTTTATGTGAGTGATCTTTTCAGCCAGATGTATCATAGATTGAACTGTAATTGGAAAAGAAGTAAAGCAGATGTTCTATTTTTTATTCTATCATAAACAAAATCATAGGTAAGTCAGCTGAAGACATTCTAGAAACTAGTGGATTAAAACCATATCAAGATGGTGCTGATTTGTCCTGCCTTTTGACATGTGTTGTATCACTGCTGGAAAAAATCTATTTTACCAAATACAGTATTGTCTACACAGAGATACAGGATGGTTTTTTCTCCGGGGGCAGGGATGAGGTGTAGCATCTATTGGATACAGCATGTGAAACCCGAGTGAGATCAGCATGAAATTTAAAAGTGAATTAATTGATATCTAAATGGAATTAAAATTACATTTGAATTAAATTCATTAGTCTGCATATTCGTTAAACTTCTGTTCCATTAAAATGATAATTTGATGGCAGAGGTTAAAAGTGATCTGAGATTGCAGCCTGAAGGTGCTGTTATATTCCAAGCGTAACTTTTAAAACACAGGCATACAGTTTGTGGCATCTGAACTGATGCAACATTTCCTCTGCTCACCCTTGCTCATTTTCTAGAAGGGAAACTGAAGATTGAAAAAATAGAGGAATGTATATCTGAGAAGTTTATTCTGGATACATTCACTTGTGATGCTTGGACAATACTTCCTTTCTGTTGTGGCTACCCAAAGCCACCCAGCACAGTCCATGATTCAGATTTGCAAGCTTTGATCAAAAGGTATTGGGTACTATATTTTAAAGCCCTATATCTTACTGAGGTTAGAATCAGCTTGGAATGGATAGCCAAAAAGCCAACACAGTTCTAGGCTGCATAAACAGAGGGGTAGAATCAAGATCCCGTGAAGTGTTAATACCATTTTATAATGCCTTGGTAAGGCCACGCTTGGAATGCTGCATTCAGTTTTGGTGACCATGATGTAAAGAAGATGTGGAGACCGTAGAAAGAGTTCAGAGAAGAGCAACAAAGATGATTAGGGGACTAGAGACTAAAACATATGAAGAACGGTTGCAGGAACTGGATATGTCTTGTTTAATGAAAAGAAGGACTAGGGGAGACATGATAGCAGTGTTCCAATATCTCAGGAGTTGCCACAAAGAAGAGGGAGTCAAACTATTCTCCAAAGCACCTGAGGGTAGAACAAAAAGCAATGGGTGGAAACTAATCAAGGAGAGAAGCCACTTAGAACTAAGGAGAAATTCCCTTACAGCTAGAACAATTAATCAGTGGGACAGCTTGCCTCCAGAAGTTGTGAATGCCCCAACCCTGGAAGTCTTTAAGAAGATGTTGGATAGCCATTTGTCTCAAGTGGTGTAGGGTTTCCTGTCTGAGCAGTGTGTTGGCGAGAAGGCCTCCAAGGTCCCTTCCAACTCAAGAATGGTCAAGAACTGTCCCACCGATCAAGAACGGTGATTCAATGGTAAACTATGTTTGCACAAAATACATTACCTTTAGACTGAACTAGCCCATTTTCAGAGTGAAAATACAATATACTAAAACATAATTTAACAAATCGTGAACTCATCACAGGAGCTTGATTTTTTTTCCAACACATTACACTACAAAATATTATAGTGTAGCTTAAAACTAGGTGGTTTCAGAGGTCTGTGTACATATAGCTGCAGGACTCCAAGTAATTTGATTCACCGAGGCGAGTGACCATAGCCACTGTCTAAAAACCTAGTTAACACTAGAGATTCCTTTTTTTCCAGAGCCTGTCTGGCTGCAAATTCTAAAAGAAAGTGACTGGTCCAATGCATCTTGAGAAAAATCAGGTTGAGGGAAGAAATATTTAGGTGAGACACAGTCACACATAGTCAGAGGTGCACACAATCACACTCTTCTCAGAATAAAACATATTCCAAAAAAGGTTGTTTCCCTAGAAAAATGCCCTACAGCTGTCAAGTTAGAGAAGTCACAGACAGATCTTGGAATCCTTCTTATCAAAAACGTGGCCTCCAGAGGCCTAAAGAGACTTCCAGCCATGTTCCGCATCAGAGGCCAGGCCAAGGTTTATCAGTGAGTTTCAAGGCCTTCCCACCAGCACCAGCAGCCTCAGCAGCTCATGGCAAAAGAATTTCACCAGGGTCCCTGCTGAGAAATGCCCCCTCTCACTACGCTGGCAGGCAGAGGATTACGTAAATGAAGCCAGGACTGATTTATAAATCAAGCAAGGACATTCAACTCTTTGGAGAACATCTGCTTTGCCTTTGCCCTTTCCCATCCAGTCCCGCATCCCATCCATCATAGGAGCAATTAAATGAGAAGAACCTCCACCTCCCACCCCCAAAAACCATAACCCACCCACAGCCCTGTGAGACTTTCTGTTTGTGCTGAATGTAAAGAATTTGTGGTTTCTCTTTGCAAGCGGACTTTATAGGCTGGGAACAAAACCCAATGATGACCTTGTAATGCAGCTACCGAAAAAAAAGCTTAACATCTCTTCCCTTCCTCGACAATAATTTATCTCCTGCTGGAAAATTACAGTGGATAATTTCTACTGGATACTGCTCCATCGCTGGAGGCTTTTAAGAAGAGACTGGACGATCACTTGTCTGAAATGGTACAGGGTCTCCTGCTTGGGCAGTGGGTTGGATTAGAAGACCTCCAAGGTCCTTTCCAACTCTGTTATTCTATAATTTGTATTTAGCTTTCCTTGTGGGCAGCGTTTTCCAATCTTGGCCACTTTAGGTGGACCTAATGATGTGGAACACGAATGCATGGTGATAGATATGAAGAGGAATAATATTAGTAGAAACATTTGTTTTCTGTAACACACATATATTATGCCTTGTAACATACGCTTACATGCTGTAAATTCCTTTTGTTCCCTGAAATTGACTTCCTGTGGCCTGTGGGGTATCTGGCAAATGTCAAAACCTGTGATCCTTGCTTGCCATTTGAACCCTTACCCATCTGCAATCTATGGGCATAGAACCTATCCGGAATTGGGCTGTAAACAACTGTAAAGCTGACACCATTGATATATTCCTCTCCTGCCTGAGAACGTGTATCTCACCTTTGATCTGTGCCCTTCACAACAGGGGGCCAAGTGGCCAAGTGGGAAACAGGATTTGTAAAGCCAGGATGTTATTCTAAGATGTCTCTAACTGTACAAGAGCAGCTATACTTTCTCTGAGAAGGCGTTCTTCCCTTTATATCCTTGGGGTATGTTGGGAACAATTGACTATCATGTCTTTAAGCTTTGATCAAAGATTAAATGCTAATTGTTATTCAAGCCTCTGTTTAAGTCTCATGTTTGGCTCTTTGTGACTTAGATGTGCTCTCAAACTTCTATGGGTCTCAATGTATTCTCAAACCTTACAGATAAAATGCGGAGAACATAAGTGAATATGCACACAGTACTTATTCAATATGCACTGTTCTATTACCTTGGTAAGAACCACACTTGGAATATTATATCCAGTTCTGGTCACCACGACACAAAAAAGATGTCGAGACTCTGGAAAAGAGAGCAGAAAAGCAACAAAGATAATTAAAGGGCTGGAAGCTGAAACATATAGAGTTTTAGAGTTTAGAGTTTATTGGTTTTTTATACCGCCCTACTCCCGAAGGACTCAAGGCAGTGTACAGCCAGAATAAAAACAAATATATAAAAGTTAAAAGGACTCAAGGCAGTGTACAGCCAGAATAAAAACAAATATATAAAAGTTAAAAGGACTCAAGGCAGTGTACAGCCAGAATAAAAACAAATATATAAAAGTTAAAAGAAGGCTTTAAAAAGACATAATTAAACTATTGGCTGAAACGTGGGGAAAAACCCAAACTAACCCTGATTAAAATAATAAAAATTTAAATTTAAAAATCATGTTTTATGCCAGCCCGGCTTGTTGGAAAAAAAAGGTTTTGAGAGCACGGCGGAAAATGCGTAAGTCAGGGATAGTTCTTAATTCCGGGGGCAATTCGTTCCAGAGGACCGGGGCTCCCACGGAGAAGGCTCTCACCCTGGGTGTCGCCAGTTAACATTGTCTAGCCGACGGCACCATGAGGAGACCCTCTCTATGGGAGCATACGGGCCGGTGGGAGGCTTTCGGTGGCAGAAGGCGATCTCGTAAGTACCCAGGTCCTAAACCATGGAGCGCTTTAAAGATGCTAACCAACACCTTGAATCGCACCCGGAGAACCACCGGAAGCCAGTGCAGCTCGTGCAGGAGGGGTGTTACATGGGAGCGTCACGTCGCCCCCATAATTACCCGTGCGGCCGCATTCTGGACCAGTTGAAGAATGGTTGCAGTGATTGGATATGCATAATCTAATGCAAAGAAGAATGAAGTGTAACCTAATAGCAGTCTTCCAATATTTCACTGGTTGCCACAAAGAAGAGTGGGGCAACCAAAGTACCTGGGGACAAGACAAGAAGTAATGGATGGAAAGTAACCAAGGAGAGAAACCACCTAGAACTAAGGAGAAATTTCCTGACAGTGAGAACAGTGACCCACTGCTCAGCTTCCCTTCAGAAGTTGTGGGTGCTCCATCGCTGGAGGTTTTTAAGAAGAGATTTAGGGACAAGAGACCTAAAACATATGAAGAATAGCAGGAATTGGGTACGTCTTGTCTAGTGAAAAGAAATACTAGGGGAGACATGATAGCAGTGTTTTAATAGTTGAAGGGCTGCCACAAAGAAGAGGGGGTTAACCTACAGTATTTTTCAAAACAGGAGGCAAGAAAGAATGGATGGAAACTAAACAAGGAGAGAAGCAACCTAGAACTAAGGAGACATTTCCCAGGTAAGAACAATCAGTCAATGGTACAGCTTGCCTTCAGAAGTTGTGGGTGTAAGAAGAGACTGGACAGCCATTTGTCTGAAATGGTACAGGGTCTCTGGCTTGAGCAAGGGGTTGGACTAGAAGACCTCCAAGATTCCTTCCAACTCTGTTATTCTGTTATTGTTACTGTAGTCCACTCAGTTCATAGCACATACACCGCTCAGTTCGGTTAGTAAAAAATATAGCTTGAGGTTTATTTATTAGAAATCAACAAACATCAATCTACTTATCTGTTGAGGATATCTCCATTAGGAAACAGAGAGTTGTGCAACGAAATTGCAGCAAGAGATATGTTGCTAGATATTCACACCAATAGTCACAGACACCGACGGTAAAAACAAGCAGACTTTACTTGTGGTGGAAAAATAAAGTAAACTACTTCTTCACTAACAGTGATAGTTAGTCTTGGAGCAAAATACAGTCTATAACTCAAACAGTTGGCTTACAGTTGCCTAATCCTTTCATAGCCTCCACTGTGGACTAGTATAGATAGTTTTTAAAAAGGGGGGTTTTAATTGGTTTTAGCGCAGGATTCCATATTTAATAGATTTTTAAATTTTGTATTTTGGTATTTTTGTATTGTTGTATATTGTTTTAACTTTCCTGTGCGCCGCCTTGGGTCCATTCGGAGAAGGGCGGGATATAAATTGAATAAATAAATAAAATAAAATAAATAAATAATCCACATATATATATGCTGGTATTGCTGTCTTCGGGTGTTTTCCCGTGTATATAGCATGGAATTGTTATTGCAACGTTTCCGCAAGATCTCACTTGCCATCCTCAGGCTTCGGTCTGCGATTACGAAGGCATCGAACTTCCTTAAATGTTGGTGGGGGTGGTGGAATGCTGACTATTGTTGTGAGTGGGTTGATTGGCTGTGCAGCTGTATCATGATTGGTAGATTGATGCTGCTTGGTCTTATTTGTATGTTTCTCCTTATTTTGAATTTCAACGGCTTGGGTGGAGGGTGGGGCTCGTCTGTTGGTCAGCACTGTTGGAAACCAGCATCGCAGACCAAAGCCTGAGGATGGCAAGTGAGATCTTGCCGAAACGTTGCAATAACAATTCCATGCTATATACATGTGAAAACACCCGAAGACAGCAATACCAGCATATATATATATATATATATATATATATATATATATATATATATATATATATATATATATATATATATATATATATATATATATATATATATATATATTCAACCCAACATTAGGATTATAGTCCTAACATTATCCAAAAAGCTTCCTCAGTTCTCAGAACTGAAGGCATAGAATCAGAATGGTCTGGCAAAATCAGGGCAAAACCAGTCAAAAGTCTAAAGTTGCTGGGGAAATGAATAGCAAGAAATAATAAAAAAAACTTGACTTAAGATGAACAAGATCATAGAGATCTTTACAGCTTTGAGTAATATACTGGGGACTGGATCAGATGCAACACTTTTTTTTTCCAAATAAAACTGGAAGATCCCTTCCAACTTCCTCCTGCTGCTTGTCCTCCAGCAGCTCATAAATGGGGACAGATGGCTGGAGAATTGTAAATGTCTGGGATTTAAGAGGAGTTGACGGAAATGTCCTCCATAAACAACAGCCTTGATGTATTGAGTCATGGAACCAACTTATGTGCACAATAGCCATGCACGTTGCTGCTGAGAAGCCAGCAAGTAAGTTCAAAAGCAGTTGCCTTTTTGCTCTGCTGGCTTCCGTACTTCCTAGATAGACTGCCTTTGAACCTGGAGGTTTGTCTAAGCTACGGGGGTCAAACTCAAGGCCCACACACAGGGGTAGGATTGCAAAAAATTTAGCAAACAGGTTCTCTGCCTGGTTGCTGAGTGGGTGTGGCCTACTCAGTCTCCTCACAGCAGGGGGTGGGGCATTTTTGCCCTCCCCAGGCTCCGGAGGATTTTTTCAAGCCTCCGGGAGGGCGAAAACATTCTTTCTTGGGCTGTGGAGACCCTCCGAAAGCTGGAAATGGGCTCGTTTCTGGATTTCTGGTAGGCCTGTTTTTCTCCCTCCCAGAGCTCTGCATAGGCCCTGGCATGATGAACCGGCTGCGTGGAGACTCCTGGGAGTGGAGAGGTAGCGTGGGCGGGGCCAGCCAATCCTTGCAACAACTGGTTGGGCGAACCAGATGCATAATTACCACCCAGTTCACCCAAATCGGTCTGAACCGGTTGAATCCCACCCCTGCCCGCAGGCCACATCTGGCCCGCGGGGTGCTTCGAACTGGCCTGTGGTGCCACCCTGGAAATAGTGACGGACAGGTCCATGATGCCCCTGCCAGTGCGGCCCTTCTGGGCTCCATTTTCACTGGCAGAGGGCTGCAAGAGATCCCCCACAGGCCTGCCCAGGCCACCGATACAAGTGATATTGAGCTGGCCATTTCCAGCGCCAGCTATGACCTCCCCCCTAAGTCAAACACAATCCAGATGCAGCCCTCAATGCAATCAAATGTGGCAGCCCTAGTCTAAGCTATTACAACCATTGCCATTGGTGTAAGCAGTCCTATTCTCTACATTTACTCAACGCTAGTACATGCAGGGGTGAGTTCCTGCCAGTTCTAACCAGAAATCTACAGGGTCGTTTAGAACCGGTTCCAGCTCCCTCCCCCCGTCTGTCCGCATATCATCAAGAAGAGGGATTCTGGGAGTTGAAGTCCACAAGTCTTAAAGCTGTCAAGTTTGAACACCCCTGGGGTTTTTTTTCTGAAGAGTTGGGGTGCAAGGGTCTTGTAACTTGACAGCTTTAAGACTTGCATGCTTCAAATGCCAGAGTTTCTGAGCCAACATTTTGGTTGCTAAGCAAGAGCGTTGTTAAGTGAGTTTCACCACATTTTACAAGTTGACCATGCCCACCCAGTCACATGCCTGCCAAGCCACTCCCACTCGGTCACATGGCTGGCAAGCCACTCCCACAAAGCAGGCCACACCTACAGAAGAGGTTCTAAAAATTTTTTGAAACCCACCACTGAGTACACGTCACCACTTCTTGGGACTGCAAATCCTACCAGGGTAGGGCATATTTTGGGTGGCTGGGGATCTTAACATTGGGAGAAAGCCAAGGACCAGAATATATGGAATATGTACATTCTTTTTTGCTTTATTTTTTGGGGGGGCGAGTAGTTTTTTTAAAAAACTTCCCTGATGATTATTTTACTACCGGTTTGCTTGTGCGCCTGCGCGCTTGTGCGCTCGGGCAACACTTCTGTGCATGCACGGAAGCGTCTGGGCGGGTGGGTGGAACCTCCCGCTGCTGCCATTACTGGTTCGTCCAATGTGGGGTGAACTGGCAGCAACTCACCTCTGATGCAGTAGCAAAATATGTGTCTTTGAGGCAGTTTTGACGCCTGTTGGCCGATTTCACACTATTAATTCCAGCAGTTTACAGGGTTTAAGGAAGAAATGTGGAGCTGGTGGGTAACCCAAGCGGCCCATATTTCTCCAGCCTGCTGTCTATCAATCATGTACTATGTCCAACCTTTCCCCATCTCCCTGGATTCGGGGAACAGAATTATTATTTTCTTCTTCATTACAGTAGCATTTATGTCTTTCCCGGCCCCTTGATCCTCTCTAATGCGCAATAAATGAAAGAATATGTTGGAGTAATACAAGCCATACCAATAGGGTTGTTGTTTATTAGCATAATGTGGGTAATGACTGCAGTGGTTCATTAGAAAGGAATGTTAAGAGGCTGAAAAAGATTCTGCCTGTGCCAAAGAAAGGATAATGGATCTTGAAGAGACATTTGAAGAAATAATTGCAAAGGGGAGAGCGTATTCTTGCCAGCCCATAATAATCAAAGACACTGAGAAGACTTGGATGGTCCTCCCCATTTATCCTGAATCTACTTTCCTTTATATCAGGGGTCTCCAACCTTTGCAACTTTAAGTCTGAAGAACTTCAGCTCCTAGCTTTGCTGGCTGGAGAATTCTGGGAGCTGAAGTCCTTCAGACTTAAAGTTGCAAAGGTTGGAGACCCCTGCTTCATATTACCCTTTCTTCAACCTTCTCTGACAACTCACCACCACCAAAGACTTACATTCACTTCTGAAACCTGTGCAGTGTAGGTTTGTGTCTCAGACAACTAAGAAATTTCCTGTCAGTGAGAACAATTAAACCAGTAGTAGTCAAGCTGGTCCCTACCGCCCACTAGTGGGCATTCCAGCTTTCATGGTGGGCGGTAGGGGTTTTGTCAGATACTGAAGCACTTTCCTTTTTTTTAATTGAATTGACTTCCCTACATTATAAATCACCATTACTGTGGAACCGGTGGGCGGTTAGAAAATTTTACTACCAACAGAGATACAAAAGTGGGGGGTAGGTATAAAAGGATTGACTATCCCTGAATTAAGCAGTGGAGAGATTTGCCTCCAGAAGTTGTGAATGCTCCAACACTGGAGGTTTTAAAGAAGAGATTGGACAACGACTTGTCTGAAATGGTATAGGACCATGATGGCAAACCAATGGCATGCATGCCACAGGTGGCATGCAGCATCCATCGCTCCAGTTCAGCTCCTTTAGGCATGCACATATGCTTCCCACCGGCCAGCTAGTCTTTGAGTCTCTGCCGTGAATGCATGGGAGGCAAGGCACATGCGGAGGGGAGGGTGCATGCATGCGCAGGGGGATGGAATGCATGGGAGTGGGCCATATGTGCATGCGCAGGGGCATAATAGTGCATTGCATTTGGGGGGGGGGGTGTCAGACACACCCTTTGGGCACTTGGTCCAAAAAAGGTTAGCCATCATTGGTATAGGGTTTCCTACTCAAGTAGAATCAAGTAGATTTCAGTAAAGATTTTCCCATAGAACCTTTTGAATAAATCAAAACAAATAATAGAAGTACAGAATTGGAAGTCTTTTAGTCCAATCCCCTACTCAAGCAGGAGTATTCCATTCCAGACAAGTGGCTATCCAGTCTCTTCTTGAAAACTTCCAGTTTTGAAGCACCAACAACTTCTGCAGGCAAGCCATTTTAAAAGACACTGTTGGCTATTGTCTTTCAGTTCACTGTGACTTGATTATCCAAGGCGTGTTGTAAAACCGATGACTTTTTGCCTCTTAATCTGATCAAGCCCTGTGGTCAATCAGCACTGCAACTTCTACTTAACTTCTCAGATTGTGCAACATCTGGAAGTCACGGAGTCAAAAGAGCAAAAATTCCTTTTCTACAGGAAAAAGCTTTTGGGCTCAAGGATTTCCAGGTCTTATCTCCTTCCGCTTTGGGAAATGACATAATTTCAATATCTTAAGTTCATTGAAAGGCCTTGTGACGTGGTCAGCAACCCTCAGCAAGGATGGAAGGGGGAGTGAATGGGTGGGAGTGTGAGACAAGGCAAAGTACACTGAGTTACCCAAATGGTTCTTGGAAAAATAAACCCTCTTTCCATATGATCAGCTAAATTCTGCACTGCAGAGACTCACTGTGGAGACTCGTGCGTGATCAAGTCTGTAGAAAAAGGCAGACCATCTTTTTACCATCTTTCATTAGCAATAGGTCAGGGGTGTCAAACTCAAGGCTTGGGGGCCGGAATCAGCAAGAGGGGGGCTTAGATCTGGCCCACAGTGCCTCTGCCAGTGAAAATGGAGCTCGGGAGGCCTGTGTACAGCTCTCCCGAGCTCTGTTTTCACTGACAAAGAGTTGCAGGAGGCCATCACTGCCAAAAATGGAGCTTGTGAAGGCCGTGGGCACCACTCCCAACCTCCGTTTTCACTGACAGAGGGTTGCAGGAGGCCATTGTAGATGAAAATGGAGCTTGTGAAGGCTGGGGGCACCACTCCCAACCTCCGTTTTCACTGACAGAGGGTTGCATGAAGCCATTGTAGATGAAAATTGGTCGCCACGATGTAGAAAAGACATGGAGACTCTGGAAAGAGTGCAGAGAAGAGCAACCAAGATGATTAGGGGACTGGAGACTAAAACATATAAAGAACAGTTGCAGGAACTGGTTATGTCTAGTTTGATGAAGAGAAGGACCAGGGGAGACATGATAGCAGCGTTCCAATATCTCAGGGGTTGCCACAAAGAAGAGGGAGTCAAACTATTCTCCAAGGCACCTGGGGGCAGAACAAGAAGCAATGGGTGGAAACGAATCAAGGAGAGAAGCAACTTAGAACTAAGGAGAAATTTCCTGACAGTTAGAACAATTAACCTCTGGAACAGCTTGCCTCCAGAAGTTGTGAATGCCCTAACCCTGGAAGTCTTTAAGAAGATGTTAGATAGACATTTGTCTGAAATGGTATAAGGTTCCTGCCCATGCAGGGGGTTGGACTAGAAGACCTACAAGGTCCCTTCCAACTCTGCTATTGTATTATTGTATAAAATGGAGCTTGTGAAGGCCGTGGGCACCACTCCCAACCTCCATTTTCACTGACAGAGGGTTGCAGGAGGCCATCGCAGCCGAAAAAGGAGCTCATGATGGTCTCAAGCAGCACTCCCAACTCTGTTTTTACTGACAGAGGTTTTCGCACCCGAAATGAAGCTTGTGAGCTGGTTTTCGCCGCTAGAGCACTCGGCCCGCCACAAGAGCCCCTGACACCAATAATGTCAAGCTGGCCATGCCCACCCTGACCCCCCACCCCCAAAGTCAAACACAACCCTGATGCGGCCCTCAATGAAATAGAGTTTGCCATCCCTGTATTAGATGGAGGTGAGAAAGCGACACGGATATTAATTATTTAATGGGAGAAAAATTTACATAGTGATGGTGGAGTGTTATACTTCTGAAATGCAGACATTTATACATCTGGTTGAATAAAGCTTCTTTCCTAGTATCGTCAGTCATTCATTTATTCAATATACATAGCCACCTGCTTTACTCTGGTGGGTAACTTTGATTTTGGGATTTGCAGGGAGCCTCCAGGTGGCTCGGTGGCTCTTTGGAGGGGGTGGGACTGAAATTTTGGCTCTGAAAATGCAGAGACAAGAGTTGGAGCGGGGAATAAATGAAAAAGAACATTAAGATTGGCCCCTCTTTAAACCTATTCGCCTGTGCAATGATTTAGTTAGAAAGTGATTAATGAATGGATTAAGTAGAGGCTTAAGCAGGTAACATTTTGGGATGCTTTGGTCTGGATTCTCTCACTGAGCTGGGCTCCTGGCCAACAAAACAGGATTCACCAATCAACACTATAAACCTACTACTTTTCAACATCAATCCTGAAATAACACACAAGGTTGCCATGTTTGCAGCGTAGCAGCACGCAATATCAGGCAAAGAATCATTAAGAGCAACTACACCTGCCTGAATATGGACAGGCAGCAATGCCTCTGGCTCAACATTAACCATTGGTTCTCTTCTAACTTCTTTTTTTTTAATGAGTTGATGTGTAAATAACATGTCAGCTATTGTAATATATTTTTCTCAGGTTTGACAGGGGCAGTGTAAGAAAAGTTGACAATCCTCAATTTCCTTTTGGAACATTTTATTGGTTTTTTTTTTCTATTAACAGTAATTGTACCTTATGTTGCTCATTTAATATTTATACTACCTGGATTAGTAACTTTAATATCTTTACTTTTTTTGTCACACGTGTGTAGTGTGAGCAAGCTGACCACACTGGGTTCAGCAATAACCTGCTGCTGTGGCCTAGAGGTGGATCTCTCGCCTCACAATCAGGAGGTTGTGAGTTCAATCCTAGGTAGAGGCACATGTAGGATCTCCTGCTTGGGCAGGGGGGTTGGACTAGATCACCTGCAAGGTCCCTTCCAACTCTTGTTAATCTGTAATCTGTTAATAAATCAAGCAAAGCACAGACTTGACTGTGAACAGATCTTGTCTAATGGTGCTCTTAATAAATGACTAGTTTTTGTATTGAAAACTTGACTCGATGCTTATGAAACAATTAGGACATTTTTAGGAAATCTGACACAAGCATCTTAGCATTTTGTCATCTTTTAACCAAAATTCTTTATTTGCATGTAGCTTTTCTACTTACCCTGATATTGCCAATTTGGTTTTGGAGATTTGAAAAACCAATTCCCTTGTAATGAATACAATAATGTTATTTCTCTCTTTCTCTCTCACTGAGTGAGGTTAGATTATTCTGTCCGACTCTAGGATTTGATGAAGGCTGGACAGATGGACATATAAATAGATGGATAGTAGATAGGCAGATGGATGAGTAGAGACAGATCAATAAATGAGTGGGTGGGTGGTGGATGGATGGATGGTTGAATAGATGGCGAGAGGGAAGGGAGAAGGAAGGAAGCAGGGGCATCTACAATTTCTGGAGGGAAAGTCAAAATGAGGTTAAAACAATCACACACACAAAAATGGGCAGATCTTTGATTTGGCTGCCATCTTGTCTTTTTACCACTCCCCGAGGACATCTCTGATTGACAAATGGACGTGTTAGAAACTGCATTGCTTAAAAAAAACATTATTTGACAGCAGGCTTTTGGAAGACTTAGGAAGCCCTGAAAAAGGGATGAAAAGCCACACGAACCTGTCAGGTTGCGCATCCATGTATTATTGCAGGATTCTTTTACTGATGAAGTGTTGAGCTAGATCAGGGGTGTCAAACTCAAGGCCCACAGCTTACAAGGTTCTTAGATCTGGTCTGCAGGGCCACCCTGGAAACAGCAAAGGACCGGCCTGCGGTGCCTCTGCCAGCAACAACGGAGCTCGGGAGGGGCGCATTGGCCCTCCCAGGCTACATTTTTGCTGGCAGAGGACTGGAGGAGGCCATCCCAGCCAAAAACAGAGCCTGGGAAGACAATGGATCCCCCTAGCCCCGCCCAGGTCACCACAGGTGCCCCCAGCACAAGTGACGTTGATCTGGCCATGCCCAAATCCCCCCCCCCCCAAGGTCAAACACAACCATGATGCGTCCCTCATGTAACACCCCTCCTGAGTGAGCTACACTGACTTCCGGTGGTTTTCTGGGTGCGATTCAAGGTGTTGGTTACTATATTTAAAGCGCTCCATGGCTTAGGACCTGGGTACCTACGAGATCGCCTTCTGCCACCGAGAGCCTCCCACCGGCCAGTACGCTCCCATAGAGAGGGACTCCTCATGGTGCCGTCGGCTAAACAATGTCGACTGGCAACACCCAGGGTGAGAGCCTTCTCCGTGGGAGCACCTGCCCTCTGGAATGAATTGCCCCCGGAGTTAAGAATTATCCCTGACCTACGCACCTTCCGCCGTGCTCTTAAAACTTTTCTTTTTCAACAAGCCGGGCTGGCGTAAATATGAATTTTATTATTTATTAATCTTAATTGGGTTTGTTGGTTTTTAATCTTATTATGGGCCAAACTATTTAATATGTTTTTAAATTGTTTTTAACATTTGTATATCTGTGTTTTATTTTGGCTGTACACCGCCCCGAGTCCTTCGGGATTAGAGCAGTATAAAAAAATTAAATAAATCTAAATCTAATCCCTCAAGAAAATTGAGTTTGATACCCCTGAACTAGATGAATGTTTGCACCCTAAAAAAAACCCCATTAACATCATGACTCTATGATTATTTGCTTCTAAGGGAATCAACCGTGTCCAGCACAAAGAAGCAATGCAGTGGGGTGGCCTGAAAAATGATCAAGAATAATTTGGAGCCAAGCATGATGCAGAGAGAATCTTCTCCAAACAACTGAAAGCAGCAATAGCTCCCCCCTCATGCTCACAAACACACACACACATTTTTCTGAGAGCAACTTGTTTGCGTTAACAGTGTTTATTTCCTATTTTACAGTTTTCTTGATTTGACATGTTTTGAAAACAAAACTGTGGTTGATTCAGTATTCTGGGTTCATGATGTCCTTCGAATGTATTCCGCAAACAGCAAGCCACAGCTGAATCTGGACCCTCTTATCATTTCCCAAGCCCTGGGAATGTATTGTTCCTAATTCCTGCCTGCCTTCCATCTTCTAAATCTCTTCCCTTTTCATAACACAACGTGCCCCCTAATTTGTGGGTGTCCCCAAAATTGGGCCTGGCTAAAACATGACCAAGAGCGATGGATTGCTAGTTTGTTTTAATACAAATGAAATGTTTACATTCAGACTGAAAGGCATTACCAAATATTTGGAGATGCAAAAGTTGTGCAAACAGAGGGAAGGTTTTGTCTTTTGGCAGCCAAAGGGGAAAAAGTGGGGGGAAATATGCCTTGGTGGTAAAAAGAAACAAATCTGATGTTGATAGAAGGCAGAAAGGGAAAATGGTGTATGGCAGGGGTCTGCAAAGTCGGCTCTTTTAAGACTGGTGGACTTCAACTCCCAGAATTCAATTCTGGGAGTTGAAGTCCACCAGTCTTAAAAGAGCCGACTTTGCAGACCTCTGGTGTATAATAAATAATAATAATAATAATAATTTTAATTTGTTGACCGCTCCTCTCCCCATAGGGACTCGGAGCGGTGCACAGGGAAAACTAAAACAATAAATATACAAACACATTAAAAACAAATTAAACATATACCTGTGCTAAAATACCCCATTAACATACTAAAATTCCCAGTTAAAACAACTAAAACCCCATAGAGAGAGACTACCCTAGGCCGGCCAAGCAGAAAAGATGTGTTTTTAGTTTTAGACGGAAGGAGTGGAAGTCCGTGGTCGTTCTAATGTCGGGGGGAAGGTCGTTCCAGAGGGCTGGGCCCGCCACAGAGAGAGCCCTTCCCCTGGGCGTCGCCCGCTGACAAAGTCTAGTGGACGGCACCCCGAGAAGTCCCTCTCTGTGGGAGCGAATCGGCCGTGAGGATGTATGAGGCAGGATCCGATCCCGCAGATAGCTAGGTCCCGAGCCATGGAGCGCTTTAAAAATGATGACTAATACCTTGAAGCGCACCCGGAAGACGACAGGCAGCCAGTGCAGCTCGCGCAAGAGCGGTGTTATGTGGGTAAACCTGGAGGTTCCCAGAATTGCCCGCGCGGCTGCGTTCTGGACCATCTGAAGTCTCCGGGTGCACCTCAAGGGAAGCCCCATGTAGAGAGAGTTACAATAGTCCAGTCGGGATGTCACGAGAGCATGAGTGACTGTGCGAAGGGCGTCCCGATCCAATAGGGGGCGCAACTGGCGAACCAGGTGAACCTGGTAAAACGCCTCCTGGCCACAGCTGCCACTTGATCTTCCATGGACAGCCGGGCATCCAGGAGGACACCCAAGTTGCGCGCCCCATCCACAGGGACTGCTGTGGATGGGGCGCGCAATGGCCATTTTCCCCAGCCATTGGTGGTTATGATGGGTGTTGTAATTCAGCACAGCTTTTGGCTTCCTGTTGGGAAAAGCTGCGTTGAATGATGTTACAGGGGCATTCAGCCCTTTTACAGCCCTTTTTAGTTTGCTCTGTATCAAAAACTCACTCTTTTTGTCTGGAAAGTCAAAAGCATTTCCATCTTCAGATCCATTTTCTGTATTTTCTTGTCTTTATTCGTCTGTTTTTTCCTCACCCACAAAACATGAGGCAATGAATAAACCAAGGAAACTACAAATATATGATTTGTTTTTATCCCTTTATTATTTTTTATAAGTAACTCAAGACGGCTAACATACCTCTTCCTATTTTCCGCACACCACCAACCCTGTGAGGTAGGTTTGGCTGAAATTGTGTGACTTGACCCAAATCACTCACATGGCCTAAGGCAGGATTCGAATTCATAGTTTCCTGGTTTCTAGCCTAGTGCTTTTAGCATTAGACCAGACCTGGGCATTTTACAGCCCTTGGGTCATAACTGGCACTTTGGCAGTCCCGGTGTGGCCCCCGTGAGGTCAAGTAGAAATTAGAAATCAAATATAAATAAGTATGCACCATGCACGCAATACAACTGCGTTGCTTTTATTTTGAAGGCAACTGCTTCTTTCCCCCCCCAATTTACATATGTATGTGCGTGTGCTCCTACGCACCTTCATAGCCCTATCAGTGTGGCCCACCTCAACAGTCCCACAACAGTTTCTCATGTGACATCCCTGCAGTGATGGGTTTCAAATTTTTTTAGAACCTCTTCTGTGGGTGTGGCCTGTTTTGTGGGAGTGGCTTGCTGGCCATGTGACCGGGTGAGAGAGTGCTTTGCAGTCATGTGACTGGATGGGAGTGGCCAACTTGTAAAATGTGGCAAAACTCACTTAACAACGCTCCTGCTTAGCAACCAAAATGTTGACTCAGAAATTCTGGCATTTGAAGCACGCAAGTCTTAAAGCTGTCAAGTTACAAGACCCTTGCACCCCTCACCCTTTAGGAAAAAAAACCCAGGGGTGTTCAAACTTGACAGCTTTAAGACTTGTGGACTTCAACTCCCAGAATTCCTCCTCTCGCTCTTCCTCTTGATGATGGGCGGACGGGCGAGGGGAGGGAGCTGGAACCGGTTCTAAATGGCCCTGTAGATTTGTGGAACCTCTTCTATAAAAGAGCTTAGAACTGGCAGGAAGCCACCCCTGCATCCCTGGGAAAATTAATTGCTGCACCCCTGCTGTACTAGACCAGAGTGGCTCTTCCAAATTTATTTCAGAAAGGGCTGCTTCATAACGGAGTGATGGATGTCTATAACAGGGTGTCAAACTTGATTTCATTGAGGGCCTCATCAGGGTTGTGTTTGACCTCGGGGTGCCAGGGTGGGCATGGCCACTAGGCATCACTCATGTTGGGGGCACCTGTGGTGGCCCTAGCGCTCTGGCAGCAAAAAGGGGCTCCCGAGCTCCATTTTTGGCTGCGAAGGCCTCCTGCAACACTCTGCTAGCGAAAACGGAGCTCGGGAGGGCTGTCCACAATCCTTGCAAGCTCCATTTTGGCTGGTAGAAGCACCATGGACTGTCCTTCGCTGTTTCCAGGGCAGCCCTGGGGGCGAGGTCTAAGCACTCCGCAGTCCAGCTCAGCCCCTGGGTCTTGAGTTTGATGCCCCTGATCTAAAATATTAATTTAAAAGAAGTGAAGAATACCTGCAGTCAGTCAAATCGAGGATGGGAACAAAGTTCTCCTATTTGTTAATTTATTTTTATTTCATAGATTTAGATAACTACCCAGTTCAAATCAATGACTTTGGGCCACTTCTAACATTAAAATAATAATAAAAAAATCTTAAAAACATGAAAACCTGTAAACAACAAATAACTATCAACATAATGTATGCATTTAATATATAAAATAAATCAGTAACTAGGAGACAGGCTCCCTCACGCATCCAGGGCCTCAGATTTGAGCACTGAACTACAGGGAACTTTCACACAAAAATGTGTCAACAATTTACGAAGTTATGGAACACCAGAGAGATACGAGAAACAGAAAACTATCTTGCAGCCAAATTATGACAGACAAGAGACTGGAAGCCGAAACAATTATTTAAAGAGATCATGACGTTTTAATGATTCACAGGCTCATCCACAAGCATCACAAATTTAAACTGCATGGTCCAATAACCACTGTGTTCTAACATCAATTTATTTCTTCCAAGCTAGAGATGAAAGATTAGAATCCATTTCTTTGCGTTTCCTGTACCTTCTACTGTACTTTTTTTTGTTAGTTTTGCTTCTCCAAATGAAAGTTTCTAACAGCCCAATCAACCTTTAATAACCCTCTTCCGTATCTATGAATGCATCTCATCTCTTCTGAAGCCTATCGTCATCACATATAGTGGCATGGAGTTCCATCAGCTACCCGCATGCATTGTAAAAAGACATAATCCTTTACTTCTGGATGTCAGAGCAAGACTCGGTTATTGATAACTTGCAACCAGGCTATTCTGATTCATTGCTTCTCCTGCTTATATATGAGAACAGGGAAACCATTTGGTAGCCACAAACAATTTGCCTTCTCATTAAGTTCCCACTCTGAAAATTAGTATACGGAGGCAAATGTAATCTGGAGAATGGTTCTTATTTGTGGAAAATCTCTTTGGAAGAGAGAAGGAGTAGCCATCCTCTGAAGTCTCAACACCAATGAAGCTAAGCAAGAAGAGAGTGCTAAGCCTGCTAATGAAGTTCCCCACATTAAGTGATTAATACATTAAGGAAGGATTTTTTTCAATGAAGAAACTGACTCAGCAAAAACATAGCCAATTTTGACACAGCCAAGAGCATTTTGGAGACGGCTTTAAGTTGATAAACCTAATTTATCTGCCAATGTTCTCATCATTTGCCGCTCCTATTTACTAACTTCGTCTCAAGAGAAGAGAAGAGAAGCATATTACTGTTTTCCAATCTTCCTCCCTGCTTCCTTTCTCACTTTTTCTTCTTGTGGATTACCATTTTTGTACCTTAGGAACTTCCAAAGGAACACATTTTCAGTTTACATTTTTACATGGCACCGTTGATTTCTGCCTGCATCTTGGTACCCGAATGGCCCTTCTTTAACCAGAAAAAAAAAGCAAGCACAGGAGATCCAGGGACTGGCCACCTACCTTTCAACTGGGAACTGAGAAGTTGGTGTCTCTTGCTCAGGGGGCAGCCCAGCGTCTGTCTTAAGCCGCCTGCATTTGTACAAAGCATAGAAGAGACGGAAGGGAGGGTGGGTGGGAGAAGGGAGGGGCCTCCAGATTCTAGACCAGAGGTTGGCTGCATCTGCAGGAGTCTTCTCATCACTCAGAAGGGAAGGGGGTCTGTGGAACTCCCTGGGAAAGGGAACTTAATTATTTTTGTAATTGAAGGTTACTTTGGGAAGGTCATTCCAGAATGCTAAGAGACAACACATGTGTGGCAGAAGACAATTAGGTCCATTCCAATCCCCAGGGACTAGAATTGAGGATGAGGCAAGAGAAAATGAATCAGGACAGGACATTGCAAAGAGGTGAGACAGCTGCCCACCAAACTCTGGAATGGAGGGGGGATTCCCCACCCCAGAGGGAACAGATGTTTTTTTCGGTGGGGGTTAGGGGGGAAAGGAAGTGTAGCTAAAGCTGAGCCAGTGGTGTAGGGGCTAAGCTGCTAGACTAGAAATCAGAAGATTGTGAGTTCTGGTCTAGCCTTAGGCATGAAAGCCTGCTGGGTGGCTCTGTGCCATTCATTCTCTCTCAACTCAATCCACCTCAGAGGGTTGTTCTTGTGGGGAAAAATAGGAGGAGGAAGGTGTGCTGGATATGTTTGCCATCTGGAGTTGTTTGTAAAAATAATAAATGTGGGATATATCTACATATATATAAAAGGGAAATACCACTCACTCATCATGAAATCTCCAGAACTGTAAAGCCTACAAACTTGAAATTTGGCACATATCTTCCTCTTTGCTTCTAGGTGCTCGCTAAGAAAGGATTTTTCGAAATGACCATCAGATCATTAGTATTTCTTATACAGTAATGAACACGGTCTTATGCTAAGGAGTTCTACTCCCCCTCCCCACCTGAAAAGAATTATGCTCCAACTGTCATTTGCCTTATATAAACATGCTCTGATGCTAAGGGGTTAGACATTCTACTCCCCCTCCCCACCTGAAAAGAACCCTGTTCCAACTGCCAGTTGCCTCACATTCCGTTATCTCAGTTCAAACTAGCAAATGTTCCCCTCTTTCACTTGGGAGCGGTCTGGGGCTTCTTACAGTACTAAACCTGAAAAGAACCCTGTTACAACAGTTGCCTCACATTCCGTTATCTCAGTTCAAACTGGCAAACGTTCCACTCTTTCACTCGGGAGCAGTCTGGGGCTCCTTATAGTACTAAATGTCGGTACCTCACCAAAATGTCTACACTTTCCACTTATGGAACTGCTTCCGGACCAGCGGTGAGTTTCAAGTTTTTTTAGAACCTACTCTCTAGGTGTGGCCTATTTTGTGGGCGTGGCTTGGCAGTCATGTGACAGGGGGGGAGTGGCCAACTTGTAAAATGTGAAACTCATTTAACAACGCTCTTGCTTAGCAACCAAAATTTAGGGCTCAATTGTGATGATAAATTCTTCCTTCCTTCCTTCCTTCCTTCCTTCCTTCCTTCCTTCCTTCCTTCCTTCCTTCCTTCCTTCCTTCCTTCCTTCCCTTCCCTTCCCTTCCCTTCCCTTTCCTTTCCTTTCTTATTTTCTGCCTTCCTTTCCTTTCCTTCCCATTGGGTTACCGGCAGTGGCAGGCCAGACTTACTTCTGGGCCCACCGGTGGAACCCCCTCTCACCGGCTCTCTAAATTTCACCATCTGGCTCTTGCGAATAGGTGCGAACCTGCAGAAACCCACCACTGATGTGCACACAACCAGTGCTTTTTTCGCCCTCCCCAGGCTCCAGAGGCTTTCTAGGAGCCCGGGGAGGGTGAAAACAGCCTCGCCCCCAGATGCCCTCTGGAGGCTTCAGGAGCTGAACGGCCAGTTTTTCATGCTCCGGAGGCTTCAGGGAAGCTCCTGAAACCTCCAGAGGACGAAAAATGGCCTCGAAAGAGTCAGTTGGCCAGCACATGCATGTGTGCTGGCCAGCTGGCAGGGCAAGCCTCGCGTGCCCTGACAAATTGCTCCACGTGCCATCTGTGGCATGCGTGCCACAGGTTCGCCATCACGGCCCTACCATATAAATTTACAGGGGTGTCAAACTGGCGGCCCATGGGACAGATGTGTCATGCACAGGCCACACAAACCACAGCTCTGCGAATGGGAAAAACATCACAAAATGTCACCTGCTGGCAATGTGACCCCGCAAGTTTGACACCCATGATATCGAACCACACAACACTGATTTTTTCTACTCCCACCTCTTCCAATTAGAATAGAATACAGAATAACAGAATTGGAAGGGACCTTGGAGGTCTTCTAATCCAACCCCCTGCTGAGGCAGGAAACCCTACACCACTTCAGACAAATGGCTGTCCAACATCTTAAAGACTTCCAGTGTTGGGGCATTCACAACTTCTGGAGACAAGTTGTTCCACTGATTAATTGTTGTAACTGTCAGGAAATTTCTCCTCAGTTCTAAGTTGCTTCTCTCCTTGATTAGTTTCCATCCATTGCTTCTTGTCCTGCCCTCAGGTGCCTTGGAGAATAGCTTGACTCCCCCTTCTTTGTGGCAATTAAGTCTATGCATTATTGCTCCATCCTCCTCATCCTTTGGAAAATATAATAGGGGATCCTTGATCAACCACAATGTAGATCGGAATTTTGATTGCTAAGCAAGGGATTTGTTGAGTGATTCCTGCCTGATTTTATAACCTATTTTTGCCATGGTTGTTAAGCAAATCTGGCTTCCCCATTGTCTCTGCTTGTGAGGAACTGGCTAATAAGATCATAAATGGTGATCACATGACCTGGGCCAGTGCAACCATCCTAAATACAGGTAGTCCTCAACTTACAAGAGTTCTTTAGTGACTGTTCGAAGTTACAACAGCACTGGAGAAAGTGACTTCTGACAATTTTTCACAGTTATGACCACTGCAGCATCCCCATGGTTATGTAATCAAAATTCAGAGGCTTGAGAACTCATATTTATGATGGTTGCAGTATCCTGGGGTCACGTGATCATCTTTTGTGACTTTCTGACAAGCAAAGATGTTGGTGAAGCCAGATTCGCTTAACAACTATGTTACTAACTTAACAACTGCAGTGATTCACTTAATAACTGTGACAAAAATGGCTGTAAAACGGAGCAAAATTCACTTAACAAATGTTTCTTGGCATAAATTTTGAGGTCAATTGTGATCATAAGACAAGGACTACTGTCAACCCTGAAGCTGGCCTGATTGAGGCCATTTTGAGACTTCAGTGCTGACACACTGAAGGAGAGGGAGAGGGAGGGAGGAATGGAGATAGTTGGGGTGTTACAGTCAAAACAAAATACTTTCTCTTAGGAACCAAGGACATTCTTGCAGGTGCTGGGAAGGAGAGGGCTGGAGTCACTTAGCAACTGGACATCATCCTGATTGGACCATGTGACTGATCTTTTTGAGAAAGTGGCAAACCATTATTTTAACTAGGTGAAAACCACAGGAAGAATCAGAGTTGGTTTTCACTAGCCTGTGGCAATATGACATATTCAATAAACCTATTTGAGGAAATTGCCTACCTCACAGGTTTTTTTGCTATGGGTATGTTACTTGGAACCCTGACAACTACCTTACATGCCAGTTGTCAAACACCTGAATTTTGATCACATGGTCTTGGGGAGGTGGATTGCTGCAATGATTGTAAATATGAGCACAATGTAGGTCTCTTTTTTCACTGTAACTTCAAATGTCACTAAATGAATGGTGGTTAAGTCGACTAGTGTTAAAGTGTTAATTCCACTTTATAATGCCTTGGGAAGGCCACAAGTGGAATAATGCATTCAGTTGCCAGATGTGAAAAAGATGTGGAGACTCTAGAAAGAGTGCAGAGAAGAGCAATAAAGATTATTAGGGGACTGGAGGCTGAAACATGAAGAACAGTTGCAGGAACTGGGTATGTCTAGTTTAATGAAAAGAAGGACCAGGGGAGACATGATAGCAGCGTTCCAATATCTCAGGGGCTGCCACAAAAAAGAGGGAATCAAACTATTCTCCAAAGCACCTGAGGGCAGGACAAGAAGCAATGGGTGGAAAATAATCAAGGAGAGAAGCAACTTAGAACTGAGGAGAAATTTCCTGACAGTTAGGACAATTAATCAGTGGAACAGAAGTTGCCTCCAGAAGTTGTGAATGCCCCAACACTGCAAATCTTTAAGAAGATGTTGGATAGCCATTTGTCTGAAACGGTATAGGCCTTCCTGCCTAGGCAGGGGTTGGACTAGAAGACCTCCAAGGTCCCTTCCAACTCTGTTTTTGTATTGACTACTTGTATTTAAAAAAAATACTACTCCAACAACAATAGCTTTTCTTGAATATCATTCTCCTTTATATTTTTAAGGACCCGCATAAAAAAAAACAGTTTTCTGGATTGAACAAAAGGAGACTAAAAGGACACAGTAGCACATTTTATTCTTTTGCATTTTTTTTTATTGGAAGAAAACAAACTCAAAAATTATGATTGCCTAATAATGCTAAAAGTGGCTGATTCAGTTAACTATCCATTAGGAAAAAATTAAGCGCCAATTAAGTAAGGTCCACAAAGATGGAAAATAAGAAAAAAAAATGCTGGAGAACTACAATTGCTATAATGAAATAAAAATGATTGTGCTAAAAACTAAGTCAGAAGTCAAGAAACTAATGCTGGTGGATTAAAACCAGAGGGGATCATATGTTTACAGTGCTTTTTATACTCAGTGAGATTTTGAACCAATTGAATAACAGGGTTGGAGGGACTTAATAATACAATAATACAATAGCAGAGTTGGAAGGGACCTTGTAGGTCTTCTAGTCCAACCCCCTGCATGGGCAGGAACCTTATACCATTTCAGACAAATGGCTATCTAACATCTTCTTAAAGACTTCCAGGGTTGGGGCATTCACAGCTTCTGGAGGCAAGCTGTTCCAGAGGTTAATTGTTCTAACTGTCAGGAAATTTTTCCTTAGTTCTAAGTTGCTTCTCTCCTTGATTAGTTTCCACCCATTGCTTCTTGTCCTGCCCCCAGGTGCCTTGGAGAATAGTTTGACTCCCTCTTCTTTGTGGCACCCTCTGAGATATCGGAACACTGCTATCATGTCTCCCCTGGTCCTTCTCTTCATCAAACTAGACATACCCAGCTCCTGCAACCGTTCTTCATATGTTTTAGTCTCCAGTCCCCTAATCATCTTGGTTGCTCTTCTCTGCACTCTTTCCAGAGTCTCCACGTCTTTTCTACATCGTGGCGACCAAAACTGTATGCAGTATTTCAGGTGTGGCCTTAGCAAGGCACTATACAGTGGATCTTCTAGTCCAACCCCACATGACTATGGCAGCCAGCAGCAGCCCAGCAGGACTGTTAAATGGCTGAACCCTTCCAAAATTTTATTCTCACAGGAGTTCAAAGTCTCGGCATTCTGTAAATTAGGCCATATGATGGTATCTTGGTTGAAAATGTTTTCCCCTATGATGCACCATTTGGCCCTGTTAAAGGGTACAGACATGAGAGTTTTAGCAGCACATAGATAGCATATAACAGAATGCATTCATATATTTTTGATGTTGCAAACCATCTTGAGATGTTTTGCAGACATAATATAACAGTGCCATAGAAACTAACCACAGCATGGGCTTAATGCAGTGTTTCCCAACCGTATCAACTTGAAGATATCTGGACTTCAATTCCCAGAATTCCCCATCCAGCGTTCGCTGGCTGGGGAATTCTAGGAGTTGAAGTCCAGACACTGGGAAATACTGTCTTAATGTGATGGTTAGAGTTTAGAGTTTAGAGTTTATTGGTTTTTTTATACCGCCCTACTCCCGAGGGACTCAGGCAGTGTACAGCCAAAATAAAAACAAATATATAAATATATAAAAACACATATATAAAAGTTATATATTTTTAAAAGCTTTTAAAAACATAATTAAAATATTGGCCGAAATGTGTAAAAAACCCCAAACTAACCCTAATTAAAATAATAGAAATTTAAATTTAAAAATTTAAATTTAAAAATTTAAAAATCATACTTTATGCCAGCCCGGCTTGTTGAAAGAGAAAGGTTTTGAGACCGCGGTTGAAAGCCAACTTTTAATCTTTAAGGATCTGCAAGATTTATTGTTGATTTTCTGCAAAAGAAACAAAACAAACCAGCTTCTCCTCCAGGTGACACTTTCTCCAGGAGAGGCTGAACTTGGGGTGATGTGCAAGTTCTTCCTTCTTAGCCAAAACAATGACCCCACATCTTCTCTGTGACAGCAGCTGCTTCCCTCTCCAGGCCTGGTGATTTTTCAGCTGGAGCTGGCTGGAGTTCTGCATGCCAAAATTAACAAGAAGCAGACCATCCTCTGAACTGAGATGGTTCATGAGCTTTTATCACATCTCTGACAGATCTTTAACAGAAAAAGAGGCATTGCCTATGTGTGGAAAGGTGAAACCACAACACACATAACTATCTGATTTTAATCCTCTTGTCATCATGGTCTTATGTATGTTTAATTAAATTGGGTGTAAATGTAGTGTATGTCTAAGTTTGATTTGATTTTGATTTTATTAGATTTCTAGACCGCCCCCTCTCCCCGAGGGGACTCGGGGCAGTGTACAGGTAAAAAATTAAAAAGAGACATCAACATTACATATAAACTAAAATCCAATTAAATAATCCCCTGTACAACTTTATAAAAATTAAAAACTTGACCTTAAAACCTAATCACATAAATTAAAATTACAAACTGAGGCGGGAAGCATGGAATTAGCCCAGGCCGGCTAGTTGAAACAGGTGGGTTTTGAGTTTCTGGCGGAAGGAGCGGAGGTCCGTGGTCGTTCTAATGTCAGGGGGAAGGTCATTCCAGAGGATCGGGCCCATCACAGAGAAGGCCCTTCCCCTGGGCGTCGCCCGCTGGCATTGCCTAGTGGACAGCACCCGGAGAAGTCCCTCTCTGTGAGAGCCTTGGTTGAGTGTATTTTATATGTGTATTTTATATGTATTTTATATGTTTGTAAATAAAATTTATTTTTTAAAAAATTGATTGTTTTAAGTGGATTGTATAATATGTTTTAATCCGTGGTTTTCGTGTACCCTACCCACAACTTGGGCAGGAGAAACCTTTACCTTAATCTTTACTGTTACATATGACACCCGCTTAAATTCCCCGGCAACAGCCAGTCGCGTCTGATTGGATAAGACGCGACTGGCTGCAGCCGAAGCGGGAGACGCGCCGATTGGCCGGCTCTCTGACAGCTCTAAATAAAAGAGCTGTCAGAGAGAAGGCGCGCGCTTTTTTGACTGAGTTACATACCGTTGTTGTTCTTGCTGTTCTTGCTGTTCTGTAACTAATAAAGAAGCCGTTGGATCAACCGGGTCTGGACCCATTTCTTCCCGACTTAATATTGGCGACGAGGACTGGGGCCCGGCGACAATCCTCCTAATCGCACCTCTTCTCCCTGCGGGAACGAAGAGCTACTTTAATTCCACGAAGGAAAAAAGAGCCACTCGATTTTCCTCACGATCATGGCGACCCTTCCGCCATTCGCTCCGTATGACCCAGCGGCGGAGTCCTGGGAGGCTTTCCTCGCGCGCTTCGACTGTTTCCTCCTCACTGACGTGAATGGGGAACTCACCCCCGAGAGGCACCTTGGACTGTTTCTCGGCTGCGGCGGCCGGACTGTCTTCGCTGTGGCGCGCAACATAGCGGCCCCTGCCGCCATTCAGGACTTAGAGTGGGCCACCCCGCTTAAATTCCCCGGCAACAGCCAGTCGCGTCTGATTGGATAAGACGCGACTGGCTGCAGCCGAAGCGGGAGACGCGCCGATTGGCCGGCTCTCTGACAGCTCTAAATAAAAGAGCTGTCAGAGAGAAGGCGCGCGCTTTTTCGACCGAGTTACATACCGTTGTTGTTCTTGCTGTTCTTGCTGTTCTGTAACTAATAAAGAAGCCGTTGGATCAACCGGGTCTGGACCCATTTCTTCCCGACTTAACATTTACAAATAGTCCTTGACCTATGAATGCAATAGGGGGCAGGGAAAATTGTCATTAAGCAGTGCAGTTGTTAAATGAGGCATCAGATGATTGTGCCTTTTCACAACTTTTGTTTCCTGCCATGGTTGTTAAGTGAATCACTGTGGTGACATCACGGGACAGCAACTTGTGACTTTCCTGCCAACTTCTCCATTGACTTTTCTTGACAGAAGCCAGCTGGGGAGAACTGTTTGAAGGCCTCTGTCCTTGAGTTTTCCTCAAAGTCTCTTTTTTGATGTATTGCAGGGGTCTCCAACCTTTGCAACTTTAAGTCTGAAGGACTTCAGCTCCCAGAGTCTGGAAGCTGAAGTCCTTCAGACTTAAAGTTGCAAAGGTTGGAGACCCCTGATGTATTGGATTACAGTTCCCATCACCTTAGAGCAGGGTCTCCAAACTTAGCCATTTTAAGACTTCAACTCCCAGAATTCCTCAGCCAGCCATGTGTTGAAGTCCACATATCTTAAAGTTCTGTGCAAAAAAGCACATGGGTGTGTGTGTGTGAGAGAGAGATTTATACCAGTGGTGGGTTACAACCGATATGCCAGGTACTGTTCCGGTATGGTGCTCTGGAGGGCCCACGCGCCTGCCCTTGCTCCTTATCGGTAATTGAAGTTTTCAGGGCTTCCATGCAGGCGCATGGAGTGCACACTGCCTGTGCAATGCTCCGCTGAGCAGCTGGAGCATGGCGGAGGCATCACAGAGGTGTCGCGGGTGCTAAGGATGTATGCGCGCGCTGCGCATGTTCATGTAGTGGGTGTCCGGTCCTGTTGCATCGTATCGGTTGCAACGGGGAAACGGAACCCAACTGCTGATTTATACCCTCTGTTGGTTTTTGAATTTGAGCTTGTATTCTGATTGGTTGTCAGACTCCCATGGGGCGGGGGTCTTAGCTAACTTTGTAGGATGCCTGTGTCCCAGGCTTGGTTGAGCCTTGCTGGATGATGTACTCTTCCCAGGTGCCATGAGATGAGATGGGTAGAGGGCTAATCCTATCATGTCCTGAGGATGAAGGTCATAATCCCATCACCCTGGAGCTGAAGGGCAGGCAGGGAGCTGCTGGGAACAGCTTTGTCTTTAAAACAGGCTTCTCCTTTTCTCATCCAGGGAAACATAATATTCTGCCTTTTTAATATTTCCTAAAATATTTCATTCTTCTTGGAGAGGGATGGGTGCTAACTTCCTTCAATACAGAAGCCAGAATGCCAGCTGCAGAGGGGCAAGTTCAGGGTTTTAAGTGACTCCATCTTTGCTGAAGTTGATGAAAGTTGTAGTCTAACCCAACCAAAAAGTAACGTCTTGGAGAAGTCTGGTCCAGAAATTACATTTTAGCGGAATATGTGCATTAGAAATTGTATTTTAACTCTCCAAGGAGCGCAGAAAGTCTCCACAGTGTGCAACGTTGGCAGACATTCTGCAATGTTGTGGCTGCAACAATTGAGCTTGATAATTTATTATCACTTATCAGAAATGAATAATAGAAAAGAATTTCCTCTAGGCGTGAGTAATTGCACCACTCACTTACAATGAATATCCCTGTCAGGGAAGAAAGGGTTCAGTGATGTTTGCATGACCTTACTGGAATATGACCTCTCTGTTTCCCCCCAAATTCCTAGCCCCAAATATAAAGGGAGGAGTCTCCAGTACCACCTTCCTCAAGGGTAGGCTGCTACGGGTTCGCCCGGGTTCGGGAGTATCCGTAGCTAATATTATGGCCAGTTTGGAGAACCTCCAAATCCCACCTCTGGCTGGCCCTGCCCCACCCCTCCCCTCCTTTCCCAGGAGTTTCCATGCGGCCCGTTTTGGATGCTAAGTAAGTGCAGTGGCTTGGGGAGGGGAGAAAAACAAGCCTTCCAGAAGTTCTGGATGGGCCTCCGGAGGGCCTCCAGAGCTCCCAGAGACTTAAAGAAAGACTCTGGAGCCTGGGGAAGGTTAAAACACCCCCCACTGTCCGTGGTGCAGGAGGCCGACAAGGTCACACCCACCATGCAACCGGGCACCACCCCTGATCTTCCCACCTGCAGCTTCAATTACGCAACCTTTTCTAGAGAAAATATTGGGGCAGGACAGGAGAACCACAGCAAAACCTCTTGCAGCCCTGATGGCTTCTAAGCAAGGACTGACCCACCGGTGCTAAACTACAACTCCTAGCTACTCCAGGCAAGATAAAAATATATGGTGGATCACAGGTTCTCCACGTCTAGTGGACCACATAGCCAAAGTTCAGTCAGTTGCATCCTGTTGTTTATCGGATGGAAGCAACGGTAGCTCCCAGGAGGGTGTCAAAAATATTAAGATAGTTTCAATCATGCAGGCCTGGCCACCATCTTGCCTTTTTTCAACACCCCTACCCCACTCTTTGTGGAGAAGTGAAAAGCCATTCTCCCTACAGATTCTTGCCGTGTGTGTGTGTGTGTGTGAGAGAGAGAGAGAGAGAGAGAGAGAGAGAGAGAGAGAGAGAGAGAGAGAGAGAGAGAGAGAGAAAGAGAGGGGGGGTGGATTGTTCCCGGTTTGGCCTGGTTTGGCCGAACTGGTACTGGTAGCGGCGGGTGGCTCCTCCTACCCACCCAGACCCTACCCACTGTGTACACGCGCGAGTGTGTGTGCAAAAGCGAACCGGTAGTAAAACTGGTAGAAACCCACTAATGGTGTGCGTGCGTGCGTGCGTGTTTGTGTAGTTGCCACATCCCTTGTGTAGTTGCCACATCCCTTAGACCGATACGCTCCCACAGAGAGGGCCTTCTCAGGGTGCCGTTGGCCGGACAATGCCGACTGGCGACACCCAGGGGAAGAGCCTTCTCTGTGGCGGGCCCTGTCCTTTGGAACGACCTACCCCCTGTACTCCGTACCATCACCGACCTCCGCCTCTTCCGCCAGTGTTTAAAAACACATCTTTTTCATCAAGCCAGCCTAACATAACCTCCGCTGTGACTAGCATAGATAGTTTTAATTGGGGATTTTAATTGGTTTTAGCGCAGGACTTGGTATTTAATGGGTTTTTTAAAAAATTTGTATTTTTGTATTGTTTGTATGTTATTTTAAATTCCTGTGCGCTGCCCTGGGTCCTTTTGGAGAAGTGCGGGATATAAATCAAATAAAATCTAAAATCTAAAAAATAGCTGCTGACCTATTTCTTGGCAATCAAGTTACGAAGGAAGAGGATCAAAACCATTGTACCTGCATCCTCTGACTCTCCAACCTGCTTTACAACTGTCATAAGCTATGACCGTGATGGGCTGGCACCATTTTTGTTCATAACTCGAGGACTACCTGTACCTTAGAATATCACTGCTAGAATAAGATGCCAAGAACCCTGCTTTTGCCTCAAATATCATAACCAAAAAGCCCTGAAGCCAGGCTGAAAGTTCATATTTCTTCTGCTTTATCTTACTCGCTTCACCTCCTCTTCATTCCCTCCCTTCTGCCCCTTATCGGATCTTGCAAGAAATAAAAGAAGTTTTAACTCTAAACTCTGTTCATTGCTAACCACAAAGAATCAAATGGAAAGAAAACAGGCCACAGAATCAGCAGAGTGGGAGAACCTCAATTTCTCAGAGATTCAATCTAAAGGTTGTTGTTTTTGGCCTTATATGGAGGTGGAAAAAACCCCAAAACCAATCAGAGGAAAAATTGATGACATCACACCTGAAGACCTTTTCAACTTTAAAATGAAGATATTGTTGAAGGAGAGGCAGATAGTTCAGCCACTTTCCATCTCTGTGTGTTTACTTTTCTCTTTATTAATGTAATAAAATTTTCTCTTTATTCTCTTTATTACTTTTCTCTTTATTAAATGTAATAAAATTCAAATTCTTGCTAGCCACTTTTTTGCTTTGCCTAACTAACCTGATATCTGAATACATTAAGCCACTGATGCCACTAGTTGTGGCTGGACTGATTCAAGAAGAGAAAAAACTGGAGAAAATCACAAAATACGAAAACTTGTAAATAGATGTGGAACAACTATGGCAAAAAAAACCCTCAGCTAATAAAGGCACCTGAGATGTAATTCCAAAACATCTGAAGCCCCACTTGAACATCACTGGCATTGACAAAATCTCCATCAGTCAATTGCAAAAGGCAGCTCTACTTGGAACAGCTTACATCTTATAGTGATATCTTTGACATGATCAAATAAGAGCAACATCTATCTATCAGATTCTTCAGAAAGATTCAATAGGTGGAGAATAATGACTAATCAGTCTAAACATCTGGTTGATTTGCAGCCAACTCTAATTATTATTATTTACGTTATTCATAAAAATGAAACTCAGCCAGCTGAACATTCAAAAATGCATTGTACCAATGGTGGTCCTGTCCAATTTCTATGCAACTTTGGAAAAAAATACAAATTTGGCTCTTAGAAATAGTAGGTATTAACTTCCCCCTCAAACCTGATTTATATTTGCTTGGCATTAAACCACATGAAATTCAAAATCAAGATTGGTACCTTTTCACCCATATCACAACGGCGACTAGGATGGCCATTGCGCAACACTGGAAAAATTCTAATCCACCATCAGAGAGCTTAATTATATCTAAAAATTTTAGTTGTGCAGAATCAGACAAACTAACGTACATCCTGAAGGACAAGTCAAACTCAATCTATGCCCAATCCTGGGGAAAATGGTATTTGTGGTACAGCAAGAGAACAATGGATAACAAAGAAATTAATTAGACAAAATAATAGTGAAATAGGCACAAGGAACAAACAAGATAATAGTACTTAAGACAATTTTATAGATTTATATATAGACATCAGAATATAATTGTAAGCAATACTTGATGTTAGTCTGGGACAAATATATCTCTTAAATTTGGGGAGTAGTTATACCCCCGGTTTGTATCTTCCCTCTTACTCTTACTCTACCTCTTCTTCTCTCCTTTTCCTATTTTTGTACGTCTCTCCCACCACCCTTACCCTATAACTGTTAAATGTTTGATTTTATATTAATAAAGACTATTTTAAAAAAAATGCATTGCAAATACTACTGACTGGTGCCAATGGCTGATACAGTTTGCTGCCAGCATCCTAGGTATCAACCAAGTATCTTCTTAGGATGTAAGATGTTCCAAGTAGCGCAGTTTTTTGCAGTTCCGCTGGTGTTATTGCAGGAAGCTGCGATTTGCTGAGATATTTAGTAAAATTCTTGGACATGGTGCCAAGTGCCCCAATGACAATGGGTGTCACTGTGACATGCTTCATCCATAGCCGTGTGGTTTCGATGGCCAGGTCGCAATATTTCATTATTTTTTCTAGTTCTTTTTCTTCAACTCTGGCATCTCCAGGAACAGCAATATCAATGAACTGTACACTTCGGCCCTCTACAACCATGATATTTGGTGTGTTGTGCCCCAAATGACGGTCTGTTTGTATTTGAAAGTCCCACAAGATCTTCACCCTCTCATTCTCGATAACTTTTTCCACTTTGTGTTCCCATGACTTTCTGGATACAGGTAAACCATATTTTTACATAATGACCAGTGGATTAATTTAGCAACTTGGTCATGTCTAGCTTTGTAATCAGTTTGTGTGATTTTGCTGCATTCACATATTAAATGTGAAACAGTTTCGACTTTGTTATTGCAAAATCGGCAGTTTGGGTTGTCAGTGGATTTTTGAATCTTCGCTTTCATGGCATTAGTTTGTAGTGCTTGTTCTTGAGTGGCCAGTATTAAACCTTCCGTTTCTTTCTTGATAGTTCCCATCTTAAGCCATGTCCATGTCAAGTTGTCATCACATTTTCCTTCAATGTTTTTCAAACGCTGTCCATGCAAAGCCTTGGTCTTCCATCTATTTAATCTGTCATCCAGCTGTTTTTCCTTATATTCTGCCTTTGTTTCTGTTGTTTTTATACTGTTCTCCATTTTTACAACCTGCAGCAATTTTTCTATACTTTGGTTCACATAATCATTCAAACTTCATTTTTCTTCTTCTACAGTTTGATGGATTTGCAATAGCCCCCTGCCCCCTATTTTTCTTGGCAGGTACAACCTGTCAATGTCACTTCGTGGATGTAAAGCATGGTATATATTCAAAGGTTTGCGTGTTTTCCGGTCCAGGTTTTCCAGTTCAGCCAGAGTCCAGTTGATGATTCCAGCTAAATAGCATATCACTGGAACTGCAAAAGGAATAATGGCTTTAATTATGTTTCTGGCATTCAGCTTTGATTTTAATATTTTGCGGACCCTCCTGATGTATTCCTTTTGTGTTGACTCTTTGACTTTTTCATTCAAGATCTTATCTGCTTCAAATATGCCTAGGTACTTGTAACCATCATCCTTTGCTATTACTTTCACTATATTTCCATTTCCCAGTTCTATTCCTTCTGTTTTTTCCATTTTTCCTTGCTGCATGGATAATATAGCACATTTTTCAAGTCCAAAGTTCATTTTGATGTCACTGCTGAACAGTTGAACTGTGTTGAGTATTGATTTAAGTTCAGTGGGGCTTTTCGCATACTTCTGGGAGCTGAAGTCCTTCAGACTTAAAGTTGCAAAGGTTGGGGACCCCTGACCTAGATGACTGATAATCTCCATAGACAGAACTATTAGAGAAGAAAGAATAGGTTGAGCTCATCATTTTAATTTCGTACTGAAAGCAATCCCTGTTTGTGTTGAGAACAATTTTCAATTAGACAATGCCAAACAGCACAAGCAGCATGTAAAAGCCAGCCCTTTCTCTCCTCCTTCCCTTCTTTTCGCTTTTCACTTTCATTCCTCCTTAGCTTTCTCACCTTCTGACTTTAACTTTTATTTCTGCTTTTTATTTCTTCTCTTTGCATGAAGATAGAAAAACACCAGGTTTATGACTGAAGCTGGCCTCTTGGTTAAAGATGCAGCTAAAGTGGAATGATGCACAGAACTAAAATGAACCGAAAAGGGACAGGATGAAGGGTGTTTCCACAGAGGGCTCAACCCCCACCCAAAAAATCAAAATAGCAATGCCTTATGGGTGTTTTGCTGAATATGTATTTATTATTTTTATTTTATTAAATTTATAAACCGCGCCACTCTCCCCGAAGGGACTCGGGGCGGTGCACAGGAAATTAAAATAGAAAAAGATAAAAACATAGCAATAATAAATACTAAAAACAAATTAAATCCCAGTAACCCTGTGCTAAAAATCCTAAAACCTTAAAAATCCTAAAACTCTTGTCCCTTAAAATCCAAATTTAAAACAATTTAGGCTTCAGTCAACAAGCTTGATGGTGAGGGTTAGGCCAGGCTGGCGAGATGGAAGAAGTGCGTCTTCAGGTTTCGGCGGAAGGAGCGGAGGTCCGTGATAGTTCTGAGTTCAGGGGATAGGTCGTTCCAGAGGGTTGGGCCCACCATAGAAAAGGCCCTTCCCCTGGGCATCGCCCACTGGCATTGCCTAGTGGACGGCACCCGGAGAAGTCCCTCTCTGTGGGAGCGAATCGGCCGCAGGGATGTATGGGGTAGGATACGATCCCGCAGATAACTAGGCCCCGTGCCATGGAGCGCTTTAAAGATGGTAATCAGCACCTTGAAGCGCACCCGAAAGGCCACAGGCCTTAAATTTGTATGATTTGGGGGGGGGGGGGGAATCATAAAAATTAATTTATAGAAATCCAAATGGCAGCCAAGATTGCCTCTTCAAAACCCTGCCCTCTTTTTATATGTATTGTAGCTGACATTTTGTATTTTTGAAACCCTCTGATGCTTCTGACAGAATTTATTTATTTAAATTTATATCCCGCCCTTCTCCACAAAGGACCCAGGGCGGCGCACAGGAAAATTTAAAAACATACAAAATACAATAATAAATGTAATTTAAAAAACTATTAAATAAACCTATCCTGCGCTAAAACCAAATTTTAAAAACCCAATTTAAAACTACCTAAAAGTCCCCATGGGAGGTTAGGCTAGGCCGGCTTGTTGGAACAAATATGTCTTAAGACATTGGCGGAAGAGGCGGAGGTCGGTGATGGTACGTAATTCAGGGGGTAGGTCATTCCAAAGGGCTGGGCCCGCCACAGAGAAGGCTCTTCCCCTGGGTGTCGCCAGTCGGCATTGTCCGGCCGACGGCACCCTGAGAAGGCCCTCTCTGTGGGAGCGTATTGGTCTAAGGGATGTATGGGGCAGGAGGCGGTCTCGCATATAACTAGGCCCCGAGCCATGGAGCGCTTTAAAGATAGTTGTCAAAACCTTGAAGCGCACCCGAAAAACCACAGGAAGCCAATGCAGCTCGCGCAGGATCGGTGTTATGTGGGAGCATCTAGTGGCTCCCATAATCACCCGCGCGGCTGCGTTTTGGACTAGCTGTAGCTTTCGAGTGCACCTCAAGGGAAGCCCCATGTAGAGAGCATTACAGTAGTCGAGTCGGGACGTCACGAGAGCTTGAGTGACTGTGCGAAGGGCAGCCCGGTCCAGTAAGGGGCGCAATTGGCGCATCAGGCGTACCTGATGAAACGCCCCCCTGGCCACGGCCGCCACATGGTCCTCCATGGACAGCCGGGAATCCAGGAGGACACCCAAATTGCGCGCCCTCTCCACGGGGGCCAGTGTTTCGCCCCCAATGGCCAGAGTTGGTGTAATCTGGCTGAACCGGGGTGCCGGAAACCACAGCCACTCAGTCTTGGCAGGGTTGAGCTTGAGTTTGTTACCACCCATCCAGATCCGTACGGCCTCCAAACACCGGGACAGCACTTCGGCGGCATCGTTGGGGTGGTTTGGGGTGGATATGTACAGCTGGGTGTCATCAGCGTACAGGTGGTACTCCACCCCAAAACCACGGATGATCTCACCCAGCGGCTTCATATATGTGTTGAAAAGGAGGGGCGAGAGGACCGACCCCTGAGGAACCCCACATAAGAGAGGCCTCGAGGTCGACCTCTGCCCTCCCGTCAACACATATTGCGACCGACCAGAGAGGTAGGATGAGAACCACCGCAAAACGGTGCCTCCCAACCCCAACCCCCCCAGTCGGTGCAATAGGATACCATGGTCGATGGTATCAAAAGCCGCCGAGAGGTCTAATAGGACTAGGATAGAGGAATAACCTCTATCCCGCGCCCTCCAGAGATCATCAACCAACGCGACCAATGCCGTCTCGGTGCTGTGACCGGGTCGGAAGCCGGACTGGCGCGGGTCTAGATAATCAACTTCCTCCAGGTGTCGCGGAAACTGTTGGGCCACCAACAATTACACCACTTGTGTGTGTAATTGTGACAGTAAGACAATATGATTGTTTGTTATGCAATATGTATATCTTTAAGAGAAACGTTTGTGGCATGGTGAACTATACCTTAGTGTTGCCATTTATGCATGTGTGGTGAATTTGCTTTTAAAATGAGTAAGTGGTGAGCCACAAACACAGAAGAATTAACAAACACTATAGAGCAGTAATATTTTGCATTTATCATGCACTTATAAAAGATAAAGATCCACTACAGTAGCATTGCTTTTTTTTTTCTTTTTAGAAAAGCATTTCCTAGAGACTGTTAATCTTTCCCCTAGCAATAAATATCTTGTGGCTGGGGAATTGTGGGTAGTTGAGCAAGGCTGACTGGGGAATTCTGGAAGTTGAAGTCCCTGCTTTATTAAATAGTGAGACTTCTTTATGATAAATGGGGAATATCATATATCATGTATTGATTTATAATATGTTGCTTTTGAATTCTACTTTGCAAGATTTTGTGCAAGTTTCTTAGTTTGTACATTTTATCAAATCTAGACAGCATACTAAAAAGCAGAGACATCACCCTGCCAACAAAAGTGTGTATAGTCAAAGCTATGGTTTCTCCAGTTGCAATGGATGGCTGTGAAAGTTGAACCATAAGAAAGGCTGAGCGCCAAAGAATGGAGGCCTTTGAACTCTGGTGCTGGAGAAGACTCCTGCGAGTCCCTTGGACTGCAAGGCGATCCAACCGGTCAGTCCTCGAGGAGATCAACCCTGACTGCTCTTTAGAAGGCCAGATCCTGAAGAGGAAACTCAAAGACTTTGGCCACCTAGTGAGAAGGAAGGACTTCCTCATGCTGGGAAAGATTGAGGGCAAAAGAAGAATGGGACGGCAGAGAATGAAGTGGCTGGATGGAGTCACCGAAGCAGTAGGCATGAGTTTAAACGGACTCCAGGAGATGGTAGAGGACAGGAAGGTCTGGAGGAATGTTGTCCATGGGGTCGCAATGGGTCGGCACGACTTTGAAACTAACAACAACAAAATTACTGTATCTTGCAAGCATCCCCTTCTGATTGTGCCTTCTCCCCCCTTCGAAACTAACAACACCACATTTTAATAATAATAATAATAATTTTAATTTATATATCCCGCTCTCTCTCCCCAAGGGGACTCGAGGCGGGGCACAGGCAATTAAAAATACAAATAAACCACAAACAGATACAAAATACAGAGTTAAAAATAGATTAAATAGATCCTGCGCTAAAACCCATAAACTAAACTAAAAATTACCCCTAAAAAACCCTAACCTAAAAAGAGACTACCCAAGGCCGGCCAGACGGAATTTTATCACTCTGGGGAGGGGGATGTTACAGTTTTTGGCCTGATGGGTCACAGAAATCATAAATTACAAATGGTGGTTTTTTTGCAAATATTAAAGAGACAAAAGTCCTGATTTGGTCTACTTTAAACTCAGTTCCCCTTTTTTTAATTGGCCTGACTGGAAAAGGCAGAGAACCCTCTTTATCCATGCTTGATTATAACGAGAAACTGTCTCCCTCTTGAGTTATGTTCAAGGTTCAATAGGCAAGACAAGCTGAAAAATCCATGGCATAAATATAGCCTTTTTGTGAAGCGATGGTGATGTCACTTTGGGACAGTGTACAGAACATAAAACATAGAATTGGAAGAGGTCTTGGAGGTCTTCTAGTCCAACCCTCTGCCCGAGCAGGAGACCTTATACCAGTGAAAGCTAACCTTTTTGCCATTGTGTGCCAAAAGCGGGAGTGCGGGTGGTTGTGCGCTCATGTGCCCACATCCATAATTCTATGTGCCATGCATGTGTGACCCCCCCATGCGCTCCCTCCACTTTTGGCATACAATGGCACTCTGGACCCATTTTTTGTCCTCCCCAGGCTCCAGACCCTTTCTAGAAGCCTGGGAAGGGCCCTCCCGGAAGCCGAAAACAGCCTGTTTCCTGACTTCTGGTGGGCCCAGAAGGCCCGAAAATCAGCTGGCCAGTGTGCACATGCGTGCCAGAGCTAAGCTCACGTGCCCACCTGTGGCACATGTACCATAGGGTCGCCATCATGGCCCTCTACCATTTAAGACAAATATTTGCCCCATCTCTTTGAAAGCTTCCAGTAGTGGAGCACCCAAAGCTTCCGAAGTAAGTTGTCCAAGTGTTGATTGCTCTTACTATTAGGAAATTTCTTCTTAACCTTTCTCCTTGACCTCCCCTCTTCTGTGTGGCAACCCCTCAAATATCAGAACACTGATATTATGTCTCGCATGGTGCTTTTCATTAGACTAGGCATACCCAATTCCTGTAAACATTCTTCATATGTTTTAGCCTCCAGCCCTCACATCATTCTTTTTTTTTTTAGAAGGTACCATCAGGCTTCGTTTAATGATCATTTTACTGAACAATGAAGATGCCTAATTGAAATTTGCATTTGATCTAGTTCAGTGGCAGGTTTCAAAATTTTTTAGAACCTCTTCTGTAGGTGTGGCCTGCTTTGTGGGAGTGGCTTGCCGGCCATGTGACCGAGTGGGAGTGGCTTGGCAGTCATGTGACTGGGTGGGCATGGCCAACTTGTAAAATGTGGTGAAAACTCACTTAACAATGCTCTTACTTAGCAACCAAAATGTTGGCTCAGAAACTCTGGCATTTGAAGCACACAAGTCTTAAAACTGTCAAGTTACAAGACCCTTGCACTCCTAACCCTTTAGAAAAAAAAACCCAGGGGTGTTCAAACTTGACAGCTTTAAGACTTGTGGACTTCAACTCCCAGAATTCCTCCTCCCGCTCTTCCTCTTGATGATGTGTGGACGGGTGGGGGGAGGGAGCTGGAACCGGTTCTAAACGGCACTGGAGATTTGTGGAACCTCTTTTCTATAGAAGAGTTTGGAACTGGCAGGAACCCACCCCTGATCTAGTTCTATGGGCAACTATTTATGCAGCGGCAAACTTTTATAGACAAGCTATTTCTTTCTTAAGGCAAATTTACTGGCAATCCCGTTACATTAAACCTGATAACTTCAGAAACAGCCTTCTTGTTGCTGTTCTTGTATACATTTTATCCCTTCAAAAGTGGGAATTAGTGAATTGCCACTCAGAAAGACCAGATGTGTTCTCAAAGTCCTTTTGGACTCCTTTTGGACCCAATGATTACCATCACCCTGAGAACCGATTGCTGGATATGTAATATTAAACCTACTGGTGGAAAGAAGGGCTAGAGGTGACATGTTCCAATATTTGAGGGGTAGCCATGAAGTAGAGGAGGTCAAATTATTCTTCAAAGCACCCGAGGGCAAAGAGAGAAGCCACCTAGAACTAAAGCGAATTTTCCTGACAGTTAGAACAATTAATCAATGGAACGACTTGCCTCCAGAAGTTGTAAATGCTCCAACACTGGATTTTTTTTAAAGAAGAGACTGGACAACCATTGATCTAAAATGGCTTGAACAGGGGGTTGGACCAGTGGTGGGATTCAGCCGGTTCAAGCCAGTTCGGGCAAACCAGTTATTAAATTGCTGGCTGGCCCCACCCCTTCCAACGGGTGCCCCGTTTTGGCTCCCAGCAAGGTGCAGGAGACTGAGTGATGCCGGCCACACCTCCTGGCCACGCCCATCATAGCCATGCCCACCCAGCTGGTCATTAGGAGAGAGAACCGGTTGTTAAATTATTTGAATCCCACCACTGGGTTGGACTAGAAAGCCTCCAAAGTCTTTCCCAATAACAGTCTTATTCTGGGCTGAAGTTGAGAGCAGCTTCCTGCTTCTCCGAAGAGAAAAATTAGCTGCCTATCTGGCGGAAGCAGAGGACACATCTGCTAAGGCTTCATGTGTTCAGAGATGGCTCTCCTTCCCTCCCTCCCTCCCCACCTTCTCTCTTGCCTTCTTCTCTGTAAGCCCAAAAGAGCTAAAAGAGGGGGTGGGGGCAAACCCACAACTTGGATGTGGATGTATTTATTAATTTGTTAAATTTATTTGCAATCTATTTGCTACAGGGCTACTCTGTGGCTTATAATAAGAAAAAGGGAAGAAAAATGAAGAGTAGAAACAGAAGTAAAATAATAGAACAATAAAATAAAGTGTATAATAGCTTTGCATATTTACACAGGTTGTGGTATGTCTATGTGCATGTAGGCCAGGGGTGGGTTCCTGCCAGTTCTAAGCTCTCCTATAGAAGAGGTTCCACAATTCTACAGGGCCGTTTAGAACCGGTTCCAGCTCCCTCCCCCCGCCCATCCACCCATCATCAAGAGGAAGAGCGAGAGGAGGAATTCTGGGGGTTGAAGTCCACAAGTCTTAAAGCTGTCAAGTTTGAACACCCCTGGAGGCTTTTTCCCTAAAGGGTTAGGGGTGTGAGGGTATTGTAACTTGACAGCTTTAAGACTTGCGTGCTTCAAATGCCAGAGTTTCTGAGCCAACATTTTGGTTGCTAAGCAAGAGCGTTGTTAAATGAGTTTCACCACATTTTACAAGTTGGCCACGCCTACCCAGTCACATGACTGCCAAGCCACTCCCACAAAGCAGGCCACACCTACAGAAGAGGTTCTAAAAAATTTTGAAACCCACCATTGATGTAGGCACTTTAAGCCGTTTCTATTTCTTTTTTTAAACTGCAGTTTGTGCTTGTGTCTGTGTCACACAAGACATAAAAACACAAGTATTCCTGATAATGCTATTTGTTCAATTGTGTCTGATTCTCACTGATTCTATGGATTGGTTTTCTGCAGAGTTTCCAATCTTGTATGATTTCTTTCATCTCTTTTTACGCTCTGCCTGCTTATGCTTTGATGTTGTCTAACCATTGTGGTTTTTTTGACAGTCTCATTTCCTTTCACCGCTGGCTCTTCCCGAACTTAACTGCCTTTTCCAACGAGTTTGATCGGTTGACATGGCCAAAATAACTAAGGTGAAATAAATTTTGTGATTTTGCTTTCCAGAGTTTTTAAACATGCATTACTTATATTCTTTGTGAGAGAGTTAGGTGGTTCCAAAATGTGATAAAAAATAATAAAATAAAATAAAATAATAATAAAAGTCAAGTAAAGTGAAATAAAATAAAATAAAATGTAAAGTAAAGTGAAATAAAATAAAAAAATTTTTTTACAGCATTACAAATACCCGGTTCTTCATTTTAGCACACATTCAATAATACAATACAATACAATAGCAGAGTTGGAAGGGACCTTGTAGGTCTTCTAGTCCAACCCCCTGCGTGGGCAGGAACCTTATACCATTTCCGACAAATGGCTATCTAACATCTTCTTAAAGACTTCCAGGGTTGAGGCATTCACAACTTCTGGAGGCAAGCTGTTCCAGAGGTTAATTGTTCTAACTGTCAGGAAATTTCTCCTTAGTTCTAAGTTGCTATTCTCCTTGATTAGTTTCCACCCATTGCTTCTTGTCCTGCCCCCAGGTGCCTTGGAGAATAGTTTGACTCCCTCTTCTTTGTGGCAACCCCTGAGATATTGGAAGACTGCTATCATGTCTCCCCTGGTGCTTCTCTTCATCAAACTAGACATACCCAGTTCAGAATTGTGTTGGGTTTTTTTTGTGATTTGATAGAATTTTCTGTTGACAAGCAACTTTGCTTTCCATTTTTGAGTTTGTTTTGTGAAGAAAAGCTCAATAACTAATTATAAATAAATAGAATGAAGTTAAGTATAGAAAGGGGTTAGTTAGAGTAATCAACAAAATGAACTCCAAACCACAGCTAGAATTGGGTAGAATTCCATTCCCTCACGCACACAAAAAGAACCTTGGATGAATGCTTAAAAATTCTGCATTCTGCAAGGATAGAAAAATAAGTGTAAGTACGTCTGGAGAACGCAATTCAAAAATGTCCCACGGGTAACTGGTGCCTCACCCAGGACCATGAACCCTTCAGTCTCCCTTGAGAGGCTGGCAGCAACTAAACTGCATTTGAAGGAAAGGAAACGCTGAGAAACGGGAGACGTTTAGCGGGAATCAAGTGGGAGCATCTTCTAGATCCTGTTACCTCATCAAGAGTTTTAAATCTTTTAAATGTATAAAAGCAGACGCGAATTCCATTTGGAACTCAGTTCCTTCCAATAAGTCCATTAAGCAGTTATGAAACAAATTACTCATTTGTTTGCTAGGAAGAGTTGATGGGTCTCTCTATTAACTGCCTTTTTTCCCCCGTGTAAGAAAAACCCTGGTGAACTTGAGGCTTACTCAGAAGTTGAGATCAACTGAAATTCAAAAGAAATGTAAGCGCAGAGGCTGGGTTTTGAACCCCATTCCAGAGAACTTTAGCATTGATTAAAGCAGAAGCGCAGAATTAAATCGGATGGTATACGCCTTTCAAAATTCTCTAACCAGAGTAATGATGGTAGAGTAATTGGTTATTTCCTTCAACTTCCTGAGGAAAAGGAAAGATTCTCTATCAATTTATTTAAGTAATTTGCCATTGTTATTATGCCTTCAAGTCAGTGTTAACTCCCATAGCCGTGATGGCCAACTTATGGCACGCTTGCCATAGGTGGCACACAGAGCCCTCACTCTGGGCATGCGCGCCAGCCAGCTTCTTTCTTCTGGGTTCCAGCACGCCCGCACACATGCACCGCAACCTGAAAGAAAGCAGCTGGCCGGTGCACATGTGTGCCGGACCAGCTGTCCAGCATGCATGCGTGTGATGGAACGCAGAAGAGCAGCTGACTGCCGTATGCATGTGCCCTGGCCAGCTGATCTCTTCTGGGTTCCAGTGGGCTGGTGTGTGATTGTGCGCGCTCCAGATTCGGCACTCGGTGCCGAAAAGGTTAACCATCACTGTCTGCCTGCCCTGCAGTTTTTGTGGCAGGATTTTGGAAGGTTTGCCATTGCTTTCTTTCTAGGGATGAGAGAGAATGACTGGCCCAAGGCTAACAGGCCTAAGATGGGACTAGAACTCCCAATCTTCTGGTTTCTGGCTTGCTGCCTTAACTATGAGCTGCTGTGGCCTAGAGGTAGAGCTCTCGCCTCCCAATCAAGAGGTTGTGAGTTCAGTCCTAGGTAGAGGCAGATGTAGGGCCTCCTGCTTGGGCAGGGGGTTGTACTAGATGACCTGCAAAGTCCCTTCCAACTCAGTTAATCTGTAACTAATATACCAGAGTGACTCTGTTTAGGATCTCTTAATGCCACAGCCTTCCTTTAACAGATTAACAGAGTTGGAAGGGACCTTGCAGGTCATCTAGCCCAACCCCCTGCCCAAGCAGGAGACCCTACATCTGCCTCTACCTAGCATTGAACTCCTACTTGAACATCTTCCTATCTCTTTACACACATACAGTAAATCAGCCTTCTTTAGTACAGGGTGGGGGGAGAGAAGATAATACAGTAAGCCAGGGGTGTCAAACTCAATTTCATTGAGGGCCACATCAGGGTTGTGTTTGATTTCTGAGTGGCGTGGGGCATGACCAAGGACTGTGGCCAGCTTGACATCACTTGTGTCGGGAGCACCTTGGGGGGACCGAGCGCTGTGCCAGTGAAAATGGACTCCTGAGCTCCATTTTGGCTGGGACAACCTCCTGCACTCTGTGCCAGCAAAAACAGAGCTCATGAGCTCAGTTTTCGCTGGCAGAGGCACCACAGGCTGGTCCCTTGCCGTTTCCCCATGGGCCAGATCTGAGCAACAGATCTTTGCTTCTAAACATGGATGTTTTGTTCACTTCTTACACAAACAGCCAAGCCATCATGACTCTGACGCAGGCGATACAGGAAATACTGGTGATGAAAAGGATAAAATGTTAGGCTGCATGAACCAAAGTTTTCCTTCTGGTATTGGATACTTTGTAGTATTTATTAGGGGTGTGGACTGGATTTAAAGGGGCAATTGCGAAGTGCATTGATGCAAACAGTGCCCGGCTCTCAGAACATCAGAGCAGCCATCTCCTCTAGAAAGATGGATGCAATTGTCTAGAAAGGTTATCTGTGAAAATGTATGCAGCATAATTACACTATTCGTTGTTTGCTAGAGGTGTTGGTGGAAGCGTTGTCTACACATGCCCAATGTAAGACAGATAACAATGATCTCTAGAACAGGGGTCTCCAACCTTTGCAACTTTAAGTCTGAAGGACTTCAGCTCCCAGAGTTCTCCAGCCAGCTTTGCTGGCTGGAGAACTCTGGGAGCTGAAGTCCTTCAGACTTATAGTTGCAAAGGTTGGAGACCCCTGCTCTAGAACAATGTGCCAAACTTTTCAGAAGTTGTGACTGCTTTGATGCTTTGAGGAAGTGTGCTTTGCTTGTTCAAACATTCTTGTCGTGCCCCCATTGGATCCTGAATTTGCAGAGGATGAGCCAGCGCTGTGGCTGACGGAGGTCAAGAGGGCAGCCTCGTTGGCTTGGAGGAACACAGGGAGCAGGACAAGGCAGCCCCAGGCCCCTCAGGCTTGGGACAGCTTGCCAGCAGGGAGGAATGAGGGCAGGATGACCGAGAGAGGGCAGGTAGTGGAAATGAGGAGCGATGGAGCTCAGGCGAGATGGCCTCAGGCGATGAGCAAGAACCGCCCCCTCCTGATCCCAAGGACAGAGAGTGGAGAGGCAGCAACAGCGCAGGCAGACCTGACAACTCGGAAGAGAGCGCCCCGCCCCTCTTCATAGGGCACACCTGGGGAGTGGGGCTTAAGGAGATGCTGTGGGGAGGGGCATTTGTCAAGAACAAATGCTGAATTTGTGGAGTTTTGTATGCTGCTGTCAACGTCTGAAGTTTGCAGGACTGCTTGTCTCATTCCTTGCATTGTGGACTCATTGCCTTGTTCCTTTACCTTGCTGGACTTCTTGTTTCGAAGCCATTGTGCTAACAGTGTTTTGCTGGACTACTCGCAACTAGAGGCTGGTGTGTGTGTGTGTGTGTGTGTGTGTGTGTGTTGTGAGCGCTTTGTGAGCGCTTTGCTCCGGGACTTGCCATAAACGTGGGAGCGTTTGGGGGAAAGTTGGAGCAGTAAAGGAGAGTTTGAACTATCAACTGGCTGTGTTGCCTTTGTGCCTTGACCCGCGTCATCACAATTCTTGGCGTAGTTTGAATGCTTTACAAACTGGTCATCATACAAGTGAAACCAAAAATAGATGCAGTCCAGTCTGCCATGTCTATAAGAGTTCACAAAGTCTATTTAGGAAACCAAAGCTCTTTACACAGTCAGTCCTTGACTTAACAACTATTTGTTCAGCAACTTTCTGAATGTACAATGGCACTGAAAAAAAATGTCACTTACAATCGATCCTCACAATTACAACCACCGCAACATTCCCACGATCAAAATTTGGGGGCTTGGAAACTGGCATGTAGTTATGATGGTTGCAGCATCCTAGGGTCATGTGATCACCATTTGTAAACTTGCCAGAGAGGTTTTAACAAACTGGATTCATGTAACAATCAGCGGTGGGGGAGGGGGGGGCGAACTCAGCAGCCTTGAAAGAGGTCATGCTTCAGATACTCTCTCTGGATCCAGATGTTCTGACCCAGGCTTCCCAAAAGCACAAAGCCGACTTCTTCCCGATAAAACCCCTTTTAGTTTAAAGTGAATTCCTCTCTAGCAAAGTTCTGTCCAACAGTCTTTCAAGAGATTTCACAACTACAGACCTTTATCAGGCTTGGAGAGCTGCCAGGCCGATATCTTCCAAACGCCACTCTGTAGCAGACAATACTTGGCAAGAAATCAGATCTTCACCCTAATGAATTGAACTAATTGTCTCCTGCAAACTCCACTCCCTTCTCTCCTCTTTTATTTCCTCAGGGAAGGGCCATTCATCGTCCACCTGTGGCTTTACTTCCAAGTCCACCCTTGTTCCTTAGCTGTTCCTTTCTCCTAGTAGCTCTGCGTATGTGCACACTGAGAACAGGCTCCAGCTGTTCTTTTGCCCAATGATGTCCAACTCTGAAGGCACCTGATAACTGTTGGACAGCCTTGGCCCCAGTGGTGAGTTTCAAATTTTTTAGAACCTACTCTGTAGGTGTGGCCTATTTTGTGGATGTGGCTTGACAGTCATGTGACAGGGTGGGAGTGGCCACCTTTTAAAATGTGGTGAAACTCATTTAACAACGTTCTTGCTTAGCAACCAAAATTTTGGACTCAATTGTGATGATAAATTCTTCCTTCCTTCCTTCCTTCCTTCCTTCCTTTCCTTTCCTTTCCTTCCCGTTGGGTCATTGGCAGCAGCGGGCCAGATTTACTTCCAGGTACGCCGGTGGAACCCCCTCTCACCGGTTCTCTAAATTTCACCAACTGGCTCTCGCGAGTAGGTGCGAGCCTGCAGAAACCCACCACTGCTTGGCCCCATCTCTGCCTCCAACACAGATCACTCCTTCCCCAGACTGCAGGATGGGCCCATGTTCGTTCCCAACCTTCTCACTGTCTGAATCTGCTGCCAAATCCGCTGGCCACTGGGAGGCCACAACACCAGAGGTGCTAGACCACTATCTCCTGGCCTCAGTGGTGAGTTGCAGTGAGTTGCAGTGGTGAGTTGCAGGCGGTACGCCTTGGTATGGGCATACCAGAGGCTGTCCGGAGCACCGGGTACCATTCTGGTATGGTGCTCCAGAGGGCCCACCTGCCCACCCTCGCTCCTTACCTATGCTTATGTGCACGGCGTGTACAACGCCTGAGCGACGCTCTGCCAAGCAGCTGGAACGTCGAGGCTCGCGAAGGTGTCGCTGGTTGGTAAGACGCATGTGTGCGCTGTGCGCATCCATGTGGACGTCACCAGGCCCATTCCAACCATACTGGTTGGAACGGGACCTGGAATCCACCACTGCCTGGCCTCCAAACTTCCTTTTTTTTTAGTGTAGGTCAAGTATAATTTTTAATATTGTATTATTTGTCAAGACAGACTGGCAAATAATGTTGATTTCAAGGACCCCTTGGAAGGTTTTGTAGGACTACATTCAAGAAACACTGATCTGAGAATTACTTTTTTTTTTAAAAAGATTTTTATCCTACCTTTTTTTCTCCATATTTTTCTCAAGTAACAAACATACCTAATACTCCTCCCTCCTTTTAGTTTCCCCACAAAAACCACCCTGTGTGATGTGTGCTAGGCTGACAGGCCCAAAGTCACTCAGCCATTTTGTCATGCCGAAGGTGGGACTAGAACTCACAGTCTCCTGGTTTCTAAGCCAGCACTACACCAAACTCTTTTAAGTTATTACAGATCATAACCATAATCCAATGCTGGCTGGGAAATAGTTTCCCAGACTGCAAGCAGATGGAAAGGAGTCAATTTAAGCCATCGTTAGCCAAAACTACCCAGCAATGAGCATACTTAATACAATACAATACAATAGCAGAGTTGGAAGGGATCTTGGAGGTCATCTAGTCCAACTCCCTGCCTAGGCAGGAAGCCCTATACCCTTTCAGACAAAATGGCTATCCAACATCTTCTTATAGACTTGCAGTGTTGGGGCATTCACAACCTCTGGAGGCAACTTCTGTTCCACTGATTAATTGTTCTAAATGTCAGGAAATTTCTCCTCAGTTCTAAGTTGCTTCTCTCCTTGATTAGTTTCCACCCATTGCTTCTTGTTTTGTCCTCAGGTGCCTTGAAGAATAGTTTGACTCCCTCTTCTTTGTGGCAACCCCTGAGATATTGGAACACTGCTATCCTTCTTTTCATTAAACTAGACATACCCAGTTCCTGCAACCGTTCTTCATACTTGTTTTATTATAGAGTGCACCACAGGAATCCAAACTACAGGTAGTCCTCAACTTACAACAGTGACTGTTCAAAGTTACAATGGCACTGAAAAAAGCAGCTTATGACCGTTTTTCACACTTACGACGACCACTGCAGCATCCCCATGGTCATGTGATCAAAATTCAGACATTTCACAACTGATTTATAGCTATGATAGTTGCAGGTCATGTGGTCAACTTTTGCACGTTTTCTTATTAGCAAAGTCAATGGGGAAGTCAGATTCACTTAACCGTGACTCTAACTTAACAACTATAATGATTCACTTAAAAACTGTGGCAAGGTAGGTTGTAAAATGGGACAAATTCACTGAACAAATGCTTTCACCCAGCAACAGAAATGTTGGGCTCGACTGTGGTCGTACGTTGAGGACTACCTGTACTACGTCAAATAAATTAAAGGCATGGGATACTTCAGGAAACCTTTAAAAAGCTAACCAAGGCTCCACCCCTCCTCTATAGGTGGCTATAGGGGGCAAAAGATATGTTGGGTGATGTCAATACAACAAGCCTTGTGTCAAAGGTGTGAAGGCCAATATGTAACGAAGGCATTTGGGTGACAACCAGATTGTGCAGTTTACCATTTTGGTGTTGTTGTGGCTTGCCCCACTCCCCGCCCAACATCCTTCTTATTTAACTCCCACCCCCTTAAAAAATAAAACACAACCTCCTGAGCTACAGCATCGCCACATCTCTTCCACTGATGGAACGATTTTCTTTTGTCACCATTTATTTAATCCAGGGGTGGTCAACCTTTTTATACCTACCGCTCACTTTTGTATCTCTGTTAGTAGTAAAATTGTCTAACCGCCCAACCGGTTCAACAGTAATGGTGATTTATAAAGTAGGGAAGTCAACAAACAAACAAAAAGGAAAGTGCTTCAGTATCGGACAAAACCCCTACCGCCCACCATGAAAGCTGGAACGCCCACTAGTGGGTGTTAGGGACCAGCTTAACTACCACTGATTTAATCCATTTTGAAAGTTACCAGTTGCTACTCTTTTGGCTTAGTTTATTGATCCGCACTGAAAAATCTGCACATCTGGAGAAGACAGTTTGTGGCTATACTTGTATAACCGAGTCCTCTCTAGAATAGGAGGCCTGTCTTTTCCCTTTCATGTTCTCCCATACCGGGGTAAAGAATACCAAGCAAGCAGCAGATATTCAAAACCTTTATCATAGTTGGACATTTTTTCCCACCCTCCCAAATCTATACATTCTAGAAAACAAGGATCATCTCAATCAAGGTATCAGCCACCTCAATTAGACACTCTAAATCAGAGGTTCCCAAACTTGGCCATTTGAAGACTTGTGGACTTCAACTCCCAGAGCTGGCTGGAGAATTCTGGGAGTTGAAGTCCACAAGTGTTCAAGTGGCCAAGTTTGGGAACCTGCTCTAAATTGACCGGTCTTAGATGTCACCGCCTAGCAGAGGGAATAGCTCCATCTACTGCTAGAGAAACAATTCCCATAGAGCTGAATTGCTGGTGAACATCAGGGCAGCCCAGAAACATTTTTTTAAAAGATAATTTCTGATATCTTTTTTTTTAAAGATAATTTCTAATGTTCTATCACACATTAGAAACGCTGTCCAATACTGAAAGCCGCCATCTTGGTTCATGTTCAAGCAACCAGTTCCCTGCACGTTCTCTACATTTGCCCGTTCTGGTTCACCTCTTCAGCGCCGGTAACGATAGCGCTTGAAGTGGAACCAGAGCTGGAAGATGCCGTTGGCAAACTGGCAGCGGAAGCCATGCCGGTGAGAGTATTCCCACTCCCGGTTGACGATCTTGAAGGCGATGTCTTCGTAGGGAGGTCCGGCGTGGAAGCGCAGGGTGGCGAAGTCCTTATTGTCTGGGCACGCTTCCAGAAAGTATTCTGGGGTGGAGCGTTTGTTAATCAGATCCGGATAGAAGATATTAAACTTGTAACCCTGCACGATCTTGGGCGGAGGGTTGTCGAAATCGTAGTGGGTCTGGTTGTACTTGTTCCACTCAAATCCGGTGTGGACTCGGTTGAAGAAACGCGGCTTGCGGGGACGGTATTTGTCAGCCCACAGGTAGGCCTTGCCGGTCAAAGGCATTTCCACACTGAATTGGGCCTCATCAGCCCCCATCCCTTCTTTGGCCCGGCGAAAAAAAATATCCTCGGCACTCTCGCTGGCATCACCTGTGGAGGAGAACACTGGGGTTGGCATGTGGTCTTGTGTGCTATTGGCCACAGTATTTTATTTATTTATTTATTTGATTTAATTTATATACCGCCCTTCTCCCTCTCGGGACTCAGGGTGGTGAACAGCCACAGTAAAAACAGAAAATACAGAAGTTAAAATACATATTAAAATATATTAACTAAATCGGCCCATGATTTAAAACTCAATACTAAAAACCTAGTTAAAACAAGGCTATGACAGGCCGGCTGCATAATAATAATAATAATTTTTAATTTATAACCCGCTCTCTCTCCCCGAACGGACTCAAGGCGGGGCATGAAATAGATGTGTCTTCAGGGCCCGACGGAAGAGGCATAAATCTGAGGTCGTATGTAGTTCAGGGGGTAGGTCATTCCAGAGGGCAGGAGCTGCCACAGAGAAGGCTCTTCCCCTGGGGGTCGCCAGCCGACATTGTCTGGCCGATGGCACCCTGAGGAGGTCCTCTCTGTGGGAGCGAACTGGTCGGTGGGAGGTATTTGGCAGCAGAAGGCGGTCTTGCAGATAACCAGGTCCCTTGCCATGGAGTATGCCTGAACATCAGTTTTATCTTTACAATTTTTAGCTCCTGTGGCTGATAAGAAACAGAAGGCGCAAATACATCTGGAAGCACCTTCACTATGGGATTTTACAGCAGTAAACTGTTACCCAATTGTATTCCGCCATTAAAATAGCTGAACGTTAATAACAATAGCACTTAAGACCGCTCCAAGTCCTTTTGGGGAGAGGGAGCGGTCTATAAATAAAATTTATTATTATTATTATTTATTATTATATACCGCCTCACAGTGCTTTACAGCCCTCTCTAAGCAGTTTACAGAGTCAGCCTGTTGCCCCCAACAATCTGGGTCCTCATTTTACCCACCTCGGAAGGATGGAAGGCTGAGTCAACCTGGAGCCGTCGAGAATCGAACTGCCAAACTGCTGGCAGCTGGCAGGCAGCAGAAATAGCCTGCAGTACTGTGTTCTAACCACTGCACCACCATAGCTCATATTAATATTAACAAATATTTCATACTGATTTGGACTTCTATCCCAACCACAATAAACATATTATGTTGCCTCTAGATGAGATGGGCAGTACACAAATCTAATAAATCAATCAATAAAATATCAAGTACAGTTTTGATTAGGGGACTGGCATACCATAAGGGAATGAGCATATTACCTTATAGAATGCCAGTCCCCTAACCAAAACTGTTTATAGCCTGCAGATTTGTTCTGCCGTAATCTAATCAAGATGATGTCCAGTCTCATTTTTTTAAATTAAAGATTTGATTTCAATTTCCTGAAATGTGAATGGTGAGAAGAGGTTAAAGTTATGACAGAAACTTGAAGCGATGGCCAAGTTATAATATTTTAAAAGTCTGGCATTTAAATAGCAGCAGGAGGCTCCTTAAAATGTATGGCTTATTTTTCTTTAATCATATTTACTTCCCAAATAAGATAAATCTCCATCAAGAGGTTTTTCTATAATTTTTCCACCCAGGATTCTGGTAGCAATGGAATACAGGTAGGCCTCACTTAGTCACTTAGCAACCGTTTGAAGTTATGAGCCTCCCCAGAAAGTATTTATGACCCAGTTCTGGAGTTCTGACAGTGGCAAAATGACTGCATTTTGCAGACAACTGGCTTACCTTTATGGCAGACTTCAACATTCCTTAGTCACGTGATTCAAGTTATTATAATTATAATTATTTTGCCAGAAACTGGCCTTTTCAACTACTTTCTAGGAAAAAAGCCCCATAGGAATGCATTCTCAACAATCACCACAAAGAAGATCATAAAATCAGTTTGGTCATATGTTGTGTCAACTTATGACTATCATGACTTATGACAGAAATTTCAGGGTCTATTATGGCCATAAGTCAAGGACCACCTGTACTCATTTGTCTTCCTTCTGGATTCAGAGATTATTTGTATTAATTTCTAACTGTTGCCTAATTTGAACTTTGACTGGTTAAAGAATGTGGAAACCCATTTTGACCTCTTCTTCGTCTCTGTTTCTCTTTAGAGTCTGGAAAAAGTCCACTCAATCTAGATTTAGGGTTGGAAACTCCTTATGAAAAATGACTATGAGAATTGAAGAATTGAATAGGAGAGATTAAAAGGCAGACTATGGAGAGGAAAAATGGATTCTCAGCCTGGTGAATGATAGGGGTTTGCTAATTACCATATTTTTCGGACTATAAGATGCACCAGAGTATAAGACACACCAAGGTTTTGAAGAGAAAACAAGAAAAAAATAGTTTTTGGCCTCCGCATATCTGGGTTTTGCCTTCCCGGCCCCCAGGAGGACTCCGCAGGCCTCCCAAATCCTCTGTGCATCCCATTTGTGTGAAAAACAGGTCTCCCAAAACCGCTGCGCATTCCGTTTTTGCCCTTCCCAGCTCCCAGGAACACTCTGTAGGCCTACCAAACCCTCTGCATGCCCCATTTTTGGCAAAAACGGGATGCATGGGGTGGGGTTTTGGGAGGCCAAAAATGGCCGTATTCAGTGTATAAGACACACCTCTTTTAGGGTGGAAATACTCCGAAAAGTATGGTAATATTAAGAAGATATTTCAAATGGGGCTGAGAGGGGGAGGCTAGCTGGACATTTTAGAAATGAGAGATTTGTTTGTCTCCGTTCTTCTTTTCCCAGGCTATTGCATGTTGCATTTCAGAACATAAATCCCTTTTGTGGTACAGCACCATGTACACATTGACTGTGTTACATATGCACACAGCCGTCATGAAACTCAGGTGAAGTCTCCCGCCACCTTCCCACTCCTTACCTGTGACCTGGAGCTGCTGCCTGGAGAGCTGGAGGCGCTGGAGATCCTCATCCGCGCCCACCACGTGGGCATCAAAGGGGAGCTCGTGGGAGGTGAGCAGCCGGGGGCTGTACTTCCCGGCATCGTAGTCATCCAAGCTTTGCTGAATCAGGTCCTCCTCAATCAGCACTGCTTCTCCGTCTCCCTCGGCTTTGGCTTCAGCTTCCGCTTCAGCACTAGGCTCCATGGAGGAGGGACCAGGCTGTGCTGGGGCAATTTCCTCTGCCTCTAGCCTGGGTAGAAGATGGGGAAGAGGGTAGCCCACCTTTTGAGCAAAAAGAATGCAGCGACTGGGGACATAAGATCTCTAAATCGTTCACGCTTGACCCATCGTTCTAACCTTCATTGGCTTTTAACCTCTTTTGGTTAACAAGCTCTTTATTCTGTCGCAATGTTGGGTCACTGAACAATAAACATTAAGCGAGGACTATCTGTGAGCTACTTCTATAAATTTCTAAGTCTGTATTTAATCATTTTAATTTTAATTGTTCTTATATGTATACATTGTTTTTCTATTTCTATTTTTACTAGTATTGTAAGCTGTCCAGAGATTCACCATCTCACCGATGGGCAGCAATATAATCCAAAACACACTTACTAGAGCAGTGTCAAGGTTTCAAATAGCATCCAAAAGTAAATCAGAGTCCAAGGCAAAGTATTGCTCAAAGTGCCAATTTATTAAGAGAGCCATGTTGGCACATCTGGAAAAACCCAAATTTGAAAGCTTCCCAGTTTTCCCTGTTAGGATATTTATCCTTATGTTGGGTTGACAATATATATGAGCCTATGTTCTTAAAGAGTATATGTAGCTTTAAGAACTATGTTGAATTCTAATTGGCTGTGGTTCTCAGCTCTACCATATAAGCAAGCTCAGAAACACAGTCCATTCCCTTTTCGATTCCTTTGATTCCTGTGTTTACTGTTTGCCGCTGAGACTGAAGAAGTATTTGTTTGCATCACTGTAAGATAACTCTGTGTTTGGTGAAGGACTGTTATTGTTTGAGAAGTTCGTATCACTGGTCGGAAGAAGTGTTTTAGTTGCTACAAAGTAAAGACTATTTATTTTCTTACTATCACTGTTTTAGAGTTTGTTTGTGGTTAAAGCAAAGTATCTCTTTACTGTCCGGTGCATTACACTATTCTGCATTTATTTTCTAACGGGGGTGCATGTTACCCCTAACACTGGTTACGGGACCAGAGTTGTAACACTGGTTCTGAAACCAGAGTTGATAACATTCCCCACCCAGTTGAAAGTTCAACATCCTGCCCCCACACCCACAAGTCCATCACGTGGTCCAATCTCCCACTGCCATGCTGGCAGGTCCACCCATCCAGTTCCGGTCAGGTGCAGAGACAAAGGATGACCTTGGTTTTCTAGAAAGAATTTTGTTGTGACTATATCGCACCTCACTCCTACAATCCCCCCTCCCATTTTCCCACAAGGGAGGGAGCCCAGATTGAGCAACATAATAGAGAATATATAAAACAGCAAGGCTTCTCCTTGCATAGGAAGGATAACACTGCTCCGATAATGATAATGCTATTTATGTCACATAGGAGCAGCTATGCATATAAATAGAAAAAGCACCTGAGTCTTTATGCACTGGGATGAAAACCTGAAGTGTTAAGGATGAAGGAAGCAGGTAACAGCATTCCAACTATACTTACCTGTTCTGACCCCCCTTACTGAGCCTAATGACCAGACTGACTGCTTCTTGGCTGCTTGCCCGAACTGACCTTGAACAGACCTGAAGCTTCTGAAACAAGACTACACACTGTGACTTGACACAAGGAAATCCGACTCTACAAACTATTCGTTGTTCTCTGAAAACATTTCCTTAACAGAGGCTTCCTTTTAAACCCTCTTGGGAAGGGCCAGTCATTAGGCAGCTGGGACTAATTACCTCCTCCGGGTTCGCCTCTCCTGTAACTGATGCTGCCGTCTTTCAATCCTTCTTAACCTGACATCAGGGACAAACTGGCCTTGATCCTCCCCACTACTCCAAGACCCAGGTGCCTCGTGATGACTAGCTGGGCTCTCTGCTCTCTCAAGGTCGCCCTCCTCCTCCAGAGCAGACTCATAGGACTCACTAGAGGAGTCCATCAGCAGCTCATCTGGAGCCGGCTGGGCCACAACACTTACCTGTGACTGCTACTGCCAGCTTCCGGGGATGGAGACTCTTTTTTCATGATGGGGAAAAGGGGTTCGCTTTCCACTCCTTGTTCTTGTTTGAGCTTGTACAGCTTCTGGCGCAGGACATCTTGATGCCGTTCTCGCAACCTGTGACCCGGGAGGGAGAGAGCACAGAATTAGTTCCTGTGGCTAGGTTTGTGTGCACGTGTGCGTGTGCGTGAGAGAGAGAGAGAGAGGCAGACAGACAGACGAAGTGTTAGGCCTGCAGCCATCTTTCCTTTTGGATCTTTGGCCTGCCACACTTTCTATTATTCTACTATGCATTTTCTATTGTGGGGAAATGGGAGGGAGGATTGTAAGAGGTTACATACTATGTATCCATAACAAAATTATTTCTAGAAAGCCAAGGTCATCCTTTGTCTCTGCACCTGACTGGAACTGGATGGGTGGAACTGCCAGCATGGCAGTGGGAGATTGGACCATGTGATGGACTTGTGGGTGTGGGGGAAAGATCTTGAACTTTCAACTAGGTGGGAAAAAACGGGAAGCTTTCAGATTCAGGTTTTCCCAGATGTGCCAACATGACTCTCTTAATAAATTGGAACTTTGAGCAATACTTTGCCTTGGGTTCTGGTTTACTTTTGGATGCTATTTGGAATTGTGACACAGAGAGAGACAGAGTCTGTAGCAGGAAATGGCAGCCAAACCTCATGCTCTTTCCATGAAATCTATTCAGTCTGAGTCCAACTCCCTAAACAAGAGCCATCTGCCAATGATGCTCAGGTGATAGGCATAGTATTGGAACAGCACAGCCCTCTTAAAATTGTTCACTATTCTTTGGCAATATAATAATAATAATAATAATAATAATTTTTATTTCTATACCGCATCCTCTCCCCTGGGGGACTCGGAGCGGTGCACAGGGAAATTAAAATAACTATAAAAATACATAAATAGAATGAATAAAAAACAAATTAAACTAGATTATCCCTGCGCTAAAATCCCCAAATATATATTCCCTAAAATCCCTTTCACCCTAATAGACGGAGACTAACCAAGGCCGGCCAAGCAGAAAAAGTATGTTTTAAGTTTTTGACGGAAGGAGCGGAGGTCCGTAGTTGTTCTGATATCGGGGGGAAGGTCGTTCCAGAGGGCCGGGCCCGCCACAGAGAAGGCCCTTCCCCTGGGCGTCGCCCGCTGGCATAGCCTAGTGCCCCTTTCTAATGTCATTCTCCTCCTTCCCATACCCACATTTATAACCCCAATATGGTTGAGCTCTTCTATGGCTGTTCCGATACAATGAATGCTTCAAAAATATATATATAACCCACTAAAACACCTGCTTTAACTTAATTTTGAGTGGTACCTCTCCATCTCCAACCTGCACCTTCCAGCTGGATTACAAGACTCTTTTGAACAAAGCTTGTTTTCCTGGTAGCTAAGCGGATGGGGTTGGCCAATGCCTTTTTTTGGGGACATGTGTTCAATTTTCCCATCAAGTATATAGATCTGATTTCATGGTGGTCCCCAGAGGGAGCCCTAACCCTGCCTGATGCTGCTTAGCTTTCTGAGATCAGCTAAGGGCAGTAATTGGTAAGGCCAGTTATTTCCACCAAATCCAGACAGCCAAGATGCTAGCCAGTCTGGTTTGGTCCAGCCATTTGGGAAAGTCTTGACTCCTTGGTAATGGAAGGTACATGGTATAATCCAGTCCCCTTCTGGATGGAGGTGGATATAAATCAGATACGTGCATATTTAATAATAATAATAATTTATTACATTTATAAACCGCCCCCTCTCCCCAAAGGGACCCCCAAATTTACCTGGCCCGTGCCATGTATGCCTTTAGCTGCTGGAGCAGGCTCTCCCAGTAGCCAATGTCCAAGTTGGGTCCCCCAGCCAGGATCTTGCCCTCGATTCCCTGGTAGATCACTTGCAACTGGTTGTAGGTCTTCCCCTTGAAGACAGATTGCACATCAGAACTAACGGAGGCATTGACCCCTTCACGACGCTCTCCTGCAAGGCACAATAAGAGGAATATGCAATTGGAGAAACATACTCCTTAAATCCGCTGGCCAGAAGAGGACATGGAGACAATTGTTATCAGTGGCCAGGAAGACTTTGAATTGATCTCAGGTAAATAGGACAGGACTTATTTTTTTTTACATGAGATTTTGAAGGGATATTTGGGGATGGGGTGATCAGATGCTCATTTTAACTGCACTAAAGGTAAACGTTCCTCTTGCACATATGTGCTAGTCGTTTGAGTTTCGAGTTTTATTGGTTTTTTATACCGCCCTACTCCCGAAGGACTCAGGGCGGTGTACAGCCAGAATAAAAACAAATATATAAAAGTTAAAAAAGCTTTTTAAAAACATATTAAACCTTGGCCAAAACGTGGAAAAAAACCCAAACTAACCCTGATTAAAATTAATAAAAATTTGAATTTAAAAATCATGTTTTATGCCAGCCCGGCTTCTTGGAAGAAAAAGGTTTTGAGACCATGGCGGAAGGTGCGGAAGTCAGGGATCGTTCTTATTTCCGGGGGCAATTCGTTCCAGAGGACAGGTGCTCCCACGGAGAAAGCTCTCCCCCTGGGTGTCGCCAGTCGACATTGTTTAGCCGACGGCACCATGAGGAGACCCTCTCTATGGGAGCGTACTGGCCAGTGGGAGGCTCTTGGTGGTAGAAGGCGATCTCGTAAGTACCCCCAGTCCTAAGCCATGGAGCGCTTTAAAGATAGTAACCAACACCTTGAATCGCACCCGGAAAACCACCGGAAGCCAGTGCAGCTCGCTGTTACATGATTACATAATTACCTGCGTGGCCGCATTCTGGACCAGTTGAAGCCTCCGGGTGCTCTTCAAGGGGAGCCCCATATAGAGAGCACTGCAGTAGTCCAGATGGGAAGAGACAAGGGCATGAGTGACTGTGCGTACGGCATCCCGATCTAGGAAGGGACGCAACTGGTAAATCAGGCGAACCTGGTAAAAAGCCCCCCTGGCGACAGCCGTCATATGATCTTCCAAGGACAGCCGTGCATCCAGGAGGACACCCAAGTTGCGAACCCTTCCTGTGGGAGGGGGGGGTGTTTCCTGACTCTAGGGGATGGTGCTCATCTCCGTTTCAAAGCCAAAGAGCCAGCACTGTCCAAAGACATCTCCGTGGTCATGTGGTTGGCATGACTAAACACTGAAGGCACACGGAAGGCTGTTTCCTTCCCACCAAAAGGTGGTTCCGATTTTTCTACTTGCATTTTTACGTGCTTTCAAACTGCTAGGTTGTCAGAAGCTGGAACAAGTAACGGGAGCTCACTCTGTTACGCGGCGCTAGGGATTCGAACTGCCGAACTGCTGACTTTTCTGATCGACAAGCTCATTGTCTTAGCCAGAGCCACCGCATCCCAGTTGGCATAGAGCTAGACTATTACTAACTACGTGCAGTCCTCAACTTATGACCACAATTGAGCCCAGAATTTATGTTGCTAAATGAAACATTTCTTAAGTGAGTTTGACCCATTTTATGACTTTACTTGCCACATTTATGAAGTGAGTCACTGCAGTTGTTAAATTAGTAGCACCGCAATTAAGTGAAACTGGCTTCCCCATTGACTTTGCTTGTCAAAAGGTCGCAAAAGGAGATGACGCAACCATCATAAATGTAAAACAGTTGTCAAGCATCCAAATTTTGATCACGTGAGCACGGGGGATGCCCGCAATGGTCATGTGGTCATGTGGCTGGCATGACTAAACACCAAAGGCCCACAGAACGCTGTTACCTTCCCACCAAAGGTGGTCCCTATTTTTCTACTTGCATTTTTACATGCTTTCGAACTGCTAGGTTGGCAGAACCTGGGACAAGTAATGGGAGCTCACTCCGTTATGCGGCGCTAGGGATCTGAACTGCCGAACTGCCAACCTTTCTGATCGATAAGCTCAGCGTCTTTGCCCCTAAGCCACCATTGTCCCTTGTTTAACTGCACTAAGTCTATTCAAAGAACTAGCAAGCCATATTTCTTGATATTTTCCATTATAAAACACAAAATCGCCTAGAGTCTAAGGCAGTTTTCGTCAGCTCAGTGCCCACAGCAGTACTGGACTTCAATTCCCAGAATCCTTAGCTATGTGGCAGGGAATTCTAGGATCCAAAGGTCAACACCAGTAGGATGATTCACCCAATTAGAATCAAATGAATAAGGGAAGTGTTTTTATTGTTCAAGTGAAACAGAAGTAACAGTAAAGAAAGAATTGCCCCTACATTAAAGTATCCACGCCTGCTCAGAGATTCAAGGAAATGAACTTGGCAATAATGTAAAGAGTGCCTGGTTAAAACAAGTAGAGCCGTGATGGTGAACTTATGGCACGCATGCCAGAGGTGGCACGCAGAGCCCTCTTGGCCAGCTAGTCTTCGCGGGTGCCGGAGCACCGGAAAACTGCCAAAAACAGCCTGAAAAAAAATGGCCTGAAAATTGCCGAAACACCTACCAAAAAGCATGGTATTTTTCACGCCATAAACAACCTGAAAAACAGCCAAAAAATAGGCATGTGCACACCACCAGCTGGTCTTTGGGTCTCCGGAGCTTCAGCACACACAAACGCACACACATGCACACGTGATCCGGTTTGGGCACTCGGTGCCAAAAAGGTTCACCATCACTGAAGTAGAGGAATGAATAAAAACCATATGTTGGTAGTGTCTGATATGCTCTGCCTAATCTAGAAGAAGAAGAAGATGCTTTCCAGAAGCAAAGTGGGGATCTATCAAAGAGGTATGATTTAGGAATGATGGGGACACAGAGAGACAAAGAGGAAATATTCCTTCTTGTCAAAGAAATTATATAACAGAGGAGTTTGGTTTAGATGGTTATTGCCAGAGGGAATCCTGATCTTCTGAGAGGGAAACAGGATTAGGATTAAGACAGTAAATGAGGCAGAAGCCTTTATTAAAAAACATTCTTCCCTTCTAGGAGATAAAGATAGCGGAGGCGGGGAAAAGAGCAGCAAGACACAAGATATGGGAACGGAAGGGACTATACCTCCACCTGGGGACAAGGAGGAGGGAGCAATATCGACAAGGCTCAGGTCACAAAAGTAATTGTATTTGAAATATTTTTGAAAATGGCAAAGAAAGAAAGGATTGAGCATATGGTTGATAAAAGTAAAAACTCTGTATATGCTTATCCTTTGTATGTTGCACTTAAAATTGTAATAATAATAATAATAATAATAATAATAATTTAATTTATAGACCGCTCCCTCTCCCCGGGGGGACTCGGAGCGGTGCACAGGGAAGTTAAAAATACAATAAATTTACATAAATAACTAAAAGGCAAATTAAACAATTATCCCTGCGCTAAAATTCCCAATTTAAATTACTAAAATCCCATAATAAAAGAGACTACCCTAGGCCGGCCAAACAGAAAAGATGTGTTTTTAATTTTAGACGGAAGGAGCAGAGGTCCGTGGTTGTTCTAATGTCGGGGGGAAGGTCGTTCCAGAGGGCTGGGCCCGCCACAGAGAAAGCCCTTCCCCTGAGCGTCGCCCGCTGACAGAGTCTAGTGGACGGCACCCGGAGAAGTCCCTCCGGGTGTAAACTTGTGGGATGGGGGGGGGGGGTTCTACTATCAAAATTTTCTATATACCTATACACCCTTTTCCTATAAATGTCATAAAACCAATAACATTTTTACAACAACAAAAAGGAATGATGGGGACAGCGATCACCCTGATTTCCGTTGGAAACAACATCTGCCAAATATGATCCTTCCCAAAAAGTCTTAGAAGTTCAATTAGTTGGCAATGTAAAATTCCCCAGCTGGCCAGGCCTGGGGAGAGAAGTACATTCATTCTGTTTTAAATTCTGTTTTGAATTGTATTCCTTTTATATGGTTTTATGGCTTTTTTCTGTAAAAATGCGCAGAACCATCTGGACAGTGAGATGGGTGATTTCTAAATTTCATTAAACAAACAGACAAAATATATAAATAAGTAGGCATGGATGAGAAGATGAAGAGGAGCTGGAGTTCAGAGGAATTGGGTAATATCAAATGTCTTCAGAAAATGGAAACATGTCTTATTTTGCTGAAAACCAGCAGTGGGTAAGGAAGTATTTTTGGCTGGAATTAACTGAGTCCTAATTTTTGTCTTTCTGCCCCTACCTGGTCCTTTCCCGGAAGCTTCCAGTTTCCGGAGTTTGGCTATTTCATCTTCAGTGATGATGGTCATGTCTCTCCAGAAATCCACATTCTTTCCTTGCTCCAACTCCATGTAAACCTGAAACAAGAGGGAAAGAGATGAGAAGAGCGAGAAAAGAAGAAAGAAGAAAGGAAGAAAGGAAGAAAGAAGAAGAAAGGAGGAGAGAAAGAGAGAGAGAAAAAGAAAGAAAGAAAAAAGAAAGAGGAAAGAAAGAAAGAAAGAAAGAAAGAAAGAAAGAAAGAAAGAAAGAAAGAAAGAAAGAAAGAAAGAGCTACAATGCTTGTTTTCAACTGTTAGCTCTCCTTGAAATTTGAACTGAGGGAGGAATAGATGTTATAACAACAGGGACAGTAGGCATATCAGCAAAAGTTACTTACATTTTTTTCTCCTGGCAAATGGGGAGAAGAAAATTTGGGGAAGGGGGGGGAGATAGTATTTGAAAGCAAATTAAATTTGAAAAAAGAAAGAGACACAAAGAGAAGAAACTAGAAAATACTGCAGCAAAATAGCTTCTTGAAAAGAATTTGCATTTATTCTCTCCTTTTGTTTATAATCATCTGGACTGGACAAATCGTTTGATTACAAGTTCCATGGTTGTATTAAATTGCACTTGTTAATTAGCCCAGCCTTCTCCAGCCTGGTACGATTAATCCACGACTTACGACCACCCACTTGGCTTCCGTTCAAACTTAGGACAGCACCCCCCAAAAGGCCTCGATAACCTGGTTCCAAAGTTCCATGGCCCCACCCCCATGATCACATGACTACATCAGCCACTCAGCAACTGGTCAGCATTTAGGACCATTTGCAGCATTCCATGCCGCCATGACATATGACATTTTTGCTGAAAAGCAGCCTCTACTTCCCATTTTTTGGCAAAACCAGCTCACAGCGAACAAAAGGTTCGCTTAATGACTCCCTCAAAAAAGGTTGTAAAATCAGGTTGGTCACAGGGGTGACCCACTTTACAACTGTCATGTCTTACGACCGTAATGGGTTGGCTCCTTTGTGGCCATGTTGAGGACTACCTGTATTTTCTAGATCAGCGATGGCTAACCTTTTTGTCGTTGTGTGCCAAAAGGTGTGTGCACGCGCACATATCCATACCCATAATAGAATGCATGCGCGGAGGGGGGGGCAAGGTACGCAGGGGGCAGAGCGCACCCCCTCGCGTGCGCATTTGACCTCCATATTCCCCCACACATGTGCACACAACCCCCTGCCCTGTTTTGAGCCTAGCAGGCCTCCCTGAAGCCTCCTGGGATCAAAAATGGGGCGCAGAGGAGCGCTACACATACCCCACGCTACCTCCCTGCACCCCCCTCTGCGCACAAGACCCCCCCCTCTGTGCATGCCCATTCATCTTCCGCATGCACCCCGCTCCCCATACATTCTCAACAGTGACCCCAAAATCAGCTGGCTGGTGGGAGGCATGCGCGCATGCGCAGTAGAGCTGAACTGGGATGATAACCCGTGTTCCCGCAGAGAGGGCTCTGCGTGCCACCCGTGCCATAGTTTTGCCATCACAGTTCTAGATGGTTGGGCCTTTGAGCCTTAATATATTTGCAAGCCACCAAGTAGAGCAGGGGTCCCCAACCTTTTTGGCACCAGGGACTGGTTTCAAAAAAATTCTGCGGACCGGTGGGAGCCTCCAGGGGGTATGTTGTGTCATGTGGGCCATGCACACATTCAGCAGTCATGTGGAACCCGAGGCAGGAACCCGCGTCTTGTAGGAACGTGACCTGGGGAGGGCGCCTTGTGTGCAACTGAGCGGGAAAGCTGCCAGGGGTCCCGGGCGAAAGATCCTCAGCTGGGGCAGGGAAGGACGGGCTGCATCCCAGGCAGGAGGGCCTGGCAGCCCCTTTCCCCCGCACAGGGCCGGGTGGTGCCCCGAACGCCCCCAATGCAGGCCGTTGCCCCCGTCCTGCCCCTGGGGAGCGCCCCGGCCAGCCACCAGGTTAGTGGAGCGTTTGCTACACTTTCCTAAGAGTTGCGCTACTCTCTCCGCCGCTCACTCCGGTTACTATAAAGCCACGGACCGGCACCGGTCCGCAGCCTGGAGGTTGGGGACCCCTGAAGTAGAGGACAGGTGAACTAGACGAACTTTGGATCGATGTCGGGAAGAGCCCTCTCTCCCTCCTGAGAACAGGACAGCCACCATCGGATGGATACCTGGATGTCTTCTAGTAGATCTTCCATGTCGGAGACAGTGAGTCCATTTAGAAATGTGTACGGTTCATGCATCTCCACTGCCAAGTCATCATCTTCAGCACTGATGTATTTTGCCAAGAGATCAATTGGCTTGGCCCGTCCATCTCGGATCCGGATTTTGGAACTGCCAGAAAAGGGATATCCAGGAAAAAGGGTTAAGAGCAAGGCTTCTTGACTAAAGGAAACCATTTCCAAACATCCTAGCAGTCAGAGTCCCAAATAGGATCCAAAAGTAAATCAGAGTCCAAGGCAAAGTATTGCTCAAAGTAGTCCTCAAAGCGAGGACTACCTGTAAGCTACTTCTATACATTTCTAAGTCTGTATTTAATTCTTTTAATTTTAATTATTCTTATACATATACATTGTTTTTATATTTGTCTTTTTATAGTATTGTAAGCGGTCCAGGGTCGCCTTGGATGGTGAGATGGGCAGCATATTATAAAAAACAAACAAATATAACCCAAAACACACTTACTAGGGCAGTGTCAGGGTTCCAAATAGCATCCAAAAGTAAATCAGAGTCCAAAGCAAAGTATTGCTTGGAGTTCCAATTTATTAAGAGAGCCATGTTGGCACATCTAGGAAAACCCGAATCTAAAAACTTCCCGGTTTTCCCCACCCAGTTGAAAGTTCAAGATCTTTCCCCCACACCCACAAGTCCATCACATGGTCCAATCTCCCACTGCCATGCTGGTAGTTCCACCCATCCAGATCCAGTCAGGTGCAGAGGTACAAAGACAAAGGATGACCTTGGCTTTCTAGAAAGAATTTTGTGATGGCTACATAGCATCTAACTCTGTACAATCCCCCCTCCCATTTCCCACAATAGCAAATAATAATAATTATTAGAATTGAAAAAGAATTAGAATAATAGAAAGTGTGGCAGGCCGGAGAAGGCGGAGCTACGCCATGCTGACACAACCGGAGGTCTCTATGCTGCAGAGACCCCGGTTGAACTTTTGTTGCCCCCTCGGTTCCATAGGAACCTAAACCGTCCTGGAGGGACGGCGACCAGGAAGCAAGCCTCGCTGGTCACAGGGGTTTCGCAAAACCCGTTTGACACGAAGGGAAAGCTTCTGAAGGGCGACAAAAAGGCACCACACCCCGTGGGCGGATAAGGCGTCCGGAAAGCTTCGGAACGAAAGGAACTGCTTGAAGTGAAAGTGTAACACCGGGAAGGTATTCTATCTTGCTTTTGAAACATTTTGCTAAGAAACCGGTTTTTTTTTTCTTTTTATTAAAGCCTTGAATCTTGAAATAAGCAGCGGATTTAATTGAACTGAGAGATTTCTCCTGTTAATAGAATTTTTTGAAATGGATTGAAGTGCAAGAACAAAGCCATTTCCGTTTGCACTGAAAGCGATTGGATTACTTCTGATTTTTTAATTTTCTTTTCCTTTTAATTTACTCTACTTAAAATTTTGAAATTTGGACTACTTTTACAATTTTAATAATTACTTTTGAAATTTTATTGCGCATCTTTAAATTTAAACAAGGAGTATACTTTTATTTTTCTTTGTTTCTGTTCCTCCTCTAACAAAGAAGATTGAAACATTCTTAAGCTACTCTGTTACATTGTATTGCCTCCGGAAATCATTGGTGGATACTTATGAGCAGTTAAGCTTTCTGAGGCATTGAAGAAAGAACAAGCCAACGAACAGGAAGGCAATTAGACCTATTTTCTTATCTCTTGGATTTGCCAACATGACCACATACATAGATGTGCATACTATAGAAAATCAAAAACTCGGCTGAAATTTGGAATGAATTAAAACAAAGTAATAAAAGAATAAATGACATATTGGACATTATTTACTATATCAAGCGAAGACCAATTGAAGACTTCAGAAATTAAAGAAAAAGAGGAAAAAGATCAAGACAATGAACTCAATTCAAGTGAATTGAATTCTCTCTCTGTTGTTAACCCATTAAATGGTGGAGAAAATACAGAGGAGGGGATATTCCCAAAAGAGTTTCAGGAATTTGGCCCCAGCTTGACCGCCAAGAAGAAGAAAAGAGAAAAGAGAAAAGAAAAAAAAGGAGAAATTTCTCCAGGAATACCCCTGACACTTAAAAACAAACAACATGTAAGGATAGGAGCTGGTCAGCGTTATGATTTGACAGTTATATTGGATAATAAAGTGCCAAAAGAAGTTGATGAAAGAGCCGGAAAAGGAAATAAAAAGTGATGGAGACCACAAATAGCAGAAGAGACAAATTTAATCCACTACTGGAAAGACACTGGTTGGTAAGGAAAATTCTATCTCTTGATGATTAATAACCAGTCAGACTGTGTTTAAAATATCATCAAAGGATTATTAGTCAATAACAATTATAGACACTTACAATAAGAGTAATCTATAATAAATGTTTTAATCAATGATATATACTTACTTATCTATAGATGAAAAGTTACGAATATAAGATAGGATTTAAATAAATTTAAGGTGGTATTAGATACTACTGAAGAATTATAAGAATAGAATTATGAGTCACATTAAGAGCAATGGAAAAATGATAGTTAATAATGGTTGATAATGGGAATTGTTATATTTAGATGATTAACAATTAATTAATTGCTTAGATGGTTATAGAATGTTGTTGAAAAATTATTAATTAGTTAATAACTACTTATAAAACTCAAGATTGTTTATATTATATTATTATGGAATTTATATTGGTATGTTGGGAGTAAATAAGGGATGTTAATAGGTAGTCAGGTTTTAAAGACTCTTAAGAAGAAATAGATTGATTTTGAAATATCTGATAAGAACTGTGGAATATTGATATTAAGGTATATGATAAATTTTTAGATCTAAAATTTATAAAATGAGATTACTTATGAATAATAATCATTTCAAAGATGCACAGAATTTATGAATTCTGGTTAGCATGTCTTTTAAAGGACACAATTTAGAGTGGACTTTTCCTTTTTAAATCTATTTTATTTTTCTCTTGGTTGGTTTTATAAACAGAATGCCATTACATAGTCATACTTTATATAAAAGGATGGTAAAATAACTAGTAAGATTAGGGTTGAGATATAAGAATTGTAACAATTGATATGAAAAATAAGTGATAACTATTGAAGAAACTTATAGAAACTTGTGATAAATTGATACATTCTTAAAAATTGGTAACCTGTAATGAAAGATGGCTTTTTGATGTTTTTTTCTGTGAAGTTTGTATTATTTGTGTTTATGTAAAATAATTAAAAAATTATTAATTAAAAAAAAAGAAAGTGGGGCAGGCCAAAGATCCAAAAGAACAGATGGCTGCAGGCCTGACATTAGCAGTTGGAGAACCCAAGAAATTCCAAACCAGATGTTTCACCACTAGGCTATCAATTCTTCCCTGTTCTTTAACTGATCACATTGGAAGGTTTTTGTCCTTCCTTGGACTCCAAAGAAATATATTGGCAGATCATGTCTGAGAATTATGCTGTGGGCTAGTAATCAAGAAATGGTTTTATTATTCTTTTATATTTGGGAACTTAATTGCTCCCTCGCCTGAAGACCTAGGTTCCATCTAGTTTGGACAAAGGTGTGGACAAAGTAGAAAAGAAAAAACTGTCTTCCCTATCGCACAACCCTAGAACTAGGGGGCACTCCATGAAACTTTTGATAGCTAGACCTCAAACAAATAAGAGGAAGTACTTTTTCACCCAGAGGATCACTGGTCTATGGAACTCCCTGCCAGAAGAAGTGGTGACAGCTGTCAGCCTCGACACCTTTAAGAAAGGATTAGACGAGTTCATGGAGAACAAGGGTATCCATGGCTATCATGATGGATGCCTAAGGACACCCTCCAGGATGGAGAGATAGGCAGGATATCTCTCAATTCCATTTGCAGGGAATCATAAGCAGGTGAAGACATCTGCTTGGGAAGACCTTGAAGCAAATGGTGAGCCACTGTGTGAGACAGAATGCTGGACTGGATGGGCTGTGGCCTATTCCAGCAAGGCTATTCTTAATTTCTTATGTTCTTATGTTCATCCCTTCGGGGAGAGGGGGCGGTTTATAAATGTAATAAATTATTATTATTATCTATTGTCCCCATTTACCGTAGCTTGGCTTGCTGAAGATGGAAATTGTCCTCTTGCTCCTCCCACGTCTTAAAATGCTCCGCCTCTTTCTCCCGCTGCAGCATCTCCAGCTCTTGCTCCCTCATGGCTTTTTCTCGCTCCCGTTCCAAGCGGAGCTGCTTCACCTGATATACGTGGGGAAGGGAGGGGTTAATAGAGGTACACAACACATTGGCACTCATTTAACAGATTAACAAAGTTGGAAGAGACCTGGTAGGTCATCTAGTCCAACCCCTCACCCAAGCAGGAGACCCTACAGTCCCTTTGCAGTGATTCTCAACCTCAGCAACTTTAAGATGTGCAACACTGAAATCCAGATATCTGAAAGCTCTCTGTCAGGCCTGCCATCCATAGTCCTTTTGGACCTTTGGGCTGCCACACATTCTATTACTCTACTATGCCTTTTCTACTGTGGCAAAATGGGAGGGGGGATTATACAGATTAAATGCTATGTAGTCATAACAACATTCTTTCTGGAAAGCCAAGGTCACCCTTTGTCTTGGCACCTCTGGACTTGACGGGAACTGGATGGGTGGAACTGCCAGCATGGCAGTGGGAGATTTACTTTACTTTACTTTATTTTCAATTTATATACCGCCCTTTTCACCAAAAGGGACTCAGGGCGGTGTACAGAAAGATAAAAAACCCCACACAATATACAAAATTTAAAAAACAATTAAATCAATAAGACTGTGCTAAAATTGAATAAATAGTTAAAAACATAAATAACGAGGGACTTGTGGGTGTGGGGGAAAGATCTTGAACTTTCAACTGGGTGGGGAAAACTGGGAAGCTTTCAGATTTGGGTTTTCCCAGATGTGCCAACATGGCTCTCTTAATAAATTGGACCTTTGATCAATATTTTGTCTTGGACTCTGATTTACTTTTGGATGCTATTTGGAACCCTGACACTCTCCTGTGATTGAGAAACACTGATCCAGAGGCGCAGAGCAGAGCAGTAGCAGATGCTACTCCTACTCCTAAAGTTCAGCATCAGAGTTCATGGATGAAATATTAGGTTCAACTCAGAGATGTGGGTTTTCTGAAAAACCTGGAACCACAAAAAATTGTTATGCAAACGAGCAAGGCCCCCTAGCAATACAGGTAGTTTTAGACTTACAACAGTTCATTTAGTGACCGTTCAAAGGTATATCAGCACTGAAAAAAGTGACTTATGACAGTTTTCAAACTTACGACCGTTGCATCATCCCTGTGGTCATGGGATCAAAATTCAAATTCTTGGCAAATGGATCATAATTATGACACTTGCTGTGCCCCTGGGTCACGTGATCACATTTTGCGACCTTCTGACAAGTCAATGGGTCTGACAAGTCAATGGGGAAGCCAGATTCACTTAACAACCGTGTTATTAGCTTAACTGCAGTAACAACAACTATGGCAAGAAATCATAAAATGTGGCAAAACTCACTTAACAAATGTCTTACTCAACATAAATTTTGGGCTCAATTATGGTCATAGATCGAGAACTACCTGTACTGACAGTTTGTGCAAATATTTAGAGTGCATTGATATGGAGAAGAAAAAAAAAAGGCTAGGCCCTTCTGTGAAATCCAAAGACTACATTCAAAGAAATTACAGAATAACAGTAGTTGTACAGTACAAAATAACACAATTGGAAGGGACCTTGGAGGCCTTCTACTCGATCCCACTACTCAAGCAGGAGACCCTGTATAATTTTAGACAAATGGCTGCCTAGTCTCTTCTTAAAAGCCTCCAGTGTTAAGAGCACCCACAGCAGTATTCCAAGTGTAGTCTTACAAAGTCATTATAAAGCGGTAGTATCACTTCTCATGATCTTGATTCTATCCGTCTGTTAATACAGGCTTGGATTGCATTGTTGATTTTGGCACCACATTGCTGACTCATATTTAAGTGATTGTCCATTAGGACTCCAACATCCCTCTGGCAGTTACTGCTGTTGAGCCAAATTTCACCTAGTCTGTATCTGTACTTTGATTTTTCTTGCCTAAGTTGCCAAATTAAAAGCCTTGAAATGTGGAGAAAAATGATGTTTACTCGAAATAAAACTGTTACCTTTCTGAAACTGCAATTTGCTCAAAGTGAAAAATGCTGACCCACCCCAGAAAAATTTCTGATCAATATCTCTAGTTTAACTTCTGGCATTTTAGGAAAGGATATGAAAATCTGAAGGGATAGGTGTTACCAATCCTTTAGGCTGAGTTTGATAAAATGGCAGTTTTATAGTATACAACACAGCTTCTTCTGTTCAATCCAACAACATGCAATCAGAATTTCTCTGCTGTTGCTGAAAATTTTCCCTGATGGGAATTTTCATAGAAATGAATTATCTGCAGTTCCCTAGGTCCTTATCTGTTTCAGCCCTTTTCAATCAGGACTCCAGCTCTCAGAATTCTCAGCAATGGCTAAAAGTCAGACATCTTGTCCAGATAAGAGAAGCACTGATCTGATTAGAATAGAATATATACTTTGTCTTGGATATCACTCCTGGACCATTTTGTATGAAAATATATGCCTTAAGGAATGTGGTGCCTTAAATTCAGAACTGGTCTGCTATCTAAATCAGGGGTCTCCAACCTTTGCAACTTTAAGTCTGAAGGACTTTAGCTCCCAGACTTCTGGGAGCTGAAGTCCTTCAGACTTAAAGTTGCAAAGGTTGGAGACCTCTGATCTAAATGATCTTAAATATCGAAGAATAACTTAGTGTCCAAACATTAGACTCGGTTCACCATCATACTTTACAATTTACAACTTGGAGTTAAGCAACTGGTTCTGGGTTAGTGCAAAACTCAAAGGATTCTCTCCATCTATTTTGTTTTGATTCTTACCTTCTGCAATTCAAGTCGATTTTCTTCTTGGATCCGCTTGTTCCGATCTTTCAGTTCTTTTTCCTCCAAGTGTCCAATTCCCTTTTTTTCCAAAGCCTAAAAAATAAATATAACCCACCAAACATTAAATAAAGCCAAATAAAAATTCCCCAGAAACATTTTCACTTAAGATGCAACAGACCACGGCATTTTAAAAGGGAATAGTGGAAGTGGGGGGGGGGGGGGCCTTTGGTCACTCCTAGCATCAAGGAGTCCCTGCAGGTTTTTTTGGACAACACGATGTCTTCTTCTTCTCAGAGGTGTGAGGGAGCAAGACTGGCCCAAAGGCTCCTACCTGGCTTTGTGGCTAAGGTAAAACTCAGTCTCTTGATTTCTAGCCAAGCCTTTAACCTCTACACCAGTGGCAGTCAACCTGGTCCCTACCGCCCACTAGTGAGCGTTCCAGCTTTCATGATGGGCGGTAGGGGTTTTGTCCGATACTGAAGCACTTTCCTTTTTTAAAATTTAATTGACTTCCCTACTTTATAAATCACCATTTCTGTGGGACCGGTGGGCGGTTAGAAAATGTTACTACTAACAGAGATACAAAAGTGGGCGGTAGGTATAAAAAGGTTGACTACCCCTGCTCTACACCAAGGGTGTCAAACTGGCGGCCTGTGGGTCAGATGTGTCATGCGCAGGTCATGCCCACCCCATTCATTCATTTTCATTTCATTTATTCGACTTATTAACCGCCCCCTCTCCCCGAAGGGACTCGGGGCGGTGCACAGGAAATATAAAAACACAATATATCACAAAATAAATACATAAATACTTAAAACTATATTAAATTTACACCCTGTGGTAAAATCTACCCCATTAAAAACTAATAATAATAATAATAATAATAATAATAATAATAATAATAATAATAATAATAATAATAATAATAATAATTTAATTTCTTGACCGCTCCCTCTCCCCATAGGGACTCGGAGCGGTGCACAGGGAAACTAAAACAATGAATATACAATAAATATACAGACATTAAAAACAAATTAAACGATACCTGTGCTAAAATACCCATTTACATACTAAAATTCCCACTTAAACAGCTAAAACCCCATAGAGAGAGACTAACCTAGGCCGGCCAAGCAGAAAAGATATGTTTTTAATTTCAGACGGAAGGAGCGGAAGTCCGTGGTCGTTCTAATGTCGGGGGGAAGGTCATTCCAGAGGGCTGGGCCCGCCACAGAGAGAGCCCTCCCCCTGGGCGTCGCCCGCTGACAAAGTCTAGTGGACGGCACCCGGAGAAGTCCCTCTCTGTGGGAGCGGATCGGCCGTGAGGATGTGTGAGGCAGGATCCGATCCCGCAGATAGCTAGGTCCCGAGCCATGGAGCGCTTTAAAGATGATAACTAATACCTTGAAGCGCACCCGGAAGACGACAGGCAGCCAGTGCAGCTCGCGCAAGAGCGGTGCTATATGGGTAAACCTGGAGGTTCCCAGAATTGCCCGCGCGGCTGCGTTCTGGACCATCTGAAGTCTCCGGGTGCACCTCAAGGGGAGCCCCATGTAGAGAGAGTTACAATAGTCCAGTCGGGATGTCACGAGAGCATGAGTGACTGTGCGAAGGGCATCCCGATCCAATAGGGGGCGCAACTGGCGAACCAGGCGAACCTGGTAAAACCCCCTCCTAGCCACGGCTGTCACTTGATCTTCCATGGACAGCCGGGCATCTAGGAGGACACCCAAGTTGCGCGCCCCATCCACAGGGGCAAGATGTTCGCCCCCTATGGCCAGCGATGGCGTCAGCTGGTTGAATCGGGCAGCCGGAAACCACAGCCACTCTGTCTTGGTCGGGTTGAGCCTGAGTCCGTTACTTCCCATCCCTGATGCCCAATGTAGAATTTCTCTGCTAAAAAACTAGGCTAAGTACGGTAGGTTACGCCAGGCCGGCCTGTTGGAAAAAGTAGGTTTTTAGTTGCTGGCGGAAGGAGCGGAGGTCCGGGATAGATCTAAGTTCGGGGGGAAGGTCGTTCCAGAGGGTTGGGCCCGCCACAGAGAAGGCCCTTCCCCTGGGCGTCACCCGCTGGCATTGCCTAGTGGACTGCATCTGGAGAAGTCCCTCTCTGTGGGAGCGAATCGGCCGAAGGGATGTGTGGGGTAGAATGCGATCCCGCAGATCCCGCACACCTCGGCTCCGCAAAGGCAAAAAACTGTGACATGATTGAGTTTGACACCCGTGCTCTGCACCAAATTGGCTTTCTCATATACCACTAGCTCGGTTAAATAAAGGTTTACAAATTGAGCACTGATCATGTTACCTAGTTTGGGCAATGAAACATCTGCAAGAAAACAACCAAGCTCAGTGAGCACGAAGGACCCTTGGTTTAGGCATTGTATGCATTATTTCTATGCGCCTTCAGTTCAATGTTGACTCCTGGGATTGCCTGGATTAGTCCCTGCACTTTTCTAAGTAAGATTTTGAAAGAGAGCGACTGGCCCAAGGTCACCCAGTTGTCTTTGTGCACGATGTCAGCCTCCACTTTGCTGCTTGCTTGGGCTGCCATTGAAACGGGGAGGGAGGGGCTTTGGTAATTGGGAATGGGACTGTATGGTGCAGGAGGGAGATTTGGAGAAGGGAGTATGTTCTCACCATCTACTTCGCATACCACTGGCTGGGGCCGTGCGGTGGTCAAGGCCAATGGTCTTGCATACCATCCTGATGATGCTCCTGGAGATGCAACCCACATGACACCAAAGCGGATTGCGCATTGGACAATGGGGTGGGGGTTGTTGGGGGGGTGAGGGGGCTTCACACATATTGATATGTATGTTCCCCCGCGCTGGGATTTCAGACCTTGCTTTACCTCGCTGCTATCTTTTTCATAACCAGTAAAAGTACTCTTAATTCTTTCAAGTGGAGTTGAGTGGTTTCTTTCTTGGTTATCGTTAGAGGCAGCAGACCTGACACACAAGTTAGGACTAGAATTCTCCGCCTCCTGCTTTCTAGTCCGGTGTCTAAACCACTACACCAAATACAATCTCTATGTACATTTTAGTCAATAATAATCTTACAATATTGATTAATTTTGGACCTGGATAGAATGTTATTGAAGAAAGAAATGTAAGAAGCAACATTTTAAATTATGTGTCTATGTGGGCTTATGATAAACTTTGGTGAATATTACTCTAAGGCAGTATTTGCCCTCTGTAATTTTCATAAGGACCCGAGTAAACTTTTTAAGATTATGTACACATTATTTGCACCAGATAAGAGCAGCCAGTCAACCTGGGCAAAATAATTCACTTGAGATTTGCCCCAAACATATACTTCACATCCCCTCCATGTTCCCAGCAACCAATTTCATCTATTTCTCCTGGAATACTAATTGGAAGTTTTATTGTACTTCTGATTTTCGATAAGTCTTTCACAGCTTGATGTTTGGCAGATATTTTGAACTTAAACTTCCATCATTCTTCAATCAGAGCCATAAGGCACAGCTGATGGATTTATGGGAACTGAAATTAAACACTTTGGAAGAGCATCAGGCTGAGGGAGATTATCTTAAGGAAGGTCAGCCTATCTGTCTATCTAATCTTCACCTCTCACTCCATTGAAGGTTGGATTAGATTATGAGTGAGGAAGTGCATTTTAAAGAGGTGGTTCTCTCAAGCTGTTACCCTGCACCACCTGTCTTGGGTTGTAGACATGAATTCAGGACTTACCTTGCTCCAGATGAAAGCCCCTAGCAGGTTGTTGTCTCCGAAAGGGTTGTCAGTGTTGGTGTAACCCATATACTCTTCTCCCCATCCCATCTTCTCCCGTTTTTTCCGTTCCTTGGCCTCCTTCTTGGCTAGACGTCGGGCCCGTTTCTCTTCAGGGGTTTCGAGAGCCTTCATCAACTCCTTTTGGTTCTTTTGGTCTTCTTTCAACCTCAAGCGTTCCTGGAGGCTTAGCTCCTCACCCAAGTCACCCTTGGAGCTCTGTGAGCGGGAAGGGGACGGGGATGACATGGAAGACACCGAGGACCTGGATTCAGACCGCTTCCGGTACTTGCTCTTCCCCTTCCTCTCACTTTTATGGCCCCTTTTTTCTGAAGAGGAATCCGAGTTGGAGGACCGTTCCCAGTGACGTGAAGAGTGACTCTTGTGCCTCTTGTGATGCTGGTCCCTGCTTTTTTCTTTTTTCTTTCCCCATTTCTGGTTCTCTTCCTCTGAGCTTCAAAAGAAAAACTCTGGCGTTAGTTTAAAACAGGTAAGAAGCAAGTGGCCTGCGAGATCTGTCTTTGTGGTCCTTACAGCCTCTTCTGAGCATAACTTCAAGGTGCGCTTCAAGGTATTAGTAACCATCTTCAAAGCGCTCCATGGCACGGGACCTGGTTACTTGCGGGACCGCCTCCTACCACATACCTCCCTTCGACCTGTCTGCTCCCACAGAGAGGGCCTCCTCAGGGTGCCGTCTGCCAGACAATGCCGGCGGGTGGCCCCCAGGGGGAGAGCCTTCTCTGTGGCAGGCCCTGCCCTCTGGAACGACCTGCCCCCCAACCTTCGTACCATCACGGACCTACTACGCCTCTTCCGCCGGGCACTAAAAACACATCTATTTTATGCGGCTGGCCTGGCATAGTTTTAATAGTATAGTCTTAATTGATTTTTTTTTTAATTGAAAAAGTTTTATTCAAACAAATTTCCCCCTTTTTTACCCCCCCGACATATAATAAAAATCACATACAAATACTATACCCCCTCCCCTCACCCCGTCTTAAAATAAATTTCTCATTCAGATATTATACCCCCTCGCCTCCCAGCAAACACAATATAAATTTCTCTTAATATATCAATATCCCATTAACGCCATCTTCTAGCTTAATTAAACCTATATAAAACATAATATAAATTTCTCTTTAAAAAAAACACATATCCCATTATTCCCATCTCTAGATTAATCATACATATATATTTCTCCAACCTCCACCCTAACCCTCCCCACCTCTTAATTGATTTTAATAAGGTTTTAACTAAAATTTTAGCACAGACCTTTAAATTTAATCTATTTTAAATTGCTTTTTGTATGTACTGTTTTATGATTTCTGTGCACCGTCCTGAGTCCCCTCGGGGAGATAGGGCGGTATATAAATATGATAAATAAATAAAACTGTTGCAAACCAAAAATGTTTTGTGGTAAGAAAAGAGGAAAATTGTATTCTAAGTTTTAAAATAGGCATGCCACAATTTAGGAAAAAAGAACAAAATCCTCCCCCATGCTAGTTTTTGCTCTTTTGTGATGCAACCACATGCACTTTGCAGCCTCAAAACTGTTAAGAGCAGCCCTTGGCACTTAAATATTCCCCACCCTTGTTATAGATCAGTGGTAGTCAACGTGGTCCCTACCGCCCACTAGTGGGCGTTCCAGTTTTCATGGTGGGCGATAAGGGTGTTGTCCGATACTGAAGCACTTTCCTTTTTTTAAATTTAATTGACTTCCGTACTTTATAAATCACCATTACTGTGAAACTGGTGGGTGGTTAGAAAATGTGACTACTAACAGAGATACAAAAGTGGGCAGTAGGTATAAAAAGGTTGACTACCGCTGTTATAGATCTACATTTCTGCATTCAACTTAAGGAGCTAATTGGGTTGGCTAAATCAGCATTCATCAATACATTACCCCCACCAACCCGAATTGCCAAAAATTCTGTTGAATTGGCTCTGAATTTGTCTCCACAAAACCTAATGTAAAACAATGAAGCACATCTGATGCAGACAAAGTTTGTAATGAGGTGATTTGAACTGAAAACGCTGATATCTTTCAACCTATTATTTCTCTGACTTTTTCATATGCCCTCTTAAGGTTGACATGAGGGTGAATTTGAGCAGATTATCTGCTTTTTCTTTGTTTGTCATAGGGAAATAAGAGAGTCCATTAAATTCTGATTACAATGAGATGCTGGACACTTCTCAGAGAGGTTTCTCTCTTTGTGACAAGTAGTTTATAGTGAAATGGGATTATAATCATTTATTCCCCAAATCCGATTATTCTGAAAATACTCAATATGTATAACTGTTTATATATGCTTTTAATTTATTAAGTTTCCACTTCCCTTTGCTCTTTTTGTTATCTTATTCATGCAACAAAATAGACTCATGCTCTATTAAGATACTTAATGAAGACAAATATGCTGTAAGATTCCGGGGGGGGGGGCGGGGGGGACGGGGGGGACGGACGGGACTTGGTTATACAGATAGTCCTCAATTAGCAACTATCTGATGTAGCGACCACAGTTACAATGGTGATGAAAAAGTTAACTTTACAACCAATTCTTGCATTTTCAACTTTTCCGTATCCGTAAAGCAAAGAAACACGGAGGATCTTAAACACAGTCACAGTTTCATTTAGCAACAGCTGTGTTTAACAATGTTGCTAGTACCAATTAGAATTGCTAAATGGGAATTACCTGTATCGTATTATTTTTTTATAATTGTATTATATTATACTTCTTTCTTTAAAAAATCACATATCTGCATAGGGTAGCAGCAGTGGGTACTGTTTTTTATTGTTATTGAGACAATTGGGTTTTGAGCTCTAGCACATTGTTTCTCAACTTTGGCAAGTTTAAGATACGTGGACTTCAACTCCCAGAATTCCCCAGCCTGCCTACTGCAAGTTGGAAGTCCATATATCTTAAACTTGCCAAGATTGAAAAGCACTGGCCTAAAGGTAGAACATATGATGGAGTTCTACCATGAAATATGGAGTTTCATATTTTCACTTCCAAGTCTGCTGGGGATGGGAGGCAGCAGACGCTACTTCAGAAAGCTTTGCTACCTTCAAAGTTATCTCTGAATGAAACACTGCTGGTGACCTTCTACTGCTGCACCATAGAGAGTATTTTAACTTACTGCACCTGTGTATGGTTTGCCAATTGCACAGTGGCAGATAGGACAGTGCTCCAGAGGGTCAAAGTCATTGCCCAGAGGATCATGGGTTGCTCTCTCCCCTCTTTGGAAGAGCTTTATAGCTCCCGCTGCCTTAAGAAAGTTCAAAACATTCTTAAAGATCCATCTCATCCTGGGCACCCTTTTTTTTTGAACTATTACCATCTGGCAGACGGTACAGGATAATAAAAAGGACAAATAGGCTGAAAAACAGCTTCTATCCCAGGGCAGTAACTATGTTGAATTCTACTGTATAGTGCAATATCAATGTAGCATCAGGGGATTTCAATTCAATTGTATAGAATGTGAAGGATGTATGTTTTTATGATTTTATGTATGATGTACACTGAAATGGCATTTAATTGCATTGCACGAGGTGCAATGGCAACAAAGTAAACTTAAACTTAAATTTTCTCTATGTACTCAAGAGGGATTTGCTCCCCAGTTCATTACCCCTTAAAAAGTGCTCTGCTTATCCAAATTTCGCAAGATAGGAAACGGGGCTTGGGGTTTTAAATCCTTAACTGGTAAACTCTCATCTGAGTCCAACTCCCCAAATATAAGCCGTTGACTCTAGAGAAGAAGCATCCACCAGCAGCTGATTCCTAACGCCTTTCTACTACCGAGTAACTCTATGATCCTGAACTCTATGGTCACAAATCTCGGGGCCGCATGCCTTCGTCTCACCTCCCTTCCCGATTTCTTCTCCTCCTCCCCCGACTTTCTCGCTCTTCAGACCTAGACCGACTTCTCCGCCGACGCCGTTCCCTAGACCTGGACCTGGACCTAGACCCCATGGCCACTCGAGGCCTGGCTCCACCGGTACTTCCTGCTTCTCGAACAGGTCCTTCCTTTCTCTCGTCGCGATAAGGGTGCCCATCGTGTTGCCTGATCGATTTCGACCCTAGTTTAATTTTTGCTGATTATCTTTCTAGAGAGGAACGGAGAATGTGAGAAACAGATGCCTGTATCGAGAAAAAAAGAATAACGTTGAAGCAGCGTGTTAATTTTTTTTCTTGCCTCCCAATCCCGCCTATTTAACAGACTAACAGGAGTTGGAAGTGACCTTAGAGGTCTTCTAGTCCAACCCCCTGCTCAAGCAGGAGATCGTATTCCATGTGTCTCTTTTCAGCTGAACCCCAACATTTAAACAAACGTCAGGCTCATCATTATTGGAACCACCATTGACATTAAATTCATGAAAGATCTGGAGAAGAGAAAGGATGATGCAAAGAACTTTTGGCTGCAGATAGCTTTGCAACCAAATTATTGTCCTGGGATTGATATAGGAAGATTATGCATTACTCCCATTAGACAGATTAGGGAGAAACAAGTATTTTCAATCAGACAGAACATAGAATAATGGGGTTTGAGGTCTTCCAGTCCAACATCCTGCTCTATACCAGGGGTGTCCAAACTTTTTGCAAGGAGGGCCAGATTTGATGAGGTGAAAATTTGTGGGGCCGACCATTTAGCCTGCCATTCTTTGAACCATTAACATTAAATACAAATGAACTATTTTATGAAAGACTAAAATAACTCTGGCAGGGAGAAGAAGCTGCTGGCCGCTCAAAATTTGAAAATGGGCCGCAATTGGTCCCTGGCCTGGACTTTGGACATACCTGCTTTATACCATTCTGGACAAATGGCTGTTCAGTCTTATTTATGAAAACCTCTAGTGATGGAGCATTTGCAACAACTGGAGGTAAGCTATTCCTTTGATTAATAGTTCTCACTGTCAGGAGGTTTCTCCTTAATTCTAGGTTGGATCTCTCTTTAATGATCTTCCTTCTGTCCATTGCTTCTTGTTCTGCCTTCAGGTGCTTTGGAGACTAGGTCTATCCCCTAAATTCTCTGTGACAGCCCCTCAAATACTGGAAGACTTCTATCCATTGCCATTTTCTTTGTTAGACTGGACATATCTAATTTCCTCAATCATTCATCTTATGGTTTAATGTCCAGACCCCTTATCTGAATTGAAGTCTCATCAATCAATCAATCAATCAGAATAGAACTGGAAGGGACTTTGAAGGCCTTCTATTCCAACCCCCTGCATGTCGCAGTTCATGTTTCGTGACTAAACTAATCCAGTTTTTTTTCCAATTTGCATAGCATATTTAACTCTGTATCAGTCAAAGAGGCAGTTTGTGAAACACCCCAAGCCAGTGATGGTGAACCTATGGCACAGGTGGCACATGGAACCATTTCTTAGGGCACGCGAGGCGTTGCCCTGTCAGCTCCAGCGCACTTGTGTGCGTTGGCCAGCTGATTTAGGCTTTCTTTTGAGGCCGCTTTTCGCCTTCTGGAGGCTTCAGGGAAGCTCCTGAAGCCTCTGGAGGTGGGGGGGGACAGGCTGTTTTCACCCTCCCCAGGCTCCTAGAAAGCCTCTGGAGCCTGGGGAGGGCAAAAAAAGCGTGCCAAAAGCAGGGGGTCGCGCACATAGCATTATGGGTGTGGCACGCCCACACACGACCCCCCTGCGCTCCCCCCGCTTTTGGCACGTGAGCCAAAAAAGGTTAGGCATCACTGCCCTAAGCCACACATATAGTGACGGAGCTTAGTGTGTTGAATGAGTGCAGGTGGCTTACACAGAATGCTTACCCAGATCAAGATACTCCCACGTAACACCGCTCCTGCGCGGGCTGCACTGGCTGCCTGTGGCCTTTCGGGTGCGTTTCAAGGTGTTGGTTATCATCTTTAAAGCGCTCCATGGCACAGGACCTAGTTATTTGTGGGATTGTATCCTGCCCCATACATCCCTTCGGCCGATTCGTTCTCACAGAGAGGGACTTCTCCAGGTGCCGTCCACTAGGCAATGCCAGCGGGTGACACCCAGGGGAAGGGCCTTCTCTGTGATGGGCCCGACCCATTGGAATGACCTTCCCCCTGACATTAGAACAACCACGGACCTCTGCTCCTTCCGCCAGAAACTCAAAACCCACCTGTTTCATCTAGCCGGCCTGGCCTAATTCCACGCTTCCCGCCACAGTTTGTGATTTTAAATTATTTATTCAGTTTTAAGGTTAAGTTTTTAATTTTTATAAATTTGTACAGAGGGTTATTTAATTCGGTTTTAGTTTATATGTATTGTTGATTGTGATAATTTTTAATTTTACCTGTACACCGCCCCGAGTCCCTTCGGGGAGAGGGGGCGGTCTAGAAATCCAATAAATAGAAATCCAATAAATAAATCCAATAAATAATGCAGGTAATCTGTAACTTACCTTGAGTCCAACATCTCTATTGCTAAGTAAGACAGTTGTTGAGTGAATTTTGCTCCATTTTATAACCTTTCTTACCACAGTTGTTAAGTGAACTGCTGCAGTTAAGTTACTAACTGTTGCATTATACTACTTTTACAACTAACATGGTTGTTAAGTGACTCTGGCTTCTTTATTGACTTTGCTTGTCAGTAGATTGCAAAAGGGGATCACATCACACACACACACACACACCAGGACATTGCAACCAGGATAAATTCCTGTGTGTCCAATCACACTTGGCCAATAAAGAATTCATCATATATCATATAAATACATACCGGTTTGCCAACATCTGAATTTTGATCACATGACCATGGAGATGCTTAAATATGTCATAAGTGTGAAAAATGGTCATGAGTCAATTGTTTCAGTACTGTTTAACTTCATCTCTAAATGAATGGTTGTAAGTCGAGGACGATTTATAGTTAAGATTTTTTACAGCTTAGCATGCTATATGAACCAATTTCATTGTAATTTTATTACAATATTATTACAATGACAGTAAAGATTATTATTATTACTCTAACTGAGTAAGCTGATTGCATTACTACATTGATCCTAAAAATGTACATCAGTGGGGTAAATACATTCACTCTTCTGCCACAATTTCTCTTTCATTGCAGTGTTAAAGACACAGGTAATAGCCTAAATCATAACGCTGTTTCTTTAACCTACAGGGATGGAAGTAGCTTCCTTACAAATCCAAAGAACTCCTTAGGTAAAAACCTACAGCTGCCTAGTGTTGTCAAGGATCTGGCGGCAGACAAGTTTAATAACTTATTATTATTATTTTTAATAAAAAAACTATTTTAATTAAACAAAATACAGAAAAAAAAATCATCCTTCATTACATCCTGTAGAAATTGTTTCGATTGGTTACATATAGCTCTCATGCGTTTCTTCCACCATCATTATTCATATTAAATTACACACTTTAAATCCAAAATGCATTGTATATCTTAATATCCTCATACAAAGTTCTCCTTTAACCACAATTATTTAAACGTGCTTTTCCCTCTAATAATTCACACTCATAAACATAGCCCCATAATGGCATTCATTGACTATTGCAAGAAACCTCCAATAACATTACACCTTGAAACATTATTATTAATGACATGGTAGACTCCACTAGCATCCTGAGGAAAAATCCAGGACAGCAGGGGCAGAGTTATCTGTATCTTGTGGGGCGGGGGAAATTCTTCCATTGGGCACACAACTCCTTTTGTTTCCTGTGCAAGCACACCAGAAATGCCAGCCAATCTTCTGAAACACCTGTCTCCCTTATTTTAATAATAATAATAATAATAATAATAATAATAATAATAATAATAATAATAATAATAATATTTATTTTATATATCGCATCCTCTCCCCAGGGGGACTCGGAGCGGTGCACAGGGAAAAATTAAAACATTATAAAACATACATACAAGAATAAATACAATAGAATAAAAACGAATTAAATTTAATTGTCCCTGCACTAAAATCCCCATATTAAAACTAGCATTCCCTAACGCCCTAAAGGTAGAGACTAACCTAGGCTGGCCAAGCAGAAAAAGTATGTTTTTAATTTTTGACGGAAGGAGCGGAGGTCCGTGGTTGTTCTAATGTCGGGGGGAAGGTCGTTCCAGAGGGCTGGGCCCGCCACAGAGAGAGCCCTTCCCCTGGGCGTCGCCCGCTGACAAAGTCTAGTGGACGGCACCCGGAGAAGTCCCTCTCTGTGGGAGCGAATCGGCCGTGAGGATGTGTGGGGCAGGATCCGATCCTGCAGATAGCTAGGTCCCGAGCCATGGAGCGCTTTAAAGATGACAACTAGCACCTTGAAGCGCACCCGAAAGACGACAGGCAGCCAGTGCAGCTCGCGCAAGAGCGGTGTTATATGGGTGAACCTAGAGGTCCCCATTATTGCTCGCGCGGCTGCATTCTGGACCAGCTGAAGTCTTCGGGTGCACCTCAGGGGGAGCCCCATGTAGAGAGAGTTACAATAGTCCAGTCGGGATGTCACGAGGGCATGAGTGACTGTGCAAAGGGCCACTTTTCACTTTGAAAGAGCACTTCAGGCAGGGGCATCTGGAGGGAGTGTCAAAAAAGTCAAGACATGATAACAGACACCATGTTGATTTCCCCCCCCCCCCCATTTCCCCCATTTCACATCTTATTCCAAAGGTGTGAGAGAGAAAATGTGGCTGAGAAAGAAGAGTTAGCATGGTGCCCACATTTTTGCTTCTTTTAATTTGTTTTGCTATTTCTTTTATGTTAGCTTGCATTTTAATCTTTGATATTGACATTTAATAATACTATAAATATATATTTCCTGGGGAGGAAACAGTGGAAAACCGCACAGCCATTACCTTCTCCAAATGGGAGCTCACAATTCTGGCAAATACTGCCAGATCCGATTGATGCTTGGAACAAATGGAGCAGCACTTGCGTTACCTTGCTCCACTCAGAAAAAGAGGTGAGCAATGAATAGAACAGAACAGGACAGAATAGAATAGACTAGAACAGGGGTCTGCAAAGTCGGCTCTTTTAAGACTGGTGGACTTCAACTCCCAGAATTCCCCAGCCAGCTATGCCCCTCGACTAGAATAATACCTTTATTGTCACTTGGAATGTCATGATGTTCGTCCATCGTGTCCGAAGAGGACCTTGACATCTAACAGGTTGTGGGGATGTCCACAATGTGTCCGCAGATGGCTGGTAAGGCCTATATGGGCACGGAATGTTCTGCCACATGTTGTGTGGGCACCATTGTTGCAGCATTTGCAGCTCTGGCTTTGCGGAGTGTTCACTTCTCTTGTGCTGTGGTTGTTCTTCTGTCCTCAGATGCCTGGCAGCCTTGGTGGATCAGCGTGCGCCATGCCTATCGATCTTGTGCCAGGGTTTCCCAAGGAGGTGGTGTCAATATCCAGGGACTTGAAGGAGGCTTTCAACCTGTCTTTGTATCACTTCCTTTGTCCCCTGTGTGATCGCTTTCCTTGAGACAGCTCACCATAGAGGAGCTGTTTGGGGATGCGATGGTCTGGCATCCTTGCGACATGGCCTGCCCAGCGTGTCTGGGCTTTCATCAGCAGAGTGTGGACTGATGGCAGGCCTGCTCTGGAGAGAACTTCTGGGTCTGGCACCTTGTCCTGCCTCTGGATCCTCAGAATTCTATGGAGGCAGATCGTGTGGAAGTGGTTCACTTGTGTAGTGTGCCTCCTGTATACAGCCCAAGTCTCACTGGCAGACATCAGGGTAGTTAGCACTACTGCTCGGTAGACTTTGATCTTTGTAGCAAAAGTACGTACACTTTGAATATACGCTAATTGGCATATATTAAAATGAACTTTCGTTGCATACAGCTCTCAGAGGGTCACCACCTCCAATATACACTACATAAACATGATGAAATAAATACATAAATACATAAAGGACACCAGATTTTACCTTGCTCTATTTCCACTTAAACCGAGAATCTAAGAAGCAATAATCGCCACTCTAAAAACACCAAGGATGATCTGGCCAATGATATCCTAGTTTTTTACTAGCCTGGCAATATGCTTGTATGATTGCAGTTGCACTAGCCTGCTTTGCAAATCCCTGCAAATGTTATCTTAAAAGGACAGTTCATTCTACTGTTTGTATAAATAACGTCTTCATAAGATTATTTAATAGCAGATGTTGTAAAGGATTTCCCTGGCAATTTCACAGTTTCCTTTTTTCTTGGCAATGTAATCGGTATAAAACTGCCCTCCACCCACCATTTCCCCATACAGTACTATACGGTTGAACTAGGATTTCTATGCTGTAGTTGGGCTTCAAAATCACATTGTCCACTAGATGGCAGCCACAGCATAACGTTCTGCTATGTATCTCCGGCCATCTAGTGGCCAGCTGGATTTTTGCAGGGTAGATGTGGAAGCAGGACTTTCACCCTCTTTTAGAATGAGTTAAGTACTCTCTTTATTGGAGTTTTTTGCTCTCTGGTGTGAGCTGAATTGGTCAAAAGAAACACTACAGGAGAGCCATGTTACTCTGTGGCAGGGGTGTCAAACTCAATTTTATTATTGTTTATCAGGGTTGTGTTTGACCTCAGGGGGCAGGAGTGGGAGTGGCCAGGATGGGCATGGCCAGCTTGACATCACTTGTGTTGGGGGTGCCGGTGCTGGCGAGCTCCGTTTTTGGCTGAGACAGCCTCCTGCAATCCTCTGCCAGTGAAAATGGAGCTCAGGAGGGCTGTCCACGCTAGCGGAGGCACCAAGGGCCGGTCCTTCACTGTTTCCAGGGCAGCCCTAAGCATCCGATGGGCCAGATCTAAGCACCTTGCGGGCCAGATCTCGGTCCCAGATCTTGAGTTTGACCCCTGGTCTATGGTAACCTTAGAAGAAATTTTGTCATACCTTTTCTGACTAACATTATATTTAAAGGCATACGTTTTTGTGAAGCATAACATTGGATGAAGTGATACCACTGAATCTTCGGCATATAAAGTAGGGACTCGGTTGGTTTTTTCCCTCTTAGCAACTTCTACCTTCTTCTGAAGCAATCCAACCATCTTTGTGCCAAAATAAAGGCAACACAAATAGGCCTTAAATCACTTTGCTGATGGTTGGGTGATGCTTCGAAAACACCAGCAAGTTTATCTAGGCCTAAGTCCCTAGGAGAAAGCAAAGAGGGAAGAATGCAGAAGAAATATTTCTACACTCATTGGCGAAATATGCCTTCGTTCTTCACACGCCGAAGTATTTTAGCCAGAGATGGACTTCACATCTGTTCAAATCAAAATACCAGCCTCAGGCTTATATTCCTGATTTTGCAATTTTCTGTGGGTGCATCGAAGGTCACTGAGGCATGATGGAAGAGTTGCTTTTGGGAGCTAAAATGTCTAGCTGGTTCCTTCTTCTGGAAAACTCTGATTGGATGCAAAATGGATGATTCTGTCCCTATTTATATTAGGAATCTGATCTCTGGCTGATCTAACCAATGGTGGAATGAAAACAGTGTTATTTTTTTTTATTGAAGGAATTGAGAATGGAAGGGCCAAGCTGAAATTCTGGAATAAATCATGACATTGTATTTTAATTCATTATTGTTGCTGCTTTTAATAATTCCATTCAGCCATCTGCATTGACACATGTACAGGGTCAACCCTGAAGCGAACCTGACTGAAGCCATCTCGACCGGGAGGGGGGAATAGTTATCTGGGGTTATGCCGTCAAAACAAAAGATTTTCCTGTGGGACCCAAGGCCATTCCAACAGGTGGCTGGGGAGAGGAGGAGTGGAGTAACCAAGCAACCGGCCAGCACCTTGATTGGACAATGTGACTGATGACTTGGGGGAAGGGGAAAGCTTCCACTTTTTAATCAGGTGAAAACCACAGGAACTTTCAGAGTCGGTTTTCACCAGTTGTGCCAATATAATGGAGTCAATACATTGTTCTATGAGGAATCTACCTGCCTCCGAGTTCTGTCCTGAATGGGTGCATTACAGGGGTGGGCTTCAAAAATTTCAGCAACGGGTTCTCTGCCTGGTTGCAGGATGGGCGTGGCCATGATGGGCGTGGCTTAGTCAGCCTCCTTCACCATGGTGGTGTGTGTGTATGTTTGCCTTCCCCAGGCTTCGGAGGCTTTCCTCGAGCCTCTGGGAGGGCAAAAACTACTTCCCCCAGACTCGGGAGGCCCTCCGGAGGCTGGAAACAGGCCCGTTTCTGGCCTTCCAGAACTTCCAGGAGACTCTTTCCTCCCCTCCGAGCCTCCACGCAGGCCCTGCACTTACCATGCATCCAAAATGGGCTGCGTGGAGACTCCTGGGAGAGGTGGGGTGGGATGGGCCAGCCAGGGGTGGGATTTGGAGGTTCTCCAAACCGTCCATCACGTTAGCTACGGATACTCCCGAACCCGTAGCAGCCCACCCCTGCTTGGAACGCTGACATGCAGGAAGTCCTTGACTTAAAACCACAATTGAGCCCAAAATTTCTGTTGCTAAGTGAGATATTTGTTAATTTTTAAACAACTTTTACCGCCTTTCTTGTCACAGTTGATAAGTGAATAAGTTAGTAATCCGATTGTTAAGTGAATCTGGCTTTCCCATTGACTTTACTTGTCAGAAGACCCTGATGGAGATACAGAGGAACTGTTCCCTAGACCAAAGGTGCTGAATTATTTTTAAGTCCAGAACTATGCAATAATATTCAGAAGCAGCTCAAGCAAATACCTTCTTGATTCACTGGGTTATAAGAAGAAGGGGAAGGCACAATCAGAAGGGGATGCTTGCAAGATACAGTAATTTTGTTGTTGTTAGTTTCGAAGTCGTGTCTGACCCATCGCGACCCCATGGACAATGTTCCTCCAGGGCTTCCTGTCCTCTACCATCCTCTGGAGTCCATTTAAGTTCATGCCTACTGCTTCGGTGACTCCATCCAGCCACCTCATTTTCTGTCATCCCCTTCTTCTTTTGCCCTCCATCTTTCCCAGCATTAGGCTCTTCTCCTGTGAGTCCTTCCTTCTCATTAGGTGGCCAAATGAGAAGGAACTCATTTCCAAACTCATTATTTGAGTTTCCTCTTCAGGATCTGGCCTTCCAAAGAGCAGTCAGGGTTGATCTCCTCTAGGACTGACCGGTCGGATCTCCTTGCAGTCCAAGGAGTCTTCTCCACCACTAGAGGTCAAAGGCCTCAATTCTTTGGCGCTCAGCCTTCCTAATGTAATTTTTCTCAGTATTTATAGTCTAGGCCCTATAATAATAATAATAATAATAATAATAATAATAATAATAATAATAATAATAATAATAATAATAATAATAATAATAATAATAATAATAATAATAATAATAATAATAATAATAATAATTTATTAATTTATAGACCACACACTCTCCCCCATGGGGACTCGGGCGGTGCACAGGCAATTTAAAAATCCAAAAATACAACAATATACAAATACAAAATATTAAAATCAAATTAAATTAACCCCTGTGCTAAAATCACTATTAAAACCCTTAAAACCCTAACAATACCCCCTAAAAATTTATACAATTTCATTTTGTGGCTAGGAATGTAGACATTAGGCCAGGCCGGCCTGATGGAAGAAGTGAGTCTTTAACTTCTGGCGGAAGGAGCGGAGGTCCGTCGTTGTTCTAATTTCAGGGGGTAGGTCATTCCAGAGGGTTGGGCCCACCACAGAGAAGGCCCTTCCCCTGGGCGTCGCCCGCTGGCATTGCCTGGTGGACGGCACCCGGAGAAGTCCCTCTCTGTGGGAGCGAATCAGTCGAAGGGATGTATGGGGCAGGATGCGATCCCGCAGATAGCTAGGTCCTGTGCCATGCAGCGCTTTAAAGATGGTAACCAATACCTTGAAGCGCACCCGAAAGGCCACAGGCAGCCAGTGCAGCTCACGCAGGAGTGATGTTACGTGGGAAAACCTAGAGGTTCCCAAAACTACCCGCGCGGCTGCATTCTGGACTAGCTGTAGTCTTTGGGGCACCTCAAGGGGAGCCCCATGTAGAGAGCATTGCAGTAGTCCAGACGGGATGTCACGAGTGCATGAGTGACTGTGCGCAAGGCGTCCCGGTCCAATAAGGGCCGCAACTGACGTACCAGGCGAACCTGGTAGAATGCCCACCTGGCCACGGCTGTCACTTGCTCTTTCATGGACAGCCGGGTATCAAGGAGGACGCCCAAGTTGCGTGCCCTATCCACGGGGGCTAGATGTTCGCCCCCTATGGCCAGCGATGGAACAAACTGGTTGAACCGAGGCACCGGAAACCACAGCCACTCGGTCTTGGACGGGTTGAGTCTGAGTCTGTTCCTTCCCATCCAGACCCGCACGGCTTCCAGACACCAGGACATCACTTCGACGGCATCGTTGGGCTGGTTTGGGGTGGATATGTACAGCTGAGTGTCGTCACCCCAAAACCACAGATGATCTCACCCAGCGGCTTCATATATGTGAATATATGAAGCCGCTGGGTGAGATATAGGTGAGATATATGAATATGAGATATATTCATATATCTCACCTAGCGGCTATCACAATAAAAATAGTTTTAACTTTCTGTGGGGTTAATTTCCTGGTTTGGCCTGGCTAAGTAGATGATGCTATCTACTTTTTTTCTGAGTTGCTCTATTAGGGTTTTTAGGGGTCTAATTTTAGTTGGTCTGGGATTTTAGCGCAGGGTTAAGTTTAATTCATTTTAAATTGTATTTATGCTTGTGTTTTTATATATGTATTTTTAAATCCCCTGTGCACCGCCTCGAGTCCCTTCGGGGAGAGAGAGCGGTCCATAAATTAAAATAATAATAATAATAATAATAATAATAATAATAATAATAATAATAATAATAATAATAATTATTATTATTATTATTATTATTATTATTACTTAGAGTGAGTAGTTGTTAGAATCTTGTTTATTTCGATCTCCTCTCTACAGAGAATTAATAGTACTGTCAGAGAAAAGAACATCATTGTGGGAGTATAAAACATATAGAACATAAATCAAAGGGAAATGCCACTGGTTTCCTACCTCTGAACATCAAACAAAATGTACTTTTAAGCTCTTTCCTTCCTTGAAGCCCCATTCTTCAAGAAAACATCTGGAGAACCTGAGAGTTTACAAATGGCTGACCTGCTAACATCAAAGTGTTTTTGAAAGCAATGCCATTTTTAGTATTTATTATACAAATATTGGGATGGTTAAAGATGCCAGGAAATCTTGAAAAAACCCAAGATAAGTTCTCTTTTCCTGGAACTAGGCTTATGACTATAAATGATATACCCCCAGAGGGATAATATGAGGCAGCCTGATTTATACACATCTTGAAAAGAACATCTAAAAACCAACTGCGAGTGGAATTTGCACAGCCATTTATGCCTTGGTTGTCCTTGGAAGAAGTCAGAATCAATTTTGGCAGCTGAAGGGTTTTTTGAGGCATGCCCAGTTGTTATTGTTAAAATTGGGGAAATTAGATTTTCATTTTAACACACGCCCTGTTTTGCGTTTTCCTGAAGCCATAGATCGAAATGTAGCTGTATTCAAAATCAACATTTTTTTTTACATTTAATTGTTTCTCCAGTCCACTGAATATGCACCAGAGGTATAAGAAAACACGGACCCATGTGCAAATGGGCGTATGTTGGGGAAATTTCAAATAAAATAAAAATAGGATAAATGCGAAGAAAAATAAGAATTTTGATAAGGATATTTAAATACAAGTAGTCCTCGATTTTTGACCACAATTGAGCCTAAAATTTATGTTGCTAAGTGAGACATTTGTTAAGTGAGTTTTGTCCCGTTTTATGATGTTTCTGCCACAATTGTTAAGTGAATCGATGCAGTTGTTAAGTTAGGGACACCGTCATTAAATGAATCTGGCTTCACATACTGACTTTGCTTGTCAGAAGGTCACAAAAGTGATCACGTGACCCGGGACACTGCAACCATCATAAATATGAACCAATTGCCAAGCATCTGAATTTTGATCACGGTACTATGGGGCCACTGAAATAGTTGTAAGTGTGAAAAATGGTAATAAGTCACTTTTTTTCAGTGCCATTGTAACTTTGAATGGTCACTTAACAAACTGTTGTAAGATGAGGACTGCTTGTACTTGCAAAGTGTTGCTGAAAAGAAACAAAAAGAAGGAACCCATTTGGTTAAGTGCTTTTCTGGTGAGACCTACCTATCAGGGCAACCTGGTCTACCCAAATATGGGACGGAGCATACTGCTTCCGCTTGGGGTTAATTTAAATTTAACCCATTTGGTTGTTTCCTGGGGTCTTTGAGTTTCTTAATGGCAAAACATAAGAGATTGAATAATGTCAATGACCAGATTTTCCATCCTTAATGATTTATTTATATATTCAAGATGGCGGCGTGCTTAGGCGCTGCGGCTTTGAGCTCCTGGTGTCACAGTAGATTTAGTCTATACCCACAGGGAGTTATTAACTTATTATTAAAGATTGGATCTTCTAGTCGACTTGATATTACCAGTGACTTCCAGCAGTCTCATAATATACCGAATGACATAGTAAGACTGCCAGGCTCTCCATGGATCGCTGTTTGGCCTAGGAGGCAGCGAAGAGCCGAAGCAGAAGCAGGGATGCAGAGCAGGTTTGCTAGTTCGATTACGGAAGCAGCCTCAAAGACCAGCATTACCAAGCATTTCTTAACCAACTCTAGATCCTTTGTCCACAAAACTGATGAACTAGAGCTATGGATGGCAGCGAATAAGCTCGTTCGTGACTGCTGTGTGATGATCATCACAGAGACCTGGCTTCATCCACTTGTACCGGATGCGTCTGTGGAGCTAGCTAACCGCACCACACACTGCTTTGACAGAAACAACAACTCTAGTAAAGGCAAAGGTGGAGGACTGTGTATTTACACACATAATAACAATAGAGTTGCTTATACACACTGTTCTACAGACGTGGAATTGTCAACTGTCATTTGTCGGCCATTTTATTTACCTAGAGAGATTTCTGTTATAGTTATCACTGCTGTCTATATTCCACCTGATGCAAATGTTAGCACAACGCTCAAACCAATTTCATTGTAATTTTATTACAATGACAATAAAGGTTATTATTATTATTTACAAGTGAATTTTTTTAAAAAGAGATTTTGTTTTGTGCATCCTGACAAATCTGATTTTCAGGAAAATGAGGGAGAATATATTACATTACATTACATTACATTACATTATATTAATTATGTTATGCAAGACAGAATAAATTTAAGGAGTTGGCCCACCCCACCCCAATTTTAATAAAGATCCAGACACTGTATACCCAAGAAGAAATGTCAGTTTCCCAAAGTTGACTTTTCCCAGTACTTTTCAGTACTTGTGAATCCTGAAGACTGCATCAACTCTTCATCTATGAGACTTTTTTTTTTTTTTACCTCAGGGTCAAATGGAAAAACTGGATAAGGAGAAAGTTCTTTGCAGGCTGTCCTAGGAGTGGTCAAAGAAGTCAAGATGGCAGCCACAACAGTGTGACTGAAACTACAACTGTTTTAGGGACAACTTAGTCTGTCTCCAGGACAGTGGTGGGATTGAAAAACTTTTACTACCAGTTCTGTGAGTGTGGCTTGGTGGGCATGGCTTGGCTTGGTGCGCGTGGCAGGGGAAGGTTACTGCAAAATCCCCATTCCCTCCTGATCAGCTGGGACTAAGGCAGAGAATAGATGGGGGCGAGGCCAGGAATAGGTGGTAATTACTATTCAAAATTTCCACTACTGGTTCTCCAGAACTGGTCAGAACCTGCTAAATACCACCTCTGAACAGGATAGTATTAAAATAAGGGGAGGGGAGGGCTTAGATGATATTCCACCATCTTGATTGTTTTTTCAGCCTTCCTATAATGTAGATGCCTAACTGTGTCTCATTTGACCAATTGTTAGTTAATTGTTAGTTCCAGATCCTGTCACAACCTGTACGCTGCGCATGGGAGCGGGCGTCCTAGTTGTGCACGCACGCTGTGCATGTGTGCCAGGGGTGGGTTCCTGCCAGTTCTAAGCTCTTCTACAGAAGAGGTTCCACAAATCTACAGGGCCGTTTAGAACCGGTTCCAGCTCCCTCCTCCCGCCCGTCCGCACATCATCCGGATGAAGAGCGAGAGGAGGGATTCTGGGAGTTGAAGTCCACAAGTCTTAAAGCTGTCAAGTTTGAACACCCCTGGGGCTTATTTTTCTAAAGGGTGAGGGGTGCAAGGGTCTTGTAACTTGACAGCTTTAAGACTTGCGTGCTTCAAATGCCAGAGTTTCTGAGCCAACATTTTGGTTGCTAAGCAAGAGCGTTGTTAAGTGAGTTTCACCACATTTTACAAGTTGACCATGCCCACCCAGTCACATGACTACCAAGCCACTCCCACCCGGTCACATGGCTGGCAAGCCACTCCCACAAAGCAGGCCACACCTACAAAAGAGATTCTAAAAATGTTTGAAACCCACCACTGATGTGTGCGCACGCCACCGTTCTGCAACATCCAGATGCTCAGCAGAGGTCACGCAGGCACCACATGCTGTGTGCGCATGCGCAGTTGGCCTGGTTGCTTCAAAAACAGGTAAGGAACGCAAGCGGGCGGATAGCCAAACAAGCCGGCATACCAGTATGGTGGCTGCTGCTCCTGGCTACGACCGGTACGGCCGTACCAGGCCGTACCGCCCGAAACCCACCACTGGGGTGTGTATTTAAGAAGCAAAATCTTCTCTTTCTCCTCCTCTTTCCCTTCTTTGTTTTTAAGAGGCAAAATGCCTCCTCCTCCCTTCTGATTTCTTCTCTTCAAGATTAAATTTAGGCTTTTCAATCATATATTTCTTAAGAAATCTGACTTCAAATACTTCAAATGGATGTGTTCCTGCTGATGGCCAGCTGGCCGCCGACCATACTCCGCATCCAAGACAATTATATTACAAGCTATTTTCTCTTTGATAGGATCTTCTGCTACCGAATTTTCCAGTGTCCTTTCACCACTCTGAATATGATCAGGAGTGTGTCCTCCTCTAATAAAGCCGCTGCTGAATTCAGTCTCCCAATAATGAATATGGTAGCTGGAGAAATAATGAGAGATTCTGTGACTAATTGGATAACTGGACCATGGATTTCATAAGCAGAGGGCAGGGGTTGGAAATCGTTTGGAAAATTCAAAAAGCCACAGTCCCGATTGGAGGAAGCAACAGTCGTTTAATTCAACTCCATTCCAAGCTTGGCAGCAAAACCAAAAGATTGGTAGACAGGGCTGGAAAAGCCATCTCTCCACTGAGATTTATGAGGCGCATTGCCAATTAAACCAGAGAAGATTTCACAGTCTTGGAAAGACCAATCGTCTGATGCAACCTTCCCCAGCATACAGCATTACAGCTAGTCCTCGACTTTAAACCACAATTGGTTCCAGAACTGATTTTATAAACTTTTTTTTTTTGCCACGATTGTTAAGTGATCACATGGTTTATTAAGCAAATCTGGCTTCTCTCATCTGTCGGCTGGGAAATGGCAAATGGCAATCACATTATGTTGCGATGTTGTGCAATCAGGGATGTTGCAACCATCGTAAACACATGCTGGTTTCCCAGCACCCAAATTTATCTCATGTCACTGCAGGGATGCTGAAACATTTGTGAGTTGCACCTAAAGGCAGCAGAAGAACCAATGGATGAAAATTAATCAGGGAAAGACCCAACTTAGAACTGAGGAGAAATTTCCTGACAGGGAGAACAATCAATGGGATAGCTTGTCTCCAGAAATTGTGGGTGTTCCATTACTGAAAGTTTAAAAAAGAGATCGGACAGTCATTTTTCTGAAATGACATAGAGCTGTGATGGTGAACATATGGCATGCATGCCACAGGTGGCACGCAGAGCCCTCTCTGCAGGCATGTGAGCCATCGCCCCAGCTCAGCTCCACTGTGCATGCGCAGGCACCTCCGAGCAGCCATGTGACTTTGGGGTCTGTTGTGCATAAGCAAGGGTCGGGGCATATGCAGGAGATGCGGAGGTAGTGCATATTTTGTTCCCAGGAGGCTGTAGCAAGGCTTACTAGGCCCAAAATGGGGCATGGGGGGGCGTGTGGCATCACCTCCCCACACCGGCAGCCCATTTGTGCTCCCAGGAGGCTTCAAGGAGGCCTACTAGGCCCAAAATGGGGTGCAGGGGGTTGCGTGCGCATCCGTGGGGGGCAAGGGGAGTGCTGAGGGGTGCGTGTGCATGGATAAGGGAAGCGCAAATAGTCGCGTAAACATGCGAGGGGGAGCACAGGCTGCAGAACACGCATGCCTTGTCGCACACATACACGCTTTTGGGACGCGACGACAAAAAGGTTAGCCATCACTGATATAGTCTCCTACTTGAGCAGGAGGGTTGGACTAGAAGACCTCCAAGGTCCCTTCAAACACTGCTTTTCTGTTAGTCTGTAACTGCAAAGACCAGTCATAAGTCACTGTTTTCAGTGCTATCACAACTTTGAACACGCACTAAACGGTCATAAATCGAAGACTACATGTACAAAGCCACCAGAGCAAGGAAGACATACAATTATAAGAAAATAGCAACATTGTTTTCAAAACAGGGGATATGGGCATTAGATGGATCTGCTTTTGAGAACTTTCAAAGAAAATTTCTGGAAGTGGATCTTATAGGTACGCCTGATACGCCAGTTGCGCCCCTTACTGGACCGGGGGGCCCTTCGCACAGTCACTCAAGCGCTTGTGACACCTCGGCTGGATTACTGTAATGCTCTCTACATGGGGCTCCCCTTGAGGTGCACTCGAAGGCTACAGTTAGTGCAGAATGCGGCCGCGCGGGTGATTATGGGTGCCTCAAGGCAAACCCACGTAACACCTCTCCTGCGCGTGCTGCACTGGCTGCCTGTGGCCTTTCGAGTGCGCTTCAAGGTGTTGACGACCATCTTTAAATCGCTCCATGGCTCGGGGCCTAGCTACATACGAGACCGCCTCCTGCCCCATACATCCCTTTGTCCGATCCGCTCCCACAGAGAGGGTCTTCTGCGGGTGCTGTCGGCTGGGCAATGCCGGTTGGCGACACCCAGGGGAAGGGCCTTCTCTGTGGCGGGCCCGGCCCTCTGGAACGACCTACCCCCCAACCTCCGCACTACCTCGGACCTCCGCCTCTTCCGCCAACGTCTTAAGACACATTTATTCCAACAAGCCGGCCTAGCATAGCCCCCCGTTGCTGACTTTTTACACATAAATTGCAATTTGGCAGGGTTTTAAATGGGTTTTAGCATGGGTTTAACAATTTAATAATGTTTTAATGATGTTTATTGTTTTTTACTGTGGTTTTAATAATGCCTGTGCGCCGCCCTGGGTCCTAACAAGGAGAAGGGCGGGGTATAAATTCGAAAAATATATAAAAATATAAAAAAAAATATCTCCTAGTCCATCTTGACACAAATCATCCTCACTGCGTTTTTGTTAGCCATGTATGAATTATTTTTTCAATTTTGGCAAGCTTAAGATATGTGCAGGGGTGGGTTGCTGTCAGTGGTGGGTTTCAAACATTTTTAGAACCTCTTCTCTAGGTGTGGCCTGCTTTGTGGGAACGGCTTGCTGGTCATGTGACTGGGTGGGACTAGCTTGGCAATCATGGCTTTCGATACCATCGACCATAGTATCCTATTGCACCGACTGGAGGGGTTGGGGGTGAAAGGCACCGTTTTACGGTGGTTTTCCTCCTACCTCTCCGGTCGGTCACAATTTGTGTTGAGGGGGGGGCAGAGGTCGACCTCGAGGCCCCTCACGTGTGGGGTGCCTCAGGGTCGGTCCTCTCGCCACTCCTGTTCAACACCTACATGAAGCCGCTGGGCAAGATCATCCGTGGTTGATCTTGCCCAGTGAGATCATGGGCAAGATCTCGTGGGTAGAATACCATCAGTACGCTGATGATACGCAGCTGTACATATCTACCCCGAACCACCCCAACGATGCCGTTGAAGTAATGTCCCGGTGTCTGGAGGCCGTGCGGGCCTGGATGGAAAGTAACAAACTCCGACTCAACCCGTCCAAGACCGAGTGGCTGTGGTTCCCGACGTCCCGGTACAGCCAGTTGATGCCATCACTGGCCATTGGGGGTGAACATCTAGCCCCCGTGGATAGGGCGCGCAACTTAGGCGTCCTCCTGGACTCCCGGCTGTCCATGGAGGACCATATGATGGCCATGGCCAGGGGGGCTTTTTACCAGGTTCGCCTGGTACGCCAGTTGCGCCCCCTACTGGACCGGGACGCCCTTCGCACAGTCACTCAAGCACTCGTGACATCCCGCCTAGACTACTGTAATGCTCTCTACATGGGGCTCCCCTTGAGGTGCACCCGAAGACTACAGCTAGTTCAGAATGCGGCCGCGGGGGGGATTTTGGGAGCCTCAAGGCACTCCCACGTAACACCACTCCTGCGCGAGCTGCACTGGCTGCCTGTGACCTTTCGGGTGCGCTTCAAGGTTTTGATAACCATCTTTAAAGCGCTCCATTGCACGGGGCCTAGTTATTTGCGGGACCGTATCCTACCCCATACATCCCTTCGTCCAATTTGCTCCCACAGAGAGGGACTTCTCTGGGTGCCGTCCACCAGACAATGCCGGCTGGCGACACCCAGGGGAAGGGCCTTCTCTGTGGCGGGCCCAATTCTCTGGAACGACCTACCCCCCCGAACTTAGGACTATCACGGACTTCCGCTCCTTCCGCCAACATCTGAAGACATATTTCTTCCATCTTGCCAGCCTGGCCTAATCCGCTCAATCACATTTGTAGACTGGATTTTAAATTGTTTTAATTGGATTTTAAATGGGTGAATAGGTTTAGGGAATTTTAGCACAGGGCATTTTGTATTTAATTGGATTTTAGCCTTAAGTCGTATTTATTATTGCTATGTTTTGTATTTTCTGTTTTAACTTCCTGTGCACCGCCCTGAGTCCCTTCGGGGAGATAGGCGCAGTTATACAAATTTAATATATATAAAAAATGTGACTGGGTGGGCGTGACCAACTTGTAAACTGTGATGAAACTCACTTAACAACGCTCTTGCTTAGCAACCAAAATGTTGGCTCAGGAACTCTGGCATTTGAAGCACGCAAGTCTTAAAGCTGTCCAGTTACCAGACCCTTGCACCTCTAACCCTTTAGAAAAAAAACCCCCAGGGGTGTTCCAACTTGACAGCTTTGAGACTTGTGGACTTCAACTCCCAGAATTCCTCCTCTCGCTCTTCCTCTTGATGATGGGCGGACGGGCAGGGGGAGGGAGCTGGAACCGGTTCTAAACGGCCCTGTAGATTTGTGGAACCTCTTCTATAGAAGAGCTTAGAACTGGCAGGAACCCACCCCTGGTTGCTGTGGATTAGCACGGGTTCGAGCAATTCTTTAGCTAAGGATCTGCCTAGTTTGGCAAACCCGCAAATCCTACTCCCAGCTGGCCCATCGCACCCACCCACCCTGCCCCTCCCAGAAGTCTCCACACGGCCCACTTGGAATGCCAGGTAAGTACAGGGCCTGGGTGGAGGCTTGGGAAGGGCAAAAAAGAAGCAATGGGTGGAAACTAATCAAGGAGAGAAGCAACTTAGAACTGAGGAGAAATTTCCTGACAGTTACAACAATTAATCAGTGGAACAGAAGTTGCCTCCAGAAGTTGTGAATGCCCCAACATTACAAGTCTTCAAGAAGATGTTGGACAGCCATTTGTCTGAAATGGTATAGGGCTTCCTGCCTAGGCAGGGAGTTGGACTAGATGACCTCCAAGGTCCCTTCCAACTCTGCTATTGTATTGTATTGTATTGTATTGTATTGTATTGTATTGTATTGTATTGTATTGTATTGTATTGTATTAAACAGGCCCATTTCCGGCTTCCGGAGGGCCTCTGGAGCCTGTGGGAGGCCATTTTTGCCCTGCCAGAGGCTCAAAGAAAGCCCCTCGGGAGGGTGAAAAATGGGTCTCCTAGAAGTTCCGTAAGGCTGGAAACGGGCCCATTTCCCGCCTCCAGCCCCCCCCCCCCCCAGAGCCTAGGGAGGCCATTTTCACCCTCCCGGAGGGTTGAAAAAAACCTTTGGAGCCCAGGGAAGGTGAAAATGCCTCCCACACCATGGTGCAGGAGGCCGACTAAGCGATGCCCACCATGGCCACGCCCACCTAGCAACCGGGCAGAGACCCCGTTGCTAAAATTTTTGAAGCCCACCCCTGGATATGTGGACTTCAAGCCCCAGAATTTCCCAGCCCGCAGGCAGACTAGGGAATTCTGGGAGCTGAAATCTACACCACTCAAAAATGCCAAGGTTGAAAAACAACATTGTTCTATATCCTGTCCAGAAACCTTTTAGATTAAGGAGGAATGCATCTGAGGGTTTCCTAGGGTTTTAAAAGCCTCTTGACTAGTCAAGGGCAGGATGTTCATTCGCATTCTTCTAGTCTCCGTTTCTGTCAATTTAATTATCTCTTGGGTTTTTAGTTCAGTTAAATCAGAAATCCAGAAAATGGGGGGGGGGGGGACCTCAATATTTCTTTACTCCAATGGCAATAGGTATTCTCCATAGAAACCCATGGTCCAGGAAACCCAAAATATCTAAATAAATATCTAAATCCTGTTGCCACTGATCTATTTTACTGCCTTGTTCTATATAATACAATAGCAGAGTTGGAAGGGACCTTGGAGGTCTTCTTGTCCAACCCCCTGCCTAGGCAGGAACCTTATACCGTTTCAGACAAATGGCTATCCAACATCCTCTTAAAGACGTCCAGTGTTGGGGCATTCACAACTTCTGGAGGCAAGCTGTTCCAATGATTAATTGTTCTAACTGTCAGGAAATTTCTCCTTAGTTCTAAGTTGCTTCTCTCCTTGATTAGTTTCCACCCATTGCTTCTTGTTCTACCCTCAGGTGCTTTGGAGAATAGCTTGACTCCCTCTTCTTTGTGGAAACCCCTGACCTATTTGATCATGGCAACTGCAGAAACCTACTTCGTAAGGAGACACACACACAGCCTGGGCCAATTGCCTGTCTGCCTCCCCCCTCCCCATGGGTCTGTTCTCTTCCCCCCCAAGGACTTCCTCTTCTAATAAAGCGAAGCCGAATCACAAACTGAAATATCAGCCTGTCTGCACCACCCATCCATTTAAACTCAAATCACGTCCCTCGGGAGAAGAAAGAATGTTCAGCTTTTCCCAGTTCATTCCATCCTGAAGGGCTTCTTTGTCTTTCGTCCTGCGATATCCTTTGTCCAGAGGTGAGAGAGGGTTTTTTTTTTAACTGTCAGGCTTTGGCCAGACAACCGCATGGAATTCACACGGAAGAGAGCAAAGGCTGGGTCTTTTTTAATGGTGGACGAGGGAATACAATTCCCAAAGCATGGGGATGCAGCTCTGTTCCAAATCTTCCAGAGTCGCCTTCTCACTTCTATTTATTTTTGCGTAATCCGGTTGTTGGAAGAAATGCCCATCTGGGTCTGGTTCTAAGTGGGGAGAAAGACACTGGAAACAATGGTGGCTGTTTGGAAAGATGGTTTTAATGGTGGGCAGGATCACATGGTTTGAGGTCCTGGGCAAAAATGGCACATGGGGGAGAGAGAGAGAGAGAGAGAGAGAGAAAAAGAGAGAGAGAGAGAGAGAGAGAGAGAGAGAGAGATGTACACCCTCTGTTGGGCTTTGAATTTGAGCTTGTATTCTGATTGGTTCTCAGACTCCCATGTAGCCATGCAGGGGCAACTCTGTAAGCTGTTGAGTCCCAAGCTTGCTTGACTCTTGCTGAGTGATGGTATAATGAAACGGCTTTGGGCAATTCCTATTATGCCTCTGCCTGAAGGAGGTAGATCTTTGTTATGTAGAATAGACTGGCCCAGGCCTTAATGGCCCATTGACAAAGGGGGGGGGGCTGAGTTTCTACCTCCCTTTTAGGGGAAATATTCTGCCCTTTTAATATTTCCTAAAATATTTCATTTCTCTAGGAGAAGGGGAAGGTGCTAACTTCCCACACGGCTTTATTATTGTTAAAAATTAATCAAGGTGGGCCAATTTACAGAACTCTGGTGGCACAGTGGTTAGAATGCAGTGCTGCAGACTAACTCTGCCCACAGCCTGGAGTTTGATCCTGACTGGACTCAACGTTGACTTCCATCCTTCTGAAGTCAGTAAAATGAGGACCCAAATTGCTGGCAGCAATGTGCTTCCTCCTCCTGTTGTGTCTGCAACAACAACCTTGTGAGGTGAGTTGGGTTGAGAAAGAATGACTGATCTAAAGTCCCCCAAGCAACTTTCATGCCAAAGGCAGGACTAAATCACCACAGTTTCCTGGTCATGACTCCAAATCCCTCAGCTAGCTTTCATGTCGAAGGCGGGACTAGAACTCACAGTCTCCCGCTTTCTAGCCTGGTGCCTTAATCACTGGACCAAATTAATTCTCTTAGAGCCCATCAGGAGTGAGGAAGTCTAATTCATGCTATCTTTACCTAGCAGATCATGGACCAAAACAGCTACAGGCAAGTGTCTATGGCAGGGATGTCCAAACTTGGGAACTTTAAGACTTGTGGACTTCAACTCCCAGAATTCCCCAGCCAGCATAGCTGGCTGGGGAATTCTGGGAGTTGAAGTCCACAAGTCTTAAAGTTCCCAAGTTTGGACATCCCTGGTCTATGGAGATTCTCAGTCATCCAGGTCACAGTTGTCCCAAAGGGGCTTTTTTCAAGAGGCAACTGGACTCTGGTACTACTTTGAAAACGTTTTGCTTCTCATCCAAGAAGCTTCTTCAGCTCTGACAGGATAGTGGGGATTGGAAGGACCTTAACGACCCACTCAGTGGTGGGTTCCAGATCCCGGTGCAACCAGTACTGTGCAACGCGGCCCGGTGTCCACCACATGAACGCACGCAGTGTGTGTGCACACGCAGCAGCACACGCGTGCGTCCTTACCTCCTGCGATGCGCCACGATGCCTCCGCGACACTCCAGAGGCTTGGCGGAGCGTCGCACAGGCACCGTGCTCTCTGTGCGCGGAAGCGCCGAAGAGCTCAAATACAGGTGAGGGCGGGTGGGCCCCTCCGGAACACCGTACCAGAACGGTACCTGATGCTCCCGGTAGGCCTGTACCGGAGGCGTACCGCCTGCAACCCACCACTGGACCCACTAAAAGAATGCAAATGCCCAGCTGTCTGCAAGGAGTATAAATCCTTCCATTCCCCACCATCCAGTCAGAGCTGAAGAAGCTTCTTGGATGAGAAGCGAAACGTCTTCAAAGAAAAAACAGAAAGTCCAGCGGCCTCTTGAAAAAAGCATCTTTGGGAGTTAGAGGCAAGGTCACGCGAGCATTTCATCCCATTGCACGCAGCTGTATTGACTCCAGGGAAGTCAGTTGGGGCCTTGTATCTTTTCTTGGTCATTTTCTCTTACCAAAAATTCCAGGATTTCCAATGGAAAAGCAAGACGCACAGATGCCCGGCCTTGGGAAACGAGGCATAAGAAGAATATTGTTTTTCCAGGCCCTGTCTGGAAATTCCAAGCACAAGAATGCTAGGGACATCTGTAAAGTCTGAATCACCACATTCTTGGCAATTGTCATTATGTTTATTTATTTTATTTATTATCTTGCCCTTATTGTTTTATATAAATAGCTCAAGGCAGTGAACATATCTAATATTCTTTCCGCCTGTTTTCCCCATAACAACAGCCCTGTGAGATGGGTTGGGCTGAGAGAGAGAGAGTGATTGGCTCAAAGTCGCCCAGCTGATTTTCATGCCTAAGGGGGAGGACTAGAACTCACAGCCTCCTTGTGGTTGGCCCAAGGTCACCCAATCGGCTTTCATGCCTAAGGGGGGATTAGAACTCACAGCCTCCTTGTGGTTGGCCCAAGGTCACCCAATCGGCTTTCATGCCTAAGGGGGGATTAGAACTCACAGTCTCCTTGTGATTGGCCCAAGGTCACCCAATCGGCTTTCATGCCTAAGGGGGGATTAGAACTCACAGCCTCCTTGTGGTTGGCCCAAGGTCACCCAATCGGCTTTCATGCCTAAGGGGGGATTAGAACTCACAGTCTCCTTGTGATTGGCCCAAGGTCGCCTAGTTGGCTTTCATGCCTAAGGGAGGGACTAGAACTAGTGATTTGCCCAAAGATCACCTAGTTGGCTTTCATGCCTAAGGTAGGACTAGAACTCACAGTCTCCTTGTGATTAGCCCAAGGTCACCTAGTTGGCTTTCATGCCTAAGAGGGGAACTAGAACTCACAGTCTCCTTGTGATTGGCCCAAAATTGCCTAGTTGGCTTTCATGTATAAGGGGGGGGGGGGGACTAGAGCTCATAGTCTCCTTTGATTGAGCAAGGTCACCTAGTCTGCTTTCATAGCTAAGGTAGGACTAGAACTCACAGTCTCCTTGTGATTGGCCCAAAATTGCCTAGTTGGCTTTCATGTATAAGGGGGGGGGGGGGAATTGAGCTCATAGTCTCCTTTGATTGAGCAAGGTCACCTAGTCTGCTTTCATAGCTAAGGTGGGACTAGAACTCACAGTCTCCTTGGGATCGACCCAAGGTCACCTAGTCTGCTTTCATGCTTATGGCAGGACTAGAATTCAAAGTCTTCTGGTTTCAAGCCCGGTGCCTTAACCACTGGACCAAATTGACTCTACCAACTATTCTACCAAGATTAAACCATGACAACTCTGCATCCCAGAACATGGGGGAATTAAGGAAATAAAGACAAAGAATTCTGGAGGAATTTTTAATGATGCCGTACAGCTCAGAGGGAAGAAATTCAGAGAAGAGCTTCAACTTTGAGCTGCTCTCCCCAAGCTGCCATGTTGGTCTGAAATCTGGAAGATTGCCAGTGTGTTTGTAGAGCCATTGCTACTTGTTAAGGATGCATATCTTGCTGTGCAGGACTCGTATATTCTCAATCAGAAAAATGTGGTTCCTTGTGCTGCCCATAATTAGCTGTGAATTGCAGGGCAAATGGACATCATTATGTATTTTTCTGAGCAGGCAACAAAGGAGTTGGTGGAAATGCAACAATTGTCTGGTGAATTTAACCCTTTCTGTCCAAACTTCAACCGGCTTTTTCTCTCTCTGCATTCCTTCCATTCATCTCTTCTGTCTCCTTCCAATTAATCCTTTCACTTGACAGTGTAAATCCTGCTCTCTTTCTCTCTCTCTCTCTCTTTGCTGTTTCTCTTGGGAGGAAATTTGTATTTTAGTGTATAAGAATGGTTTTGTGTGTGAGAAAGGGATTGAGGGAGTGGAAATTGATGTCATAAAATGGATATTTTCATTTTCAGATCATTAGCATTAATGTGTCACTATTAAGTCGACAGAATTTTGCCTTATCCTGGTCTTTCTACAGCAGTGATGGTGAGCCTTTTTGGTACCGAGTGCCCAAATTCAAATGAGCGTGTATGTGCTGGAGTGCCAGAAACCTGAAGACCAGCTGGCTGGAGTACACATGCCTGTTCCTTTGGGCTGTTTTGGGGCCATTTCCAGGCTGTTTGTGGGTCAAAAATGGCCTGAAAAACAACCTGAAAATGGCCCATAAAATGGCCCAAAAACGGTCTGAAAACGGTCCGAAAAAGAGCCGAAAAATGGCACGAAAAATGGCCTGAAAAACAGCCTGAAAACAGCCTGAAAAAACACCCCTTTTTTGGCTGTTTTCACTCCGTTTTCTGGCGCCTGTGCAAACCAGTTTACCAGTGTGCATGTGTGCGCCGGAAAACAGAAGAGCAGCTGGCCACGGCCCACGTGCCCACAGAGAGGGCTCTGCATGCCACCTCTGGCACACATGCCATAGGTTCACTATCCTGGTTCTACAGTTTCTGGCAGATGATGATGATGATGATGATGATGATAATGTTCATCAATTGTATTTACAATACAATACAATAGCAGAGTTGGAAGGGACCTTGGAGGTCATCTAGCCCAACCCCCTGCCTAGGCAGGAAACCCTATACCAGGGGTCTGCAAAGTCGGCTCTTTTAAGACTGGTGGACTTCAACTCCCAGAATTCCCCAGCCAGCTATGCTGGCTGGGGAACTCTGGGAGTTGAAGTCCACCAGTCTTAAAAGAGCCGACTTTGCAGACCCCTGCCCTATACCATTTCAGACAAACAGCCTGTTTTTGCCCCAGCCCCCAGGATCACTCTATCAGCTTCCTAATGCCCCTCCCTTTTTTTTTTTTTTTACAAAAAACGGGCCCGTTTTTGCAAAGAACGGGTTGTGTTTTGCTCATTTTTGCCCCCCCCCCCCAGGAACACTCTACAAGCCTCCTAAGGGCTATTCATGCCCTTCTTTTGGGAAAAAAAGGGGGGCGTTTTTGCAAAAAATGGGCTGTTTTGGGAAGGTTTGCAGAATGCAAAAACTTTTTTTTTATTTGCCTCTTCAAAACCTTGCTGCGTCGTGTACTCCAGTGCATGCTATACTCCAAAAACTACAATATATAGTCATAATAACATTCCTTTCTCTGAGAGTCAAGGACATCTTGCCTTGCACCTGGGAGGGCTATGACTGGGAGGCATCTCCAGTTGGGACAGTGCCTGATTGGACCATGTAATGCAGGGGTCCCCAACCCCCGAGCCGCGGACCGGTGCCGGTCTGTGGCTTGGTAGGAACCGGGCCGCAGGGCTGGAGAGGAGGAGGAGGGAGGAGGGGGCAGCCCCCTGGGCAGAGCGCGCAGGAGAGTGCAGGCGCGGCTGTTTGCGCCGTTGGAGTGCGGCTCTTCCTCCACCCTCGTCGACGGTGGGACTCCTGGCCGCCGATTCCCTTCCTCCCTCCCCCTTCCTCCCTCCACAGCCGGCATGCCGGCCACTCGTCGTCTTCCAGGGGCTGCCGTTCCTCTCACACACACATGGAGGCTTCTCAGCTCCTGGAAGGAGCCTGAGTGAGTGAACGAGCAACCAAGCACGGCGGGTGGGCGACGGGGGGGGGGGCAGGCTAAGGCGAGTGAGCGCGGGTGGGCCGGGCTGAGGAGGCTCCGTGGGGGACGGGCGGGGCGGGGACGACGACAGACAGACAGACAGAGAGAGGCACAGACACAGAGAGAGACAGGGAGGGAGGGGGGAATCAGAGAGTGACAGACACACACAGAGAGACAGAGAGAGGGAGGGAGGGAGAGAAAGAGACGCAGAAAGTGATTAAGTGCGTGAATGCAAGACAGACAGACACACACACACACACACACATATAGTGACAGATGGGCGGACGAAGGGGAGAGAGATAGAGAGAGAGAGAAAGAAAAGGAGAAAGAAAGAAAAAAATGGGAGAGAGAGAGAAAGAAAGAGAGAGAGAAAGAAAGAGAAAGACAGACAGAAAGAGAGACAGAAAAGAAAGAGAAAAAAGAGAGAGAGGGAAAAAAAGAGAAAGAGAAAGAAAAAGAGAAAGAAAGAAAGAGAAAGAAAAAGAAAGAGAGAGAGAAAGAGAAAGAGAGAAAGAAAGAGGGAAAGAAAGAGAGAGAGAGAAAGAGAGAAAGAAAGTGAAAGAAAGAGAGAGAGAGAGAAAGAGAGAAAGAAAGAACGTATGACCACAATTGAGCCCAAAAGTTTGGTTGTTAACCAAGACCATTGTTAAGTGAGTTTCACATTTTCCAAGTTGGCCACGCCCACCCAGTCACATGACTGCTGAGCCACTCAGCCGGTCCGCAAAACTTTATTTAAAATGAAACCGGTCCCTGGTGCAAAAAAGGTTGGGGACCCCTGATGTAATGGACATGAAGGTGCTGGACAGGGACTTGGGCTTTCTTTTGGATGGGGAAAACCTGGAAGCTTTCAGATTCGGGTTTTCCCAGATGTGCCAATATGACATCTCTAATAAAATGGAACTTGGAGGAACTTCAAGCTTTGGAGTCTTCTTTCATTGGGGGTGTTATTTGGAATCCTGACAGCAGAGAGTATAGCAGGGGTGAAATCCAGCAAGTTCTGAAAAGCTCTGGAGAACAGGTAGGCAGAAAATTTGAGAACCAGTAGTGGAAATTTTAAGTAATTTGGAGAACCAGCAAATACCACCTCTGGCTGGCCCCAGAGTGCAGCGAGAATGGAGATTTTACAGTATCCTTCCCCTGCCACCCCCACCAAGCCATGCCCACCATGCCACACCCATGGAACCGGTAGTAAAAAAAACTGAATTTCACCACTGGAGTATAGCAAACCCCTAAGGGAGGTATCCAAAAGCATCTTTACACACCTGGGCACTGATATATTTCCCCATGCTGCACAAAAGGGCAATATTTGTGACTCCCCACCACACACACACACACCACTGGGTGTTCTGTTTCTTTCTTTAGCCTCTGTTCTCAGCAAGCAAGCACCCCCTGGCCTTGAGAAACCGGCGAGCGTTGCCGGCATCTGGGTGAGCCATTGTTCCTTTGTGGCAACGAAGAATGCCAGCAAGGAGAGCCAACCGAATGCAGCCAACGACTTGTACATTTGTATTGGGTTCAGGCCATGTGTCAAGGCAGGTAATAGCGGTTAGCATTTGGCAAGGACAACGGGGAAGCTGGAACGGAGCCAGTGGTTGATTTTGGTCCTTTCTCCTCTTTTGTGCTATTGTAGGTACAAGAGCAGCTGAGGCCAGTTCGGGAGCTTTCCAAGCACCAGGAATTTGCTGCCTCTTAACGCTCTGGCCTGCTTTTCTCATTACTGCTCCTGGAGAAACGGAGCAGGATGGAGAAAGGGAGGCAGGGAGGATGCCAAGCCACAGGCTCGGACCTTAGAGGTGTCTTGTAAAGCTCGATTTCTCCCACCCGGTGGAGGTGGACAAGCAGGCACGTTCCTATGTTTGGAGGCCGGGGTGGGGGGTGGGGGTGGGAGGTTTGGTTCTCCTGAATTTCCAGGGAGGAAAACGTCTAGCTGAAACCAATCCATGCTTACTTTTTCCCCCTCCAAACGTAGCCTAAACAGGTTTTTGGGAAGAGAGCAAGTCTCTGTTGGGACTTCTTTCCATGAATAATATTTAAAAAAAAGAAACAACACTCACTTTTTTTTTTAACTGATTGAAAAGCCTAAAGCTCAGTCCAGGGCGTTGCCCTGGGTCCGCTTGGAGAAGGGTGGGGTATAAATATAATAAAATAAAATAAAAATTAAAAAAAATAAGGGTAGGGGTCTCTAACCTTGGCAATTTTAAGCCTGACGGACTTCAACTCCCAGAATTCCCCAGTTAGCTGGCTTGGGAATTCTGGGAGTTGAAGTCCATCAGGCTTAAAGTTGCCAAGGTTGGAGACCCCTGGTCCAGGGGACCAAAGATGGCAGGTAGTCGTCGACTTATGATCACAATTGAGCCCAAATTTTCTGTTGCTAAGCAAGACAGCTGTTAAGTGAATTTTGCCCCATTTGACATGCTTTCTTGCCACACTTCAAGTTAAGTGAATCACTGCAGTTGTTAAGTTAGTAACAAAGTGGTTAAGTGACTCTGGCTTCCCCATTGACTTTGCTTGTCAGAAGGTTGCAAAAGTAGAATAACAGAGCTGGAAGGGACCTGGGAGGTCTTCTAGTCCAACCTCCTGCTCAGGCAGGAAACCCTACACTATTTCAGACAAATGGCTATCCAACATCTTCTTAAAAACTTCCAGGGTTGGGGCATTCAAAACTTCTGGAGGCAAGCGGTTCCACTGATTAATTGTTCTAACTGTCAGGAAATTTCTCCTCAGTTCTAAGTTGCTTCTCTCCTTGATTAGTTTCCACCCATTGCTTCTTGTTCTGCCCTCAGGTGCCTTGGAGAATAGTTTGACTCCCTCTTCTTTGTGGCAGCCTCTGAGATATTGGAAGACTGCTATCATGTCTCCCCTAGTCTAAGGTGACCAGATATTCAAAGTTCCAAAGCGGGAAACCGTTGATGGGAGGGTGCGCCCTGGCACGTCACGCGCATGCGCAGAGGGCGTCAGGGCCGAGGAGAGGGGCTGCGCACACTCTGGCGCGTCACGCGCCTGCGCAGAGGGCATCGGGGTCGGGCCGTGCTCCCACCCGCCCCCATGGGGCCCTCTTTAAAGGTGGCGGCGGCGGCCCGGCCCAGCGGCGCTGAGAGCCGCAGGCTCGGGCCGCCGCCGCTGCCTTTAAAGAGGGAGCCGCAGGGGCGGGTGGGAGCGTCCCCCCCACCCTGACACCCTCTGTGCAGGCATGTGATGCACCAGAGCGTGCACAGTCCCCCTCCTCGGCCCCGACGCCCTCCCCGCCCGAGCCGGTGCTCAGAGGCGCATGCCTCTGAGCGTGTACAGAGCCACCTGCCCACAAAAAGCGGGACATTTTGAAGAGGCAGCGGGGCGCGGGACATCTGAAGGTGAACCGGGACTGTCCCGCCAAAAGCGGAACATCTGGTCACCTTACCCTAGTCCTTCTTTCTATTAAACTAGACATATCCAGTTCCGGCAACTGTTCTTCATATGTTTTAGCCTCCAGTCCCCTAATCCTCTTTGTTGCTCTTCTCTGCACTCTTTCTAGAGTCTCCACATCTTTTCTACATCGTGGTGACCAAAACTAGATGCAGTATTCCAAGTGTGTCCTTACCATGGCATTATAAAGTGGTATTAACACTTCACATGGTTCTATCCCTCTGGGATGACATGACCTCAGGACACTAACCATCAAAAATATGAATGAGTTGCTAAGTGTCTGAATTTTGATCACGTGACCATGGGGAAGTTGCAACGGTCGTAAGTGTGAAAAATGATCATGTCACTTTTTTGAGTGCTGTGACTTTGAATGGTCACCCAACAGTTGTCGGTCAAGGTCTACCTTTAACTGCAGAAAGCGGAGAATTAAGAAACTCCCACCTTCTCTCATGTCCAATCTAGTCACATGTCCTCCTTCATAACATTTGGTTTCCTCTTGAGGCGGAAAAATTAAACACAGGTCCACCCACAGTGGATAAAACAGAACCATATATTTTGCAATAAATAACTTAGAGATCTAACATAGTTTACTGGCTCCAGAGAAGCAGGAACCTCTTGTGAAGAAAATGCTTATCATCCAATTTCTGTGAAAGAATCTTCTCCTTGTCCCCTGCCCCTTCCAGTCTCCATCTTCAAACCCAAGGTAAAGGTTCCCCTCGCACATATGTGCTAGTCATTCCCGACTCTAGAGGGCGGTGCTCATCCCCGTTTTAAAGCCAAAGAGCCAGCGCTGTCCGAAGATGTCTCTGTGGTCATGTGGCCGGCATGACTAAATGCCAAAGGCGCATGGAACGTTGTTACCTTCCCGCCAAAAGTGGCTCCTATTTTTCTACTTGCATTTTTACATGCTTTTGAACTGCTAGGTTGGCAGAAGTTGGGACAAGTAACGGGAGCTCGCTCCATTACATGACACTAGGGATTTGAACCGACAAACTGCCGACCTTTCTGATTGACAAGCTCAGCGTCTTAGCCACTGAGCCACCACATCAAATCCAAACACAGACCCAAATTTTGGGTTCCAAATCAGACGGTCCAAAGATGAAATTTAATTAGCAGCCCTCTCTTATTTTATTAATATCTAAAGACATAACAGAGCAGGATGGATAAGTACTGCAGTGTGTTTTTTTCAATACTTTATTATACTTTCCCCATCCATAATACCTATTGTAGGTATGCATTTGTTAATAAAACATTACAAAAAAAGGCAATTTTGGTAGCATTGCGTGATGGTCCATATTAAGATTCTTTTGTTGTTGTTGTGTTTTAGCTGTGTGGTTAAACACCACACAAAAAAAATTCTTGCCAGATAGCAAATACATTGATTTTTCTCAGCATGAGACTATCTGAAAAGTGCACAAAGAACCTCAAGGAACAGAAAAGTGGACAATTTCCAACACTTTTCTTTGACATTCTTTGTGCACTTTCCAAACGCCCTCAGGCTGAGAAAACCAGTGTATGTGCTATATGATAAGAATCTTTTTTTGTGTGGTGTTTACCCACACTACTAAAACACAACCCAAAAAAAGAACCCTGGAAATGGTCCAACAATGCAATCATTCTGATATTAACTTAGACATTTTCTGAGAAATAAACATTTGAGTTTAATAACAGAGAAATGCCGTGGTTTTTAAGCGAACCCATTGCAGTATTTGCAGGATCCTGGAAGCAAATACCGGTTTCCAGAAAAAAGAAAATATTGTAAATTATGGTCATGTCACCACAGAATGCTGCAAGTAGCAATAAATGCCAGCCAGTTGCAAAGGGCCCAAAATGCGGTCACATGGGAAGTGCCCTGGTTGTTAGAATTTTGAACCTGGGTCTCAATTCCCCTTTTCAAGGTCCGTCGTGGTGGCGTGGCGTTCGTATGCTGACCCTGTAAACCGCTTAGAGAGGGCTGTAAAGCACTGTGAAGCGGTATATAAGTCTTAAGTGCTATTGCTGTTTGTATCGTAACTTCAAGCAATCTCTAAGCAACCAGTCATAAGTCAAGGACCGCTTGTAGAGTGTTTCACTGTTGCTTTGTGTCGATGACACGGGAGTGACAGGAAGATTGTTCAACTGCAAAGGCAAGAGATGCTCCTTGTGTGTTAAATCTCTAGGAATGTCCATTGAGCAGTGATGCAAAAGAAGGCAAAGAAATGTGCCAATAGTAGGAAAAAATATATGAAAAGAACCAGTTGTGCGTACTTCGGTTCTGAATCAGGTTGTAGCTAAATTGTAATCCAGGAAAAATGATGAGCAGAACAGAAAAGAGAACGGATAAAGGAATATTATATGAGAAACCATTTTCCTTAGAAAAATAAAGAGTACAATGGCATAGATTTCACCTGGGATGGTGAGTGGGACTGTCCAGTTGAAACTCCACCCTTTTTTGCCTAAAAGGGGCGTGGCTTTGATTGCATGGGGATGGGAGCCATCTTGATTTTGCCCCCCTATGAATGTCCCTGCAGATGGTATAGTAATAGTTTAGAAGTCTCAGGACATAGCAGATCTACAATTGGGACCCGGAAGGGAGATTTATCACATTGGATTATGGAGATTGACAGAATGTACTTCATGATGTGGTACATATTAAGATGAATTCTGAAGGCCATGGAAATAAAACCCACTGCAGTGAGCCTCGCTCACTCAGATACCCATCCGGAGGAGCTGCAGAGTGCGGTTGGATCACAAAGCTTGACAAATGTTTCTTCATGCTTCTCACTGTTGGATCGGAGAAGTACCCACCCTTCTTCGGTGGCTGGGACGGCGCTGTGTAGAAAACGCGGTCCGTAAGCCAGACGGGTAAGATACCACTTGAGAAGGGCCCCGGAGTTGTTCGTTGGCACTCATCTCACGGCGCATCTCGGTCAATGTCTGGGACGGGGATTCAAGCAGACGTTGGAAGAAGCTCTTTGTCCCGACTGGCTTTTCGTAACAGGTAAAAGTCAGAGCCGTGCCCCAATCGGACTTCATCTCGCGTGAAAAGCCATCTGAGGCGCCAGCAAAGCAGCGCCCAATTGCAATCTCCTTGGCAAGGTGTGGATTCTGGTCAGTCACGGTGTAGATGCCATAGTTGTGTCCTAAGGGATCCACTGGCGCCAGCATGGAGAAAGCCATTGTGTCATTATTTTCCACTAGAGGCGGATGACGACTTAGATACTCCCTCAAGTAGCTGTTGATTGCCGTGCGGTGGCAACTCCCTTGTGGGATGACAGATACTACAGTCCTGTCCACCATTCCTTGGTCAAACAACATCCCACTGCATTTGAATTCAACGCAGGCTGCCGAGCTGTTAAGTATGTCAACGTCCCGGATGCTACGGGAATCCCTTAGGCCATACAGTTGTCCACGAGTCCTTGGATGACTGCCACCCACATTTCGTGACCTCACCATGTATTCATGTGGCCCATTAATCTTCACTTTGATATAGCAGGCTCGGAATTCTTGAGGGTTCGGCCACCAGGAGAGGTAGTCTCCCGTCCAAGTGGTCAGGTCAGTCTCTTTAAAAGGCACAACATTATATTCATACTTGTCCACCTCCACTCGGTAAAATCGGAAGTGGTTGGCTGTGACAGGAGCCTGATCACACTCCTTCAGATTTCGATAGGCGTAAATGGGCCCATTGGTCTCATCGATATTGTTCTGGTTGGGTTTGGCAAGGTTGATCCTGAAAGCGGTCTTCTTTAGGGCAGGGTCCTCATGGTCGGTTCTCTGGTAGCCAAGCTTGTTGAGGTAAGGTTGAGAGACACCTATAGCCCGAGGGTTGAGCTTTGGGCTTGAAGGAACAGCCTCCAGTTCCTCTCCTCCCATGGTTGCTGTGACATAGGCCGTGTAGGCATCAGCCCTCTCGTCGTCGCAGAAAGCAGGTAAACATGCACCGTTGGGACCTGTCACCACACTGTCAAATCGGCCCCAGGCCCGAGGGTTGGAAGGATAACCAGGCCTGGGCTCCAGATTGATGAGCGTCACGATGACTCCCTCCAGCTGCTCACTAGGGTAGAACTTTTCATTGATGTATGTTCTGACTTTGACGAAGCAGCGTCGTCTTTCTGCAACATCCAGATTGAATAGGCGCCTTTCCCGGACTTCCAAGTTGCCGATCAAGAAATTCCTCTCTTCCCGTTTCTTGCGTTTCTTCTTGGCCAGCTTGAGAGGGGCTTCTTCCTCCCACAGGCCTGTTATAGGATTGAGGGACCAGAGTTTCATTTTCTCTGTATGTTCCAGTGTTTTGATGAGGTCCGTGTCCATTTTTATCTCCGCCCGCCCGATTTCTAAGCCCTGGTGTGTTTCTTCTTCCCAGAAATCCATTGAAAACATGCCATATGTCCTGAGAGGGAAGAGATCCCCTTCGGCATTGATGAAATTCAGGTCACTAGAGGCAGTGCTCACTGTACCGATGTCCCGTGGGTCCACAAAAGTAATGCTTGCCTTGACGGTCCCATTGTAGACCTGCCCATCAGATCTGAAGAAAGATCCAGCTGGGATGACTATCTCCCCAATAGGATGTTCTCCAGATACTTCTCCCAATGGAATAGTATTAGATTCCATTGATGCCAGGTCAACCGGCTTCTTCTTCCTCATCAGTTTGACTTCCTGGTAAACAGCCCCACCACGTTGGTCAAGTGGGAAAACCTTGACGGCGTCTACAAATTTCTGCATCCGATCCACAAACTTGACCACAAGTCTCTCTGTGTTGGGGGGCACCTCTATGGTGAATGTGCCTTTATACCCAGTGAAGCCAATTTTCTCTGCACCCAGATAGATCTCACCAAAGCGGAGAGGTTCGCCATCGTCAGCGGCTGATGCTTTGCCCCGAACCAGGACTTTGGGCCGTGTACAGGTGGAACAACCACACTCTGCAACCACTTTGACGGGAAGGATGTAACCAGTGCAGTGGATCTCTCTCACTTCCATGCGTTGCGTCCCACAACAATGCTGAGTAGCTTCTTGGCACCGCAGGCCATCTGAAGAGTTTCCAGCACAGGGAGTACTGGGACAATGACCAACGTTGTAAAAGTGGGAACCTGTTGCCTCTTGAAAACAATCATCAGGGAGTTTTATGAGGTATTCCTCTGGCCGGGGTCTACATGCTGGAACATCTGGACCTGAAAGAAGAAGAAGACAGGATAAGATTAGGTATCCTGTTAAGACACAGTTATACTAGATTTGTGACATTTATGAATAGCAGGCAGCAGAGTTGGACAGTGAGGAGGTTGGGGAGGAACGTGGGCCAGTCCTGGAGGCTGGGGAAGGCTCAGGCAAGGGTTCTGTATCAGAGGCAGAGATGGGGCCAAGGCTGTCTGGCAGTTCTCAGCAGCCTTTGGAGCTAGACAGCAGTGAGGCAGAGGAACAGCTGGAGCCTGTTCCCAGTGTGTGTATGCACAGAGCTGTCAGAAGAAAAGAACAGCTAAAAATCAGGGTCGACTTGGGAGTAAAGCCACAAGTGGATGGTGAATTGCCCCTCCCATAGGAAATAAAAGAGGAGGGAAAGGGGAGTGGGCTTTTGCAGGAAACAATTTGTTCATTCGTTTCAGGAGTGTGAAGATCTGTCCGTGAATCTCAGAGACTCTGTGCCAAGTCTTTCCTTGCACAGTACTGTGTTTGGAAAATATTTACATGGCATCTTTCCAAGCTAGATAAGGTCCGTGGTCATAAATATTCCTTTGAAAGACTGTTTGCCAGGCCTTTGCTGAATGTGAATGAGAGGAATTCACATTTGTTTAATAAAAGGGGTTTTGTTGGGACCAGGAATCTGCTTCGTGCTTTTTGGGGTCAGAACACTCAGTCCATCTTTTGTTCCTGAGAAGCTAATACAGCATATTACCTCCAGCACCGAGAAAGATTTCAATCTGAAAACTTACGGGAATCCTGTAAAATTCAACACTGAACCCAAAGGCACAAACACAAGAATTATGATGATCTTTCTTTATAAGCTGCCCAGAGTTGCCGGTGGGTGGGCAACTTTAGGAATCAAAATAAATACGGCAGGCATTATGATTCGTATACCGCAGTGGCTATATGTTCACCCAGTACTGAGCCAAGCTCAAACAAACCACACTATCCTGAAACCAGATATTTCAAGAAGGCCCTGTCACAGAAAAAAAGCAGCTACTTACTTATTACTGTCAAATGGGCAGCAGAGGATTTGATTGAACTGTGGTTATTGCTTGCTTTGCAGTGGTATAAGCCAGCTTGGTGAGTTCTCAAATCACGTAACACTAAGCTCCCGCTGTAATTGTATGTTTTCCAGTTCAGGAGCGTTCCATTGTGATACCTAGAGACACAGAAGAAGGGGATGGAGAGAGGCAGAAAGGAAAAAGAAAAAAGTCCACTTATGTTTGAATTCGCAGCAATTACCTTCTTCCTTAGTCAGTTCTGTCCACTGTTTCCACTCCCCAAACCTTCAAAAGCCAGTTTGCATTAAACCAGGGGTGGGTTCCTGCCAGTTCTAAGCTCTTCTATAGAAGAGGTTCCACAAATCTACAGTGCCATTTAGAACCGGTTCCAGCTCCCTCCCCCCGCCCGTCGGCCCATCATCAAGATGAAGAGCGAGAGGAGGAATTCTGGGAGTTGAAGTCCACAAGTCTCAAAGCTGTCAAGAGGTGCAAGGGTCTTGTAACTTGACAGCTTTAAGACTTCCGTGCTTCAAATGCCAGAGTTTCTGAGCCAACATTTTGGTTGCTAAACAAGAGCATTGTTAAGTGAGTCCCACCACATTTTACAAGTTGGCCACGCCCACCCAGTCACATGACTGCCAAGCCACTCCCACTCAGTCACATGGCTGGCAAGCCACTCCCACAAAGCAGGCCACACCTACAGAAGAGGTTCTAAAAATTTTGAAACCCACCACTGCATTAAACCATAACTTTTCTCACTGTTTTGTGCATGACACACTGAGATTTTAGGACGGGGCAAATAAATATAAGGATTGCCACAATCAAGCTCCTACTTAAGAAAAACTTCTTTTATTTTTTAGAGAAAGTGGTAAGTTGGAATACAAAATTGATTAAGTTTAAAATACAGTATGTTACTATTTCCGGTAACTCTTAGTAGACTTGTACAAATTAGGGCTGAATTATGAGTTTTTATGTCTATGGAGATTCTCAATCATCCAGATCAGGGTTGTCCCAAAAATGCTTTTTCAAAAGGTAACTGGACTTTGGTTTTCCTTGAAGACATTTTGATCCTCATCCAAGAGACTTCTCCAGTTCACTGAAGTCAGAGTTGAAGAAGCTGCTTGGATAAGAAGGGAAACCTCTTCCAGGAAAAGCAAAGTCCAGTTGCTTTTTGAAAAAGTATCTTTTTAAGTTTTTATAATTTGATTTTTTTTATTATAAGGGGTGATATGGGAAGAATGGATCTCCTCCTTATTGAAATATTAGAGAGGGTTTTTAATTTTCTAAAGTTTATATTTGTCTGGAGGGAGTGGGCAGTCATATTTTATATATTTTCTATTATCCCCCTATATCTTTGCACTTCTTTTTCCTTGCTTTGTACATTTTTCTTAATTTGTATTAGTCATTGGTCATTGTATTGGTAAACTCTAATAGAAAAAGGCTTAGCTCCTACTGACTATATGAATATGTATATTCTTGGCAGCAAAAGCTGCTTGTGGCATTCACTGCTCTCCAGGATGTATTTCACTTCCCAAGTCTAAGACAGTTCTTGGACTTTGCTGTTCTCCAGATTAAATATGTACCGTATTTTTCAGAGTATAAGACGCACCAGAGTATAAGACACACCAAGATTTTGAAGAGGCAAATTCTTTAAAAAAAAAAGTTTTGCACTCTGCAGACCTCCCCAAAATGGCCCGTTTTTTGTCCAAAAAAAAAGGGCATGCATAGCCTTTAGGAGGCTTATAGGGTGCTCGGGGGGGGGATGAGCAAAAAACGGCCCATTTTTCACTCATTTTTGCCCTCCCCAGTCCCCAGGGGAGCACTAAGGAAGCCTCCTAAAAAGGGGTCCCCAACCCCCGGGCCGCGGACCGGTGGCGGTCCGTGGCTGGGTGGGAGCCGGGCCGCAGGGCTGGAGAGGAGGAGGAGGGAGGAGGGGGCAGCCCCCTGAGCAGAGCGCGCGGGAGAACGCAGGCGCGGCTGTTCGCGCCGTTGGAGTGTGGCTCTTCCTCCACCCTCGTCGACGGAGGGACTCCTGGGCGCCGCCGGACCGGCCACCGATTCCATCCCCTGCTGGCATGCCGGCCACTCGTTTTCTTCCAGGGGCTGCGGAGGCTCCGCAGGCGGGGGAGGGAACTGGCGGCCGTAGGGAGGGTTGCTCCGGCGGCGCGCAGGAGTCCCTCCGTCGATGAGGGTGGAAGAAGAGCCCCCACCATCCTCCTGCGTTCTTCCGCGTGCTCTGCCCAATGGGCTGCCCCCTCCTCCTCCTCTCCAGCCCGGCTCCTACCCAGCCACGGAGCGACCAAGCGAACGAGCGACCAAGCATGGCAGGCGGGCTGAGGAGGCTGGGGACGACGACGGCGACGACGACAGACACACATAGAGAGACAGAGAGAGGGAGGGAGGGAGAGATGGACAGAGACACAGAATGAGTGATTGAGTGAATGCAAGACAGACAGACACACGCACACACGCACAGAGTGACAGAGATGGGCGGATGAAGGAGAGAGACAGAGAGAAAGAAAAAGAGAAAGAAAGAAAAAGAAAGTGGGAGAGAGAGAAAGACAGACAGAGAGAAAGAGACAGAAAGGAAAGAAAGAGACAGAAAAAGATACAGAAAGAGAGAAAGAGAGAGAAAGAAAGAGAGAAAGAGGGAAAGAGAAAAAGGAAGAGAGAAAGGGAAAGAGAGAAAGAGAGAAAGAAAGAAATAGAGAGAGAGAGAGACAGAGACAAAGAAAGAGAAAGAAAGAGAGAGAAAGAAAGAAAGAAAGAAAAAGAGAAAGAAAGAAAGAAAGAAAGAAAGAAAGAAAGAAAGAAAGAAAGAAAGAAAGAAAGAAAGAAAGAAAGAACTTATGACCACAGTTGAGGCCAAAAGTTTGGTTGCTAACCAAGATCAGTGTTAAGTGAGTTTCACATTTTCCAAGTTGGCCACGCCCATCCAGTCACATGACTGCTGAGCCACTCAGCCGGTCCGCAGAATTTTCTTTAAAATGAAACCGGTCCCTGGTGCAAAAAAGGTTGGGGACCCCTGTCCTAAAGGCTATGCATGGGCATTTTGGTGAAGGGGGAGGGGTTCCAGGAGGCCAAAAATGCTCCATTCAGTGTATAAGACGCACCCAGATTTTCAGCCTCTTTTTTGAAGGAAAAAGGTGCGTCTAATACTCTGAAAAATATGGTGTGTGTGTGTGTGTGTATGTGCATGTATATATGTATTTATGTATACATATATAGATAAACCCACCATCCTCGCCTTTAGCTCACCCTGCTTTTGATTTTTTTTTTAAAAAGAGTCATCATTCACTTTAGAAAGCTTGCTGAAGTGGTGGTAGGGCAGATCAGGCTGAACAGAAAGGGAGCAGAGCCAAAGAACCAGGTGTTTCTCCCTTGTTATCCTGGCTTCGAAATTGCTTTTACCTCAGTTCAACCTATAACTTGAAATGTTCTGCAGTGTGTGTGTGTGTGTATGTCCACTTGTAGTCACAACAAACACACACACAGAGTTCTTTTATTTTTTTACATGGATATTTTGGTGATGTTTTCAAAAAGGCTTTGATCCATGTTCCCCAATTGTATAATCTCAACATTTTATAGGCTTGTTTTTCAAAGAGGTTTATGTGGAATAGTTTAATGTATCATTTTTGGCCCTATAAAACATAGCCTTGTTTTGGAGAAATAAAGGCCAGCTCTTACTGGCAGCCTTTATTGGCCTAAGATCAGAGACAACAAACGTAGTGATTGATCAGGGTGTCCCAAATTTCCACAGATATCTTTTGGCATCTACTGAAAAATTGTTTTAGATTAGAGGGTCTCAGGTGAGTGACAGGTGTCATGATAGACTGACATTAATTTTTAATAGTTTGTTTTCGGGCTTATGTTTAATTGACCAGATCTTACTCTGCTTGTATTTTTTTAAACTTCTGAGGGTCTCAATTAAGAATAGCAAGTTTAAATTTGAAAAAGAAATAAATGTGAATGTTGCTTTCTCCATGAAATGTTAGACCTGCCAATCTTCCTCAGCCTGAAATCTGGGCTGCAAAAAAACAAATGATCACCAGATGGCAGCAAAGAGATGCAGAAAACTCTCCACTTCGCTTCCACCTGTCAGGGATCCAGTTTTTCCTGTTTACTAGCACCAGCCCTCAGTGTTCTCATCTGCAAAATGGTGCATAGCACTGACTTAATCATACAGGGTTGTCTGTTGGGATTATTGCTGGATAATCCACAACAAGTTCCTGTTTAAAAACAAGAGCGAGTAATGCAAGTTCCAAAGTTGTGATTGCAACTTCCTCCCACAAAGACACAAAGACTCTAAGGCAGGGGTCTCCAACCTTTGCAACTTTAAGTCTGAAGGATTTCAGCTCCCAGAATTCTCCAGCCAGCAAAGAATTCTGGGAGCTGAAATCCTTCAGACTTAAAGTTGCAAAGGTTGGAGACCCCTGCTCTATGGCAAAGGTGATAGTAGCAAGAGAAAGTGGTTGAGGACTTCTTCTTTTGTTCCCTCCATCACTTCAGCTTTTTATTCCCAGAGAATGAGGCAGGCACACGTTCAAATCCCACTATGAGTTTTCCCCCTGCTCTCCTGAATTCCACCTGCAGCATGACTCACCAGTAATATTTTTGGGGTTCAGGGGTGCCTTGGGCACTGCAGCAAAATCTCACTTTTTCTCCAACCATCCTCACTTTTGATTCAGGACTGGTCACCATGTAAAGTTGTTCTGCCATGGATGGGATGGGAAGGGAAGGAAGAAGGGAGACAGAAGGGAACGAAAGAGGGAAGGGAAAAGACAAACAAAAATATTAATCTGACCAAAGTACTTTTGTCCCACCAAAAACAGGCAATTTATGGATGATGAGTTTTCCCTTCAGCGTTTTATGGGTTTGCTATGCCTCCAAAATTGGCTAGCCGACTTCCAATTTTAGCTAGGACATCTCCAACATTAATTCCAGAATTGAGGCCTGTGTAATTTGTCAGTTTTTATGACTTTCAAGGAAGTGTTACACAACAAAGTTTACATCTAGTAGACGCGGTCACACCATATACTGTTTCACAAGGTCAGGGGATTGTTATTTTTTCTGGCCAAGTACAAACTCCACCTGCTTTTGGGTTGCCTCACCGGCCAATCTATTGAAAAAAAAAATGGGTTAATTCAGTAGCCGGGTTCAGTGTCTTTGACCCAGAGTTCAATTAAAATGCCTTCTACCCAGGGGTGGGCTGCTGCGGATTCACACGGGTTCGAGAGAACCTAGCTAAAAAACTGGCCAGTTCGGAGAAAATCTCACCCCTGGCTGGCCACGTCCACCCTGCCCCTGCCCTCCCAGGACTCTTGTGATGTTAGTACAGAATGCGGCCGCGCGGGTGATTATGGGCGCCTCAAGACAAACCCACGTAACACCTCTCCTGCGCGAGCTGCACTGGCTGCCTGTGGCCTTTCGAGTGCGCTTCAAGGTATTGACTACCATCTTTAAATCACTCCATGGCTCGGGGCCTAGCTATATACGAGACTGCCTCCTGCCCCATACATCCCTTCGTCCGATCCGCTCCCACAGAGAGGGTCTTCTCTAGGTGCCATCGGCTGGGCAATGCCGGTTGGCGACACCCAGGGGAAGGGCCTTCTCTGTGACGGGCCCGGCCCTCTGGAACGACCTACCCCCCAACCTTCGCACCATCTCGGACCTCCGCCTCTTCCGCCAACGTCTTAAGACGTATTTATTCCAACAAGCCAGCCTAGGATAGCCCCCCGTTTCTGACTTTTTAAACATAAATTATAATTTGGTAAGGTTTTAACATGGGTTTTAGCACGGATTTAATTAATTTAATATATTTTAATTGATGTATATTGTATTCTGTGGTTTTAAATAATGCCTGTGCGCCGCCCTGGGTCCTAACAAGGAGAAGGGCGGGGTATAAATTTAATAAAATAAATAAATAAATAAATAAAATGCCAGGTAAGCACAGGATCTATGCAGAGGTTCAGAGAGGATGAAAAATGGGCCTCCTGGTTTCCGGCCTCTGGAGGACCCCCGGATCCCAGGGGAGGCTGTTTTCACCCTCCCGGACACTTGAGGAAAGCCTCCGGAGCCCGGGGAGGGTGAAAACACCCCACCCTATCCCTCGTGGTGCAGCAAGCCGACCATGGCCACGCCCTGCTTCTATCCAACTCTGAGCGTAACCTCTGCTGCCCTTGGTGCCACTTCCAGTGCTGCCTCTATAGCCTATCTATTCCAGTCTTTCTGCCAGATTGCGGCGCCTTGATTTCTTTGTATTCAGAGAATATTAGTGGTTAAGATGCTGGCCTAGGAACCAGGAGGCCATGAGTTCTAGTCCTGCCTTAGACATGGAAAACCAACCGAGTGACTTTGGACCAGTCGCTCTCTCTCTCTCAGCCCAACCTGACCCATAGGGTTGTTGTTATGGGGAAAATAAGAGGAAGAAGGAGTATTAGGTATATTTGCTGCGTTGAATTATTTCTAAATCATAATAAAGATAAGATTTTAAAAATTCAAATGAATAACTATTAATTAGACCCATCGGTTTAGCCCTTTATCAAAATCTGGAACTAACTAATGTACATTGAAAATATAATTGTAAATGCTCCAACATTGGAAGTTTTTAAGAAGATGTTGGATAGCCATTTGTCTGAAGTGGTGTCGGGTTTCCTGCCTAGGCAGGGGGTTGGACTAGAAGACCTCCAAGGTCCCTTCCAACTCTTCTCTTCTATTCTATTCTATTCTGTGGGTGGAAGCTGCACAGTAAAGCAATCTTCCCATATTTTATTGGGGGTGGGGCTTCTTTCAGCCTGCCAATCAGGAATAGATAGTCCTCGATTGATGACCACAATTTCCCCACCCCCAGCCTGGTTCCACAGTGCACTTACCTAGTCTGTGGAGTATGATCTCCACCCAAGAGGTTCCAGAGCCATTGACAACAGGCGAGGCACTACCTGGTGCAAAGCGCTCAAGCGTAGCACTGACGTTGGTGCTATGGCCAGCACAGATGCCACGGATGGCGAACTGACCCCAACGATTGCTTTGGGCCAAGGGGGCGAGAGGCTGGTCTGCGAGGGATATCTGGGCATCGGCCAGGGGCATCCCATCGGCCCTCCGTACGGTGCCCAAGAGTGTGTGGTTGGGACAAATGCAGCCACTACAGTCCTTGTTGGGGATGCCGATGGCGCAGATAAGCTGGCAAGCTAGCAAGAGAGAACCAAGAGAGTGCATTAAGAGTCAGGTCTTGTTAGTGAAGGGGGTGGGGGGGAGGAACAAATGAGAATTTATAACGGGGGTGTCAAACTCAAGGCTTGAGGGCAGGATACGGCCCACGGGGTGCTTAGATCTGACCCATGGGACCACCCTGGAAACAGCAAAGGACTGGCCCGTGGTGCTGAGCCAGCAAAAATGGAGTTTGGACAGGCTGCAAGGGGTTCTCCTAAGCTCTATTTTTGCTGGCAGAGGTTTGTAGGAGTCTGTCGCAGCCCAGAACGGAGCTTGAGAGCCTGTTTTCCTTGTCAGAGCGCTCGGGTCACCACAGGTACCCCTGAGACATCGAGCCCCCCCTGGCAATGCCTCCCCTCCGTGAGATCAAACACAACTCTAATGCGGCCCTCAATGAAATCGAGTTTGACACTCCTGATTTATAACAAACTAGCTGATGATCTGCCATTGCCCAGGTATTTATAGATATCGAAGCTTTTGTCTGACAGGGAGCCATTGAGAGGGGGCTTTCCCCTCCTACTCCCATGCCCATCACCCCTGCCCTCCCCCTCCCCCCTCCCATGCACTCCTCTTTCCTGCCCTGTCTACAATCCTGGCACTTTGCCCCAAAGCATTTATCTGACAGGGAGCCATTGAGAGGGGCCTTTCGTCCCCCTACTTCCATACCCATCATCCCTGCCCTCTCCCTCTTCCCTCCCATGTGCTCCTCTTCCTGCCCTGTCTACGATCCTAGCACATTGCCCCAAATCTATCCGGCACTTCCCCATTGGTCCACTGGAGGGCGAACATCATGGCTGGCTTTCCAGAGGAAGCTGTGAACGAACTGACATCACAAACCCTTGTCGCTCTACTTACACTTGCTCTACTTAAGGGACGAGATTCTCTCTTCCCACTCCCATGACTTCATAAACAATTGCCACTCTAGGATGCTGCACTCGCTCTCCTTAACGGGCCAGGAGTTCCAGAGTTATGCTGGAACCCACAGACAGACAGACACACACACACACCAGTATTTATTTCCAGAGTGTAAGTCATCTGTGTACCAAGTTTGATTGACATTTCTCAAGGCACTTTAGAGTTATGCTGGAACATACACACACACACACACACACACACACACACACCAGGGGTGTCCCACCACCACCGCCGCCGGTATTTATTTCCAGAGAGTAAGTCATCTGTATTCCAAGTTTGGTTGAAATTGCTCAAGGTGCTCCAGAGTTATGCTGGAACACACACACATACACACACAGAGCCATTTTTATATATAGATAGATAGAAGATAGATTGAGGTCTGCTAGGTTTTTAGAAGAAATGCAGCAATCTCAAGGGAGGGGCTTCCAAGAAGAATGGATTATTACAGGGGTAGTCAACCTTTTTATACCAACCGCCCACTTTTGTATCTCTGTTAGTAGTAAAATTTTCTAACCGCCCACCGGTTCCACAGTAATGGTGATTTATAAAGTAGGGAAGTCAATTAAATTAAAAAAAAGCAAAGTGCTTCAGTATCGGACAAAACCCCTACCGCCCACCATGAAAGCTGGAACGCCCACTAGTGGGCGGTAGGGACCAGGTTGACTACCACTGGATTATAGCAACAGCAATATCACTTAATAATAATAATAATAATAATAATAATAATAATAATAATAATAATAATAATAATAATAATAATAATAATAATAATAATAATAATAATAATAATAATAATAATAATAATAATAATAATTTTAATTTTAATTTATAACCCGCTCTCTCTCCCCGAAGGGACTTAGACTTATATACAGCTTCACAGGGCTTTATAGCCCCCTCTAAGCAGTTTTACAGAATCAGCCTATTGCCCCCAACAATCTGGGTCCTCATTTTACCCACCTCGGAAAGACGGAAGGCTGAGTCATCCTTTGAGCCCATGGGAAATGCTGGGGGCCCCTGTCTTCAGCCAAAGGCGAAAACTGCATGTCCTGCATCTGATTACCTATATTATGTTGCTCCCCCCGCCCCGCTGCCTCCCTCCCGTTCAGGGATAATTTCTTCCCTTGTAGATTGCTTGACAACCTATCTCTCCCTAAACGCCTTTTCTTTTGCGTACAGGTTATGCTTCCCTGAAAGCTGCAAATCAGCTCAGCTCTGTAATCATGATTAGGGTAGTTAATTAGCACCCAGGCCCAGTTTGTGCTGCTATCTGAAATTGCCATGATCCTCCTTTTGTATGTATCCTAAGCTGCCAGGAGCACTTTTAAGCTTGCTGGCACCAAGGCAAGCCTTTCAACGTGTATTCGCCATTATGTGCTTTTAATCTCTTCCTTTGCAATGAGCAGAGATGCAAACATTGATTTCCCCTTGCTAATCGTCTCCCTAGAACCAGGGGAGGGTTGCTACCGGCATTGCTACAGGTTCGGCACGCAAAAGTTTTGTGTGTGTGCTCGCTTCGCTCACACGGCAAACGTGCGCGCCACATGGGGGCGCGTTTGCCCCTTAAAAGGTCTGTGCATGCGCACAATGTTAGAAAAGGGAGGGTGGGATGTTAAATTTTTGCAATGAAGATTGTTCTGCGCATGCGCAGAATCAAAAATCCAAATGGCGGCGCTGACGATAGAACCAGTTCTGAGGCATGGCAGTCTGAGTTACTACCTACCAAACCAGTCCAAACCAGTAAGAACCCACCTCTGCCCTAGAATCAAGGTGAGGATTTAGAAGGGTGGGGAAAAGACCTATAACAGTGATGGCGAACGTTTCGCTGCTCGGGTGCCAAATGGGCGCATACATTTGCGATAGCGCACATGTGTGTGCCAGACCCATAATGCAATGCCCTCCCCTTGGCGCATGTGTGCAGAACCCCCCCCCCCATGCATGCATGCAGGTCTCACTGAAGCCTCCAGCCTTCCAGTACACCTGTTGGGCTGTTTTTTTGCCCTCCCCAGGCTTTAGGAAAGCCTCTAGAGCCTGTGGATGACGAAAAACGGGCCCAATAGGTCTACCGGAAGTTCCGCTCTCCAGAAGGCAGAAAATCAGCTGGCCAGCGCGCACAGTGCTGGAGCTGACATATGGTAACGCCTCACATGCCCTCAGATATGCCTCCAGGTGCCACCTGTGGCACACGTGCAGGGGTGGCTTCCTGCCAGTTCTAAGCTCTCCTATAGAAGAGGTTCCACAAATCTACAGTGCCGTTTAGAACCGGTTAGTTAGTTAGTTAGTTAGTTTATTCGATTTATATACCGCCCTATTTCACCAAAAAGGGACTCAGGGCGGTGCACAGAAAGATAAAAACCCAACAATACAATACAAAATATAAAAGACAATGAAATTATTAAATCTGTGCTAAAATTTGGATAAATAAATTTAAAACCAATAAATATCAAAGTTTAAAAATATCCCCTAGTCTATTTCAGGCCGGTTCCAGCTCCCTCCCCCCGCCCGTCCACACATCATCAAGAGGAAGAGCGAGAGGAGGAATTCTGGGAGTTGAAGTCCACAAGTCTTAAAGCTGTCAAGTTTGAACATCCCTGGGGGTTTTTTTTCTAAAGGGTTAGGGGTGCAAGGGTCATGTAATTTGACCGCTTTAAGACTTACGTGCTTCAAATGCCAGAGTTTCTGAGCCAACATTTTGGTTGCTAAGCAAGAGCGTTGTTAGGTGAGTTTCACCACATTTTACAAGTTGGCCACGCCCACCCAGTCACATGACTGCCAAGCCAGTCCCACTCGGTCACATGGCCAGCAAGCCACTCCCACCATGTCACATGGCCGGCAAGCCACTCCCACAAAGCAGCCCACACCTACAGAAGAGGTTCTAAAAAAATTTGAAACCCACCACTGCACACATGCCATAGGTTTGCCATCATGGACCTGTAAGATTTGTAAGACCAGCTTTCTCATGATGTGAATTTGGGAATATGAACCTTCCCTGCTGTTAGGACTCCTCTCTGGCTAATTGGGCTTGTATCCTCATGACATTGTAAGTATTTAGGAGCAATTTCTCCATCTTTTCTAAGATTGATTAAAGTCTGGCTTCTCTCCTTTGGCATTCCTCCTGCAAATTCTAAATTAAATCTTTGACTTGCAGATTAACAGAAACGTTGCCTTTAAGAATATGTGCCAGGGAGAGCGAGGGCCACAGAAAAGAGTGGAGCTGTGGCCTAGAGGTGGAGCTCTCACCTCACAACCAGGAGGCTGTGAGTTCGATCCCAGATAGAGGCAGATATTTCTCTCTCTGGGCACAATGAGAATATATTTGCTGAACAAAGCTCCCCATTGGCGACAGGAAGGGCATCCAGCCATTAAATGCTCTGTTAGCTCCATTCAGTTTCCCAGACTGCAATGATTATGGGCGGGGTGTGTGTCGTTAAATAATGATGAATAAAATAAATGATTAATTTAATTGTTAATTTTAATTTAATTTTTAAATTTTTATTGTAAATGTCAATTGGTTTTTTGGGATATTTATTTAATCTCCCTTTTAACTTTTGTAATATGTGTTTTTTATGTTGTACGCCGCCCTGAGCCCTTTGGGAGAAGGGCAGCATATAAATCCAATAAACCTGAAACCATGATGATGATGACGGTGAGGGCCACAGAAATATGCATATGAGTCACATAACCTTTGAATAAAGGTTAAATAGAGTCAGAGAGATTCTTGCCATTACCTGGACAAGATATGTTGGCGCATATCTTCACCTCCAAGGGACGCCCCACACAATGTGAGTGCTTGGTTTTTTGACAACTTCGACGCCTCACTTGCTTCCCGCCACTGCCACATGTTTTAGAGCAAGGACTCCAGGCTCCCCATTGGCTCCATTTGAGTTCTGAGGGCGAGAGAAGCCACTGGCATTAATAATCAATTGTGCATTTGCCTTCATGGAACAACCGATCCAAACGTTTCTGAAACTGGCATACCTGACATCAGTCTTACATATTTTTACTTGGACTGAGCCCTCTGGAATTCAATAGCTTTGGTGCTCTCTGAGCTGGGTTGTTTTCTGGCGAACATTTTATTACCCTCCTAGGTAACATCATCAGTGGTAGCAGTGCTGATGTTACCTAGTTGGGTAATGAAGCCTCCCAATAGAGATAGCGCCAAGGACCTCACAGTTCAACCTTGAGCTGCAGATGTCTCTTCTATTGGCAATCAATACAGGTACAGATACATGCCCCATCACAAGGAAGTACTGGTGCAAAATTCGGAAATGGTTGGAAGAAATTACTGAGCGAAAAATGCAACTCAAACCAGAAGCCTTCTTATTAGGACTACTAGACCAAAAAATGGATAGACAATTTCAATACATAATCATTCACATACTCACTGCAGCCAGGATTGCTTTCGCACAAAACTGGAAAAAAATCAATACACCCGCAGATGAAATTATAATCAGAAAAATTATTGAATGTGCAGAAATGGACAAAATAACAATAGAACTAAAAGAAAGAGAAGAATTGGACTTCTCTAAGTATGGAATAAAATGTATAAGTGGCTAGAAATCAGAAGCCAAAACAGAAAATAGAGAATATAAATATATGGTGATACAAATAATTAATATTATTATAAGTGTTAATACTACTGTCGTTATATTATAGAATAAGGTTAAAGCAATAGGAAAGCCATGGAGAATGAAGAACCATAAAAGCTTAAGTAGGAAAGCCGATACAGAAGGCTGTAAAATTACTGTATATTGTTACGTATGTTTTGTGTTTTGTTCTTTCTTGTTGTGTTTTGTTTTACTGTTTTTAAAGATTAAAACTTTCAATAAAAATTATTTTAAAAAAAATACAAGTAGTCCTTGCCTTACATCAGTTCATTTAGTGACTGTTCGAAATTACAATAGCGATGAAAAAAGTAACATGACCATTTTTCACACTTAACAACCGTTGCAGCATCCCCAGAGTCACCTGATTTACATTCGGATGCTTGACAACAGATTCACATTTGTGACGATTGCAGTGTCCCAGGGTCATGTGACCCCCTTTTGCGACCTTCTGACAAGCAAAGTCAATGGGGAAGCCAGATTCATTTAACAACCGTGCCATTAGTTTAACAACAGCTGGGATTCACTTAACAAATGTGACAACAAAAGTCCAAACAAAAAAAGGGGCAAAACTCACTTAACAAATTTCTTAGCAACATAAATTTTGGGTTCAATTGTGGTCGTACGTTGAGGACTACAGTACCTGTAGCTTATATGCCTGCAGAGACATGCATAGAATTGTGCTTCAAAATCCGTGATCAAGAAAACTCGGTGATTACCTTTGTCCCCGTTTATTTAGAAATCCCACAAAGAGTTTTAGTTGAGGTGTGTCTTCATATAATACTGTTCTGACTCCCCTTACTGAGACTAATGACCAGACTGACTGCTTCTTGATTGCTTGCCCGAACTGACCTTGAACAGACCTGAAGCTTCTGAAACAAGACTACACACTGCGACTTGACACAAGGAAATCCGACTCTACAAACTATTCGTTGTTCTCTGCAAACATTTCCTTAACAGAGGCTTCCTTTTAAACCCTCTTGTGAGGGGCCAGTCATTAGGCAGCTGGGACTAATTACATCCTCCGGGTTCGCCTCTCCTGTAACTGACACTGCCGTCTTTCAATCCTTCTTAACCTGACATCAGGGACAAACTGGCCTTGATCCTCCCCACTACTCCAAGACCCAGATGCCTCCTGATGACTAGCCGGGCTCTCTGCTCTCTCAATCTCGCCCTCCTCCTCCAGAGCAGATTCATAGGACTCCTCACTAGAGGAGTCCATCAGCAGCTCATCCAGAGCCGGCTGGGCCACAACATAATACCATGCCACTTTTCTTAAACAAAACAGAGGTCCAGGGAACCCCTCACTAAAAAAAACCCTGTTTATTATAATAATTGTGAATGTGTATTATACTGATGTTCTTCAGATTTTACGGTAATCCCAACCATAAGGAAGGATGTGAGGATTACTTTGGAAAGTCAGATCTCTTGGCACAAGGAACATTTTGCCTCTGAAAGCATGAACATTAAGGTGGCTGAAGGCACCCTGCCCTGTCTTGCATTGACAAAGCTCTTTTGGATCAGTTGACAGAAGTTCCATTTTTATTCTCCTTCCTCTCCAGCCTCTACTCCCAAACCATAAACACGTTTCTTTTTTTGTTACAAATTTAGTCTATGACTTATGCACATGCAAAAAAAAAAAGTGCATTAAACCAAGTAAAAGTTCAGCGCCTCTCCCAACCAATTTTAGAACAGGAATTCTTGTGCCTGAGAAGGTAAGCAAAAAGAGACAAGCAGTTGGCTTGCTTCTCCAATCCAAAAGCACCCCGACCCACATTTTGAGCAGAGAAAATGCTGGAGATTTCCCCTAAAAGAATGTCTGCCCCGCAAGTTATTAAACGCCACTTGAAGAGTTGTATCACCTTTTCAATCAATCCGAATAGAGCTGAAAGGGATCTTGGAGGTCTTCAAGTCCAACCCCCTGCTCAAGTAGAAGACCCTATGCCATTTCAGACAGGGGGCTGTCCAGTCTTTTCTTAAAAGCCAGTGGTGGAGCACCTGGACGCACTCTTAAGCCCACAAAGCACAGTACGTAAGAATAGAATAGAATAGAATAGAATAGAATAGAATAGACAGTTGGAAGGGACCTTGGAGGTCTTCTAATCCAGGGGTCCCCAACCCCCAGGCCGCGGACCGGTGCCGGTCCGTGGCTGGATAGGAGTCGGGCCGCAGGGCTGGAGAGGAGGAGGAGGGAGGAGGGGGCAGCCCCCTGAGCAGAGCGCGCGGGAGAACGCAGGCACGGCTGTTCGTGCCGTTAGAGTGTGGCTCTTCCTCCACCCTCGTCGACGGAGGGACTCCTGGGCGCCGCCGGACCGGCCACCGATTCCCTCCCCTGCTGGCATGCCGGCCACTCGTTTTCTTTCAGGGGCTGCGGAGGCTCCGCGGGCGGGGGAGGGAACTGGCAGCCGTAGGGAGGGTTGCTCCGGCGGCACCCAGGAGTCCCTCCATCGATGAGGGTGGAGGAAGAGCCCCCACCATCCTCCTGCGTTCTCCCGTGTGTTCTGCCCAATGGGCTGCCCCCTCCTCCCTCCTCCTCCTCTCCAGCCTGGCTCCTACCCAGCCACGGAGCCTGACCGAGCGAACGAGCGACCAAGCGCGGCAGGCGGGCTGAGGAGGCTGGGGGGGGGGGGGACGACGACAGACACACATAGAGAGACAGAGAGAGGGAGGGAGGGAGAGAAAGATAGACAGAGACACAGAATGAGTGATTGAGTGAATGCAAGACAGACAGACACACGCACACACACACAGAGTGACAGAGATGGGCGGATGAAGGAGAGAGACAGAGAGAGAGAAAGAAAAAGAGAAAGAAAGAAAAAGAAAGTGGGAGAGAGAGAAAGACAGACAGAGAGAAAGAGACAGAAAGGAAAGAAAGAGACAGAAAAAGATACAGAAAGAGAGAAAGAGAGAGAAAGAAAGAGAGAAAGAGGGAAAGAGAAAAAGAAAGAAAGAGAAAGAAATAAAGAGAGAAAGGGAAAGAGAGAAAGAGAGAAAGAAAGAAATAGAGAGAGAGAGAGACAGAGACAAAGAAAGAGAAAGAAAGAGAGAGAAAGAAAGAAAGAAAAAGAGAAAGAAAGAAAGAAAGAAAGAAAGAAAGAAAGAAAGAAAGAAAGAAAGAAAGAAAGAAAGAAAGAAAGAACTTATGACCACAGTTGAGGCCAAAAGTTTGGTTGCTAACCAAGATCATTGTTAAGTGAGTTTCACATTTTCCAAGTTGGCCACGCCCACCCAGTCACATGATTGCTGAGCCACTCAGCCGGTCCGCAGAATTTTCTTTAAAATGAAACTGGTCCCTGGTGCAAAAAAGGTTGGGGACCCCTGTTCTAATCCAATTCCCTGCTTAGGCAGGAAACCCTACCCCACTTCAGACAAATGGTTTTCCAACTAAAACTTCCAGTGTTGGAGCATTCACAACTTCTGGAGGCAAGTTGTTCCACTGATTAATTGTTCTAATGGTCAGGAAATTTCTCCTTAGTTCTAAGTTGCTTCTCTCCTTGATTAGGAGAAGAAGCAACCCACCCATTGCTGCTTCTCCTACCCTCAAGTGGTTTGGAGAACAGCTTGACTCCCTCTTCTTTGTGGTATCCCCTGAGATATTGGAACACTGCTATCATGTCTCCCCTGGTCCTTCTTAATGTAAGATACGTTATGTGAAAAAAAAATTAAATAATAGGTTTAGGAAGAGGAAGCAAATAATTAGGAATAAATACATTTTGGCAAAATGATACTTCTTTATTCATTAGATCGATATACAACCTTAGCTGTAGGAACTGCAGGGTTAAATAATACTCCTTCTAATTCTTACCTTCACTTTAATCCAATAATGTAGATTAGATCCTAGAGAGAGAGACTGGCCTCAAATCACCTCAAATCAGTCCAATAGCACTTTTTCTGATCAACACATTTTATTAAAAAACACACGCTATATAATTGCTCCTTCATTTTTGGCTACCAGAGATTAACACAGCTGCCTTTCTGCAGTTTTGTTCTGCTACAAATCCATTTTCATACTGGCTACATTACACAAACATAGCAGGATTTTGGCCAGTCACTCTCTTTTATCCCTAACCCATCTCACAGGGTTGCTGTTGTGGAGGAAAAAAGAAGTAGGTATGTTTGCCATCCTGGGCAAATTAAGGTTGATAAAGTAATAAAGGTGAAATTTAAAAAATGTAATAAAATAAAATAACTGTTTGACCACGGGATTTGGTTCAAGTGGGCGATGCCCGAAGGGATGCTGGTGTTCTGGGAAGGAGGAAGAGTGAAGATTAAAACAGTTGTTGAGGCGGAAGCCTTTCTTAAAAAACATTCCTCTGTCCTGGGGGAAGATCCAGGGGGGGCGGAGGGGGCCACGGCCTTGCCCACTGGGGGCCAGGCGGGAGAAAAAGAAGATACAATTGCCAAAAGACTTAGATCCAAAAAATGATTTTGCTTGTTTTTCTTTTTTTTACTAATTTTCTTTCTTTTATTATTCTTTTGTACCAGGATGTTTGTACATGTCTGCCATCTGAGAATTGGAAATGTACTATGTATTCACTTGCCTTTATCTTGTAGTATTTTTTCGGATAAATTTCTTTACTATTGTTTTATTATGTAGCCCGGGATGGGCCAAAGACTCTGACGCAAAGGTTCTCAAAATGTTTCTGTAACCCTTACCTTACCCTCTAGAAAATTGTTAAAACTCAATAAAACTTTTTCAAAAAAAAAATAAATTGGCAGGATTAAACCCCTTGTCCTCCCGAGGTTTAAAAGGAAGAAAGACGGAGTAGCAAATCACACAGGGCAGCAATGAGAAAAACTTTTATTTGTTCAATGTTTTATTGTTAGTGGCACATGCTTTTCTCCCTTGGAACCCCTTGTCGGGCATCACAAGTCAGCTGCCATCCCTGGAATTCCCATCACCAACTTCAAGAAAACACACTGTACCGGGCTGATATTTTGGATCATGTTTTTTTGACAAAGAATTTAGACAACGTTGATAAATGTGTGTGTACTTAGGGTCAAATTCACCTCTTAGCCCCGTCAGAACAAAGGATCGAGTGTCAGATCTTCTGGACAAAAAAATGTTTAATGCTTGCCCAAAAAACGTACTTGGCAGAAAACCTTGGCAGGGATCACGTTAATTAGAAAGGAATTGCTTTGCCCGTAAAAAACAGAAGTTCTCTGGCCCTTTAGAGACCGCAAGGCCATTGCTGACATTCCTTGTAGGTGATGTCTTGACCCCAGGCCTGGGGCGTGGTAGTGTTCACTGCCCAGGCAAGTAGAGAGTTCTCCTTTCTTGAAAAAGGTCAGCGGCTTCGCAGAAAAAAACACAATCTAGATGGCATTTCAGACCTTGAGAGCCAGTTTAGAATAACAGAGTTGGAAGGGACCTTGGAGGTCTTCTAGTCCACCCCCTCTGCTTCGGCAGGAAGCCCTACACCACTTCAGGCAAATGGTTATCCAACATCTTCTTTTAAAAACTTCCAGTGTTGGAGTTTAGAGTAATGGTTAAGTCATCAGGCTCGAAACTTGGAGGCTCTGAATTCTTGACCTGCCCTAGTCTGGGTGACCTTGGGCCAGTCATTCTCTCTTGGCCTTAGCAATGAGACAATGGCCAACCACTTCCAAAATCTTGCCAAGAAAACTGCAGTCGCCAGGAGTCAAAAGACACACACACAAAATATATTGGAATTCAGAGACAGGATGTAGATGGGAAAATGTCAGGGGTTGAAATAAAAAAGGAGGGAAGAGTAATAAAATATTTCTCCCTTTTGGTAATAAGAAAAACCATACAAACTTTGTCCATATGCCTACGAAGATTCTCAGTCATCCATGGTTGTCCCAAAAGTGCTTTTTTCAAGAGGCAACTGGACTTTCTAGAAGCACCTTTGGGACAAACTTTGTCTAACTTCTTTGCCAGAAATGATTCCAAAATATCTTAGTCGCCACCAGATCCTCGTGTTCCCCACCCTGACTCCAATATGAAATTAAAGTAGGTTGAGAAACCTTGGCAGGGTTCAGATCTGCAGGTCCGACGTTCCATGGATTTCCCAGGGCATTTTGACAGCTGTCCCGGCACTGGTGCAAAGTTTTTCAGACAGGTCCGGTGTCTGGTTTGGATGCCGCTGAGGCCACATGCTGTCTGGGAACAGGGACTCCAGGGAGACCAGGTTGACCATCCCGGCTTCTGCACAGGATCTGTTGGGCAGAACAAATTAAGGGGAACAGAAACTCAGAGAACTGTGATGATTGGGTGATGACCAGCGGTTGGGTTCCCTTTTTTTTACTACCGGTTCTCTTGCGTCTGCTCATGCAACACTTCTGCGGGATCGCATCCTACCCCACACATCCCTTCGGCCGATTCGCTCCCACAGAGAGGGACTTCTCCGGGTGCCGTCCACTAGGCAATGCCAGCGGGTGACACCCAGGGGAAGGGCCTTCTCTGTGGCGGGCCCTACCCTCTGGAACGACCTACCCCCCAAACTTATATCTATCATGGACCTCCGCTCCTTCCGCCAGCAACTAAAAACCTACTTTTTCCAACAGGCCGGCCTGGCCTAACCTACCGTACCTAGCCTTAGTTTTTTAGCAGAGAAATTCTTACATTGGATTTTATGGATTAGTTTTAATGGGGTAGATTTTAGCACAGGGTGTTAATTTAATATAGTTTTAAGTATTTATGTATTTATTCTGTGATGTATTGTGTTTTTATATTTCCTGTGCACCGCCCCGAGTCCCTTCGGGGAGAGGGGGCGGTTAATAAGTCGAATAAATTGAATTGAATTGAACACTTCTGCACATGGCTAGAAGCGCCCGGGCGGGTGGGTGGAGCCTCTCGCCACCACAACTACCGGTTCGCCTAATCCGGGTCAAATCGGGAGCAACCCACCTCTGGTGATGACCAAGGCTTTTCTTCCTAAATCATGTTATACTGAAGGACCTACAGCAGTGATGGCGAACCTTTTCAGCACTGAGTGCAAAAAAGGGAGTGAACATGCACACACATCGGGGACGTGCCTCAGAAGAGAAGCTGCCTAGTGGGCATGCATGCGCCAGAAAACGAACTTTTGGTTTCCGATATGCACATGCGCACCGGCAAGCTTGTCTTCGGTTATTGGCGTGCATGGGTACATGCATGCATGAAGATCAGCTGCACGGCACACATGCGCACAACAGAAACCAGAAGACCAGCTCTTCTGGTTTCCGGCACTGCTGCAGGTACAAAAACCAGCTAAACAGGTGACGCTGTGCATGCCAGCCGACATGGCTCCATGTGCCACTCTGGGCATGCATGCCATAGATTCGTTATCACGGACCTAGAGCCCAATCGCTTTATTTTATTATTTTATTTTATTTATTTTCATTTATTTTATTTCATCTTTTTAATTTTATTTTATGATATATTTGTTTTACTATTTTATTTTTTGTTTTATCACTTTTTATATTTTATTTTATTTTACAATTTTTTACATTTTATTTTATTTTACTTTATTATTTTATTTTATTGTTTATTTTATTATTTTTATTTTTGCTGCCTATCTGACTGCTATATCTCTAGGTGGCTTACAAAGTTAAAAGTTTCAACCTTTGCTTCCCCCACCCCCTAAAAAAAATACTCAATACAAAAAAATGACCCAAAAAAATCATGGGCATCGTTAAGAGCATCAAAAAATAAAAAGTGCTAAAAACCGTATTTATTTATCCTCTGTTTTTGGCTCTGAAGGCAAGGCGAGCTTTACAAAGAGGCGTGAAGGACAACTATTTATTGAAAAGAATGCAGGCTAGATATATTGTTTTTTCTTTGGATAAATAAAAAACTAAGAGGTATTCACCCATATTTCTTTGTTTACTTTTTGGAGGCAAAGGGTAACTACCATTAGGAGGGAGGTACACTTGGCTGTCATTATGCATCCAAGAAACAGTGGGATGCTTGTAGGTAATTTAATGACCAAAAACTGCTTTTAAAAATGTCTGTTCCTCCAGATCTCCCTGAGTTGCCAGAATTTAATAGTAGCTCAATAGTAACAACTGTGCGAGGGATCTAGGAATCTTAGTGGACAACCATTTAAATATGAGCCAGCAGTGTGCAGCAGCTGCCAAAAAAGCCAACACAGTTCTAGGCTGCATAAACAGAGGGATAGAATCTAGATCACATGAAGTGTTAATGCCACTGTATAGTGCCTTGGTAAGGCCACACTTGGAATACTGCATACAGTTTTGGTCGCCACGATGTAGAAAAGACGTGGAGACTCTGGAAAGAGTGCAGAGAAGAGCAACCAAGATGATTAGGGGACTGGAGGCTAAAACATATGAAGAACGGTTGCAGGAGCTGGGTATGTCTAGTTTGATGAAAAGAAGGACCAGGGGAGACATGATAGCAGTGTTCCGATATCTCAGAGGGTGCCACAAAGAAGAGGGAGCCAAACTATTCTCCAAGGCACCTGGGGGCAGGACAAGAAGCAATGGGTGGAAACTAATCAAGGAGAAAAGCAACTTAGAACTAAGGAGAAATTTCCTGACAGTTAGAACAATTAACCTCTGGAACAGCTTGCCTCCAGAAGTTGTGAATGCCCCAACCCTGGAAGTCTTTAAAAAGATGTTAGATAGCCATTTGTCTGAAATGGTATAAGGCTCCTGCCCACGCAGGGGGTTGGACTAGAAGACCTACAAGGTCCCTTCCAACCCTGCTATTGTATTATTATTTGGGGGACTAATTAATAACACGACTAATTAAATGACTACTATCAGCTGCCTTGTCAATTATCCTGGGCTGCTCAAGAAAGCCTAGTTTTTTCATACATTTTATGCTATGTCCATAAAAATCAGACAGAATAACAGAGTTGAAAGGGACCTTGGAGGTCTTCTAGTACAACCCCCGGCCCCAGCAGGAGATCCCTAATAACAGAATTGCATGATTGGAAGGGACCTTGTCCAACCTCCTGCTCAACCAGGAAACCCTATAACATTCCAGACAAATGGTTGTCTAGTCTCTTCTTAAAAACCTCCAATGTTAGAGCACTCACAACTTTTGGAGGTCCTACGCCAATCCCTATACCAACTTCCTATAACAGTGATGGCAAACCTTTTCGGCACCAAGTGCCCAAACTGGAAAGCTCACGCATATGTGCTGGCCAACTGGTCTTCGCGTGTGCTGGAGCACCAGAAACCCAAAGACCAAGTGGCCGGCGTGCATGCCTGTGCTGGAAACCAGAAGAGCAGCTGGCAGTGGCACCCGTGCCCACAGAGAGGACTCTGTGCACCACCTCTGGCATGTGTGCCAGTGTCAGGCCTGCAGCCATATTCCCTTATGGATCTTTGGCCTGCCACACTTTCCATTATTCTACTATGCATTTTCTATTGTGGGAAAATGGGAAGGGGGATTGTACGGAGTTAGATGATATGTAGCCATAACAAAATTCTTTCTAGAAAGCCAAGGTCATCTTTTGTCTTTGCACCTCTGCTCCTGACCGGAACTGAATGGGTGGAACTGCCAACATGGCAGTGGAAGATTGGACCATGCGAGGGACTTGTGGGTGTGGGGGCAGGATCTTGAACTTTCTTCTGGGTCGAGAAAACCAGGAAGCTTTCAGATTCGGGTTTTCTCAGATGTGCCAACGTGGCTCTCTTAATAAATTGGAACTTTGAGCAATACTTTGCCTTGGACTCTGATTTAATTTTGATGCTATTTGGAACCCTGACATTATCCCGAATCTGACATTAATCCGAACCCATCACGGTCGAATACCATTTCAGACAAATGGTTGCCCAGTTAAGAAGAAACTTCCAGTGTTGGAGCACCCACGACTTCTGGAGGCAAATTGTTCCACCGACAAATTGTTATTTCACACTTACCCACAGGGCAGAGGAATCGGACATGATAGTTGGAGCACGTCCTATTGCTGAGCTGCTCTTTGTTGAGGCAGTGGAAGCCTTCTTGGGGGCTGAAGCGCACGACTTCTCCCACTTCCTTGGGCAGCTCCCACTTAGTAGTACGGGCTTGGATAGAGAGGGGCCGGGCACAGATGCGCTCGGGGTAGTAGAACCGGATGGCCTCCAGCGTCTCGAAATCCCCTTCGCCTCCAGGATGGTCCACGTTGAACCAAGAGGTCCATTCCCCTGCAGGTAGAGGAGGAGGAAAAAGGTTCCCGTGACTCTTTGCATTGTGCGGAGGGCTGCTACTCTACAACAGGGCTTTCCACACCAGGCCATCCATAAAGAGGAACCATTTCACAGATGGGTACATCAGGAAATCAAGTATCCCCATTTATTAGGACAGGGATTTCAAGAGATCAAAACAAGGGAGGAAAAAAAATAGATTCATAATATGCACTGAGAAGGGCAGAAGAGGTAGTTTTCAAATGAGCTTTCTCCACTTCATTTACAATACAATACAATACAATACAATAGCAGAGTTGGAAGGGACCTTGTAGGTCTTCTAGTCTTTTAGTCTAGATTTCTGTTTCAAGTTTATATGATGCTCAGCTACACACAACTTGGGGTGTCTCACAACAACTAAAATAAAGAAAATATAATTATAAGCAAAGGTGTTGAAAGAAATCTGTTGTAATATCTGCTGCTGTGGCCTAGAGGTGGAGCTCTCGCCTCCCAATCAGGAGGTTGTGAGTTCAATCCTAGGTAGAGGCAGATGTAGGGTCTCCTGCTTGGGCAGGGGGTTGGACTAGATGACCTATAAGGTCCCTTCCAACTCTGTTAATCTGTTACTATATCAATTGTATAAGCTAGGGACTTGTGGTTCAGTTATATATTATGCAAACACGACAATTGTTAACCCAGATTCTTACTGTAAAGGTAGTCCTCGATTTACAATCATCCATTTTGGGACTGTTCAAAGTTATAAAATTCACTGAAAAGATTGACTTATGACTGTTTTTCACTTATAGCCATTGCAGCATCTTCATGGTCACATGTTCGAAATTCAGACACTTGACAACTGGCTCATATTCATGACAGTTGTAGTCATGTGATCGCCTTTTGTGGCTTTTTGGCAACCAAAGTCAATGGGGAAGCCAGATATATCAACCACCATACTAGTACAAATGGAGTAATTCATTTAACAACTGTGACAAGAAGGGTCATAAAATGGGGCAAAACTCACCAATTGTCTTGCTTAGCAACAGCAAGTTTGGGCTCAATTGAGACTGTAAATGGACCTGTAATGAAATTTTTCCTAAATGCGAAAGCTTCTTCAGAGGTAAAGCTTTGGTTGAAAATAAAGCTTAACCTTTTCATGATTTCAGAGCCATGTTTTATAAGAGGAGAAGGAGAGTAGCCAAAAGAAAAAAGAAACCAGAAAGCTATCAATTCCAATTTTGGAATTATCTTATGTTCTTTTCTAGTCTAAGCACAATTAAGAAGAAATCAAAGCAGAATTAAGAAGAAGTAAACAAGAGACAGAAGGCATAGAATGGATTGCTGGGGATGAAGTGTAGCTTGCAACACTAGACGTATCCACCAGGGAGGTCAAAAAAGTCAAGATGGTGGCTACAACTTCAATCAAAACCCTGCCCCTTTTTTATACATATGACATCACAAACATTAAAAAGGGGCGGGCCTTTGCTTGCCCAGTCACAACCACCATATTGACCCTTTGCCATCCTTGTGGGCAGCCCTGTGCATGCTTATGTTTTTAAATCATGAATTAGCCTTCATATTTTTTTTAAAATGACCCACCGACTGTTTTTTCATCAAGACGTGTCCTGGCTTTTATCCTTTTTTTATGTTTATTCGGCCCTTTTGTCTTGGCTGCCTCAGAGTCATTTTTCATCTGCGGATCTGTGAAGAAAACCACAAGTTCAAATAAAAAATAATATTTTTATACCTTGTGGTTAAGCAGTGGCTTACTGAATAATATAAACCTCGCTGGCTCTAGAAAACACTCCTAGACCAACTATATTCTGACTGGGTTTACCTAGTCAGCTAACCCATCCAGTCCTGGTTTGAAATCCAGCTGCTTTATTTATTAAATAGCTTTACAGTTTTTGATTGGCAGGTATGGTAGATGAGCGGCTGTAATCCCCAAATGGAGACGGAATTAAAAGGCAGTTCTCTGAAGGCTCCTTATTCGTCCTCAGGATAACAACCAAAACTGATTATAGGACCACAAAGGTGTGTATGTGTGTGTGTTTGTGTGTGTATCAAGTAAAATATACGTATCAATTAAAATTGTTCTGCGCATGCGCAGAACTAAAAAACAAGATGGCGGAGAAGGCGGCGGCGACAAGGAAACCGGTTCGGGGGTGTGGCAGGCCTGGATCGCTGCCAGTTCCAGTGACCCAGGCCACCATACCGCTACCAGTTTGACTGAACAGGGTCGAACTGGTAGGAACCCACCACTGGTTATGTATGTATGTATGTATGTATGTATGTATGTATGTATGTATGTATGTATGTATGTATTATTTATACAATTTATTGGCTGCCTATCTTACTATAGGGTAACTCTTGGTGACTTACAGCCATAAAAATATGTTTATACATATACATTTAAAGCAAATTGCGCCTCCCCCCCTTTAGCAGACTGTCTGCTCCATCAGCAGAGTCACAGGAAGACTTGATTTATTAAACCAGAAGGCTCTCTTGCTACCAAACAGAGTTCTCAAGGGATCCATCGGGTAAATTGAAGGCCATAAAACTCAGCTGTTTAACATTCATTATATCAAAGCACTGCCATTAAAAATAATAACAGCGCCCACTGGCCAGACTGAAATGGAATTTTACCAGCTGTATTGAAGAAGATGCTGGATAAGAAGCAGAGACACTCAGATGCTAGTCTCCCCCGCTCAGCCGTGGAAGCTCATTGACTGACTTTGGGCTAGTCCCTCCCTCTCAGTCCAAGAGTCAATCAGGTATAGCGGCAAAAGTGCCAGGGATGCCAGCAAAAATGGAAGTTGTTGATAAGTTCTGGTCTTAATGAGGGTCCAACACTAAGGTAGGCTAAAACAGAACTGATTTATTCAACAGAACAGGCAAGAATGAACTATATACAAAGTACATGCAGTAGACAGGGCCCTCCGTGCCTGACAGCTATTTGTATTTCAGCTGTCAGGCAGGAGACCAATCAGGGGGCCCCAGCAACTCCATTCAGCCAGTCGCATCTCAGCCAATCAGACACGACTGCTGTTGCTGCCTGTCTGTAGCTGGGCGGAAGTCGAGGACCGCAACAGTTGTGGCCCTCCTGAGCTCCATTTTCGCTGGCAGATGGTTGCAGGAGACAGTCCCAGCTGAAACTTAGGCGTCCTCCTGGACTCACGGCTCTCCTTGGATGACCATGTGACGGCCATGACCAGGGGGGCTTTTTACCAGGTTTGCCTGGTACGCCAGTTGCGCCCTTTCCTTGACCGGGACGCCCTTCGCACAGTCACTCAAGCACTCGTTACGTCCCGCCTAGACTATTGCAATGCTCTCTACATGGGGGTCCCCTTGAGGTGCACCCGGAGGCTCCAGTTAGTGCAGAGTGCGGCCGCGCGGGGGATCTTGGGAGCCTCATGGTGCTCCCACGTAACACCTCTCCTGCGCGAGCTGCGCTGGCTGCCGGTGGCCTTCCGGGTGCGCTTCAAGGTGCTGGTGACTATCTTTAAAACGCTCCATGGCACGGGGCCTAGTTATTTGCGGGACCGTCTCCTACCACATACCTCCCTTCGACCTGTCCGCTCCCACAGGGAGGGCCTCCTCAGGGTGCCGTCTGCTGGTCAATGCCGGCGGGCGGCGCCCAGGGGAAGGGCCTTCTCTGTGGCAGGTCCGGCCCTCTGGAATGACCTACCCCCCGAACTTCGCACCATCACAGACCTTCGCCTTTTTCGCCAATCACTAAAAACGCACTTTTTCCACCTAGCTGGCCTATCTTAGATTTTAGCTTAGTTTTTAGCTTAGATTTTAGATGAGATGAATTTTAATCGGATTGGTAGGGGTTTTAAATATTTTTAGTTAAACATTTTAGCACAGGCTACCTAATTTAATTGTAGTTTACTATTGTATTGTATTTATTTTTGTTTGTTGTCGTATTTTAATTTCCTGTGCACCGCCCTGAGTCCATTGTGGAGATAGGAGCGGTATATAAATCCAATAAAACTGAAACTGAAACTGAAAACAAAGCTCTGGAGCCCGTTTTTTCTGGCAGAGCATTCGGGCCACCATAGGCAACCCCGACACAAGTGATGTCGAGCTGGCCATGCCCACATTGTGTCCCATCCCCCCCCAAAATCAAATATAACCCTGATGCGGCCTTCAATGAAATCGAGTTTGACACTTGCTCTATTTATTCCAGCATCCGATTTCTAACTACAGCCCACAAAGAGGCTTCTGAAAAACCCATTAGTCTGGCATTTGGGCATCATTTCTGCCATGCTTGTAGTGCCATATAAATCAGAAGAAAACTACTATGGCTTATGCCAGGGATGTCCAAACTTGGGAACTTTAAGACTTGTGGACTTCAACTCCCAGAATTCCACAAGAGTCCACAAGTCTTAAAGTTCCCAAGTTTGGACATCCCTGGCTTATGCAGTCGTCTTATGCATATCTCTACACTTGTTCCCTTCAATACTGTTGGACTACAATTCCCATCAGCTGCAATCACAGAGCCTAATTACAAAGTCAAAATGTCCATTGATGTGACCCAAAATGTCCATTGATGTACTGTATTTTACTTTACAGCAAATTATAATCTATCTTTTTACAAAGACACAACATGCCCACCAGTGGTAATATTTAAATAATGTCTTACTAAAAAAAAAGAGTTGATACTCTTAATGATATAAAGTCACTGACAAAAATCCAGTTGCACAAAAAAAGAAAGAAAGAATTATTTTATTCAGATTGACAGGACAGTATCTATTTCATAACACATTAAAATGACAACTCTGCAGGACGCATTGAAAATTTAAAGGGCTTGTTATTGGAAGGTTTTATCGTAGAAATTATTTATGGAATGTTATTTTTTTAAATCGCTAATTTAATTTTTTAAATGGCAAATGGTGATTTCAGCAAAGATATTCTTCACTTAAACTTCACTACCTAAGTAAATGGTTGAAGAAAGTTACTTGGCTTATTCCATAATTATTTAAAACTCTGTCTCTCTCATGCTGGCTGGGAAATTCTAAGAATTGAAATCCACACATTTTAAAATTGCAAGCTTGAGAAATGCTGCTTTAAAGGCTAAATGCTGGTTCCTTTTGTATTCCTTTCCTAGATATTATTGATTATTAAAAGGGAGAAGGAAAGGACATGACTCTGGTGGCAGGGACGACCGCTGAGCAGAGCAACCGAGCCCCTGCCCTACACATATCAGACAGCTTTTCCCTGCTGTGCAGCCACGCTGGGAATCTTCCGGAACCAGCTAAACCTCATGCTGGGAATCTGAAATTTACCTCACCTTGAAGGTCACACAATTCAGAAATATAAACTGAGCAAATGTCAGCCGAGGGAAGAAAGAATAAAATAAAATAAAATAAAATAAACCTCTCTAGGAAGAATAAAGTGCCCCCAAAAAAGCAATTTTCCCCTCAATGTCCTATATTTTTATTTTGCCCTCTCTACTCCTCAGGAGTTCAGGAAAGTCACAATGGTGGCTGGTACCACATTTGAAAGCTGTTATTTTGTCTCCCGTGGGTACTGCTGGTTGTTTTTTTTCTTTAAAGCAAGCTTCAATTCTGATATTATTGTATCTTCGTGCAAAGTAGGAAACAGATGGCTCTTCGGAGAAATGTTTGCAAGACAGCTACTTAAATATGTTGCTGTTTCTCAGACAACCATCTGTGCGGAGAGGAATGGACAAGCAAGCATCCCTATGTGGAATGGTCAAAGATCATTCTAGAATTCCAAGGCTCAAAAAAGGCCCTTAAAGGCCATAGGATCAACCTACGGGCACTTCAAGAATTTAGGTGGTGATGGCTGTCCAACTTCATTCAGGTACGGGGTCTTCTGGTACTGTTTGATGGGAAGCTAGTTTGGAGTAGTGGTTAAGGTACCAGGCTAAGTCCTAAAACATATGAAGAACGGTTGCAGGAACTGGGTATGTCTAGTTTAATGAAAAGAAGGACTAGGGGAGACATAGTTACCTGCAGGATCGGATCCTACCCCATACATCCTCACGGCCGATTCGCTCCCACAGAGAGGGACTTCTCCGGGTGCCGTCCACTAGACTTTGTCAGCGGGCGACGCCCAGGGGAAGGGCCTTCTCTGTGGCGGGCCCAGCCCTCTGGAACGACCTTCCCCCCGATATTAGGACAACTACGGACCTCCGCTCCTTCCGTCTGAAACTAAAGACACATCTTTTTTGCTTGGCAGGCCTAGGATAGGATAGTCTCTGTTAAGATTAAGGGATTTTATGAGGGATTTTAGCACAGGGACATATGTTTAATCTATTTTTAACTTAGTTATTTAGTTAGTTATTTATTTATATTTAAGGTTTTGATTCTGTATCTGTTTGGTTTTAGTTGCTTTTAATACCCTGTGCCCCGCCTCGAGTCCCCTCGGGGAGAGAGAGCAGGATATAAATAAAATTATTATTATTATTATTATTATTATTATTATTATTATTATTATAGCAGTGTTCCAATATCTCAGGGGTTGCCACACAGAAGAGGGAGTCAAGCTATTCTCCAAAGCACCTGAGGGCAGAACAAGAAGCAATGGGTGGAAACTAATCAAGGAGAGAAGCAACTTAGAACTGAGGAGAAATTTCCTGACAGTTAGAACAATTAGTCAGTGGAACAATTTGCCTCCAGAAGTTGTGAATGCTCCCACACTGGAAGTCTTTAAGAAGAGGTTGGATAGCCATTTGTCTGAAATGGTTTAGGGTTTCCTGCCTAAACAGGGGGTTGGACTAGGAGACCTCCAAGGTCCCTTCCAACTCTGCTATTGTATTGTACCCAAGGCATGAAGTCAGCAGGGCAACCTTGTGCCAGTCACTCTCACTCAGCCTTAGAATGGCAGACAATGGCAAACCGCTTCTAAAATATTGGCAAGAAAACTGCAGGATCTTGTCCAGGCATTTGCCACGAGTTAACACTGATTCCCCCCATCCCGCCCCCAACACACACACACACACACACACACACACACACACACACACACACACGTAAGATAATCCAGCCATTTCCTTCTCTGGTATGATAAGATACTTATAGTCCTTGACTCACAACCACAATTGGGACCAGGATTTTTATTGCTCAACCTAGTTGGTTGTTCCAAAGGTGTTTTTTTCAAGAGGCAACTGGAGTTTCTGATTTTTCTTTGAAGACGTTCTGCTTCTCATCCAAGAGATGAAGAAGCTTTGGGACAACCAAGACCTGGATGGCTGAGAATCTCCATAGATAGACATTAAGGTCGGTGGTTGTTAGTGAGTCGTGCACAATTTTATGACTCTCCCCCCCCCCCCCCCAGTTAAACTGTACAGTTGTTCTACAGTTGTTAAGTGACTCACGCACTTATATGCGTCCGGCTTCACCCACTGCTTGTGGGAAGCCCATTGGGAAGGTTGCAAATGGCAGTGACGTATACTTGAAACACGGCAACTATAGTAAAGGCATACTGGTTGCCAGGTGCCCAAATTTTGATCACGGGACCGTGCGGATGCAATGACAGTTGTGAATGCAAGGACTGGTCGTAAGTCATTTTTTTCACTGCCATTTGTAACTTTGAATGGTCTCTAAATAAAGGGTTGTAAGTCAAGGACAACCTATATGTTGTATTATATTCAAAATTATACTCAGATAAGAAGAACCTTAGTGGAACAGGCCTTGGATCCATCTAATCTGGCATTCTCTGTCATCACACACTGGTCAAGTGGATAGCAATAGCACTTATATTCTGCTTCACAGTGCTTTACAGCCTCCTCTAAGCGGTTTATAGTGTCAGCATATTGCTGCCATCAATCTGGGTCCTGCATCCTCAGGCAGAGGCGGTAGTAGGCAGGTTCTGACCAGTTCTGGAAAACTGGTAGCGAAGATTTTCTAAGAGGTTTACAGTGTCAGCATATTGCTGCCAACAATCTAGGTCCTGCATCCTCAGGCAGAGGCGGTAGTAGGCAGGTTCCGACCAGTTCTGGAAAACTGGTAGCGAAGATTTTGAGTAGTCTGGAGAACCGGTAAATACCACCTCTGACTGGCTCCGTCCCCATCTATTCTCTGCCTCCTGAGTCCCAGCTGATTGGGAGGGAATGGGGATTTTGCAGTATTCTTCCCCTGGAGTGGGGAAGGAATGGGGATTTTAGAGCAGTGGTTCTCAACCTTCCCAATGCCGTGACCCTTTAAGACAGTTCTTCATGTTGTGGTGACCCCCAACCATAAAATTGGTGTCTCGGTTCCTAAGACCATCAAAAATATGTGTTTTCCGATCGTCTTAGGCGACCCCTGTGAAAGGGTCGTTCGACCCACAGGTTGAGAACCACTGTTGTAGAGTAGCCTTCCCCTGCCACACCCACCGAGCCACACCCACAGAACCAGTGATAAAAAAATTTGAATCCCACCACCATCCTCAGGGATGCATTTGGGAAAGTTGCCCACTCTGGTTGGAGGCCAAGAACTCCCCTTGAAATGTTGCTTCCCAGCAACCAATATTTAAGCCTTGCTGCCTCTGCGTCAGAAGGGAGCAAACCGCCGTTGTAAAGAGCACTAATAGCCTGACCCTCCATGAACTTAACCAGACCTCTCCAGATGCTGCCAGATGCATACTGGCTGATAGCAAAATCCTATCGTTTATCATTTCCTTCTCTGTGTGCTGAGCCTCTTTCCACCGTTCTCTCTGTGTTGCTCTTGCTGTCTGTGTGTGTGTATGTGTGTGTGTGTTATGCTTCCTTTCTTTTGGAGGTAGAAGACAGTCTGTACAGTGCCACCCAATATATCCTGCTTCCCTGAAAATAAGACCTCCCTGGATAATAAATAAGCTTAGTCGGGTTTTTGAGCGCATGCACTAAAATAATCCCTCCCCCCAAAATAAGCCCTCCCTGAAAATATTGCAACACAGCAGCAGCCATGAGGTGACCACGCTCGCCGCCTCCTGCACCTGAAAAATAATAAGACCTCCCCAAAAATAAGGCCAAGTGCTTATTTCAGGGGTGTGTGGTGTGTCAAAAGAATATAAGACCCTGTCTTATTTTCGGGAAAACATGGTATTAAAAATGGAGCTCTATTCTAGGAAGCATCACTTACAAATCTTGGCAGAATCCAAGAACACAAATTACCTGGATTTTATTCAAAGAGAAGGCAGGTGCTTCAGGATCTTTCATGGTTTTATAAATTATTCTGACAAATATGGAACACGATGCAGTTTTACCCTTAGAGTTTCTTTCAGTCCTTAGTGGCTGTTTTTGGCAGGTGGGCATTGATTAATTAATTAGCTCAGCTCCTCCTACCCCTCTCTTCTGCCCACTGGGCTCACAACATCTGGTTCTACAGAGGGATCTGCGCCTTCTCACCATTTTCTGAAGGGGCCGTCAAGACACGGGCTGGCTCCTTCTGTCCTCAGACTTAGTGCTCTTTGGCTTTTCAAACTCTAAACTAGTTTGAAAATCAGAATTTAGTGGGAGTGTTTTTTAAACACAAAAATAAGTCTCCTGAGAGAGTGCTAACCCATTACTGCATAGAAGGTCAACTCAAGAGAGTAAAGAAAATTGAGTTCTGCCAGTTGCCTATTGCTGATCTTGGTAGCAATGATCATTTTTACACAGCTTTTCCTGACAAAGGCATCTCTTCACTGGTTTTATTTTTGGGGGGCACGGTAGCTGTCAAGCACAAGAAATCAGAAAACCCAGGCAGTTCAAATGAATATAAGGATTTCTTGCAAGCTTAAGGTCTCTACAAAAATCTAAACTACAAACGGTCAAGTTGGTGGTTGATGAGTGTCAATGGAATTCAAGGTCAGCTGGAGTTAGATCTCGTGTGAGTGTGAAGGAAGTCGAGACCGATGGGCTCAGCCTGGTCATCTCCTACACTAGCACTACTGCTACAGAAGCCCCATCAGTCTTTCAAGGTAGGCCAGGTCGAGAAACAAACACCAGAGGGATTCCAGACCTGCTACTTTATTATAGGGCTGTGATGGCAAACCTATGGCACGCGTGCCAGAGGTGGCATGCGGAGCCCTCTCTGCTGTCACGCATGCCATCGCCCCAGGTCAGATTTCCGTGGCGTTTCTTTTCATGAGCTTCTGTTTCCCTGAAAACAACGAAACAAAAGCTCACCAAAGAAAAAGATCTTACCTCTTTGGGTCTCAGCTGCACATGCGCTCATGTTCGCCTATGTCCATGCACATGTTCGCACATTCATGCATTAATGCATGCACATTCATGCATACACCTTTCAGTTTGGGCATGGGCATGTGTGCAGTTTGGGCACTCGGTGTCTAAAAGGTTCAATATCACTGTTATAAGGCGTCTTCAAAGCCTGTCACTTTGCTAAGGACAATATTGTCCGGGGTTATTTTAACACTCTTTCTGCTTTCCTGGGGTTTACCAACTTTTTGCCTCTTCCTTCCAAAAGCCAGAGCTAAATACCTCGGCAACTGGCTAGTTTTAAAGATGAGTTTCTTTTAGAAGAGCATTAGACCCAGATTACTTAGCCAACTTGACTGGTGGTTAAACCAGCTCATCGAAATACCTGCCTGCATTTGCCTGACCCACCACACGTTAAAGAGACTGACTGGTGGTTGTTTCTCCTGTCAGCAGATGAAACTCAGCAGGAAAGGGAAAGCCTGAAATATCCACCAATTGTTTCCTTAACATCTTCCACGTTAAAACAGCAAAGGCAACACTACTCCTCAGCCGTGATTCTAGGGATAGAAGAGGGATCAGGCAGCATAATTTATGCCAACATAAATTCTCTGCTTGTCTCATGGATTGGAGCTCAGCAGTTTAAGATGTCATCTGCCTGTGGCTCAATGCTTCCCTTTGCTTGGCTTTACTAAACAATCGCCTGCATTAAAATCCTGATGGGAAAACTACATGTAAGAACATTAAAAGTGACTTGATCAGATTATGCGTCTCTCTCTGAACTGGTATCTCCTCTGGACCAGGATACCTGTGGTTGATTTTCTCCACTACCGTATTTAAAATTTGGAACTAGACCACCTGTTCCCATGGAGGGTGCATCTGACTTTTGCTATCCAGGGACTGGCATATGCAAATTGGGAAGTAATCTGCTGAAATACAATACAATACAATAGCAGAGTTGGAAGGGACCTTGTAGGTCTTCTAGTCCAACCCCCTGCATGGGCAGGAACCTTATACCATTTCAGACAAATGGCTGTCTAACATCTGAATGAATAGTGTCTCTTGCCCTTTGTTTACAATAAATAGATCTAAATATGGATAGATCGTGGTGAAATTCATTTTCTTTTACTACTGGTCCTGTGGCCGTGGCTTGGTGGGCGTGGCAGGGGAAGGCTACTGCAAAATCCCAATTCCCTCCCCACTCTGGGGCCAGCCAGAGGTGGTATTTGCCTGTTCTCTGAACTACTCAAAAATTTCCGCTACCGGTTCTCCAGAACCTGTCAGAACCTTCTGAATTTCACCCCTGGTGAAATTCTAAAAATAATATAGGAGAAACCTACATAGAAGAGACCAGGAGATCTGTCCTGTCTAGCAATCCGGGTTCATAGACTGGGCAGAAAAATGCTTTTTCAAAGTTCAGTAGAACATTCCCCTCATCCCACCTTCAATAATGCTCTATCTCTATCAAGACCATGCTTAATCATTCTGTTATTAGATCTTTCTCCACCATAGATAAGGCCAGTCACCATTTGAAGTTAGCTACAACTTGCCTTAAGTAAGAGCATATTTGCCTTCTGTCAACACAACAGCTCACTCTCATTATCTCCCACCAGAGTGCATTATGGTCACAAATCATAGGAAGAGGCCCTTTCCTTATGCAACCTCAAATTGTGATCTCATTAGAAAGGAAGAAAATATTCTCTCTCTCTCTCTCTCTCTCTCTCTCTCTCTCTCTCTCTCTCTCTCTCTCTCTCTCTCTCTCTAGCATATCATCTAGCAATTAGGGACAATAATCAACTCTCCATTAATTGCAGCTGCATGGTAAATTAGCCTCTTGCAAGCGCAACCTACGTCACAGAGTTGTCGCTGGGGGGGGGGATAGGAGCAAGGGGGTGAGCTATGCTGTCTTGTGGACAGAAAACAATGAAATTAATTAAGTCAATCCTGCCTGTTCTTGAAGATCCGTGGACCTTGTTGCCATTTTAATTCCTAGGTAGCTATGCAAGTCTATAAAAAGGCTGTCGTGTGATCTGGGGAGGGACAATAAAAAAAACAAACACCTCTCTCTTTCTCTATCCACATACACACAAATATATGCACACATCTAGAGGTACCAATACCTTGAGCCAAGACGCCGATGAAGACAAAGCACATGAAGACAAGGGCCCGTTTGAGTCTTGTCATTGCTCCAGTAGGTCTTTTTTTTCGGGGTGGGATGGGGTGTGTGTGTCAGAAAGCTGCTCTCTGCACCTCTGGGGTGGGATGTCTAGGCTGAGCTCCTGAGCTGAGCTGGAAAGATCCTAGGCTGAGCAGAGCAGCACGTTTTTATAGGACTCAGCCTTCAGCCTTCATTGGTTGGGAATCCTCCTTGGATAGGCTGCCTGGACGGGAGGAATCAGAGAGGCGCAGAACCCCGAGCATTTCAACCTGAGCGGCACTTGGAAGAATATCAGGGGATTTTTCTGTTATTATTATTGTTTTTGGGAAGGCTTCAACAGAAGCTATTCTAGTGCGGGCTGCTAAAATTGGACAGAAGCTGGAAGGCAATGAAACCACAAGTGAGCTAATGTGAAGCGAGGTCATGCTAAAGAGTTCTCCTGGTAGAGGTGGCTTTTAAATTGCATGTGGGGCAGGGGAGGAGGGAATAAGAGACTTTTGGGGTTCCATTTGAAGTCGTGGTTAAAAGCTGTCATTATACAAACCTGCCCACCGATATTTTTAGTGGGGGTGGTCGGGAACGGAAGACAAATACAATACAATACAATAGCAGAGTTGGAAGGGACCTTGTAGGTCTTCTAGTCCAACCCCCTGCATGGGCAGGAATCTTACACCATTTCAGACAAATGGCTGTCCAACATCTTCTTAAAGACTTCCAGGGTTGGGGCATTCACAACTGCTGGAGGCAAGCTGTTCCAGAGGTTAATTGTTCTTACTGTTAGGAAATTTCTCCTTAGTTCTAAGTTGCTTCTCTCCTTGGTTAGTTTCCACCCATTGCTCCTTGTCCTGCCCCCAGGTGTCTTGGAGAAAAGTTTGACTCCCTCTTCTTTGTGGCACCCTCTGAGATATCGGAACACTGCTATCATGTCTCCCCTGGTCCTTCTCTTCATCAAACTAGACATACCCAGTTCCTGCAGCCGTTCTTCATATGTCTTAGTCTCCAGTCCTCTAATCATCTTGGTTGCTCTTCTTTGCACTCTTTCCAGAGTCTCCACGTCTTTTCTACATCGTGGCGACCAAAACTGTATGCAGTATTCCAAGTGTGGCCTTACCAAGGCACTATACAGTGGCATTAACACTTCACGCGATCTAGATTCTATCCCTCTGTTGATGCAGCCTAGAACTGTGTTGGCTTTTTTGGCAGCTGCTGCACACTGCTGGCTCATATTTAAATGGTTGTCCACTAGGATTCCGAGATCCCTCTCACAGTTGCTACTATTGAGCAAGGTACCACCTATACTGTACTTGTGCATTTGGTTTTTCTTGCCTATATGTAGGACCTTACTTTTTTCACAATTGAATTTCATTTTATTAGACAGTGCCCAATGTTCAAGTTTGTCTAGATCCTTCTGTATCTTAAGCCTATCTTCTGGAGTGTTGGCTATTCCTGCCAGCTTGGTGTCGTCTGCGAATTTGATGAGTTCCCCATTTATCCCCTCATCCAAATCGTTGATGAAGATGTTAAAGAGTACTGGGCCTAAAACAGAGCCTTGGGGGACTCCACTGCATACTTCCTTCCATGTAGATGCAGTTCCATTGAGGACTACACGTTGAGTGCGGTTGGTCAGCCAGTTACGAATCCATTTGGTGGTGGTGCTGTCTAACCCACAATTTTCTACTTTATCTAATAGTAGGTTATGGTCTACTTTATCAAATGCCTTACTGAAGTCCAGGTTTGACGACCATCGTTTTGACGACCATCTTTAAAGCGCTCCATGGCTCGGGACCTAGTTACATGCGAGACCGTCTCCTGCCCCATACATCCCTAAGACCGATACGCTCCCACAGAGAGGGCCTCCTCAGGGTGCCATCGGCCGGACAATGCCGACTGGCGACACCCAGGGGAAGAGCCTTCTCTGTGGCGGGCCCTGCCCTTTGGAACAACCTTCCCCCTGAACTTCGCACCATCTCCACCTCTTCCGCAAGTGTCTAAAGACACATTTGTTCCATCTAGCCGGCCTAGCGTAACCTCCATAACTGACTTTTAGATAGTTTTAAATTTGGGGATTTTAATTTGGTTTTAGCGCAGGATTTTATTGAATAAGTTTTTTTAATTTTTTTGGTTTTTGTATGTATTTTTAATATTCCTGTGCGCTGCCCTGGGTCCGTTTGGAGAAGGGCGGGGTATAAATTTAATAAATGAATAAATGAAAAATTCCCACACACTATTAGGCTCATCTGGCTGAGCCAACTGGACAGGCAGAGACTTTAGATACAGGGGTGGGTTTAAAAAATTTCAGCAACGGGTTCTCTGTCTGGTTGCTGGGTGGGCGTTGCCATGGTGGGCGTGGCCTAGTCTGCCTTCTGCACCATGGCAGGAGGAGGACGTTTTCGCCTTCCACAGGCTCTGGATGCTTTCCTTGAGCTTCTGGGAGAGTGAAAACTTCCTTCCCCGGGTTCTGGAGGCTGGAAACTTCCTTCCCCGGGTTCTGGAGGTTCCGAAACATCCAGGAGGCGCATTTTCCCCCCTCCCTTAGCCTCCGCGTGGGCCCTGCACTTACCTTGCATCCAAAATGGGCCACATGGAGACTCCTGGGAGCGGAAGGGCAGAATGGGTGGGGCAGGATGGGCGGAGCCAGCCAGGGGTGGGATTTGGAGGTTCTCCGAACTGGCCATAACGTTAGCTACGGGTTCTCCCGAACCAAGGAGAACCCGTAACAGCCCACCCTTGATTAGATATAGGCTGTCCCTCAAACATCACCCACCCCCCTCAACCACTGGACTCATCACTGCTACAGCTATTCACAACGTTGATTTTGATTTTCTTCTCCCCATCTCCAAGATGCCCCACCTTCCATATTTAGTCTCATAATTGTGTCTTCTGAGTCGCAACTTCTGAGTTAGGTTGGCTAGCAAAGTGGCAACACCTGCCTCTCTGCAATTGTTCCAGTGGAAGAAAATATATGTAGATCAGGGGTGTCCAAACTTGGGAACTTTAAGACTTGTGGACTTCAACTCTCAGAATTCCCCAGCCAGCTATGCTGGCTGGGGAATTCTGGGAGTTGAAGTCCACAAGTCTTAAAGTTCCCAAGTTTGGACACCCCTGATGTAGATCAAGCTTGAATTGTTGGTTCCTTGAAGCCTTCTGAGCTTGGTTGTTGTCTTGCAAATCTTTCATTACCGGACTAGGTAACATCATCAACGCCTCCTCAAAAAAACTTCCCTGCTACAATGAGATACAGGTACGTCCTCGGCTTACAACCACAAGTGGGATCGGAATTTCTGTTGCTAAGCAAAGCAGTTGTTGACTTGCATTCGATTTTCCAACTTTTGGGGGGGCCACAGCGGTTAAGCAAATCACTGCAATTATTAAGAGTATCTGATGGTCATTAAGCAAATCTGGCTTCCCCCCTTGGCTTTGCTTGTTGGAAGCAGGCTGGGAAGATCCCAAATGGTGATCATGTGACCCCAGGATGCTGCATAGGTGCTGGTTGCCAAGTACCTGAATTTTGATCACATGACTTGGATGGAAGCTGTGAGGGTCATAAGTGCAAAGAGTGATTGCAAGTCACTTTTTTCAGTGTTGTTGTAATTTTGGTCGCTAAATGAATGTACTTGAGGACTACTCCAAATTAAAGAGACATGGAGACCCCACAAATCCTTATTTCACTCCTTGCTTGTTGTAAGCTACGCAAATTCTCCAAATTCACTTTTTATATTTACTTCTTGTTCGTTATCCCTCAGGAGAGTAAGTGTTCTGTTACATCTATTAGTCTTACTATATTCCTCATTCTGGCATGAAGAACAAACAGATTTTGCACTAGTCTATTTATTAAGTCCATACCCCAACTTTCTTATTTGTACAACTTAAGAAAGCACACGTAACACTCGCTCCGACAACAGCCCTTGTAAACTCTTGAGGAAAATTTACACTCTCTGGCTCAGTTTTGGCAGCAGCTACTCAAAGCTTGAGCAAGTTGCATCTAGACAAGAATCTCTATTGAATACCAAAATAAGTGGTTGGTTGCCTGTGTCTACGGGGGAATCCAGTTTCTCTCTCATACTCATTTCAATTTAAATCCACTTTTTGCATAGTTTAATGGCTTCTTGCATTGCTCAACTCGACTTGGTGCTGGATGTTTTGTTGGTTGTTGCCTTAATTCAGCCTTCCCTACAGTTAACACTTCCAAATATGTAATCCAGTAAATTCTATACAAAAAGGACTTTTGTTTTGTCTAAAAAAAACAAGAAGAGAAGAGCTCACATCTGTGATATTTATGTTTTAAAAGCTTGTATTGGGAAAAGTTTACAAATATGACATCAGGAACAGTTGTGTTAACAAAGTGTTTCTCTGGGAATTTCCATTACAAACCATGCACATTAAGGTTGTGTACAAAAAATATTTTGATATTATGGGGAGAGTTACAGATGTAAACAGACGCAAATCATCCCATGATTGGCCAACTGAGGGACATTTTTGGAAAGCCCTTTAAAACTCCAGATAAATTAGGTCCTTTAGTTCAGGAGTCCCCAACCTTTTGGACCTCGGGGACCACTAAATTCATAATTTTAAATCCCACGGACCACTAATATGAGCTGGGTAATGACCGGCTGGCTGGGTGTGGCTAGGTGGTCATGTGACTGGGTGGGCGTAGCCAACTCGATGTCACTCACAACAAGGGGTACCTCACCAGCCTCTACTCGACCTTCCCCTCCCAGCCACTCCTCGTCTGCCCACCTGGGCTCCTTAGGGCCCCAACAGGAAGCAGTTGTTGGAGATAAGCAGCCACCACGAGAAAGAGTTGGCAAACCAGCTGACTCAGTTCAAAATTGGATCTGATCGAAAAGGAGCCTCAGCAGAAGCACCTCACTGAGGACTACAAGCATAGGCTTTCCAAGCAGAGAAGACTGCGGGAGTGCAAGGCCAGGTGCCAGTGCCTGGAGGCTCAGCGGGATGAGATGGTCAGCCAGTTTCAGACCATGGTGCAGTCCCACTGGAACGAGGCCCTCCGGCTCTTCGCCCTCAGCAGCCTTCACCCAAAGCCCCCCACCCGGAGGCTGAAGCAGACCCCAAGTCAGAATTTCTTTCCCCTCCAACCTGCACAAAAAGACCCCGAAATGGGGAGACTTTCTGCAGCAACACAAAACGTTCATTGCACGTATCTGGCACAGGGGCCGTAGTTTGAGACCCCTGATCTAATGCGTTATAAAAAAAATGCAAATAATTTTTCTGCAGACCACCGCTCCTCTAGATTATGCCCTATTCCCAAGGATTGGTAATGGTCTTAAAAGAACTATTCTGCAAGCCTAAAAATGTATTTGGAAAAAATTAAAACAATCACTAGATGGAAGCAAAAGTCTTTTTCTATACCTTTTTCTATACCTTTAATTGTATAGGTAGACCTGGATTTATGGCTGGTTGCTTAGCAACTGTTACAAGCTATGGCCCAGTGTTATTTACAACAGGGATTCAAAGTTCTGACAGCCACACCCACATCTGGTCATGTGATCATAGTTTGGGAGCTTGGCAACCAGCCTCTGATGTATGGCGTTTTTGCCAGAAACCCGTGTGTACTTTCACACAATGGATTTGCCTAACGACCACTCTATTCACTTAACAATCTCTACAAAAAAAAAGGTCATAAAAGTGGTCAGGATCATATGGTGATCCGCTTAACAACCAGCACAATTTACCACCATAATTCTGGGCTCAATTAGGTGATAAGTCGAAGACTACCTGTATATCCATTTTAACAGAAAGGAAGGTAGATGCGGGGAGAACATGCCAGTTGTAATTGTAACAGTGGTGGGTCCCTACCGGTTTGGACCAGTTTGGCCGAACCAGTAGTGGTTTGGTGGTCTGGGTCGCTAGAAGTGGCAGCGACCCAGGGCTGCCCCGGCCCCAAACCAGTTATCCAGCTGGTGCCATCGGCGGCGCCATCTTGTTTTTTGGTTCTGCGCAAACGCAGAACAATTTTTATTGCTCTGCGCATGCGCACCCATGCGTACATCAAGCGAACCAGCAGTAGCGACTGCTGGAACCCATCCCTGAATTGTACCCAGCATTGCTCTATCTGTTGTCCTTCCACTTTTTCGATATTAAGCACCTCCTGCTTGATGATGTGTATACATTAGAAGGGCAGGGAAATTTTTTTAATATACAATAATACAATAGCAGAGTTGGAAGGGACCTTGTAGGTCTTCTAGTCAAACCCCCTGCGTGGGCAGGAACCTTATACCATTTCAGACAAATGGCTATCTAACATCTTCTTAAAGACTTCCAGGGTTGGGGCATTCACAACTTCTGGAGGCAAGCTGTTCCAGAGGTTAATTGTTCTAACTGTCAGGAAATTTCTCCTTAGTTATAAGTTGCTTCTCTCCTTGATTAGTTTCCACCCATTGCTTCTTGTCCTGCCCCCAGGTGCCTTGGAGAATAGTTTGACTCCCTCTTCTTTGTGGCACCCTCTGAGATATTGGAACATTGCTATCATGTCTCCCCTGGTCCTTCTCTTCATCAAACTAGACATACCCAGCTCCTGCAACCGTTCTTCATATGTTTTAGCCTCCAGTCCCCTAATCATCTTGGTTGCTCTTCTCTGCACTCTTTCCAGAGTATATAAATAAGGATAAATAAATAGAACATTGCTCATCCCTGTTTCATGAAGGTCCAACTCCTGTCCCAAACTGTTCCTTAAGGCCTAGAAAATTTGAATGCCTCTTCTCGGCACCTTTGCCTCACCTATCCATTGAGATCTTTCAGTTCAGGTGGGTTAATCTGAAGGTAGGGTGGGGTGAGATATTTAAAATTTGCAAGAGGTGGGCATGTTAGCCCCTTCCCTGGCAACCACCCCTGCCTTGACTGCAATAGCCTAGTCCCAGATATGCACAATATCTGGGTGAGACCATCTTGAGAAAATATACCCCTAAAAGTATGACATATAAAATATATTTAGATCAGCTTTTGGCCTTAAATTGCTAAAGGCTGCTTTGAGGAGTCAACAGGGAAGAAAGAAGGAGAATTTAAAAATGGAGTGTGCCTTCATTAAAAAAAACCTTTCCTAAAAGCACGCACGCACACACGCACACACACGCACACACAGACACACAACCTAGACATAAATCATCTTTCAGCAGGTTTTAAAAAAGAAATTGGCTTGAATTTTAATGGGTTTCATAACAGTTATTTGAAGAGGAATTTATGTGTGTCTCTTTTAATTCACGTTTTCCGGAGGGGTCCTCTTAGGTGGCTCAGTTGTGTGAGTATTCCGTTTCTTCCGAATGGTTTTGCCAGATTTTTTTTTTTTTTTACTATGAATTAAACAATACTATTATACATTCCAAAGCCTAGACATGGAACTGATTAATACTGGGGATCTCGTTTTGACATTCAAGAGAAGCAAACCAGGGAATTCTTAGCAGGGCCAAGATATCCAGAAGCCACAAACTGCTGGATGATTCCAAGCTCTACAACAAGGGTGTCCAACCTTGGCAAGTTTAAGAACCTGTGGACTTCAACTCCCCAGAACTCCCCATGGTGGCTGGGAGAATTCTGGGAGTTGAAGTCCACAAGCCTTAAAAGCCGCCAAGGTTGGACACCCCTGCTTTACAGAGAAACCACACACTCTGTGCCAGGGTATTCTGGCAAATTCAGTTCGAATTTTTTCTGCACGTCGTAAGGGAGGAAGCGCCCAGCCACCAGGTGGTGCTTGCCCATAAATCTTGTGGCACATTGCTTTGGAGCTGCCAAAGAGACAAGAACATCGGGGCTGATTCCATCACTGCTGCCCATCTCTACATCCCAACCTGCAAAAAAAGAGCAAAAACCAGGACAATTACAGGAACGCCACTTAATCTGATCTCTAATTATCCAAATATCTCCAGCAGGGAGTGGGGCGTGTGTGTATTCTCTACTTCTCCTTCAATAATCCATTTTCAGAGATTTTTACAGCTTTAATTAAAGGAAACTCTAGGTGGTAAAGTTTTGTGGTACTATTCCTAAACCTATACTTTGTGGTACCCGATTCCTAAGATGTCCATAAAGGGGGCTTGCATAAGCGTACTGGCGTGTCTTCTGTCCCTGTCCTACTATCCCCATTTACAATACAATACAATAGCAGAGTTGGAAGGGACCTTGGAGGTCATCTAGTCCAACTCCCTGCCTAGGCAGGAAGCCCTATACCATTTCAGACAAATGGCTATCCAACATCTTCTTGAAGACTTGCAGTGTTGGGGCAACTTCACAACTTCTGGAGGGAAGCTGTCCCACTGATTAATTGTTCTAACTGTCAGGAAATTTCTCCTCAGTTCTAAATTGCTTCTCTCCTTGATTAGTTTCCACCCATTGCTTCTTGTTCTGCCCTCAGGTGCTTTGGAGAATATTTTGACTCCCTCTTCTTTGTGGCAACCCCTGAGATATTGGAAGACTGCTATCATGTCTCCCCTAGTCCTTCTTTTTATTAAACTAGACATACCCAGTTCCTGCAACCGTTTAGCCTCCAGTCCCCTAATCCTCTTTGTTGCTCTTCTCTGCACTCTTTCTAGAGTCTCCACATCTTTTCTACATCGTGGTGACCAAAACTGTATGCAGTATTCCAAGTGTGCCCTTACCAAGGCATTATAAAGTGGTATTAACACTTCACGTGATCTTGATTCTATCCCTCTGTTTATGCAGCCTAGAACTGTGTTGGCTTTTTGGCAGCTGCTGCACACTGCTGGCTCATATTTAAATGGTTGTCTACTAGGACTCCAAGATCCCTCTCACAGTTACTACTATTGAGCAAAGTACTACCTATACTGTACCTGTGCATTTCATTTTTGTTGCCTAAATGTAGACCTTACTCTTGGTAATAAGAACCTTACTCTATTTATTTGTACTTCATTTCCCTTGTTGATGTCTATGTTTATACATACCTGTTATCTTGTATAAGTTTTGACAAACTAAATAAATAAAATAAAAATATTGGCCTTGGCACATCCCACAGGGGAGCAGACTTCCCACACCTGAATGGCTGTCCCAGGATAGAGGGTGGAGACTGCTTTTATTTATATTTATTTATTTTCTTCCTTTTTTTGTTTTTATAAATAATGTAAGGCAGCAAACGTACTTCACACACCTTCCTCCTCATATTTTCCTCTCAACGGAACCCTGTGAGGTAGATTGGGCTGAGAGAGACTGACTGGCCCAAAGTCACTCAGCCGACTTTTATGCCTAAGGCAGGATCAGAACTCAGAGTCTTCTGGTGACTGGCCCAAAGTCACCCAGCCAGCTTTCATGCCTAAGGCAGGATTAGAATTCAGTCTCCTGATGATTGGCCCACAGTCACCCAGCTGGCTTTCGTGCCTAAGGCAAGATTAGAACTCACAACTTCTGTTTTCTAGTATGATGCCTTAACCTCTAGACCAGTGGTTCCCAACCTTTTTTGGGTCATGCCCCACCTAAGCATCTCTAAAATCCTGATGACTCCCCCCCCCCCCCCCACCGTGACATATAATTCTTACTTTACTCCAAAAGTGAACTCTACTCATGCGGAGAAAGCCTAAAAGGTTATTAACTTGGTTTAAACAAGGTTCAAATTGCCCCCATTAAAAATCAAATTGCCCCCCTGTGGGGCAAGGGCCTGACATTGGGAAAATTGTTATTACCCCTGAAGTGAGGGGTAGCAGATCCAAACTCAAACTAAGGAAGAATTTCCCGCCCATGAGTGTTATTAGGCAGTGAAACAACTTGCCTCTTAGAGTCATGGAGGCTTCATGACTGAAGAGTTACAAGAAATTGTTGGTAGTTGCATGGCTTGTGGATTCTGCCCTGCGCAAAGTTTGGACTAGGAGGCCTCTAAGGTCCCTTTTGACACCATGATTCTATCTGGTAGAACTAGAACGAATGGGATGAATTGTCAAGGAGGTAGATACCGAAGAGAGATTAGGAAGACCTTGACAGTAACAACTGGTGAACAGTAGAATTGATGATTGCATGAAATGGTTTCTGTTGTGGCCCAGCAGGGACCGGCTGAGCTGTTGATGGACTCTGATAGTGATGAACAAGATGAGTCTGCCCTGGAGACTGAGGAAGACCCTGGGGGGTGTTTGGAGTCAGAGCAGGGACCAGAGAGGCTGGTTGGCCACCAGGAGGCGCCTGAGTCATGGAGCAGTGGGGAAGACCAGAGTCAGTTTGTCCTGGATGCTAAAATGCGAAGAGCTGAGAGGTGGAGGCAGCAACTCCGGAGACAGACTCACAGAAGGTGATTAGGCACCAGGTGGTTGTTGATTGGCCCCCTCCCAGAGAGCTTATAGGTGAGGCAATGGGAGGGGACATTTGCAGGAAACCACTGTTCAGTGAAGGAGTCATGAATGCCTGTGTGAGTTGAAGCCTGTGCCCGTTCAGTTTCTTGTGAGTTTGAAGACTTGTGTGAAAGTTCTCTGCGAAGCCAAGCCTGTGCTGTGAGTTTCAGGGCTCTCAGGCAAGGGACTGCTTATCTTGCTTATTAACAGTGGCAAACAGCCAAGTTTGGGTTCTTGTTTTTTCCGAGGCCCTGGAAAGAACAGGTTTCTATCGCTTCAGTAGATATTTTCAAACAGAATAGCAGGGATACTGTAGTGCAGTGTTTCTGTTGTGGCCTGCCAGCGGCCAGCAGAACTGGCAGCATATTCGGACAGTGAGAAGGTTGGGGAGGAACATGGGCCAGTCCTGAAATCTGGGGAAGGCTCTGGTGAGGGTTCTGTGTGGGACGCAGACAGAGGGCCAGGGCCGTACGCCAGTTATCAGCTGCCTTCAGAGTCAGACATCAGTGAGGCAGACGAACAGCTGGAGCCTGTTCCCGGTGTGCGCATGTGCAGTTGCCAGACAAAGGGAGCAGCTAAAGAACAGGGATCGACTTGGGGGGTAAGGCCACAGGTGGACAATGAATGGCCCCTCCCAGAAGAAATAAAAGAGGAGCAAAAGGGGAGTGGAGTTTGCAGGAGACAATTAGTTCGCTTAATTGGTTCATCGGAGACTCCTTGCCAAGGTTTGCAGATATCGGCCTGTCAGTTCTCCAAGCCAGATAAGATCTGTGAATGTAAATCCTCCCTCGAAAGATGTTGCTGGATGTGAATGAGCAGAATTCACAGTCAATTAATAAAAGGGTTTTTGTCGTGACAAGGAGTTTGCTTCGTGCTCTCGGGAAGCCTCAGTCAGAACAGTTTCTCACTCTTGACCACTTCCAGATGTGTGGACTTCAACTCCCAGAATTCCCAGCTTGCTTAAAAACAGACCAATGCTTTGTGCCAATGAATATCACATTTCTTGTTCCATTAATTTAACTTAAATTAAATTAAGTTCTGATGATACCATTGTCAGTGGAAAGAAATTAGGACATTTAGGGGAGGAGATGCTTATTCCCATTCATGTCTCATCTGCCTGTTTGTTCTTCCACAGAAGAAATTCCTTCCCTTGATGGTGAAAGCAGGTTTCAGGCTACCACACTCTCTAGACACAGCAAAACGTGTCCGAAGATGACATCATGTCTCGTTTTAGGAAAACTGATTCCTTCTTACAGCAAGCTCTGCCGTTCATAAGAACCGCCTCTTCAGACAGCCACCGCAGGTGCCAACGAGCCAAGCTGGAACTTGGCAAGAGGACGGAAGTACGAAGAAGTGGAGAAAGGATTAAAATGAAGATGAGGGAGAACCAAGGAATGTCATGTTTTGAAAGAACAGGGAAGTGGTGATGGAAATGCGCGGGGGCGACATTAATAGAGGCTTCGTGTTTGTGAAATTTATCCTCTCAAGCAACTTTTCTCCTACCTGGTATTCAGATGTGTCCAGACTACTCAGAATCTCCGGCCAGCAGTGAGCATTTTGTCCTAATTTAGTTTAGTTTAGGGTTTTTTTTTATGACTACATAACAAATATTCCACCCACAAAGCTTTAAGGAATGCATGGAATCAGCATGGAAGGGATGTTCTAATCCAGGGGTGGCTAACCTTTTTCTCCTTGTGTGCCGAAACCGCGCACACGTGCCCACACCCATAATGCAATCCACCACGCTCTCCCTGCGCATTTCAGCAATACCCACTGCACCCTATTGTGGGCCTAGCACGCCTCCCTGCAGTCTCCTGGGACCAAAAACTGGGCATGAGGGTTTTGGGCCTAGCAGGCCTCCCTGAAGCCTCCTGGGACCAAAAACGGAGTGCAGGGGTGCACCCTAAATGTGCAGCAGAGACCTGAAAATCAGCTGGCCGGTGGGAGGCGTGCACACATGCACGGTGGAGCTGAGCTGGATGACGGCTCGCGTGCCGCAGAGAGGGCTGCGTGCCATAGGTTCGCCATTACGGTTCTAATCTATCTAGTCCAGCATTTGCCAATCTTAGCAATTTTGTGATATATGGACTTCAACTCCCAGAATTTCCTAGGCAAGGCTTGGGATTGTAAATGAAGTTGGAGGGAGTGGGTTATTTCCATTTCATAAAAGTAACTGCTGAAAGATATTTGATTAAAAGAAACAGTTGTGGCATTGAAGGCAGTGTAGATAGAAACGGTGTCGATTTGATTCATCTGGGATCCCCCTCTCAAATTCTTCAGCATCTATCAACTGACTTTAGTGAATTCGGCAAAACTGAAATTCCATGTGCAGGAGTAGTGTACCATCAGTTATCACACATTGGGGACGTATGATATTTATCTTTATGTCTTAGTCACCTCCAGTTTGGATTATTATAATGAGGGTTACTCTTGAAGGCTAGCAGCTTTTCCAGAAGCAGTAGTTCAAGCATTTAGCGATACCTGCTGATTTTTCACGGCAATTCAAGTTGCCAGTTGTCACCTTTAAACTCTGTCTTGTTTAGGATCTGGTTACTTGCAGGACCAGCTTCACCGGTGGTTTGGAGCCAACCTGGTAGACATCTCCCAACAACATAAGCTTTGAAATTGTTTTCTTTTCATAAAATAAATAAGACCTGGTTGTTTTAGCAGAACCTCAGGTTCTGAAGAGTTATTTTTGTTCCAGCAGGACACTGAAAGGGTATATGAATCAAGTATGTTCCTCGATGTTGAATGACTTATATTAATATACTAGCCGATAACCCGGCATTACCTGGGTATTTATTTATAGGGGGGAAATTGTCTGGACCAAACGTAATTTCTAATATTGGATTTTCCCCCTTACCACAGGGAGCCCCCTTGTGGAGTACTGTGAAGCCATTATCATAGCAACTCCGCTGCGCAGTAGAAGCCATTTTACAGCAGCACAGTAGAAGCCATTTAAAGGCACAACAGGCTATATCTTAACAGAACACACACCCTGAGGGTTGTTAGGGGTGCCTTACCCCCACAGTAATTTGTCTCCAGAGAGTAAGTTATCTGTGTACCAAGTTTGGTTGAAATTGCTCAAGGCGTTGCAGAGCCCCATCCCCTCCATTATCTAATGATCAGCAAATGGCTTCCCTTTCAGAACATCAAAAACCGATTCCTAGTAGCTGCTTCCCTCTACCTAACAGGAGGGCCAGCCCAATGCAAATAGAATAGAATAGAATAACAGAGTTGGAAGGGACCTTGGAGGTCTTCTAGTGCAACCCACCCCCTGTTCAGGCAGGAAACCCTAGGCTATTTCAGCCAAATGATTCTCCAATCTCTACTTTAAAAACTTCCAGTGTCAGAGCATTTGGAACTTCTGGAGGGAAGTGATTCCACTGATTAATTGTCAGGAAATTTCTCCTCAGTTCTAAGTTGCTTCTCTCCATGATTAGTCTCCACCCATTGCTTCTTGTCCTGCTCTCAGGTGCTTTGGAGAATAGCTTGGCTCCCTCTTCTTTGTGGCAGCACCTGAGATATTGGAACACTCCTCTCATGTCACTCCTAGTCCTTCTTTTTATTGAACTAGCCATACCCAGTCTGTGCAATTGTTCTTCATATGTTTTAGCCTCCAGTCCCCTAATCATCTTTGTTGCTCTTCTCTGCACTCTTTCTAGGGTCTCCACATCGTTTTTAGATCGTGGTGACCAAAACTGGATGCAGTATTCCAATGTGGGCAGGGGTGCAAGGGGAGATCGGAGCACGCATCTACACACCTGATGGGACATCCAGGCTGACAAGAGGAATCCGAATTTGTTTGAGAGTTGCCAAGATTGTGCAGTAGGGCTCCGACAGTTCCCCCAGACTGTCTTCTACGCCAAGCATGGCATCAACTACCAGGTTGTATGCATCACTGATTAGCTGAACCTGCCAGAAGGAAAGGGAAAAATTGCATTCAATGTCATATTAGCTTTCCAAAGATTTCCTTATTATTTCCAAAATGAAAGAAGCTTACTCAGAATTCATCATGCAGGTTTTTTTGTTTTTAAATGCATCCAGTTTTATATTTAGCCCTTTGCACAAGAAGCTTAATATTTCTTTCTGTTTGTTTGTTTCTTAACTTTACATTGCGTTCCATTAGCTACGTGACAAATAAATGCTGATATTACTGTTTAGCCTTCATCGGATTTAATTGGCTCAGAGATATCATCACCAAGCCAAACCTGAATCTCTCTCTTGGGCTGTGGTATTCATACATGTACTATTGCATTGTAACATCTCCCGTGGAAGGGAGCCTGTGACAGCTCATTACCCCAAATATCTTGAATTCTTCGGCATTGATGGGAAGAGCTGAAGACAAAATGTAACTTTACCAAATGCATCCACAAAGGGCAGGAAATAGCAACTCTGAATGAAGAGAACATCTGTGATTCCTGATTATCTAGGATCATTCTGTGTCTACTGTTTTTCATCTTTGGCAACTTTAAGATGTATAGACTTCAATTCCCAGAATTCCCCAGCCAACTGGCTGGGGAATTCTGGGAATTGAAGTCTATACATCAGTGGTGGCTAACCTTTTTGTTGTTGGGTGCCAAAAATGTTAGGGCTCGCGCATGGTAATAATAAATAATAATAATAAATTTAATTTGTTGACCGCTCCCTCTCCCCGAAGGGACTCGGAGCGGTGCACAGGGCAAATAAAACAATAAACATACACACATAATAAAAACAAATTAAATGATATCCCTGCGCTAAAAATTCCCAGTTAAAAATTACTAAAAATGGTAGCATGCGTGTGTGCCGGCACCCATAATGCAAAGCATCCCCCCACATGTGCATGTGTGCACAAACACACACCCCACATGCACCGCACTACTCGCCTCCAAGCTGAGCTTGGTATTTCCTCTGGGGGGCGTGGGAGGCCGTTTTTGTCCTCCCCTGGCTCCAGGAAAGGCTCTGGAGCCTGGGGATGGTGAAAAACAGGCCCAACAGGCCAACCTTGTTGGCCTGTTTGGCCCATTTTTCACCCTCCCCAGGCCCCATAGAGAGGGGCTCCTCATGGTGCCGTCGGCTAGACAATGTTGACTGGCGACACCCAGGGGGAGAGCCTTCTCCGTGGGAACACCTGCCCTCTGGAACGAATTGCCCCCGGAATTAAGAACTATCCCTGCCTTACGCACCTGCCGCCGTGCTCTCAAACCTTTTTCTTCCAACAAGCCGGGCTGGCATAAAACATGATTTTTAAATTCAAATTTTCATTAATTTTAATCAGGGTTGGTTGGGTATTTTTCAATTTTAGGCCAAAGTTTAATACGTCTTTTAAAAACTTTTTAAACTTTTATATATTTGTTTTTATTCTGGCTGTACACCGCCCTGACTCCTTCGGGAATAGGGCGGCATAAAAAAACCAATAAATTCAAACTCAAACTCCAGAGGCTTTCCTAAAGCCTGGGGAGGGCAAAAACGGCTTCCTACGGCCCTCTGGAAGGCCGAAAATCAGTTGGCAGGTGTGCACATGTGTGCTGGAGCTGACAGCTCACGTGCCAGCAGATATGGCTCCGCATGCCACCTGTGGCACCCATGCCATAGGTTCGCCATCATGGCTATACATCTTAAAGCTGCCCGGTTTGAGAAAGGCAGATGTAGATCCTTCACTATTACTTAGCTCAAAGAGCCTCACATGAGGAAAAACATGGTCATCGTACTCTGCTTCAAACTCTTAGAGGAAAATTGGACATAAATCTAATGAAAGGGGGATGCATAATAACCAAACGAGCTTGTCAATGAGTGGAACCAGTGTGATAGATTAAACGGCATGGATATTTAGCAGAAGCTCTCTTTGGATAAGCGGAAAAACAGAGCAAATGTTTCGTACGGCCCCATTAGAGGTTTCAGTTGTAAGCTTTTATTTGAAGATCTTTGCATTCTCACAAAACGTTTTGTTTTTCACTTGACTTCTGGGTGGCTTCTATACCGCAAGATTGACGAAAAGAACTTCCATTTCATGAGGTGAAGTCAAATTGCAAAGCCAAAACCTTAAAAAATTTTTTTACTTCCCCCCTCTCTGCCTCTATCCATATTGAAATTAAGGAAACTTTAGAATCCAGCAATCATTTAGAGGATAATGCTTTTGGAAAGCTTCAACCGAAAGCCAGCCAAACCCATCTCTCCTGAAGTTTCTTTCCAAGAAAGCAGCAGCAGCTGAATTAGAAAATGTGATCTGAAGAAGCTGGTTGGACTCCGATTTGTTTGAAAGATGAAACAGAAGCATTGAGTTGAAAGCCACATAAAATTGTTTGTTTGTTTAGAAAATGTATATCACTGCCCACTCACTCTTGGTGACTCTGAGAAGCTGACAAAAAATAAAATCCCAGTATACACCATAAAATCAATAATCTGCCATCCCCAGGTGCAGAGGTGGCACAGTGGTTAGAGTGCAGTACTGCAGGCTACTTCAGCTGACTGCTAGCTGAAGTTCGACAGTTCAAATCTCACCGGCTCAAGGTTGACTCAGCCTTCCATCCTTCCAAGTGGGTAAAATGAGGACCCAGATTGTTGGGGGCAATAGGCTGGCTCTGTAAACCACTTAGAGAGGGCTGTAAAAGCACTATGAAGCATTATATAAGTCTACGAGCTAGTGCTAGTGCTATCCCCCTAGTGACAGCAATCAATCGAACAAGCCACTTGATGGGCTCCATGCCACTCTGGGTTACCCATGCAAAAATTTTCAACGGAGTGCCATATTTGCACAGAGATGCAAAGAAATGATAAGAATATCCTTAGCCCTTTTAGGTGGTTTTCGATGCATAATAACATTTCAGGCCCTATATAAATGGACATGATTTTACCAATTATTAGAAACAATCAATAAGCATCAGAAAAAACAATAGCTTGCACAATAATATATAAGAGAATGAATGTAATGTTTATAAATAGATATATATCTGTGTCAGGGGTGAAATCTAATTTTTTTTACTACCAGTTCTGTGGGTGTTGCTTGGGGGGGGGGGGGTGTTCATGTGACTGGGTAGGCGTGACTACATACTCATGTAACTGGGGGATCAAAAGACAGAAACTCACAATGTCCTGCTGGAGCAGGGTTGGACTAGATGACCTCCAGGTACCTTCCAGCCCTGGGTTATCCTCTGAAGCTAGTGCCAGGTTTGTAGTCCTCCTTCCTCTCCTTTTTCCCTCCCTCCCTTTCTTTTTCCTTCCTGCCTGCCTGCCTGCCTTTCTCAGCACACACACACACACACACACGCCGTTTTTGGCCTAGCAGGCCTCAGGGAAGCCTGCTGGGAGCAAAAATGGACCTCCCCCACCCCCCGCATTTCCGGAGAACCTGTAGTTAAAAAAAATACTTTAAAAGTTTTTTTTTTAAGTTTCAAAGCTCATCTGTGGAACATGCGATTTCCCTTTTTTTTTTAGTATTTTTTACTACCAGTTCGGGCAAACTGCCCCGAACTGGTAGCATTTCACCCCTGATCTGTGTGCATTTTTTAAAAGGCAAAAAAAAAAAAAAAGTTTTAAACACATCAACCCAACATTAAAACTAAGAGTGAGTGGGCGGTCATATACGTTTTCTAAATACGTAAATAAAAATAAAAATTAAGGGACAAATCATATAACTCACAAATATATACAGGAACATGGGGTCAAGTATCACAAATGCCCATTAAAAATGGATGTGTTTCGATTTTACACTTTTCAGTAGCATAAATATTGAACGTGCTGGCTTAACCACAGCGCAGAATAAAGGAATCAGTCAGGCTAACATAATAACCCTAAATTAATAGCAGAAAGAGAAAAGATAAGAAAGCAACTGCTATACATCCTCAGGTCTGGATATCTCTCACAAAAGGCATCCATTTCTTCAAAGAATGCACAGCAATTAACAAATTATCTACTGAGCAATAGAATACAAAGCTTACTCAGAGCAAAATAGGTCATGAAAATTCTCTATTGTTGCTAAAATCCCATACAATTTGTATGATATTCATTTGTTTCCAGCACATTCTCCCTTTTTTTATTGGTCCCATAAAATTCATGAGAAGTAGAGGCATGCTAACGTCAAGAAGGCTCTCTATAATGGTCCTTTCCCCAGCAGATCTAGACCAATGATGACCTACAGGTGAGACCAACTTGGGCACAAAAAGAACATCGTGTAAAATAGATATATGGAATTAAAATGATCTCTAAGTCAGAGATAACTCTAGTATCAAGAAATATTTTTCAACTTTAAGAAAAATCATGTATATATTAGATCATGCTACAGAATCATTATAAGTAGGTAGTCCTTATTTAGCAACTACAGTTGGCACTGGAAACTAGATCATTAAGCAAAGCAGTCCCGAAGAGAATCACAATTGTACTTAATGTCTGTAGACTAGATTCTCAGTCATCCGGGTCATAGACAGTGGTGGGATTCAATTTTGTTTACTACCAGTTCTGTGGGCGTGGCTTGGTGGGCGTGGCAGGGGAAGGATACTGTACAATCTCCATTCCCTCCCCACTCCAGGTGAAGGTTGCTGAAAAATCCCCATTTCCTTCCGATCAGCTAGGACTCGGGAGGCGGAGAATAGATGGAGGCGGGGCCAGTCAGAGGTGGTATTTAACGGTTCTCCAAACTACTCAAAATTTCCGCTACTGGTTCTCCAGAACTGGTCAGAACCTGCTGAACACCACCTCTGGAACTCATAGGATGTCTAAAAGGTCCTTTTTCAAAAGGCAACAGGCAGCTGCCTCAAGAGTTCTCAGGGAGAGTGCTAACAACCAGATGACTCAAAGAAATATGATCTTTCCAATCCCCCCTCCATCTTGACAGAACTAATCCAGATGTGGGTTGCTCTCTGTTTAGCCCAGTTCGGCTGAACTGGTAGTAGAATTCAGGCCTGGGTCGCAAAACCGGAAGAGAGCCAGGCGTGCCCTGCCCCCAAACCACTTCCTTCACTGCTGCTGGGTTGTGCCTGATCCAGAGTCCTTCTGGCAAGATGACGGGAGTTTTCAGTGGCCCCCAGACAGCCACCGCTGGCAAAGAAGCCTCCCAGCCACTGCCTCTTTGAGAGCCACTTTGCAAAGCAGCTCTCAAAGAAGCAGCAGCTGGCCACAGGCTGACAAAAAGTCCTCCGGTCGGCAAAAAGGCATCCAGTGTCGCCGCCATGTTCTTCACACATGCGCACCCTTTGAACTTGCAAGGGGTGCCCATGTCCAAGGGGTGGCATGTGTGAAGAACATGGCGGCGGCACCGCCGGAGGACTTTTTATCGGGCTGCGGCCAGTCGAAGATTTGTTTTTTTTTCCACATCTCCTCTGTTCACCATAGAGCAGAACGAGCAGTAAACAAGGGGATCCAGGTCCTCCAGCATGCCCCTCCTCTTCCCGGGTGATGAGAGCAACCAGCATTAGGCATTAGCAGAAATATTAAAGCCTTTTTCTAATTCATCAGAAACATTTGCAACTGCCTTCGCTAAGAAAGTAATTCAAATATAATCCAAGCATGTATAATGTAAATCACAGGCCATGTATCCCATCCCTCGCCTCCCCAGGGCCCTCCAAAAGACCTCCAAAATTCTGCCAGCTTATCATTGTTAATAGGGTAAAACGATATGCTTATTAAATGTAGAGAAAGAAATGTTGAGAATGATTTAATCGGATGAATTACTGAGAACCCAGAATAATCATAGTAACTAGCTTATCTGTGCTTATCCTTTAATACTTCTAAAACTAATTCTGGAGATGAAAGATAAGGCTTCTCTTGAAATCCCTTTTTAAGTACTTCTTCCATATTGCCATTTCGGAGCGTGCTCTGCACTATAGATTCAACGATGCAGAAATATGCATCGAAACAGCAACGATGGCATTATACGTATGATTGCACTGAGATGGGCACTATACTTTGGGGGAATCAAACGTGCAATCAATGCTAAAATATAACCAAAACACTCTTGAGTCAACCTCAAATTCAGATCACATGAAAACTGTAGGCAGAAGTGGAAATGATGGCCCCAGGATATATAACTAAGGCAATGAGCTCCTACTATACACAGAAAGAGAAACATTATGTACCTCCCCAATCTGATGCTCTTCAACTATGTCTTACTTGCATAGCTTTCACCTCGAAATGGGACTGTTCTCCTCATAGCCTTCACCACTCCTTGTTCGCCACCGGGGTTTCTCCCCCAGTCATTCACCTCTACCATTTCGCCTCTGCTGTTAGGATGCTAGCTGTTCGTCCTGGGCAATGGGACCCAGCCTCTTCCGTCCCAGACCCTTCGTCACAGGCCTTTGGGAGAAATACAGCTCACCCCAGGCGAACAGCTAGGATCCTAACAGTGGAGGTGAAATGGTAGAGGTGAATGACTGGGGGAGAAACCCTGGGTGCGAACAAGGAGCAGTGAAGGGTACGAGGAGAACAGTCCAAGGCCTCTTTCACCTACAGCAGGGATGTCCAAACTTGGGAACTTTAAGACTTGTGGACTTCAACTCCCAGAATTCCCCAGCCAGCTATGCTGGCTGGGGAATTCTGGGAGTTAAAGTCCACAAGTCTTAAAGTTCCCAAGTTTGGACATCCCTGACCTACAGGATTATGGGAACTGAAGGCAAACACATCCAGACGACAAAAGCTGGTGAGCTATCCATCCTTCCTAACCTCCTAAACAGAAGTTATTTTGAAAAAGAGATCTAGCTCATTTTATAGATAGTCCTTGACTTTTGCCAATTGTCAATTGTGGGGCCCACAATTGAGCCCAAAATTTTTGTTGCTGAGCAAGACAATTATTAACTGAGTTTTGTCCTGTTTTACAACCTTTCTGGCCGCGGTTGTTAAGTGGATCGCCGCAGTAGTTAAGTTAGTAAAACGGTTGCTAAGTGAATCTGGCTTCCCCATGGACTTCTTTCGTCAGGTCTCGAAAGGTGATTGTGTGATCATGGCACATGTTCATAAATATGAGTCAGTTGCCAAGCATCCAAATTTTGATCACATGACCCCAGTGATGCTGGCATGATGATGTGAAAAACAGCCATAAGTTGCCTTTGTGCATTGCTGTTGTAACTCTGAACTAAGCGAATTGTTGTAAGTCGAAGACTTCCTTGCTGAGATGTTAAAATGTAAGTCTCTGCCCGCATAGTTCTGAAGGTGGGATGGAAACCTTCATATGTGTGAAAGCTGGAAATAAAAGGATTTTTAGTGTAATCGGCTTCGTTGCCTAAATGCGATTAAGCGTCTCGCCTTACCTCTGCTGGCAGGTAGGAAAGGAAAGGAATGTCGATCTTTTCACACTGCGTGGTGAAATCTCTGTAGAGAGGATTAGACGACTTTTTGGGGTAGAAAATGGTCGGCTCGTATTCCTGGAACAGAAAACAAGAGATGACTGCAGGTAAGCATCAAGGGCAATCACTCCCCTCATTATAACCACAGCTAATGTGACTGTGTTTAATTCAGTGGTGTGTTGCAGGTGGTACGCCCCGGTACAGGCGTACCAGAGCCTGACCGGAGCACTGGGTACCGTTCCGTTCTGGTGCTCCAGAGGGCCGCTCACCCGCGCTCCTTATCTGTCTTTAAAGTCTTTGCACTTTCAAGCATGCGCACAGCGTAAAACTCCGCCAAGCAGCTGGAGCGTCGCGGAGGCTCACGGAGGTGTCGCTTGACAGTAAGATGCATGCGTGTGCTGCTCGCGTCCATGTGGACGCCACTGGGCCCGTTCCAACTGTACTGGTTGGAACAGGATCCGGAAACCACTACTGGTTTAATCCCAGAAATCATTCCAATTCAATTAAAATTCAAGAGGCAGGACACGGAAGGGAACATAGGTGAGGAAATAATGAAAGAAGAGTTACAAACTGCTATTGGGAAATTCCTCATGAGATTTTCTTGATGAACTATGTGGTGAATTAACCACATTCAAAGCAGCTTTGTAAGAAATCCTGGAGATGATGCTCAGTCCAAGAGTTGAAACTTCAGAAAAATTTAGGATATTTTCAAGGTTCAGGATGCTATTGTTTTCAGCAGTCCTCTGTAAGAGTACCCGGATTATAAAACATAATGAGTCAGAACCCAGGCCTTGAAAAAGCATAAAGATTTCAGTTAAGTAATCAGAAAATTGAAATCCACTCTAGTTTGGCAAAAGTTTGTACAAATGTATTTGATCATGTCTATTCAAACATGAAACAGTGAGAAACTGGATTGACAGATTTCAAATGCCAAAAACATTTAGTGCTCCCACAAAATGAAAATCAATCTCTTTAGTTTGTCTCAAAGAAATATAATACCTGCTTATCTATCAACGAAGCCTCGTATCATCAATGATAGTATGTACAGTGGTACCTCGGTTCATGAACTTAATTCGTGAACTGACTCTGGTCGCGAACCGAATTGGTCGTGAACCGAGGCACAGTTTCCCATAGGGTTTAATGTAAATCCGGTTAATCTGTTCTGGGTTTTTTTTTTGGTTTTTGAAGCACAAAAAATATGAAACAAATTACAATACACAGTACTGTATGTGCTAAAAGCATAACAAAAATCAAAAAAAGTCACTGAAAGTACTCACAGTGTACTTTTTTGTGTGTGTCCTTCTCTCCACAATCTTCCTACAGGAAGTCACAACCATGTGACAGCCAGGAAATAGCATTAAAATGGCCGCGGCTCCTGTTCGTGAACCGAAACGGAGTTCGTGAACCGGAGCATATTTTGATGAACTTTTCTGTTCGTGAACCGAGTTGTTCGTGAACAGAAGCGTTCGTGAACCGAGGTACCACTGTACAGTTAAGAATGCCAGCTCTGGTACGTGGTAGTATCTAAACCAGGGTGTCTCAACCTTAGCAAGTTTAGGACTAGTGGACATCAAGAATTTCACCGTCCCGAGTCTCTTCGGGGAGAGGGGGCGGTTTATAAATGTAATAAATTATTATTATTACAGAATTCCTCAGCCAGCCATGTTAGCTAGGGTATTCTGGGAGTTGAAGTCTATTTGTTTTAAAGTAACCAAAGTTGGAAAACACTGGTCTAGATGGTAATCTCCAGGGGTGAGCTTCAAAAATTTCACCAACGGTCTTAGGGTGGGCGTGGCCATGGTGGGCGTGGCCTAGTTGGCCTCCTGCACAATGGCGGGTGGGGGGTGTTTTCGCCTTCCCCAGGCTCCGGAGGCCTTCCAGAGGAACCTCCCCCTCCCCAAGCCTCTGCACAGGCCCTGCACTTACCTCACATCCAAAATGGGCCACATGGAGACTCGTGGGAGGGGAGGGGCAGAGTGGGCAGGGCCAGCCAGGGGTGGGATTTGGAGGTTCTGAGAACCAGCCATAACGTTAGCTATGCGTTTTCCCGAACCTGGGCGAACCTGTAGCAGCCCACCACTGGTAATCTCATAAATGTAAGCAGGGAAAGGTTTACTTAATACTTGAAGAAAGAGTAGTGAGAGGGGCTCACAGCAAAAACAAAATTTACTTTAACTGATACTATTTTACATTGTGTTTTTTTTTTTTTCCTGTGTGTCACATTAAATTTTTTGTAATTGGTGGCATGGGAGAGGTTCAGAAGGTCTTTTCCAGGACTTTTATCAGTTACATAAGATCCTGAACATCTCATGTTGGTTTTAATCCAGTGATCAGAAATCTCTGTGATAGATTCTGAAATTTATCTGGGTCCTTAATGCAGAGAAGAAGACCTCTTAGACTCAGAACATAAGATTCTGTAAAGACATTTAAAGCTAGGCTGTTGGTGGTGTTCTTCTGAAATTTTGTAATCCCAATTTTGTAAATCTGTCAATTTAAGATATATTTTTAAATCTTGTGCAGGATGGCAGGAACATTTGTTTAATACTTGTTCTTATTAAACAAATCCAATTTTGCACTTCTGGAGTTACTAAATGCATGGGAACACAACGATCTTTTCAATTGCCAAATCACCGAATTATGGAATACAATTCTTGTGGCAGCCCTGAAGCTCCAAAGATGTGCCAATATGACATCTCTAATAAAATGGAGCTTTGAGGAATTGCTGGCCGCAGAGTCTTTTTTCGTTGTGGGGGTATTACTTGGAATCCTGACATCTTGGCTTAATAGCAACTGTACAAATGTAGTTTTTAAGGAAAAAACATGTACGATTAAAATGAATGTATCATGTTTGATGACCTTGAATACAGTATATAGATACCAAGATAGTAGCTAATGGGTGAGAAATGTTTGCCATTGAACAAGTTACTAAGTTTGCTATAGCAGTCAGAAAGTCTTGGACAAGGTTTCTCGGTGCCATTGTTGCTTTTAAGGCAGATATCTGGAGATAAAGGATTTTGGAGGGAGTCTTGATTGGAAGAATCTGCATTTAAAAAGCTCGAGTTAGTGGGGAAGAAACTTAGCCAAGGGAACTGTTTGCAAATAGTCTACAAAGGGGATAGTCAATCTATCAATTCCCTGAGTTTGTACAAGGCAAGACGTCAGAGTTTGTTCATAGACCAGAATAGACATGGTAACAGGTCAGCCAATGGGGATTGTTTGGAAACTGAAAACAGTATTTGTTGTGTCAGCAACAAAGAGACAGCAAGGAGCCAGGGTGTAGCTTAGCTCTGTAGCTCTGAGTCTGTGTAGAGCTCAAAAGTAGACTGCTACTCTGAACTGAAACTAAAACTGTTCCCTCTGCTTGTGTTTTGCTTGTATTTACTAACATGTTGGAAAACCTGCTTTTGGTATTGTACTTTATGTGTTATACTACATATATAAAGAGAAGTTAGTGAATTCTGCTGAATCGGTTACCTATGTGTGCTTTCTGGATGTGATTGCTGCTGCAAACTGACACAAGACCTATGCTCTTTGGCATCAGCCATTCATTCACTGGTCTCCTGATGAAAGAACCAGGCTAGAAACAAGGAGACTGTGAGTTCTAGTACTACCTCAGGCAAGAAATCTATCTGGCCTCCTTTGAGTCAATCAGAAGGAGACTGTGAGTTCCAGTCCCGCCTTCAGCATGAAAACCAGTTGGGTGACTTTGGGCCAATCACCAGGAGACTGTGAGTTCTAGTTCCGCCTTAGGCATGCAAGCCAATTGGTTGACCTTGGGCCAGTTACTCTCTTTCAGACCCACCTTGCAGGGTTGGTGTCAGGAGGACTGTATTAGGTCTGTTCGTCGGACCTTGAGTTATTTATAAAAATAGTAAAGGCAAGATTTAAATGATCCAAAGGTTGCCCATTCCCACAGCATTCAGTTAGTTAGATACTTACAAATACACGCAAATGCCGAGCACATGCCAGGCCGATTGCCCCATTCTGTTCACAACCACAGATCACCAATAGTGTCGGCTGCTTCTTTGAGAGAGACTGCCTGGGGAAAACCTGTAACAAGAAATATCTAGCAAGTGAACGTGGACAAGAAAAAAATATGAATAAATAAGATTGTTCAGGTTCACAGCATTCCTAAAAATAAAGCTTAGATCAGGAAGAGGGCAGAATTCCAACACAGTTCACAGCACACAAACTACACAATATATTTCTTCAACTTAGCGGATGAAAGAAATTCATGAAATGGATAAAAGGTCTCCCAGTGTCATCGGGAATCAGGAAGTATGACAAATTGAGCTATGCAATTTGCATAGTTTGAAACTATTAAATAAATGATGATACCCAGTTATACAGTCTCCAGTCCTGGCTAAACAGATGATGCTATTGCAGGGGTGAAATGCTACCAGTTCGGGCCAATTCATCTAAACCGGTAGTTTAAAAATGCTAAAAAAAAGTTTAAAAAAATTTCCGTCGATCGCATTGTCGCACAACTGATCCTCGGATTTTTTTTTAAAGCATTTTTTAACTGCCGGTGAACGGACAGTTAAAAAAATGCTTTAAAAAGTTTTTTTTTAAACAGTTGGCCACACCCACCCAGTCACATGACCTACCAAGCCACAGAACCAGTAGGGAAAAATTTTGAATTTCACCACTGTGCTATTGCATTGCTGACTGGATACCATGTAATCCTCAACTTATAACCATTCATTTATTGAACATTTGAAGTTACAGAGGCACTAAAAAAAGTGACTTATGACTGTTTTTCATACTTACAACCATTGCAGCATCCATGCAGTTACGTGAATAAAATTTGGATGCTTGGCTTGACTTATGACCACAACTGAGCCCCACATTTCTGTTGCTAAGTGAGACATGTGTTAAATTCGTTTTGCCCCGTTTTGCGACCTTCCTTGCCACAGTTGTTAAGTGAATCACTGCAGTTGTGAAGTCACTAACAGCGAATCTTGCTTCCCTATTGGCTTTGCTTGACAGAGGGTCACAAATAGTGATTGCATGACCCTGGGACTCTGCAAACATCATAAATAAATGCCAGTTGCCAAGCGACTGGATTTTGATCACGTGACTGCAACAGTCATAAGAATGAAAAATAGTAATATGTCACTTTCTTCAGTGGGGTTGTGACTCTGAATGGTCACTAAATGAATGATTGTAAGTAGAGGACTACCTGCAGCAGTTTCCCAATATATCTCCCCCACCACCACACACTGAAAAAAGATTACAGGGATGAAGTCCAGCCATTTTTTTTCTGATTTTTTAAAACAGATTTTTGTAGCGATGTTGTCTTCCCTTCCCTTCCATTGGTTTCCTAACCGCTGACCTAAATATTTGTACTTTGCAATGGGCATTGAGCGCTGTGGGTTGCAGCTAAATATCTGCTTAAATCACGTCATCTATTATTTTTTATTGGTCTCATGACTGTCTTCCTAGAAATCATGCTCCAAATATCTCAATTTGTCTTGCTGTGTGTTGCATCCACGGGAGCTATTCATGCTTAAATTGAGTTGGCTTCTGTTATGGATATATAAACTGACAATTTTGCCAATGCTACGCATCCTCCAATTTTGTTCTCCCAGTTTCTGTGTCCTGTACAGGGGGGAAAAAACACAACATTGCCATTCTCTAAGGCTACAGATTTCCCTGCCCCTCCCTTCAAAATCCAATAACCCCTACTTTGCTAGGCTTCAAGAGATGATTAAAAACAGAGGTCTTAAAAAGTCCTTTGAGTTAAAGACGGCGCCTTCTTTTCGATTGGCTGTATTATGATTTTACTTTTAATTGTTACTGATGGCTATAAAAATTCTTCAGTGTTTTGTGCTTCAGATTGTAAAAAGATTGTTAAAAGTCTCTGTATTGCAGTAGGTTAAACAAACAGACATAGGAAGGGGCAGGGGCTTCACCACATTGCTGTGGTTGCTGTGGCTTCACCACATTGCTGTAGACATCTTGCCTTTTTGGACCACCACTCCTGAAGTGGACTGTATAGAGCAGGGGTCTCCAACCTTTGCAACTTTAAGTCTGACAACAGTTCAGCTTAAAAATGGGGTAGATCAATCTAGGGTCGTGATGGCGAACCTATGGCACGTGTGCTGGAAGTGGCACGCAGAGCCATCTCTCCGGGCACACCAGCCGTCGCCTGTTGCTCTTCTGGGTTCCGGTGTGCTGGTCTTTGCATGCACCGGAAACCAGAACAGCAGCGGGCAACGGAGCTTCCGGTTTCTGGCACCCACATGGAACTCACCAGCTGGGTTTCGCAAGTGCAGGAGCACTGGAAACTGGAAGACCAGAGCTGAGCTTCCGGTTTCCAGCGTACACATGCATGCCAGCCAGCCGTTTTTTGCACGTGCGCCAGAAACCAGAAGATCAGCTGACCAGCGCACATGCGTGCCCTGGAAACTGGAAGTTCAGCTTCCCGGCATACATATGTGTGCCGGGGAGCTACTCTTCTAGTTTCTGGTGCTCCTGCAAACATGCTCTTCCAGATTCCGCATGCACCCTCCCGTTTCAGCACTTGGTGCCGAAAAGGTTCGCCAACACAGGTCTAGGGTTGTGTTTCTGAAACTTGTCATGCCCTGCTGGGGAATTCTGGGAGTTGACGTCCACATATCTTAAAAGTTGCTAAATTTGAGGAAGGACTAGTCTAGGAATTACCAATGCCTCTCTGTGACAGCAGTGGTTGGGCGTGGCTTGGGATTTTGTTGATCGCTTCAAGCCCTCTCACTTCTAGCCATGTGACCAAAAATAGTAAATGCAGCCTAAACCTTGCTTTCCCGATGCACCAGTGGTGGGTTTCAATTTTTTTTTAGAACCTACTCTCTAGGTGTGGCCTATTTTGTGGGCGTGGCTTGGCAGTCATGTGACAGGGTGGGAGTGGCCAACTTGTAAAATGTGGTGAAACTCATTTAACAACCCTCTTGCTTAGCAACCAAAATTTTGGGCTCAATTATGATGATAAATTCTTTCTTTCTTTCTTTCTTTCTTTCTTTCTTTCTTTCTTTCTTTCTTTCTTTCTTTCTTTCCTTCCTTCCTTCCTTCCTTCCTTCCTTCCTTCCTTTCTTTCCTTTCTTACTTTCTGCCTTCCTTTCCTTTCCTTCCCATTGGGTTACTGGCAGCGGCAGGCCAGACTTACTTCTGGGTCCGCCGGTGGAACCCCTTCTCACCCGTTCTCTAAATTTCACCATCCGGCTCTTGCGAGTAGGTGCGAGCCTGCAGAAACCCACCACTGCGATGCACATACATTGCACAAGTACACACCACACTGATGCCACACCTGCCTTGATTAGATCCTCACATACAGGCAAGGCGCATGCATAAACCTTGATTAGGTCCTCGAAAGAAAAGTGTAGGCAGAAGCTTTGTAAGGCAGGGGAAACTGCAGGCGCCTCTTTACGGCTGCCGCTGCTAAAAGATTCAGAAAAAATTCCAGAAGCCTGTTTTGTGCCCCTGTTTTAGAATCTCAATTAGTCATTGAAAATCCTTTTTAATGTGTTCATTGTTTGCTTTATGAAATTGAGGAAAATGCAGTTGCAGTCTGTGTTTCCTCCAGTCCCCAGGTTATTTTTAGAACGTTTTATCCAAGGGGATAGGAACATTGTACAGAGCAAAATATCTGCAAGGGAACATAGATTCAGAACTAGGAGGATACACAGGTTGTCCTCAACTTACAACTACTTAGTTAAGTAGTCTAGCTTAGCCTGTCCAGCCGGTCTAGCTTAGCCAATGAGTAAATGTATTTTAGAATTTTAATTGGGATGTTTTAGCACAGGTTTTTAGTTTAATCTATTTTTAGTTATTCTGTATTTATTGTTATTTATCGATTTTAACTCCCTGTGCACCGCCCTGGGTCCATTTCAATGGAGAAGGGCGGTTCTATAAATCGAAATGAATTAAATTAAATTAAATTACTTGTTTCGTGGCCATTCAATGTTACAACAGGACTAAAAAAAAGGTGACTCACAACCGGTTTTCACACTGACAACCATTGTGGCATTCCCATAGACGTGTGATCAAAATTTGGGCATTTGATGAGGGGTAGGCCTCAAAAATTTTAGCAAGGGGTTCGCTGCCCCGTTGCTGTGTGGGCATGGCCATGGTGGGCGTGGCCTAGCTGGCCTCCTGCACCACAACGGGGGGGGGGGGGGTTGTTGCCCTTCCCAGGCTCCAGAGGCTTTCTTCGAGCCTCTGGGAGGGCGAAAACTGCTTCCCCCAGCTTCCGGAATCTCTGGTAGGCCTGTTTTCCCCCTCACCGAGTTTCCACAGGGGCCCTGCACTTATCTAGCATGATGAATGACCCGCGTGGAGTAGAGGTGGGTTCCTACCAGTTTGGACCGGTTTGGTTGAGTAGGTAGTAACTCAGCTGGCCACGCCCCTGAACTGATTCTATCGGCAGCGCCATAGGTGCCACCATCTTGTTTTTTTACCTACTGCGCATGCATGTGTGTGTGCGCGCGAATCGCATGGATCGCATGGATGCCCAAAGCGCATCTCTGAGTGAATTGGCAGTAGAAGAAGCTGGACCGTCTGGTGTGGCGACTCCTGGGAGGGGCAGGGTGGGAGGGGTCAGCCAGGGGTGGCATTTGGGGGTTCGCTGAATTGGGCAGAATCTTAGCTCGAGGATTGCCCGAATCCATGCAACCCCCCAGCAGCCCACTTCTGCGCTGGGAAATGGCATGTATTTACAATGGTTGTATCCTGGGGATATGATTGCTATTGGCAACGTTCCCAGACAACTTCCAACCAGCAAAGTCAATGGGGGAAGACACATTTGCTTAATGATCTCATGATTTACTTAACAGTTACTGTGATTCACTTAACAACCTTGGCAAAAAAAAAAGGGTTGTAAAATCAGGCACGTCTCTCTTAACAACCACCTTGCTTAGCAATGAAAATTCTGGACCCAACTGTGGTTGTGTACGTCAAATTCTACCTATAAAGAAGTAAAAATTGATCTCTACAAAAAAAATATCCAAATATTCCGTTTTATCTGCATGCGGTCACTTTTTTCCTTCAACCTAACACTATTCTTCCTCAGTGACCCTGACCTGAAATCACTGTTGCTGTTTCCTTGATCGGTGGTTCTCAATCTCACCTCCCTCTTAAAATATGTGGACTTCAGCTTCCAGAAAGGAAGTTGACCGGCTGGCTGGCGAATTCTGAGAGTTGAAGTCCACCCATCTTAAAGTTTCTGAAGCTGGGAAACACAGATCCAGCTGTCCAGCTATCCATACTTCCGGGGCGGCCAACTGAGATTCCTTGAAGCAGTTTCTTGATAATGAGGTTCCTTATATTGTATTTGATAATCTGGAAAACTTTTATTGGCTATTGTGGATACTATGAACTCACCTTGGTCACTGCCATGGCAGACGCATGGCCCCAGATCTCAATTAACTGCTGATGGCCAAATTTAAACTCTTCCAGCAGCTCCTTCTCAATAGCTGTGGCTTCCGCTCTGCTGCAAAAGAAGGAAGGATGGTGGGAATGACAGTTACATTTCTCCTGAAAATTCCGCTTGCATATTGTTTCGAAAGCTGGACTATAATCGAAGCGCTGATGAATTTTCTGCCAAATTACCTGACGGAAAGTCCACATTCAGAGGTAGTTTACTTCTACATTCCAGATGCAAGAATAAACAATAGGCAACAACTATACAGTACAATACAATAGCAGAGTTGGAAGGGACCTTGGAGGTCATCTAGTCCAACTCCCTGCCTAGGCAGGAAACCCTATACCGTTTCAGACAAATGGCTATCCAACATCCTCTTGAAGACTTCCAGTGTTGGGGCATTCACAACTTCTGGAGGCAAGCTGTTCCACTGATTAATTGTTCTGTCAGGAAATTTCTCCTCAGTTTTAAGTTGCTTCTCTCCTTGATTAGTTTCCACCCATTGCTTCTTGTCCTGCCCTCAGGTGCCTTGGAGAATAGTTTGACTCCCTCTCCTTTGTGGCAACCTCTGAGATATTGGAACACTGCTATCATGTCTCCCCTAGTCCTTCTTTTTATTAAACTAGACCAGCGATGGCTAACCTTTTTGTCACCATATGCTGAAAGCATGTGCCCACATCTATAGTGCAATGCATGTGCAGCACCCCCCTGTGTGACCCCACACAACCCCCCCTATGTGCACCACATCCCATGCTCCCCCTGCATGTGCAACCCCCATGAATGCACACAAAAACCCCGTGCAGGTGCGTGCAACCTGGCACGTGTGCCCCATCCTGTGCATGCGCGGCAGAGACCTGAAAACCAGCTGGCCGGCGAGAGGTGCACTCACATGACTGCCAGAGCTGAGCTGGGGCAACGGATCACATGCCCACAGAGAGGGCTCTATGTGCCACCTGTGGCAGGCGTGCCATAGGTTTGCCATATGGAACTAGACTGACTCATATTTATGACGGTTGCAGTCTCCCGGGATTATGGGATCATGTCTGGAATGGTATAGGGTTTCTTGCCTAAGCAGGGGGTTGGACTAGAAGACCTCCAAGGTCCTTTCCAACTCTGCTATTGTATTGTACCTTTTCATGACTTTCTGACAAGGAAAGTCAACGGGGAAGCCAGATTCACTTAACAACCATGCTACTAGCTTAAGAACTGCAGTGATTTACTTAACAACTGTGGCAAGAAAGGTTGTTAAATGGGGCAAAATTCCCTCAGCAACTGTTTTGCTTAGCAAGAGAAATGTTGGGCTCAATTGTGATCGTACGTTGAGGACTACCTGTATAACCTATTTCTACACCAGCTCTCCAGATGTCCACACACCATACTGTAGGAAGTTAGCACCCACCCCTCTCCTAGGAAAATGAAATATTTTAGGAAATATTAAAAGGGCAGAATATTTTCCCCTAAAAGGGAGGCAGAAAATCATCACCAGCCCATCTTTGTCAATGGGCCATTAAGGCCTGAGCCAGCTCATCTGCAACACAAAAGACATGGCCCTCAGGACATGATAGGATTAGCCCTCTACCCATCTCACCACATGGCACCTGGGAAGATTACATCAGCCAGCAAGGCTCAACCAAGCCTGGGAGACAGACAGCCTACAAAGTTAGCTAAGACCCCCGCCGCCTGGGAGTCTAACCACCAATCAGAATACATTTCTTACACAGGAACAGGAAGCTCCAAGGCGGGGCCCATGAGAAAGTATAACACTGATGCTCTCTTAGCATCTCTGCCCTTTTCTTTCTTCAAGACCTTCAAGTTATGTGATCCTCCTTATCCCCCCAGGACCTCAAACCATGTATTCCTATCAGTGGTGGGTTTCAAATTATTTTAGAACCTACTCTGTGGGTGTGGCCTATTTTGTGGGCGTGGCTTGGCAGTCATGTGACAGGATGGGAGTGGCCACCTTTTAAAATGTGGTGAAACTCATTTAACAACACTCTTGCTTAGCAACCAAAATTTTGGACTCAATTGTGATGATAAATTCTTTCTTTCTTTCTTTCTTTCTTTCTTTCTTTCTTTCTTTCTTTCTTTCTTTCTTTCTTTCTTTCTTTCTTTCTTTCTTTCTTTCCTTCCTTCCTTCCTTCCTTTCCTTTCCTTTCCTTTCCGTTGGGTCACTGGCAGCAGCGGGCCAGATTTACTTCCAGGTACACCGGTGGAACCCCCTCTCACCGGTTCTCTAAATTTCACCAACCGGCTCTCGCAAGTAGGTGCGAGCCTGCAGAAACCCACCACTGGTTCCTGTCCACCATTTTTAAAAAAACCATCTTTCTAAGCAGCCTCCATGTTTCCGGTGTCTTTTTCCCCACTCGGAACAGAACCCAGAAGGACATGTCTTCCAACCACACTATATAATTTTGTTCAGTGGATGTTAAAATAACACAGCTGAAGACTCCCCCCCCCTTATTAAAACTGTTGGGCATTTACCGCTGTGTGAAAAGGCAGCAACGGCTGTCCTCCTATATACATGCCCTCAATCTGTCACGTTTCTTTGTTCAACCTGTACAGGCTGACCTTTTAATTAGGCTTGCACGTTTAGGCATTAAAAAGCGTTTGGCTGTGTATGCGTGTGTGTGTGTGTGTGTGTGTGTGTATGAATATATTATACATATATCCATTTTAATTGCACAAGCCAAAATCAGGTCATCTGGCTTCCGGGTACAGACTGTTCCCCCACACCCCATTTTTCTTCCCTTACAAGTTACCTCTGGGCTTTCCATGCTGGAAGGAGAGAAGCCACAGACAGTAATCTTGTACATGGCAAAAATGGAGACAATGCTCCGATTGTTCTACTCCTGGCTCACAGCCCCCAAAAGCCCTGGCAGGCGGTGTAAGGGCTGGGGGGTGAGGGACGGAAAGAATTGTTCACATATGTCAGTTCATTCAACCCGAGGGATCAAAAAGGAGAGAGAAAGGTCATATTACTGACCACCATTGTTGGTGGTTAAAGGGAAAAGTGGAGTGAGGTGGGTGCGGAGGAAGCCTTGAGGATCTGCTCCTGATATTCTCATCTTTGGGAACAGACAGCATAGCAGTTAAATAAGTGCAAGTTATTGGATGTAAGGATCTAATGGAAATCTGGGAGTGAAGATTACTTCATTGATCTCAAAATATGATCCCCCACAAGCTGGCTTCATTTGTTTCCTTCCAGAACTCGTAGGAGAAACCTTTGGCCCTAATTCCATCCATATGCATAGATTGGTAATTCTTAATCTTGGCAACTTCAAGATGTGCGGACTTCAACTCCCAGAATTCCCCAGCCAGCTGACTGGGGAATTCTGGGAGTTGCAGTCCACAGATCAACTTCTGGAAGTTGATGCCAAAAAAAGCCCAAAAAATATTGGACAAAAATACATATGTGGTTGGAGAAGATGATACAATAGAACAATGGCAGTCAACCTGATCCCTACCGCCCATTAGTGGGCGTTCCAGCTTTCATGGTGGGCGGTAGGAGTTTTGTCCGATACTGAAGCACTTTCCTTTTTTTAATTTAATTGACTTCCCTACTTTATAAATCACCATTACTGTGGAACTGGTGGGCGGTTAGAAAATTTTACTACTAACAGATATACAAAAGTGGGCAATAGGTATAAAAAGGTTGACTACCCCCGCAATAGAACATTGATTTGAAACCCAAAATATTCTTGCTAGGGATTTTACCAGGAACTTATAGTAAAGAAAATGTATATCTGATCATTCATGTATTAACTGCAGCCAGAATTGTATTTGCACAAAAGTGAAGAGATTATAATGGATGAGAATGTGATTAAGAAAATATCAAAATGTGCAGAAATGAATGCAATTAAAGAGAAGGAACAAATGGATTATTATATGGAAATTATTCTACCAATGACTAGAGAATAAAAATGAAAGTAAGAAATGAAAGTAGATCAGTGAAGTATAGAAAATATATCAACAGAATTAAATAAGATGAGGACTGTTAGATTATTAGATATGTTATGTATAGCAATATTAAATTAAGAATAGACAAATAATGAATATGGCTGTAAATTTTCATTGTTTTTGCACAAGACATTTGTACCTGTTTAATGGAATATGAATTGTTTGTATTAAAATAAAATAAATTATTTAAAAAAAAATTCTGGGAATTGAAGTCCGCACATCCGTACATCAAGGATCATAGATCTTCCCTATGTTGAGGGGAAGGGGGGGGGGGGGGCTGAAAAACATCTCATGGAGGTCACCACAAGCTTTCAAAAAGAGGCCAAGAAAGAGGTCAAAGACTGTGAGAGGAAGAGGTAAGCCCATCATGCCAGAGGTAGGAGCCTACTAGCCTGAAGACAAGTGCTGAGACTAAGTGGTGACATCGATGTGATGGTGGAAGAGCAAGGGGACTGAAGTGGATGGAATGAAGCAGAGAAGAGAAGAGGCATGTGCATGTTGTTTAAAAATAAAAAGAGGCTGTTGATTTGCATTTGAGGTAATTTATGTAGAAGAGCAGCTATTCAGGAATAAGTTAACCAAACCTTCAGAAATCAGAAAGGCCCAATCCTAAAAATCCTGGCTATATTCCCGTGCCTTGGGTGCTGAATGCATTGAGGGCCCTGCTGGTTGATTGCTTCTTCTCCCCTAAACTTCACCCTTCCCCACTTCCATCCCACAATCTCTCTTACTTCTACACTTTAGTAGTTTTCATGAAGTTCCCATTCAGAACCATAAAAAGTGGTGCTGTCAGTTTTCAGCCATCATGGTTTCAGGGAGCTTTAATTGTCATGGTATGTAGGAAAGACCTTGGGAGTTGGAGAAAGAGATGATGCCCAGGGAATGAACAGATGAGAGTGGGGAAATCCTCAGCTACACAAAGAGCAGAGAAAGAAACTCAGAAAGAATCTCCCTAACAATCTATGGAGACGCTCAATCATCCAGGTTATGATTATTCTCAAAAAATGCTTTTCCAAAAGACAACTGGACTTCCTTGGTTTTTTTTCCTCCTTGAAAACATTGCACTTCTCGGAGTATAAGATGCACCTCCCTCCCCCGGCGGCAAAAAAAAAGTGGGTAAATATTTAGGTGCAACTTATAGACGGAATAGGGACATTTTTGGCCTCCTGAATCGTCCAAGGCCCCCAGAAGCATTCTGCAGTGCTCCACACATCCTGTTTTTACCCCCCAAAAATGGGCCCTTTTTTGGGCTCCCAAGCACTCTGTGCATCGTGTTTTTGCCCTCCCAGGCTCCCAGAAGCACTCTGCAGGCCAAAAACAGGCATGTTTTTGGTGAAAATGGGATATGTGGAACACTGCAGAATGCTTCTGGGGTGAAAACACAACACACGGAAGCCAAAAACTATTTTTTCTTGTTTTCCTCCTGTAAATGTAGGTGCGTCTTATAGTCCAAAAAATACAGGTAAGTCCAGTTGTCTTTTGAAAAGCATCTTTGGGACAATCCTCCCTAACTTATCAGGTGGTGAAAAGTGTCAGTGGGAGATTTGCACTTTCAGACTTGCAAGATTCCACGAATAGAGCCTTATAATAAACTAGAATTACCTCAGCTGGGTATGCTGCTTATATGGTCTACCTTGGAAGGCTGACACTAATGGCTTCAACATTGAGGAGTGGGGTGGGGAGGTCATGCAGACCTACAATTGCCGGTTACTCAACCCAACCTTGCAGAGCATGCTGAGCTGGGTTTCGAGCAAGGTTCGTTTGGCTTGTTTGCGAATGAGTGGATATGCTGTAGGAAGTGCATTAATATTAAAGGATTGAATGAAAATGATACGTGCATGCATGTGTGAGAATGGAGTCACAGAAAGCACACACATCCTCCTCCTCCTCCTCCTTCCCCCCCTCTTTCTTTCCACCTACACAGCTGTTCTGTAAAGGCCAACTGAAGTGGCTGGAAAGGGGCAGAGCATCAGATGCAAACCATCCATCGCCTCCTCCTTCTCAGCTATTTTCTGATGACCAACTGAGCAGAGTAATTGATTGATTGACTGACTGACTGACTGACTGACAGATTAATTATGTGCCATCAAGTCAGTGCAACTCTTAGCAACCACGCAGAGATTTTCCTCCGCGACAATTTATCCCTAAGGGGGTCGCTTAAGTCTCTCTAAGGTGCTCCCATTGCCGCTGTAACCAATTGTAATCAATTGCTGCTGGACATTTTCTTATCTTTCCTTCCATCTTTCACAATATTAAGATATTAGAGCAGAAAAAGAAATTGGTTCTCTCCCCCCTCTCTAAGCATCAGGTGTGTTGCTAGAGGAACAGAAGATGAAATCTTATCTCTTCACTCAGGTGGTACAAATTGTGCACACTATGTCCAGATGACAGGCAAGGGACCCCCACTAAGCCAGTGTTTCTCAACCTTGGCCACTTGAAGATGTCCGGACTTCAATTCCCAGAATTCCCAACATTTGCTGGCTGGGGAATTCTGGGAGTCGAAGTCTGGAAATCTTCAAGTGGCCAAGGTTGAGAAACACTGCCCTAAGCAGTAGGGTTTTTAAGAAATAATAATCTGCTATTTAACTGAATGAGAGGAGCAGTGGTGGGTTGCCAATTTTTTTACCACCGGTTTGGGTGCGCTCCTGCGCATGTACAGAAGCGTCCGGGCGGGTGGGCGGAGCCTCCCACCGCTGCTACTACTGGTTTGTCCGATCCGGGCCGAACCAGGAGCAACCCATCTCTGGAGAGGAGGTAGAAGAGATGCCTGGGGTTGGTTAAAGACTGCAGAGTTTACTGTGGTCATTACTTCTCTGCCTGAGGCAAAACAAAGTATTTATTTACTGCATTTATAACCTGTTCACTCTCGGAAAAACCAGCCTGCAGCAATTTGATGTTACCTTTCCTGGAGATTATATGTTAACCAGGGAATCTGTACACTGCCTGCCTTATGGACAAAATATATCAGAGATATATGTACGTTCATCAAGGCTTCCTAGAGGGATAGAAGCAGAGGTGGGCTGCTGGGGGTTGGCAGAGGTTCGGGAGAACCTCTAGCTAAGGTTCTGTGCAGTTTGGGGAACCCCCAAATCCCACCCCTGGCTGGACCCACCCACCCCACCTCGCCCCTCCCAGGAGTCCCCACACAGCCTGTTTTGGATGCAGGTATGTGCCAGGTATGCACTGAGGCTTGGGGAGGGCAAAAAAGGGGCATAGCGGAAGTTCAGGGAGGCCGAAAACGGGCCTGTTTCCAGCCTCTAGAGGGCCTCCAGAGCCTGGGGAAGTCAAGAATGCCCCCGCACTCCTCTATGAAATTTCATACATACTATAAGTGAGGGCTATGGAGATGGTGTTGAAAAGCTTTTTATAAAAGCCAAATAATTCTAGATAGAATTGAATATAAAGATGTAATATTACTGAATGACTATAGGATGATGTAATGAAATACCATAATATAAATTTACTTTAAATTTAATATACTTTATGTTGAAAGGATGTAATAATAGTCAGGCTTAATGGATCTTTAATAATTCTAATAATTTGTATACATGTATAGTAGATGGATGATAGTAATAATGGAGTTGAAAATTATTAGAGAATGTTATCAATGCTAAAATAATAGTATGACTTAGAAAAGAGTAAAAAAAAAGAATAAAAAAAAGATAATAACAATAATAACTTTTTATGATTGGATATATAGAAGATGATATAATGATTTATTTTAATATAATGATTATATATTTAGAATACCTTGTTTAAAATGGAGAAACAACAGTGATAATCAAACAAAGGAAGCATAATAACAATACATTAAAAGATATTTGATTGACAGTAGACGAATTTTGATAAAGTTCAAGAGATGATTATGGAAAGGACTCAGAAAGACCCTGTAACCAATCGACACACTGTATGTAATTAAAGAGGTTTTTATGTTATATGTGTTGTATGTTTGTGTTTGTTTGAAAATAAAAATTATTATTAAAAAAAAATAGAATGCCCCCCTCCGCCGTGGTGCAGGAGGCTGACTAGGCCACACCCACCATGGCCACGCCCACCCAGCAACCAGGCAGAGAACATTTTTGAAGCCCACCCCTGGACAGAAGTTAATTGGGACATACAGGTAGTCCTCAACTTACAACCACAACTAAGATGGGACTTCCATTGCTAAGCAATGTGCTTGTTAAGTGAGCTGCACCTGATTTTGCAATCTTTTTTTGCCACTGTTGTGAAGGTAAGTCACACGGCTGGTAAGCAAATCCAGCTTTCCCACTGATTTTACTCATCGGACCCCCCTTGGAAAGGTCACAAATGAAGATCAGGTGACACACACACACACACCCCAGGAGGCCACCACCGTCCCTGAATTTTGACCCTGTGACTTCAGGGCTGCTGCCACAATCAATACAATACAATACAATAGCAGAGTTGGAAGGGACCTTGGAGGTCATCTAGTCCAACTCCCTGCCTAGGCAGGAAGCCCTATACCATTTCAGACAAATGGCTATCCAACATCTTCTTGAAGACTTCCAGTGTTGGAGCATTCACAACTTCTGGAGGGAAGCTGTTCCACTGATTAATTGTTCTAACTGTCAGGAAATCAAGTGAGGACCAGTCTCGAGTCACCTTTTTTCCAACGCCGTCATAACTTTGAATCTTCCTTTCACAAGCCGAGGACTACCTATGAGCATATTTCTCTATTTTGTGCACAATATCTATATCATTCCCCATGAAGGGCCGGAAGGATTGTACAGCATGTGCAGAGTTCTTGGTTGGACTGTGCGCGCTGCATGTTTGCCATTTAGCCAATAAGGGGAGACATGATAGCAGTGTTCCGATATCTCAGGGGCTGCCACAAAGAAGAGGGAGTCAAACTATTCTCCAAAGCACCTGAGGGCAGAACAAGAAGCAATGGGTGGAAACTAATCAAGGAGAGAAGCAACTTAGAACTAAGGAGAAATTTCCTGACAGTTAGAACAATTAACCTCTGGAACAGCTTGCCTCCAGAAGTTGTGAATGCCCCAACACTGGAGGTCTTTAAGAAGAAGTTGGATAACCATTTGTCTGAAATGGTATAGGGTTTCCTGCCTAGGCAGGGGGTTGGCTAGAAGACCTACAAGGTCCCTTCCAACTCTGCTATTGTATTGTATTATTGTATGTATGGGGAACATGTGCGCATATGCTGGGCGCGGGGTGCTCACATTGCATTATGTAGGTTTGGGCACGCATGTGTGCATTTGTATGCGCTTTGGGCACTCGACACTAAAAAAGGTTAACCATCACTGGTCTAGACATTGGTAATTGAACATAGATACTTCTAACATTTATATTTTATTGTGTTTTATTTATCTAGGAGAAATCTAGCTAGTCCATGTACTGTATAATATGCCATACATACGCTAAATAAAATAAATAGAGATAGGTTAAGCTAATTTTGAGTAGTTCGGAGAACCGGTAAATACCACCTCTGCTGCGCCCCATCTATTCTCTGCCTCCCGAGTCCCAGCTGATCAGGAGGGAATGGGGATTCTACAGTAGCCTTCCCCTGCCACGCCCACCAAGCCACGCCCACAGAGCCAGCAGTAAACATGTGATCACCATTTGTGATTTTTTCCAGCCAGCTTCTGACAAGCAAAGTCAATGGGAGAAGCTGGAGTCACTTAACACCTGCAGTGATTCTCTTAACCCAGGGGGCTGCAAAGTCGGCTCTTTTAAGACTGGTGGACTTCAACTCCCAGAATTCCCCAGCCAGCTATTCTGGGAGTTTAAGTCCACCAGTCTTAAAAGAGCCAACTTTGCAGACCCCTGTTTTAACCACTATGACAAAAAAAGGTGGTGAAATCAGCTGCGACTCACTTAACAACTGCCTCGCTTATCCACAGAAATTCTAGTCCCAATTGTGATTGTGAATGAAAGGCTACTTGCATTAATGTTCATTTTTTACATCACCTTCCCTTATCTGACTTTAATTCCCATAATCCACAGCCTATGCAATTGGAAAAGAATCGTTTGCACTCTTCTCTCGCGCCCAGGGCTGCCTTAATAGCATTATGAGCAAAGCAGTGTACTGGGGCCCCTACGACAGCGACTCCTAGGAATAAAAATGTAAATGATGGATAAAATTAAACATATATTTATTTTATTGGCGCTTCCAACCAAATTGGTGTTGAAACGTTAAAAACATGCTGTGCAGCAACAACTAATTAACATGATAAATATTGCAAAAATACAGGAAGCTTGGAAAACACAATAATACTCAGTAAGCCTTTACAGTTGCTGTATTTATATGATACAAGGTGCATTGAAGGATTAACATACACAGATTAGTATGGGGCCCCTATGAGCCTGACGCCCCGGACAAGGGCCCATCGGGCCCATGCATTAAGATAATCCTAACTTCCAGATAGTTTTTCCCCCCTTTTTTCTTTCTGAAAGAGACTCCCCAAAAACAAGCTTTCCAGCTTGATGGATCCTTAGGATCTGTTGCTACAGTAACCGGGAAACAGGAGGATTTTGTTCAAGAGAACTAATCTGATTCAAACAATACAGGAGCAGTGCACAAGCAGATCCTCTTTGCCCTAAAGCCTCTGTAACTCTGGATATCTAATTTCCGTGCTGCTCATCATAATGGTAACACTTTATTCTTTTTTCTTTTCTTTTTTAAGAAAACTTCCAACGCAAGGTCTCTTTCTCTGAGCACTAGAAACTGTTTTGTAGGATTGGGAGTATATACCGAGTGGATTTTCCACTCCCCCACATCCATTTTGGAGCAAAAGCAGGGAATCCTATCTTATAAATTCTCCTAAAAATAATCTTCCTTACGCTTTGTGGTTTGCCTTTTGCTCAAGACGATCCAGTGGCATAGAGTTCTTTAGAGTGTGCTGTGCCCTCTTGCAAACGACAGTCCTGCAAAGACCCTAAAGAGAAAGGTTCCCCTCGCACATGTGTGCTAGTCGTTCCCGGCTCTAGGGGGCGGTGCTCATCTCTTTTTCAAAGCCAAAGAGCCAGCGCTGTCCGAAGATGTCTCCGTGGTCATGTGGCTGGTATGACTAAACCCCGAAGGCGCACGGAACGCTGTTACCTTCCCACCAAAGGTGGTCCCTATTTTTCTACTTGCATTTTTTACATGCTTTTGAACTGCTAGGATGGCAGACGCTGGGACAAGCAATGGGGGTTCACTCAGCTATGCGGCGCTAGGGATTCAAACCACTGAACTGCCAACCTTTCTGATCGGCAAGCTCAGCATCTTAGCCACTGAGCCACTGCGTCCCTTTTGAAAGACCCTAGAGATTTCTAAATGCATGAAAGTGCATTCTATATAAATGCATGTGCTTTGGGGGGGCGTCCATCCTTTTTCTCCTGCCTTGAAAGATCTTTTCTTTTTGATTTTTTCCCCTCGTTACAGGCTTTTCTTTTTTCCTGGTTTGAAACCTCTTATCCTGGGAAATCCGTGGAAAACTAAAATTCTAGCCAGCAGTCAAATGAAAACCGACTCTATAAGCTTGGATTCAGAAGGACGCCTGCCTTTGCCAGCAACCAAACCGTTAAGCATTGGGAAGAAAATGCCCCCCCCTTCCTTGCCCACCTCACCACCCACATTTCACTCATGAACGCGGCTCCCTAATGGTCACTATGGTGATCGGTGGCAAGGGGGTACGCCGAGCTATTCACACAACTCTCCTCTCAAACGGCAAAGAGGGTGGAACGATTTGGGTTGCCTTCCCTGCTCCAGGAAATGGGGGAAGGGGTGTTAACCATCCCCCCAACTCCTCTTCTCACTGCTGGGTTTTGGTTTTTTTTTTAAGAGGTTTTGGGCATGTGCTTGTGGACCTAAGCAGAGAGAGAAAACTTGCAAACAGCGGCCGCTGCATCCTTCGGCTCTGCGCCGTGCGTGGCTCATGAGCGTGCAGCCAAAATGCGTCTCAGGTGTGCAAAAGAGACTGAGTGGGTTTATTTTTAGTCTGCATCCTTCCTTTCTATTCTGCACAGCCTAGTTAGGTGGAGGAACGGGCCCCAAACTCAACAACAAACTTAGGGGCTACGCAGGGAATCTTCCCCCCCACCCCCCGTCCTACTTGAAAATGTTAACCGCTGCACAATAATGACACTCCCAGCATCAATTGCATGTAGGGAGGGGGGGGGAGTTGGGGGCTGGGTTGGGAAAAGAAGGGGTCAGAACGAATACGATCATATTTTACTGATTTGCTCATTTGTATTGGAGGAGCTGGCAACAATTTCGCTCTTCGGTCATCTGCACTAGCCCCCTCGCTCAGCAGCCCCACAAAATAACATTCTCCTCCTATGCAAATAGGGTGCAACGTTCACAGGCTTTGGTCCAACCCTTGTTTCCATCAGTGGCAACTCAGTAACCCAGGTGGGTGTCTGAATGCCCCTTCCTAGCTAGGATTCTCCCATTTGCCTGGGACAATTAGCATCCAAACTTAAGGTCGTTCCTTTCAACTCAGGAAAACAACAACAACCCCAAAAAACGGGCACAGGTGTGATTCACCTCTGCCTCCCATCCCAGTAGACACAGGAGCCCTGCTGGGAGGAGAAACATGGCAACGGTTTCAGTGTAGAGCCACTTACCTAAGATAATGAAGGGGTTGGATCGCCTTCTTGCTGTGGGTCGAATTGCAAGTGGGTTTCTCCATGGCAGGAAGGGAAGGGAGAGAGTCTGCCTTTCCAAGTTTACACCTGGGGGACCCTTGCTCCCCCCACCTCCCAAAAAGACCCTCGGCAGCTCCTTCCTTTCTCCCCTCTAGGGCTGACAGAAGATGGAGAGAAGTAATGGGAAGAGATGAAATGAAATAGGCAGCGGTAACAATTTCTCCCCGGCTGGCTCTTTCGCCAATGTGGGCACCCTAGGAGCACGATGGCGCTTGATTGGCTGGCTCTTCCAAAGAACAGAAATCAAAGAGGGGGGGGGGGGAGAGAGAGAGAGAAAGCTTTGCAGTCACCCAATGGAAAAGCAGAGCTGGGTGGGGGGAGTGGTTAACTCTTTCTGTTCTCAAAAGGGGGGTGGATTAGGGTGGCTTATCTTCTACCCCCTCTGACTCAGGCTGGCAAGGAATAGCAGCTGCCCAGGAGACCTCTAGTTTATGGGGTGGTCTTGAAAAGTTGTCCAGGTTTTTCAGACCATAACTTTTGTGTGTGTGATGAAAACAAGACCAATCGCCACTCAGACCATTACATTGGCTCCTACGTTGGCCTAGGTCAGGGGTCTGCAAAGTCGGCTCTTTTAAGACTGGCGGACTTCAACTCCCAGAATTCCCCAGCCAGCCATGCTGGCTGGGGAATTCTGGGAGTTGAAGTCCGCCAGTCTTAAAAGAGCCAACTTTGCAGACCCCTGGCCTAGGTTTTCTTAGTAACCCAAAAATGGCATTTCGAGACATAAAGAATCGATAACATATTTTAAGTGATTGGGGGGGGGGGGGGGGAACCTGATCAGCTGCAACAAGAACCTAGGAAATGATTTGAATATCACCATAAAGTGGCAGATGTGCTGCAAAACGAGTCTAAGAGAAACATTGACACCCCCCCCCAAATGGAAAATATTGATAATACAGTACAATAGCAGAGTTGGAAGGGACCTTGGAGGTCATCTAGTCCAATCCCCTGCCCAGGCAGGAAGCCCTATACCCAATGGTGGATTTCAAATTTTTTAGAACCTACTCTGTAGGTGTGGCCTATTTTGTGGGCGTGGCTTGGCAGTCATGTGACAGGGTGGGAGTGGCCACCTTTTAAAATGTGGTGAAACGCATTTAACAACGCTCTTGCTTAGCAACCAAAATTTTGGACTCAATTGTGATGATAAATTCTTTCTTTCTTTCTTTCTTTCTTTCTTTCTTTCTTTCTTTCTTTCTTTCTTTCTTTCTTTCTTTCTTTCCTTCCTTCCTTCCTTTCCTTTCCTTTCCTTCCCGTTGGGTCACTGGCAGCGGCGGCCCAGATTTACTTCCAGGTACGCCGGTGGAACCTCCTCTCACCGGTTCTCTAAATTTCACCAACCGGCTCTCGCGAGTAGGTGCGAGCCTGCAGAAACCCACCACTGCCTATACCATTTCAGACAAATGGCTATCCAACATCTTCTTAAAGACTTCCAGGGTTGGGGCATTCACAATGTTTTACTTTACCTGATTTAAACTTATTTATAGTAACAAAGGCATAATGTTTGAGTGTTCCACATTCCGCATAGACTATCTAATTAAATAACCCTGAATCAGGGGTGGGTTGCTGCCAGCGTTACTGCTGGTTTACAACACATGTGCAATGCGCACCAGATGTGTGCTGTGCATGCATGCGCTGTTCAATGTAAATTGTTCTTCGTGCAAGTGCAGAACAATATACAGTGAACTGTGCATGCGCAGTCACTAAAATCCAAAATGGCGGCGGCCAAGCGGCAGTGAGGGAACAGGTTCGGGGGCGTACAGGCCTGGGTCGCTACCAGTCCTGCAACTCAGGCTTGAATTCCACTACCCGTTCGGCCAAACTGGGCCAAACCGGCAGCAACCCAATGTATTGTCTTTCTGTTTCTTGTTCTATCCTCAGGTGCCTTGGAGAATAGCTTGACTCCCTCTTCTTTGTGGCAACCCCTGAGATATTAGAATACTGCTATCATGTCTCCCATAGTCCTTCTTTTCATTAAACTAGACATACCCAGTTCCTGCAACCGTTCTTCATATGTTTTAGCCTCCAGTCCCCTAATCATCAAATATGGAACAATTGTTTTTTGTTTTGTTTTTAAATTTATTCTTATTTTTTTACAAACATGAACAGTGTGGCACTTGGGTGTCATACATTCTAATGCAAATAAAACTAATCGCATTAGACCTAGTTATTACTTTCAACCAACTTATATATTTCTAATAGTAATAATATTGTTAATAAATTGGAATAAGTAAACAGACATTCTTTTATAACAGCGGTTCTCAACTTGTGGGTCGGGACCCCTTTCACAGGGGTCGCCTAAGACCATCGGAAAACACATATTTTTGAGGGTCTTAGGAACCGAGACACCAATTTTATGGTTGGGGGGTCACCACAACATGAGGAACTGTATTAAAGGGTCGCGGCATTGAGAAGGTTGAGAACCAGTGCTTTATAACATCAACCTTTTTAACATTATTATTGTTCTTGCTGCTGCTGAGTTTTTAACCAAATCGTTGCTTAGGCAGAAGGTTCAAGAAAATAAAATGATGTAACATTGCAACAGTGAGTAAAACAGGGAAGCCAAGCAGAGAGAAAGATTCGGGTCACCCACCCACAGTCACCAACTGCAAAAATCATCAGACAGAGATATTATTACAGATAATCCTCAACTCATGACCATTAATGAGCCCAGAATTACAGTTGTAAAGTCTTTGCAGTTGCTTAGATGAGGCATCATGTTACCTGATCAAAATTTTTGTCTTTCTTTTGCTGTGGTCATTAAATGCAATCGGCCATAAAGGTGAGTCTGCTGCAAAATGGCCCAAATGCAATGATCATGGGTGATGGTAGGGTGGCTTAAGATACAGAAGGATCTTGACAAACTTGAACATTGGGCACTGTCTAATAAAATGAAATTCAATGGTGAAAAGTCTACATTTAGGCAACAAAAATGAAATGCACAGGTACAGTATAGGTGGTACCTTGCTCAATAGTAGTAACTGTGAGAGGGATCTTGGAGTCCTAGTAGACAACCATTTAAATATGAGCCAGCAGTGTGCAGCAGCTGCCAAAAAAGCCAACACAGTTCTAGGCTGCATAAACAGAGGGATAGAATCAAGATCACGAGACGTGTTAATACCACTTTATAAGGCCTTGGTAAGGCCACACTTGGAATACTGCATTCAGTTTTGGTCGCCAAGATGTAGAAAAGAAATGGAGACTCTGGAAAGAGTGCAGAGAAGAGCAACAAAGAGTATTATTATTATTATTATTATTATTATTATTATTATTATTATTATTATTATTATTATTATTATTATTATTATTATTATTATTATTATTATTATTATTTATTTATTTATTTATTTATTTATTTATTTATTTATTTATTTATTTATTTATTTATTTATTTATTTATTTATTTATTTATTTATTTATTTGACTTATTAACTACCCCCTCTCCCCGAAGGGAGATTAGGGGACTGGAGACTAAAACATATGAAGAACGGTTATAGGAACTGGGCATGTCTAGTTTAATGAAAAGAAGGACTAGGGGAGACATGATAGCAGTGACCCAATATCGCAGGAGCTGCCACAAAGAAGAGGGAGTCAAACTATTCTCCAAGGCACCTGAGGGCAGAACAAGAAGCAATGGGTAGAAACTAATCAAGGAGAGAAGCAATTTAGAACTGAGGAGACATTTCCTGACAATTAGAACAAGTAATCAGCTTGCTTCCAGAAGTTGTGAATGCTCCAACACTGGAAGTCTTTAAGAAGATGTTGGCTAGCCATTTGTCTGAAATGGCATAGGGCTCCTGCCTAGGCAGGGGGTTGGACTAGAAGACCTCCAAGGTCCCTTCCAACTCTGCTATTGGATTGGATTGGATTGGATTTTCCTCTAATTTGGTTCACATGCAAATTATCTGCTAGTACATGTGGTAAACTTTTTTCTCCATTTCCACCATCTACAGGTATCCCTTATGTGTTCTTTCCACTTAAAATGCTTATCATTTTTCTCTTTTGTTCTTTCCTTCTTTCCTTCATTCTTTTTTCAACTTTTTTATTTTTTATAAATGTATCAAATCAATATGTGAACAGCGTGACATCTGGGTGTCAAACATTCTAACACAAATAAAACTAATAAACTTAATCATAATATTACATTCAATCCACTTACATATTTCTAGTAAATAATGCATGTTTTCTTAGATTACAATCTGTAATCTAAGAACAAGAAGCAATGGGTGGAAACTAATCAAGGAGAGAAGCAATTTAGAACTGAGGAGAAATTTCCTGACAGAACAATTCAACAGTGGAACAACTTGCCTTCAGAAGTTGTGGATGCCCCAACATTGGAAGTCTTCAAGAAGATGTAGGATAGCCACTTTTCTGAAACGGTTTAGGGTTTCCTGCATAGGCAGGGGATTGGACTAGATGACCTCCAAGGTCCCTTCCAACTCTGCTATTGTATTGTATAGTATTGTTCAGTTATTCCACATTTTCTCTTATTATTACTTCATTTTATTACATAAAATGTATACATTGATATTCCCCCTTCTCTTTTTTCTATCACCTATTCTAGCTTTTAATCACATCAGCCTTTGTCAAGAGACTTTTCCTCACCTACCTAAAAAAAAGACAGAAAGGAAAAGGGAGAGAGAGAAAGAAAGAAAGAAAGAAAGAAAGAAAGAAAGAAAGAAAGAAAGAAAGAAAGAAAGAAAGAAAGAAAGAAAGAAAGAAAGGGAGAAGCAAATTAGAACAGCAACATAAAAGAGAAGAATTCATCCTTCCATCGTCTCTTGCCCACCTCGGTATTTCTTTCTTTCTTTCTTGAACAAAAATGTAATTTTAATGGCCAACCTGCCTCAAAACCTGCAAGATTAAAAAAAAAGGAATGGCATCATTGGTCCAATCAGATCTATGCCAATCAGAGCTGCACATGTTCTTGCTTCAAAATACGTGGATTACCTTTTTCCCCATGCTCAAAACATATAACAGGGGGGTCTTCATAAATTAGGGCTCTTCTTTAGCAATATACATTTGCTTTTATTCCAAACTGAGAAATCTGGTTCTTGTTTCTCTAAAAGTCAATGAATGAGGGGGGCGTTGCCAGGCAGTTCCTACAACAGGTTGCCGGCTAGGACTTTTAAAATGGAGGGGGACTTGCTAAAAATAGAAAGGTGAGGGTAATCAACAGCATTGCAGGATTTTATTCAGAAAAATCTCAACTCTGTCCGCGCAAGCAACACTTGCAAACCTGTTCTTTCCAGCTGAGTCCCTCCCACCTCAGAGGAGAGACACAGACAGACTGTGAGTCGCTACCCATGGAGAAAGAATTGTGAATGGAGAGTGACTCCTGGTGGAAGGAAAAAAAGATGACTCGCACACGAGAAAAGCTTTAGAAATAATTTATTCGCAGAGGTGAGGATGTGTGCACTTCAGCTTCCAGGATTCCCCAGTCACCCACCCCCTCTCTTGCTATCTGTTGTATGTAGGCAGTTTGCAAAAGGTCTCAGAATATACACGGATGTAGAAGGGGAGGGGGGAAACCTCCCCACAAAACCTTTCATGTTCTTTAGCAGAGCCTTTCTCTGCATCAAAGCTATTTTAGTCATCGGCCTTCACGATTGCAAAGCTTTTGCAAATCTGTGCCTATTTGGGCCACCTCTCCCTGTGTCTGCAGGAAACAAAGAGGGTCTGTGCAAACCCTCCACCTGTGTTGTCTGGATCCAGACAGGAGGACCAAGATAAGCTCCCTTATCAAGATCAGAAACAACACATTAAGAACATCTGTTAGAACATCTTAAGTCAGGGGTCCCCAACCTTTTTTGCACCAGGGACCGGTTTCATTTTAAAGAAAATTTCGCGGATCGGCCGGCGTAGAGGGGGAGCGGGGGGGAGGGGGAATAGGCGGTGCATGCGCACGTGGGGGGGTGAGTCGGCTCATTCACCCCTCTAGGCCCCCCAACGGCGTGAGCGGTTGCACCTGCGCTCTCCTGCCCCTGGTGCACGCTCTGCCCAGGGGGCTGCCCCATCGTCCCTCCTCCTCCTCTCCGGCCCTGCGGCCCGGTTCCTATCAAGCCACAGACCAGCACCGGTCCGCAGACCGGGGGTTGGGGACCCCTGTCTTAAGTGATTACAACAAAGGTGGTATTCTGCCGGTTTGGACCAGTTTGCCCAAATTGGTAGCCAAAATTGTGTCTGGCCCCGGCCACCCAGCCTGGATATATGGCAGTGATGGCTAACCCTTTTCTCCTCGCGTGCCAGAATTGTGCGTGCATGCGTGTCCGCACCCACAATGCAATGCAGCAGCACCCCTGTGTATGTGTGCGTGAACTCTGCCCCCCCACCCCAGTGGCCTACTCGGCCTCCTGCACCATGGGGGGGGGGTGTTTTTGCCCTCCCAAGGCTGCAGAGGCTTTTGTTGAGCCTCTGGGAGGGCAAAAACCTTCCCCTGGGCTCCAGAGGCCTCCGGAGGTCAGAAACAGGCTTGTTTCTGGACCTCCAGAACTTCTGGAGACTCGTTTTTCACCCTCCTTGGACTCCGGAGGAAATTCCTGAAGCCTCCTGGCACCAGAAATGGAGCGTGAGGAGAGCGCCCCACCCCCCTGTGCTCCCTTCGTGCATGCAGCTTGGCCCCCACGTGTGCGCAAGTATCTCTCGCATGCGCAGCAGAGACCTGAAATTCAGCTGGCCGGCAGGAAGCTCACGCACACGCCCGGTGGAACTGAGCTGGGCGATGGTTCGCAAGCCCACAGAGAGGTGGGCTATGTACCATAGGTTCACCATGACGGCTCTATGGCCTCCCATTTAGGCACTTTTTTTAGCCAAAGCTCATGCACAGAAGGCCGAGCGCATGTGCGAGCATGCTGACATTTGCAAACCGGTAGGGAAGGTAAGTGAACACCACACCTGGACTACACCTGTAAGATGGTAAAGTTTTCCTTCTTCTTCAACATGGGTGAGTTAGATGTAGTGAAAGCCATATGCAGATATGCAACCCGTCCAATCCAGACTTTGCTGAAGAAAACTCTGATCACTATCAAAACCCAATTGTTAAAATACTCAGATTGAACAGCCGAGAAGCAGATGTAGAAAGAGACAAAGATCTTAGAGAGGAATATGGGAGACAAGTCAAAAAGAAAAAAAGCATAGCAATTAAAGTATTGAAGCAGGCAAGAGATGATGGATAGATGATTTTACATTTCTGGTGTTGTTTTGATTTGCATGATTAGAAGTTAGGTAGTATAGAAAGAAAATGTTTTTTAACAAAGGAAGACATGATTAAAAGTTAGAATAAGAGATAGAAATAAGAGAAAAGGGGAATATTAGTGTATACACTTTTATATACTAAAATAAGAGCAATAATAAAAGAAAACATGGAATAATTGAATAATGACTAGATTGCAACTTTATACGTATAAATATGTATTAGCAGTAGCACTTAGACTTATGCACCGCTTCACAGTGCTTTAAAACCCTCTCTAAGCGGTTTCCAGAGTAAGCCTCTTGCCCCCAAAAATCTGGGTCCTCATTTTACCCACCCTAGAAGGATGGAAGGCTGAGTCAACCTTGAGCCTGGTGAGATTCAACCTGCCAAATTGCCTATCCTTCTGGAGGCAAATTGTTCCACTGATTAATTGTTGGAACTGCTTGCCTCCAGAAGTTGTGAATGCCCCAACACTGGAAGTCTTTAAGTAGATGTTGGATAGCCATCTGTGTGAAACAGTATAGGGCTTCCTGCCTAGGCAGGGGGTTGGACTAGAAGACCTCCAAGGTCCCTCCCAACTCTGCTATTGTATTGCATTGCTGACTGCCAGCTGAAGTAGCCTGCAGTACTCTAACCACTCCGCCACCATGGCTCTTATAACTATTAGAAATACGTAAGTTGGTTGAAAGTAATAACTAGGTCTAATGCTATTAGTTTTATTTGTATTAGAATGTATGACATCCAGGTGCCACACTGTTCATGTTTGTAAAAAAAAAAAAAAGAATATTTTTTTTAAAAAAACCTAATTGTTCCATATTTGATGATCAGGGGACTGGAGGCTAAAAGATGTAAAGAACAATTGTAGGAACTGGATATGTCTAGTTTAATGAAAAGAAGGACTAGGGGAGACATGATAGCAGTGTTCCAATATCTCAGGGGTTGCCACAAAGAAGAGGGAGTCAAACTATTCTCCAAAGCACCTGAGGGTAGAACAAGAAGCAATGGGTGGAAACTAATCAAGGAGAGAAGCAACTTAGAACTGAGGAGAAATTAATCAGTGGTATAAGTTGCCTCCAGAAGTTGTGAATGCCCCAACACTGGAAGTCTTTAAGAAGAAGTTGGATAACCATTTGTTTGAAATGGTATAGGGTTTCCTGCCTAGGCAGGGGGTTGGCTAGAAGACCTCCAAGGTCCCTTCCAACTCTGCTGTTGTATTGTGTTGTGTTGTGTTGTGTTGTGTTGTATTGTATTGTATATTTCCTTGCAACACATGCCCCTAAATAATTAAAAAATGGGCCAAAAGCATCTCCTCACCTATAATACACTGAATTTTGCCAGTAAACTCTGGCACTAAATCTCGTTCTGTATTAACTGTTGGAAGTTATCCCCCCGTCCTCCCCTAGAAAAATGAAATATCCTAAGAAATATTGAAAAGGCAGAATATTATACTTCTCTGAATGTGATAAGGGAGAAACATGTCTTAATTCCTGCAGCTTCCTGCCTACCCCAGCTTTTGTCAATGGGCCATTAAGATGCCAAGCCAGTCTATTCACATAACAAAAGACCCCTCCCCATCAGCTTCAGGGTGATGTGGCCTTACTGACCATATGGCATCTGAGAACTCAGCCTAGAGAGTTGCCCCTACATAGCCCCATGTGAATCTGACAACCAACCAGGAGTACATTGCTTACACAGGAACAGGAAACAGATAGGTGGGGGCTGAACAGATTATGAAAAGCCCTGCAAGCCCCTCCCTCGGCCCTTTTTTTCTTCTGCCCCTTCTTCTTCAACCAACACCTGGGAGCATGTGATCACCTTTTTCCCCAGGACCTCAAGCCATGTGGTCCTGTCCACCATTAAACCATCTTTCTAAGCAGCCTCCATGTCTCCAGTGTCTTTTTCCCCACTTGGAGCCGAACCCAGAAGAAGATTTCTTCCAACATAACAATTCCACCAAGTGTACTATGTCAGCGCAGGATTCCTTTGAAAGAAATATCCTAGTTTCTGAGGTCTCCTGGGTGTAAGTATATTCAAAAGCATTGGATAACATCTGCTGAATCTCTCAGAAGGCCGCCTTTGAAGTAAAGAGAAAGTATACAGAAAAGATAAGTGCACCATGACAAATTCCAGATGTCGCCCTCATATAACTGGGTCCCCATATATTTGTACAAAGTGCCCTTTCATCTTCCCTTTCATTAGCAAAGCACAGCAGGAGCACTACATGTTAAAGCTACTTTAGTAAAAGAAAAAAGAAGTCAAAGAATGAGCATTGGGGAATACAATCCGCTTTGAGGGTAAAGTAGAATGAGGCATTGGTGAAATAAAGATAAGCAATGAGGCACCAGGGAGGAAGAAGGAGGAATTGCTCAGGAGCCAGCTGAGCTTCCAGTTGGTACTGTTGAGCCGCATAATTTTCATAGCCTCCTTACAGAATAACAGAGTTGGAAGGAAACCTGGAGGTCATCTAGTCCAGCGGTCACCAACTGGTGGTCCATGAACCACTGTTGGTCAGTGATGGAGAGTTATAGTAATATTGAAGAGGACAAACTTGTTGATTAGTAGAAATATCTGTTTTCTGTAACGCACATATATTATGGCTTGTAACACAAGCTTACTTGCTGTAAATTCCTTTCTTCCCTGAAACTGATTTCCTGTTACACTGTTATTAGGGTCTGTAAGATATCTAGCAAATGTCAAATCCTGTGATCCTTGCTTGCCATTTGAACTCTTATCCATCTGCAATCTATAGGCATAGAATTTATCCAGGAAGACAGCTATAAACAGTTATAAAACTGACATCCACCCCATCCTGTCGAAGAACGTATGTAACTTTTGATCTGGGCTCTTCTAACAGGGGGCCAAATGGCCAATCGTGAGAACAAAGCCAGGGTCTCTAACTGCATAAGAAGAGATGAGCCTTCTCTGAGGAGGAGTTCAGAAAGCAGTTCTGGGACAGTTCTTCCTAGCATATCCTTGGGGTATGTTGGGAATAACTGGCAACCATGATCATGTCTTTTAAACTTTGATCAACGATTAAATGCTGATTGTTATTCAAGCCTCCGTTTAAGTCTCTTGTTTGGCTCATTGTGACTTGAATGGTTTCTATGGTCCACAGAAAAAATTATTTGCATTTTTATATTGCATTAGATCAGGGGGTCTTCAAACTACGGCCCCTGAGCCCGATATGTGCAATGAACATTTGTGTTGCTGCAGAGAGTCTCCTCCTTCGGGGTCTTTTTGTGAGGGTCAGAGGGGGGGAGGAAGAAATTCCGACTTGGAGTCTGCTTCAGCCTCCTGGTGAAGGGCTTTGCCCAAAGGCTGGAGGGAAGTGCCACTGGTGGCGAAGAACCGGAGGACCTTGTTCCAGTGGAACTGCATCGTGGCCTGGAACTGGCTGGCCATTTCAGCCTGCTGAGCTTCCAGGCGCTGACACCTGACCTTGCACTCCTGCAGGTCTTCCCTCTGCTTGGAAAGCCTATGCTCGTAGTCCTCAGTGAGGTGCTTCTGCTGAGCCTTCTTCTCAGTCAGATCCAATTTGAACTGAGACAGCTGTTTTGCCAACTCTTTCTCGTGGTGGCTGCTTATCTCCAACAACTGCTTCCTGTTGGGGCCCTAAGGAGCCCAGACAAGGAGGCGAGGAATAGCTGGGAGGGGAGGGGCAAGTAGAGACCAGCAAGGCGCCTCTCGACATGAGTGACATCAAGTTGGCCACGCCCACCCAGTCACGTGACCACCTAGCCACGCTCACCCAGCTGGTCATTAGGCAGATCGTATTAGTGATCCACGGGATTTAAAATTATGAATTTAGTGGTTCCTGAGGTCTGAAAGGTTGGTGACTCCTGATCTAGTGTTGCAGAAAAAAAAGAGCACGAGACTTGGACTTCTCAAAATCAGGAAAAGTTTATTATGGCTGCCATAGTTCAGAAAGCTAGTCAAGGCTAGCATCCAAGAATTCTGAACCCCTTCCAAAAGGGAATACAGAGTTTTATACTTCACTACAAGCAACTTTCATCATGGCTAGTTTCTTATTGGTTATATGATTGTCGTCAAAAAAGAAAACCACAAACATATCCTGTTATTGCTAAGATGAACTTCTAAGATAATCTTTGTGGTTAAGCCCGTTGTCTGACTTGCCAGGGGCCCACCGACCATTTACAAGCAGGTGTTTGCGGTTTGGCATTTGAATTTCCTTTCAAGCTTCCTGTTGAAGCTCCTACAAATTCAGAAATTGCAATACAGACCTAAAAAGGGACCCTTTGGGTCATCCAGTCCAACCCCACATCATTTCACTCTTAACAACCAGGTCTCACTTTATGCCAATGCCCTGCCCCACCTGCACAAGCAGGAAACCCTGTAACATTTCCAGACAAATGGCTGTCCAGTCTCTTCTTCTTTAAAAACTTCCAGTGTTGGAGCATCTACAACTTCTGGAGGCAAGTCAGTCCACTGATTGTTGTAGCTTCAGAGGGACTTTCTCCTTTCTTCTCACTGGTTGCCTTTTTAATGATCAATGCCACCATACAAAACCAGGCCAAACTCGTCTGGAGGGCAGGGAGCAGTTTAAGACCTGCAAAGATTTTCTCGACTGTGAGATGGGTGACATACAGTATAAATGTAATAAATAAATAAAATAAAATAAGTAAGGAGCCACTGATAAAAGAGAATCCTTGTAGCTCAGGATTGAAATGGGGGGTCCTTGGTGCTCTCTGAGCTTAGACATTTCCTTAGGCCAGGGGTCCCCAACCTTTGCAACTTTAAGTCTGAAGGACTTCAGCTCCCAGAATTCTCCAGCTTTGCTGGCTGGAGAATTCTGGGAGCTGAAGTCCTTCAGACTTAAAGTTGCAAAGGTTGGGGACCCCTGCCTTAGGCAACCTAGGTAACATGATGATGTTACCCAGTGGGGGTAAAGAAATACCTGCAAGGAAACCAAGATCAGAGAGCACCAAGGGCCTTCAAATAAGGTGCTAGCTGTCCTCCAATATTTAAGGGGCTGCCACAAAGGTGTGGGGGGGGGGGTCCAACCTATTCTCCAAAGCACCTGAAGGCAGAATGAGAAGCAATGGATGGAAACTAATGAAGGAAAGAAACAACAACAATGAAGGAAATAAGGAGAAATGTCTTGACAGTGAGAACAATTAACCAGTGGAATGACTTGTCTTCGAAAGTTATCAGTGCTCCAACATTGGAAGTTTTTAAGGAGAGATTGGACAACTATTTGTCTGAAATGATACAGGGTCTCCTGCTTGTGCAGGTTGGAAGTTGGACTAGAAAACCCCCAAATACTTTTTCCAACTCTGTTATTCTATTATTCCCAGGACAAATTAGCATGGGGCAGCTGAAGGCTAGATCTCATGCAAAGGGAGCACCTCCCATTTTTCAAATTAAAATACAGAAGTATATATAGTACTCTTAGTACCTTGATCCTGTCATGATTGTATGATAAATACACATAAATATGAATGTACGTACAATACAATACAATAGCAGAGTTGGAAGGGACCTTGGAGGTTTTCTAGTCCAACTCCCTGCCTAGGCAGGAAACCCTATACCATTTCAAATACAATAGCAGAGTTGGAAGGGACCTTGGAGGTCATCTAGTCCAACCCCCTGCCTAGGCAGGAAACCCTATACCATTTCAAATACAATAGCAGAGTTGGAAGGGACCTTGGAGGTCAACTAGTCCAACCCCCTGCCTAAGCAGGAAACCCTATACCATTTCAAATACAATAGCAGAGTTGGAAGGGACCTGGAGGTCAACTAGTCCAACCCCCTGCCTAAGCAGGAAACCCTATACCATTTCAAATACAATAGCAGAGTTGGAAGGGACCTTGGAGGTCTTCTGGTCCAACCCCCTGCCTAGGCAGGAAACCCTATACCATTTCAAATACAATAGCAGAGTTGGAAGGGACCTTGGAGGTCAACTAGTCCAACCCCCTGCCTAAGCAGGAAACCCTATACCATTTCAAATACAATAGCAGAGTTGGAAGGGACCTTGGAGGTCATCTGGTCCAACTCCCTGCCTAGGCAGGAAGCCCTATACCATTTCAGACAAATTCCCACTTGATCCTGCACTAGAGATGGAATAGCACTTGATTTAACTAACAAAATACCGACAAGCACATACCGAAGGCGCACTAGGATTAATGGATGGAAACTGATCAAGGAGAGATTCAACCTAGAAATAAGGAGTAAAATGACAGTGAGAACAATCAACCCATGGAAAGGTTTGCCCTCAGAAGTTGTGGGAGCTTCAAACTGGAAGCTTTCAAGAAGAGACTGGAAGGCCATCTGTCAGAAACAGGGTCTCCTGCTTGGGTGGTGGGTTGGACTAGATGACCTACAAGGTCCCTTCCAACCAGGGGTGGGATCCTACCGGTTTAACAATTGGTTTGCTGACCGTGCACACTTTGTATGTACCCGCTCACTTCACTCGCTAAAGGTTAAAGGTTATAGGGGAAATGTAACATATAGAAAGATAGACAGGATATTTGTTTTCACAGAATTTGTGTGGCCCTTGGTCTCCAAGATCACTGAAAAATAAGTACCATAATTTTTGGAGTATAAAACGCAGCTTTTTCCCCTCAAAAAAGAGGCTGAAAATCTGGATGCGTCTTATACACTGAATACAGCATTTTTTGCCTCCCGAAACCACGCCCCCTTCCCCAAAATGGCTGTGCAGAGCCTTTAGGAGGCTTTCAGAGAGCTCCTGGGGGCTAGGGAGGGCAGAAATGAACAAAAAACAGGCCGGTTTTTGCCTCCCGTGGCTCCCAGGAGCACTCTATAAGCCTCCTAAAGCAGGGGTCCCCAACCTTTTTGGCACCAGGGACCGGTTTCATGTTAAAAAAATTCCACGGACCAGTGGCCATGGCTCGGCCGGCATAGAGGGGGAGCGGGGGGGGGGGGACAGGCGGCGCATGCGTGCGGGGGGGGGGGGTGAGTTGGCTCACTCTCCCCTCTCGGGCCCCCAATGGCGCAAGCAGCCACGCCTGCACTCTCCCGCCCCTGGCACATGCTCTGCCCAGGGGGCTCCCGCCCCTTCCTCCCTCCTCCTCCTCTCTGGCCCTTTCTAAGAGTTGCACCACTCACTGTGTCCCAGTTCCTATCAAGCCACGGACCGGCACCAGTCCGCGGCCCGGGGGTTGGGGACTCCTGTCCTAAAGGCTATGCATGCACTTTTTTTTAAAACAAAAAATGGGCTGTTTTATGCTCATTTTTGCCACACACACCACAGCCCCCAGGATGACTCTACAAGCCTCCAAAACGCTATTCATGCCCTTTTTTGGGGGGGGGGAAACCCCAAACCCTGACCCATTTCCGTGAAAAATGGACCATTTTTGGGAGGTCTGCAGAGTGCAAAAACTTTTTTTTTTAATTTTCCTCTTCAAAATCTTGGCGCGTCTTATACTCCGAAAAATATGTAGGTATGTGGCCAAGTTTGGAGACCCTTTTTTTATTTTTATTTTTTTTATTAAATTTATACCCCGCCCTTCTCCTAAAAAAGGACCCTTGATCTTGTCTAAGATAACTGTGCTGTAACCAAAACCCTATTCTGGGTTGTTATGCAAAACCAAGTTAGAGGCATTCTGCCATAATTAAAACCAAGTTGATGGGAAAATCCACCTCTTTGCTTGTGTTTAAACAAAGGAAATACTATTTCCCCCTGGGTTGTGTCTCGGCAAACAGGAAACACTCCCCCTTCCCCCAATCAGCAGGAAAAGTGAATTGTCCTTCCAAGTGTACAAAAACTTAGAAAACGGTATACGCCATATCCCGAATGCTGCAGAAAAGCCAGCGTTCATTTGATCATGACAACGTAGCGGGTTATTGGATTCCTGCTGATTAAAATCTCAGTGTTCTTAGAGGTATTTCCCAGGCATGGATCTGTGTTCTGCTTTGCACAGGCATGATTGTAATATACTGATCTTATCTTTTTCTCTGTGTTTTGCTGTTAAAATCTCAGCAGTAATATGCCTCTGCTGACCATCGTGCGATCAGAGGTAGGCTTCGCATAATTTAACACGCAGTTTGCCCCGAATCGAAAATGCATGCACGGGCCTTGTGCACATGCACGCTGCGTCAAAAACACGGCAATTATATAGGACGGGATCAGTGGTGGGTTCCGGATCCCGGTGCAGCTGGTACGGTGCAATGAGGCTGGGCATCCACCACATGAATGCACGCAGCACGCACATGCATACTTATCACCCGCAATGCTCTGCGACACCTCCATGATGCTCCAGCTGCTCGGCGGAGTGTCGTGCAGGTGCTGTATGCTTCATGTGTTTGTGTGGAAGCCCCCAAACACTCAAATATTGGTGAGGAGCGTGGGCGGGGGGGGGGGGAGGGCCCTCCGGAGCATCGTACCAGAATGGTACCTGGTGCTCCCAGCAGCCACCGGTACACCCATACCGGGGCATACCGGTCGTAACCCACCACTGGACAGAATAGCCCCAAGGCGGGTGCCGCTGGCTGTAACTAGCGGTTCACCTGAACAGGTCCAAACTGGCTGAATCCCACCCCTGCCTGAGATGCTATCCCAATGTTTTCCCCTTTTGGAGAAGGACAAGACTTTAAAACTGTGCATGTGTTAGTTGGGGATATAGCCCGTCACTAGCGCGCAATACAATCACTGTTGGTATACAGGTAGTCCTTGACTTACAACCACAATTGAGCCCAAAATTTATGTTGCTCAGTGAAACATTTGTTGAGTTTCGCCCCGTTTTATGACCTTTCTAGCCACAGCTGTTAAGTGAATCATTGCAGTTCTTAAGTTAACAACATTGTTGAGTGAATCCGGCTTCCCTGTTGACTTGGTTTGTCAGAAGGTTGCAAAAGGGGATCATGTGACCCTGGGATGCTGCAACCATCATAAATCTGAACCAATTGCCAAGCATCTGAATTTTGATTACATGACCAAGGAGATGCTGCAACGGTCATAAATGTGAAAAACGGTCCTACGTCCTTTTTTCAGTGATGTTGTAACTTTGCACGGTCATTAAATAAACTGTTGTAAGTTGAGGACTATTTGTACTTAAATATTTGAATTAATTTCAATTGGTGTTTCCCAACATAATGTATGGGGACTAAACCTGACTGGGAATTCTGGAAGTTGCATGGCGGAGCAACTGGTACCAGGCTTGAAAAGATTATGCTGCTCCTGAGCTAGATTCACACATGTTGTTAAGTCACAAGCTTGTTCACCCATTTATTGCTGTATATATGATTTTAAACCTGTTCTGTATGGGCTGCAACACTCTGAATGACCACTAAAGGGCAGCAGAGTGATACAAAAAATTCTAATTTGTTGCTGTGCTGCCCTCTAATGGCAATCGATATAGAATCCTTGATGTTGTCTGAATTTGGTTGTGTTCTGGCAGACATTTTATTATTCAACTCGATATCTTTGCAACCCGGATTTTAAGACCCTACATTTTGCATTGCAGATCAATGTTTCTCAGCTTGAGAAACATTGTTATTTATTTATTTATTAAATTTATACCCCGCCCTTCTCCAAACGGACCCAGGGCGTTTGTAGACCAGCGGTCTCATTCTCGCCCCCACCGTGACCCCCACCGTGGCCCCCACCGTGATATGAAAGTATAATATTAGTATTAATATTAATATAAGGAAACCCTTATGCGGCCCAGCCTCACCCAGTCTCTGCCTCCAGTGGCCCCCAGGTAAATTGAGTTTGAGACCCCTGTTGTAGACAGAAAGTCAAGTTCTTCCTTAAATGAGTTTTTAATCAAGTTCTAAGTTTATGTATATATTGCCATTTTGGATTTGCAGGAACTGGAATGTGGAATAGCAACTTGCGTCTCTAAACCCTTAAGGAGGATCAAGCACACAACTTTCTAATTCTCACACACAAGCCGATCAGGAAGGTTTGAAGGTGTGATCCAAAATGCAGAGTTGACTCAAAGCATGCAAATCGATTTCTGCTGTTAAAGTATAAGCAGCCTTTTCATATTGTTGCTGAGTAGCATAAAAGAGCAACACAACAGAGGGGAAAATCTAGATTTGTATGAAGGGAATCACATACCTTGCCTTTTCAAAAGCTTAATTGGTTGAAATTCATTTTGGGGGGGGGGGGTTACAAATTTTATAAAAATAGGATAAGGGAAAATAAGGAGTTACAAAGACATTTTGAGAACCTCTATGTCGAAGGTGTCGCCCCCCCCCCAAGGCTTCATTAAAAAAAAATAGATAATACAATAAATTTTTCATTTGTTCTACAAAGTGGAAAGAGATACAGATATGTCATTTTAAAATCTATGCAATCAATCATTTGTAAACATCCGAATAAGAGTTGTACTATACAGAAATAAAGTCACTTGTGAGATCCAAGTCTTTTGGCAATTGTATCTTCTTCTCCCTGACCTCCAGTGGGCGGAGCCGTGGCCCCCTCTGTTCCCCCATTTTCATCCTCCAGGGTTGAGGAATGTTTTTTAAGAAAGGCTTCCGCCTCTGCAATTGTTTTAATTCTTACCCTTCCCCCCTCCCAGAACACTAACATTCCCTCGGGCATCAACTACTTGAACCACACCCCCTTTTTGAATAATCTTTTGGACAAGAAGGAATATTTCCTCCTTATCTCTCTAATCTTTTTCGGGATCTGTTTCAAGATGGCAATCTCATTCTGTTGATAAATTAAAGGACCGTCTCTCTGTGCCCTCAGGATCCCCTCCCTTGTTGACCTTCTTACAAATTTAATATGTATCTCTCTGGGTACTTCATTTATCCTGGCATATGCTGAGTTAATTCTATAAATCAGATCAATGTCCCCCCAAATATCTTCTTTACTCTTTTTTGTATAATCTGCTAAAATCGTACACATTAAATCTTTCAGATGGTTGAAATTCATTTTAATGGGGCGATGCTGAATTGGGCACCTGTATACATTTACCATGTTTCCCCAAAAACAAGACAGGGTCTTATTTTCTTCCCCCCTCTCTTATTTTCAGGGAGTTTTTATTATTTTTGAGGTGCAGGAGGCGGCGAGGATGGTCACCTCGTAGCTGCTGCTGTGTTGCAATATTTTCAGGGGAGGGCTTATTTTAGCATAGGTACTCAAAAGCTTATTATCTGGGGGAGGTCTTAGTTTTGGGGAAACGGTAGTAAAGTATAATTTTAAAAACTCTGCAAGAAAGATCCTTTCTTTTTCCCACCCTATCTTCAACCAGAAGTCTCACGGCTGCACTGAATTCACACACGATTTGCGAAGGGTTGTATATATCTGACATAGCATGTTATGTGAATCAGGCCATAGCAGCTGCACGTAGATTAATACATTCCCATAGTTAATTATAGAATACAATACCAGAGTTGGAAGGGACCTTGGAAGTCTTCTAGTTCAACCCCCTGTCTAGATAGGAAACCCTATATCAGTGATGGCTAACCTTTTTTGGCTCGCGTGCCAAAAGCGGGGGGAGCGCAGGGTGTGTGTGTGCATGGGCGTGCCACACCCATTATGCTATGTGCGTGACCCCCTGCTTTTGGCTCACTTTTTTCGCCCTCCCCAGGCTCCAGAGGCTTTCAAGGAGCCTGGGGAGGGTGAAAACAGCCTCCCCTCCCCACCTCCAGAGGCTTCAGGAGCTTTCCTAAAGCCTCCAGAGGGTGAAAAACAGCCTCAAAAGAAGGCCTAAATCAACTGGCTGGCACACACAAGTGTGCTGGAGCTGACAGAGCAATGCCTCACGTGCCCTAAGAAATGGTTCCGCATGCCACCTGTGCCATAGGTTCGCCATCACTGCCCTATACCATTTCAGACAAATGGTTACCCAACATCTTCTTAAAAATTTCAGCATTCACAACTTCTGGAGGCAAGTTTTTCCACTGATTAATTGTTCTAACTGTCAGGAAATTTCTCCTCAGTTCTAAGTTGCTTCTCTCTTTGATTAGTTTCCACCGATTGCTTCTTGTTCTGCCCTCAGGTGCTTTGGAGAATAGCTTGACTCCCTCTTCTTTGTGGCAGCCCCTGAGATATTGGAACACAGCTATCATGTCTCCCCTAGTCCTTCTTTTCATTAAACTAGACATACCCAGTTCCTGAAACCGTTCTTCATATGTTTTAGTCTCCAGCCTCCTAATCATCTTGGTTGCTCTTCTCTGCTCTCTTTCTAGAGTCTCCACATCTTTTTTACATCCTGGTGACCAAAACTGAATGCAGTATTCCAAGTGTGACCTTACCAAGGCCTTATAAAGTGGTATTAACACTTCACGTGATCTTGATTCTATCCCTCTGTTTATGCAGCCTAGAACTGTGTTGGCTTTTTTGGCAGCTGCTGCACACTGCTGGCTCCTATTTAAATAGTTGTCCACTAGGACTCCAAGATCCCTCTCACAGTTACTGCTATTGAGCAAGGTACCACCTATACTGTACCTGTGCATTTCGTTTTTCTTGCCTAAATGTAGATCCTTACTTTATAATTTACTCAATTAAGTCACAGGTTACATTCCAGCTCAAAGCATAAACTAAAAAAACAGTTAGGTTCCTATAATACGCTAAGTTAAAAGATGCAATTGGATCATTTGCGATTACATAGACGTTCATATATAAACCATTCTATAAATTACCAAACTCTTGTCTGGAAAGGTATAGTGTGTTTTAACATGAACATCTATGTAATGAGCTATTGGGGCTGATGATTGCTTAGCATGTTGTACTAACCCAAGCAATTATGTTTGTTCTCTAAACCAGGGGTCTCCAACCTTTGCAACTTTAAGTCTGAAGGACTTCAGCTCCCAGACTTCTCCAGCCAGAATTCTGGCTGGAGAATTCTGGCAGCTGAAGTCCTTCAGACTTAAAGTTGCAAAGGTTGGAGACCTCTACTCTAAACAAGGATTGAACTATGGCCCTACATGGTATATGAACTTGACCAATAGAACATAAAATAGCATATGCGCAGAAATGGAAGAACACCACAATACCAAATGAGGATGAGATAATACAGAATATCTTAGAATGCACAGAGATGGATAAATTGACCAAGGAAATTCAAGGAAAGGAGGAAACAGAGTACTATCTAATTTGGGGGAAATGGTACAAATGGCTAGATGATAGATATAGGAAATAAGAATCTAAAAAAATATTTGATTTATAGAATTAATTCAGCATTTGCCAGAATAAATGAGGTACCCAGAGAGATACATATTAAATTTATAAGAAGGTCAACGAGGGACAAGATACTGAGAGCGCAAAGAGGGGCCCCTCTGATATATCAGCAAAACGAGGTGGCCATATTGAAACAGATCCCAAAGAAAATACGAGATATAAGAAGGAATTATTCCTTCTTAACTAAAAAATTATTTTAAAAGGGGGTGTGGTTCAAGTGGCTGATGCCTGAAGGGATGCTGGTATTCTGGGAGGGAGGAAGAGTTAGAATCAAAACAGTAGAAGAGGCGAAGAATTTTCTTAAAAAACATTCCTCAATCCTGGATGATGGTGAGATGGGAACGGGAGGGGACACGGGTCCGCCTGCTGGTGGGGTGAAGGAGGAAGAGACTATAGCAAAGAGGCTCAGATCGCAAAAATAACTTTTTATCTTTTTTTATGATGGTAATTCCTGTACGGATGTTAGAACAAACTAGTTGATATGAAAAATAATATGAAAATTTATGATTTAAAATGTATGTACCCCTTCCTTTTATTATTTCCTAATGGAACATGTATGAAGACTCGGAAGCAGTCACCAAACCCGACGTGGAAGCTCTAAAATATTATCTAATACCTTACCTACCCCTTTCCTTCTTAAAAATGTTAAAACCAATACAACTTTTTTCAATCAAAGAATCTAAAAAAATATAGTTTGTATTATAGAAGAAGTAAGAATTAATGATAAGAAGGTAGGAAAAGTAGGATTTACAGAAGTAGAAAAAGGTATTTATTAGCAGAAGAGCGATAAAGACTGTCTGATACAAATAACCAAACATAGACTGATAAGCAAAACAGTAAGAAATAATAGGATGATAAGTGTAAAAATGTATAGCGATGGATTGAGAGGGAGAAAAAATGTTTGTAAAAATGCACTGATAAATATCTGCTGTAAGAAGGAACGGGAAGTTCCAATGTTACTTGTAAGTGTTGTGTATACCTTTGTCAATGTGTATAATTGTTTATAATAATAATAAAAAGAACATAGAATAGCAAAGTTGGAAGGCACCTTTGAGATCTTCTAGTCCAGGGGTCTCCAACTTTTGCAACTTTAAGTCTGAAGGACTTCAGCTCCCAGACTTCTCCAGCCAGGGGCTTGGACTTTTCTAGTCCAAGCCCCTGCTAGACCAGGAGACCCTTGAGCTCCCTAAATACAGTAGATTGTTCCATTGTATTAAGACTGTGTTTATACAAAGCAAATTTCCTGCACAGTGCAAGGATGATCTGCAAGGTCCCTTCTAATCTGCAGTTTGATAAACACATTTTTTTCATGAGATAAGGATGACTCAATCCGTTTTCCTGATTTGCACAACACGTGGCACAGCCATAGGCCACCACCAAGGCTGAGTTCGTCCCATTCAGTGAACTCAAATCCATTTGGCTGACTTTGTGAACACTGTCCGACACGGGGTTTACAAGCATTGTTGCAAGTCTGCTGAATTAATCGAGTTGGCTGAGCTCATGCAACGCAACACTGCCTTTGCATAACAGAGAAACTTCCCAAGCATAGTTTAGCCCAGGGTGTTCTGGAAACCCAGCCTGGGTGGTTAATTTATGGTTTTGTGCTGTTGAAAGCTAAGAAATTGCGCTCGTTAGCATGGTGAAGCTTATCAAGCAGAGTGCCACAAAGAAGCCAACCATCATTTAGCCCAGCATGTTAGACAAATTCAGCAGGAGCAACACCCACCCACCCCCGTTGTTAACCAGAATCTCTGCTGCTTCAATATAGAGCTGCTGAAAAACACTCCCAGGTGTTCTAGCTTTCTTGGCTGCAAATTGTGAGACAGATGCTTCTCCTGTTAACATTTGAAAGGGTGGAGTTGCTGGCACAATGATGCTGGAGCCATGCCCCAGGCCTTGCCCTACTTTTAAGCAGGAACAGGCAGCTGTAGTTTTCCAACCTCCTCTCAAGGTAAGACAGCAAGAACTATATTTCGGCAACATCAGGAGGAAAGACAGGCCAAAACATCATGTAGTTCAGTTTTGGGCTTCAGGAGCTTTGGGAATTTAGCGACTAGGGTTGTAAACCACGATTGATGGCTTTGTCACAAAGCCGTGTTGGTCACAAAGGGGTGGGCTGCTGGTGGTTCAGGAGAACCTCTAGCTAAGATTCTGTGCAGTTCGAAGAACCCCCAAATCCCACTCCTGGAAGGCGCCACCCATCCCTCCCCTCCCCTAAGTCCCTACACGGCCCATTTTGGATGCAGGTAAGTGCAGGGCGCACACAGAGGCTTGGGGAGGGTGAAAAACAGGCCTACTGGAAGTTCGGGAAGGCTGGAAATGGCCATTTCTGGCCTCCAGAGGACTTCCAGAGCCTGGAGAGGCTGTTTTCCCCCTCCCAGAGGGTCGAGGAAAGCCTCCGGAGCTCGAGGAGGGCAAAACCGCCATCCCCCACTATGGTGGAGGCTGACTAGGCCACACCCACCATGGCCATGCCCACCCAGCAACCGGGCAGAGAACTCCTTGCTAAAATTTTGAAGCCCACCCCTGGCTTTGTGTGTAGGCTCCATAATGGATTATTGAATAAGCCCTGGTTAAGTAAATCAGGTATGGTAGGTGGTTAGAACTTAAATACAGGCAGTCCTTGACTTGCAATCATTTGTTTAGTGCCTGCTCAAAGTTACAACAACACTGAAAAAGTGAGTTACAGTTACAACATGTTCTTGAACTTATGGTCATTGCAGCATCCCCCTGGTCAGTCAGGCGATGAAAATTCAGGTGCTTGGCAACTGGCATGTATTTACAATAGTTGTAGATTCCCAGAGTTATGTGATCTCTGTGGTGGGGCAGAGGTTAGCAGTATTGCGGGGTAATTCTGCCGACTGCCAGCAATTCGATTCTCACCAAACTCAAGGTTGATTCAGCCTTCCGTCCCTCCGAGGTGGGTAAAACGAGGATCCAGATGGTTGAGGGAAATAGGCTGACCCTGTAAACCGCTTAGAGAGGACCGTAAAGCACTGTGAAGCGGTGTATAAGTCTAAGTGCTATTGCCATTTGTGACCTTCCTAACTGAGCAAAGTTAGTGGGGGAAGCGGGATTTGCTGAGCAGCTGAATGATTCACTTAAGAAGTGTGGCAGAAAAAGGTTGTAAAATCCCGTGTGATTCACTTAACATCCTTGTTTAGCAAATGAAATTCTAGTTCAGGGTTGACGAACCTTTTCAGCACCGAGTGCCGAAACAAGAGCGTGCAGGAGGGAGGGGAGCACTAGACATCGGAAGACCAGGTGACTGGCACGCACACGCGGGCATGCCGGAAACAGGGAGAGCAGTTCCCCGGTGTGCGCATGCGTGCCAGTCACCTGGCCTTCCGGTTTCTGCTCCACATGCACACGTGAAGACCAGCTGGCCAGCACACATGCACCTGCCGGAAACAGGAAGCTCAGCTTCCCGTTGCGGCCATGAGCACCATGGAGCTGCTCTTCCAGTTTCCAGTGCTCCCACACACACAAAGACCAGCTGGTGTGCCGGAACCCAGAAGGGCGATGGCTGGCGTGCCCGGAGAGATGGCTCTGTGTGGCACTTCCGGCACACGTGCCATAGGTCCGCCATCATGGTTCTAGTTCAGGGGTGGGCAAACTTTGCAACTTTAAGCCTGAAGGACTTCAGCTCCCAGAATTCTCCAGCCAGCAAAGCTGAAGTCCTTCAGGCTTAAAGTTGCAAAGTTTGCCCACCCCTGTTCTAGTTCCACTTGTGACCATAAGTCAGGATTTCCCTTGTAGCAAACATGGTTGTGTGACTGCTTACCAGCGTTGCTTCTGCACTCAGTCGTGGGTTTTAAATTTCAATTGAAGCTTAAAGGGAAAGGCTGTGCTTTGTGATGTTCATAATTTGACTCAAATGGAGCCGTGTGTTTGGGGTTTTGCTTATGGTGTTGTCACGAAAGCAGGCTGTTTTGATGCAGCTTTTCTCAGCTGCTCCGCTCTCACAGAAGGAAACTGCCTGAATGTCAAAACTGCACGGTTGCACTCTTCTCTACCCCGTAAAGAAAAAAAACCTCTCTGCTGTTTGTGGGAGCTGTCAAAAAAAGACACAACACCACCACGTTGGCAGCTGCAACTACGCAACGCAAGCCGTGCCCTCCTTTCTTTAGGGCAGGGGTCTCCAACCTTTGCAACTTTAAGTCTGAAGGACGTAACCTTCTGGAAGTCTGGGAGCTGAAGTCCTTCAGACTTAAAGTTGCAAAGGTTGGAGACCCCTGCTTTAGGGCACAGGTGAAAAGAATTGGGACTCTGTATACCTGCAACAAATCTGCCAAATACGTAAATGGACGTTGGGTTTTTAGTGGGAATTTTAGCACAGGCTCCTCTTTAATTCTTTTTATCTATATTTATTGTATTGTTTTACTATTTGGTGGTTTTAATTTCCTGTGCACCATCCTGGGTCCATTTCGATGGAGAAGGCGCGGTATATAAATCGAATAAAATAAAAAAATATATAAATAATAAATAAACAAGCCACTTATTTCTTAAAAATGAATCCCTCCCTGCTTCCTGTTTGTTTGTTCCATTTTGGATCCCCCAGGAAAACAAACCCCCCACAAATGAACACAGGTGTTTTTTTTTGTTTTTTGTTTTGCTTTTGAAGCCCTTTTATTTAAATTCAAATATTGCAGGTTCACATTTTTGTCCATCAGTCCTACCGCTATTTCTAAGATAAGACAGCATGCGTTCTGCATCGGCTTCTCTACCAGAGAAATATAGGTAGCTCTATCTATGTCGTTACAGAAGAGCAGGTCCAGTTGTTGTTGTTTTTTAAAAGAAAGAACATTGATTATTAAAATAGAGGGAAGCTGGGTTAAAAATACAGACTTTTAAAGAGATTTAAATACCTTCATTCACAAAATGCACCCTTGGGCAAGTCAAATGCCAGAGACTATTCATAACAGAAACATTGTCCACAGTCAAAAGCTTTGTGGCATCCTGAAAGTCTAAATTTTCTAATAAAAGTGTGTGCAAATGAGAGCTATCTCTACCTCTTGACTGACATATCAGCTGGAAAACAATAGAGGCTAAAATCTTTGTGGCTCAGGGTTGAACTGTGGGGTCCTTGGTGCTCTCTGAGCTTGGTGGTTTTTCCTGCAAATGTTACATTACCATACTAGGTAACATCATCAATGCTAGGTAGCATGGATACTGTCACCTAATATGGTAATGAAACGTCTGTGAGAAAACCACCAAGCTCTAAGAGCCCTGAAGACCCCACAGTTGGTAATCCCTATGAAACCAGAGATAGGCTTGATCAAAGAAGCATGCCTGTAGACTAAATACTCCCAATAATATGGTGTCCTCCAGCAGAGTTCCCATCATCCCTGCCTGCAGTGATGGGAATTGTAGTTAATAATCCCCGGAAGGCCCCAGATGCAGAAGGATGCACTTTATATCAATTAGCCTCTTGCACCAGGATAATATTCTTGGCCAAGGAAGCCTTCCACTCTGAAAAGTGAAGCCTCTTAAAAAGCAAATATTGGCCCAATGGTTCTGATCCAAATGCATCCAGAGAACTCTCAAATGCAATTGTTTAGGAGTTCTGAATAGATGCCACGTTTGCAAAGCTAGGAATGTTTCACAAAGCATGACATGTTCAGCTTAACATGTTATGTAAATGCAATCTCTATCTTCACAGGCGAAAACCTAGAATAGGAAGAAAATTCATTTCTGCTAAGAAAGTTAACATGGCAAAGAAATCATGAGTTCTTCCCACCCACCCCTCGCCCCCCAGCACATAAAAAATTAAGGCAACTATCCAATGTCTGAAAAAGCAATGATGTTTAAATATATTAGTCCCCAAGTATCTAGTCCCTAAGACCTCTATGTAGTATGCGGGTACCTCGACTCAAAAGATTTATTTTGGTCATGGTCCCTTGATCCGTTGTATAGCAGCAGGGGGGAAAATACAATATTAAGCCCTATCAAACTGAGAAGGGTCCAGAGGAGAAAAATAGGACTTCTGAAAGCTTTTTTCAAGCTCCTAGACCTCTACAAGTCAGAAAACACCCCCATCCTTGCAACATGAAGTCTCTACATCCCTATGGATGTAGCCTGAGTAACAGTGACCCTTGCAGAATCAAATCTTCAAAATGATGAAGACCGATAGCTACCCATTGTTAGTTTTCCAGTATAAAAAACAGTAAAATAAAGTTCTAATCCAGCATCACCCCTGGGATATCAATAAGTAACTAGCTTCTGAAAAAATCATCTACTCGCAGAAAGGCGAACAGATTCGATATAACTGAATATCAGACAATGGAGAGGTTTCTTCTGGGTTCAAACTCCTTTTTGTAACAGCAGATCAAGGATGAATTAAATCAATGTTTCTCAAGTTTAGCGACTTTAAGATGCTTGAACTTCAACTCCCAGAATTCCCCAGCCAGCTTGGCTGGCTGGGGAATTCTGGGAGTTGAAGTTCAAGCATCTTAAAGTTGCCAAGGTTGAGAAACCCTGAATTAAACCACAAAACTCTTTGAAACTTAAGTGCCATAAGTAAAAGGAAGAAAAAAAAGATCCTAACTAGCATCTACTTTCTACACTTCATCAACTTGGATTAAAAATCTGATAGAGATTCCAAAGAGGGGGAGAAATGAAGGTGAGAATGAAAAAAATGCCAAGGGTCTAGACAGAATTATGGGAAATATTCTGGAAACAGTAACATTAGTTTGCTTACTAAACTACTTTAAAGTAATCAGGGTTGTCCAACCTTGGCCACTTTAAGACTTGCGGACTTCAACTCCCACAATTCCCCAGACATGGAATGCCTCATGCTGGCTGGGGAATTCTGGGAGTTGAAATCTACAAAACTTAAAAGTGGCCAAGGTTGGACATTTTTGAAGGTAATGAAGCTTCTACTCTCCGTTGGGCAAATTACCAATCCTTTTCCCACCCCCATATTCCAGTTTTATACCTTTTGCCCCATTTCCTCCAGTCTAGATTATTAGGCTGCAATTTATGGATTTCCCAACTAGCGCAGGATTTTTCAGTTGAGCTGGCTGAGAACTGTGGGGTTTCCTATCCCAATAGTGATCAGGCCGGTGAAGGTAGCATATGCGTTTCTCTTGAATAGCATAGAAATGTTTATCAAGGAAGATGTCAGTGCTTGAATTAAAAGTGTAGAGCCTCAGTGGTGCAGCGGTTAGAGCAGTGGTAGTCAACCTGGTCCTTCCCGCCCACTAGTGGGCGTTCCAGCTTTCATGGTGGGTGGTAGGGGTCCGATACTGAAGCACTTTCCTTTTTTTAAATTTAATTGACTTCCCTACTTTATAAATCACCATTACTGTGGAACCGGTGGGCGGTTACAAAATTTTACTACTAACAGAGATACAAACGTGGGCGGTAGGTATAAAAAGGTTGACTACCCCTGGGTTAGAGTGCAGTACTGCAGGCTACTTCTGCTGATCACTGGCTGCCAGCAGTTTGGCAGATCAAATCTCACCAAGCTCTAGGTTGACTCAGCCTTCCATCCTTCCGAGGTGGGTAAAATGAGGACCCAGATAGTTGTGGGCCATAGGCTGAATCTGTAAACTGCTTAGACAGGGCTGTGTAGCGGTATATAAGACTAAGTGACATTGCTAATATTCATTACATCAGGGGTCTCCAACCTTTGCAACTTTAAGTCTGAAGGACTTCAGCTCCCAGAATTCTCCAGCCAGCTTTGCTGGCTGGAGAATTCTGGGAGCTGAAGTCCTTCAGACTTAAAGTTGCAAAGGTTGGAGACCCCTGCATTACATGATTCTGTTGTGTAAATCTTCTGTAAATCCAGACAGCAGTTGGACCATAGCGAACACTGACGTTCCAGCATGTACGTGCTGCCCTCTAGCTGTTGTCTGGATTTGTGTAACCTAGATGTGGTCACCTAAAAGATGTAAAGGGGATCAGAGTAATTCCCCGTGAGCGCTTGGAAGAAAGTGCTATTTCCACCTATTTGGGGAGGACCACGATTGTTGGGGGGCAATATGCTGGTTCTGTAAACCGCTTAGAGCAGGGGTGTCAAACTCAAGGTCTGTGGGCCGCATCCAGCCCGCAGGGTGCTTAGATCTGGCCCGTGAGGTTGCCGTGGAAACAGTGAAGAATCGGCCCACGGTACCTCTGCCAATGAAAAGGGAGCTCGGGAGGATCGCAAGTGGCCCTCCAGGGCTCTGATTTTGCTGGCAGACGATTGCAGGAGGCCATCGCAGCTGAAAATGGAACTCGGGAGCCAATTTTCGCTGGAAGACCACCACAGGCGCCCCCGGTATGAGTGACGTTGAGCTGGCCACACCCACCTTGTCCACACACCTCTGTGCCCCCCCCCCCCAAGGTCAAACATAACCCTGATGCGGCCCTCAATGAAATCGAGTTTGACACCCCTGGCTTAGAGGCCTGTAAAGCCATGTGAAGCGGTATATAAGTCTAAGAGCTATTGCTATTATGGACGTGAAAGCACAATTGGAAAGGTGGGGAAATGAAAGCACCTTATTTCAGCTCTTGTTATTGGTCCATCCAGCCTGGTATCAACTATTCTGATTGGTTGGAAATTAAACAGGGAAAATTCGGTGCAGGACTGGATGGGAACTGAGGAAAACGTCTGGTTGCTGGGGAGGTGGTTTTATTTTTCCTTCAATGTCTCCTGATGTTACTTGGAGGAAGCAAGCTAAGGCTCCAGGTGAGGTGGGGCATTTTCAGGTAGTCCTCGACTTACAACGGTTCATTTAGTGGCCGTTCAAAGTGGCAGCAGCACTGAAAAATGTGTTTTATGCCCGTTTTTCACACTTTTCACCCCTGGGGCATCGCCATGGTCACATGATCAAAATTCACACACTTGGCAAGTAGCTCATATTTATGATGTGTCCCAGGGTCATGTGATCCCAGGGTCATGTGATCCCCTTTTATGAACCTCTGGCAACCGAAGTCAATGGGGAAGCCAGGTTCATTTTACAACTGTGCTACTCACTTAACAACTGTAGTGATTTACTTAGCGACGGTGGCCAGAAAGTTCGTAAAATGGGGCAAAATTCAGTAAATTAACACATTCGTTTAGTAACAGTAATGTGGGGCTCAGTTGTGGTCGTAAGTCGAGGAATACCTATATACAAACCCCACCAAATCCAACCCCGCCGAATTTCACTCGGGTAATGCAAGCTATACAAGCCAGATGCAGGAGCATTGGGAAGATTCCAGTGATCTCTGGCTTGTTCAACAAACCATAGTTTTTAAAAAAATTCTAGCTCGGCATTGTAACCAACTACAGTTGTAAAATATGATTTTCATGTTTTGGAAATGACTTCCTTTTTCTGGATGTACCAGGTTAAATTTTGCAACCCTCTCCATTTGCACATGTATCATTTACCGTATTTTTTGGAATATGAGACGCACCTTTTCCACTCAAAAAAAGAGGCTGAAAATCTGGGTGCGTCTTATACACTGAATACAGCATTTGTTTGTCTCCAGAAACCCCGCCCCCTTTACCAAAATGGCCGTGCATAGCTTGTAGGACGCTTTCAGAGAGCTCCTGGGGACTGAGGAGGGCAGAAATGAGTGAAAAACGGGCCGTTTTTTGCTCATTTTGCCTCCCCCCTCCCAGCCCCCAGGAGCACTCTGCAAGGCTCCTAGAGGCTATTCATGCCCTTTTGGGGGGGGGGGGGGGAACACGGGCCCGTTTTTGCAAAAAATGGGCTGTTTTTTCCTCATCCCCCTCCCAAGCACTCTACAAGCCTCCTAAAAGCTATTCATGCTCTTTTGGGGGGGGGGGAATGGGCCCGTTTTCGGGGGGAAATGGGCCATTTTTCGGAGGTCTGAAGAGTGCAAAAACCTTTGCGTCTTATGCTCCAAAAAATACAGTAAATAGATCGTTCAGAATAGTGTGGATTTTTGTTTTAAGTGTGAAATCAATACTGCAATCTTTATTCTTTCCAGTTTCTGGAGGTCAAGTTTGGGCATCAGGGAAAGTTCACACACTCTTTGTCTAATCCTTGTAACATTAAAGATCAGCTTTACTCTCTTTCTTTGAACAAAAAAAAAAAAAGAAGGATAAAAACTTTTATGTTTTCCTATATCCTTGCGGGGTAGAAGGGAAATGCAGCTTGGACAACTCTCTTGTTTGTTTTCCTTTGAAAAAAAAAAAAGTTTAAAAATACATACATTGCAGAATTGCTGGACTTTGCCAGAAATTGCCCAGCGATGGTTTTTGGAAAAGAAGAGAAAACAGGGCATGGGAAAGAATACATCCAGTTCACTGGTCCTCCTGATAATAATAATAGTTGGCCGAGTTCTGATCCTCAAGGGGGGCTGCGTTGCTCGCCACCCCAGCGTTGCCTTGGGGGCAATACTTGGGGTCGTAGATTTGGCGGCCCAAACCAAACACCTGCCCGCTCTGGTTGGCGCCCTGGTTGGAGCCCATTTGGAGGGACATGGAGCTGTCATCGCATTTGTCTGTGCCCAGCTTGGAATCATAAATGTGCCGGCGGGTTCCTGGAGCCGTCATGCCCACCTGAATGGGAAGAGAAAATAGATCATGTCTACTGCTGTTTTCCTATATTCACAATAGCAATAGCGCTTGAGACTTATATTCCGCTTCACAGTGCTTTTGCAGCCCTCTCTAGGCGGTTTACAGAGTCAGCCTATTGCCCCCCCCAACAATCTGGGTCCTCATTTTACCCACCTTGGAAGGATGGAAGGCTAAGTCAACCTTGAGCCAGTGAGATTTGAACTGCCAAATGGCAGTCAGCAGAAGTTGCCTGCAATACTGTAGTCTAACCACTGCACCACCGCTGTTCATGGAACACACTGAAATGAAATTCCGATGGACTGTTCTCAAAAGGACACCCCACCACCACCAAACGATGTCACTGTCGCAAGGACAACTACGGTAAAATAATTTGCCCTGTTTCCCTGAAAATAAGACATCCCCAGATAATAAGCCCAATTGGGCTTTTGAGCACATGCGCTAAATAAGCCCTCCCCCCCAAAATAAGCCTTCCCTGAAAATATTGGAACACAGCAGCAGCCACGAGATGACCACGCTCGCCTCCTCCTGCACCTCAAAAATAATAAGACCTCCCGAAAATAGGGCCAAATGCTTATTTTGGGGGTCAAAAGAAACTAAGACACTGTCTTATTTTCGTGGAAACGCGGCAATAGCAGCATCCAAAAATGCCAACTTATACCAAAACCTACCTACCTACCTACCTACCTACCTACCTACCTACCTACCTCTATATCTATCTCTATATATCTATATCTATATCTATATCTATATCTATATCTATATCTATCTATCTATCTATCTATCTATCTATCTATCTATCTATCTATCTATCTATCTATCTATCTATCTATCTATATATCTATCTATATATATATCTATATCTATATCTCTCTCTCTCTCTCTATATATATATATGCTGGCATAGCTGGCTTCGGGGATTTTCCCGTGTATAAGGCATAGAAATGTTATTGCAACGTTTCGACAAGATCTCACTTGTCATCATCAGGCAGGCTTGCTGTTACAAAAAGCCTACCTGATGATGACAAGTGAGATCTTGTCGAAACGTTGCAATAACATTTCTATGCCTTATACACGGGAAAATCCCCGAAGCCAGCTATGCCAGCATACCTACACCAGTGAAAATATATATATATATATATATATATATATATATATATATATATATATATATATATATATATATATATATATATATATATATATATAAACATATATATATGTGTGTGTGTGTGTGTGTGTGTGTGTGTGTGTGTTAGTTTTATGAGCTGATCAATAAATTAATTAGAAGAGACCAGGATAGATCTATTTCGAGATTAGCTCTCATCAGCTGGCCATACCCCTTACTGGGATTCGAACCGGGGCTTTCTTGCATGCTAAGCACGTAGCCTAGCACTGTAGCCAAGCCGGTTCTCCTTATTGCATCAGCTTAGACAGGGTATGTGCTTAGCATGCAAGAAAGCCCCGGTTCGAATCCCAGTAAGGGGTATGGCCAGCTGATGAGAGCTAATAAGCTCGAAATAGATCTATCCTGGTCTCTTCTAATTAATTTATTGATCAGCTCATAAAACTAACACACATATCTAAAATATTATACAACGTAATTCTTGGCTTGCTGTTTGGATGGTCTCTAGCGATGAGCCGATGAGCAGTAAAGGAAACAGTGTGTTTCCTCCCTGAATTGGGGCCTAATAACAGGTTGTTGTGAAACAATTACCTATACTAATATACCCTGTCTAAGCTGATGCAATAAGGAGAACCGGCTTGGCTACAGTGCTAGGCTACGTGCTTAGCATGCAAGAAAGCCCCGGTTCGAATCCCAGTAAGGGGTATGGCCAGCTGATGAGAGCTAATAAGCTCGAAATAGATCTATCCTGGTCTCTTCTAATTAATTTATTGATCAGCTCATAAAACTAACACACATATCTAAAATATTATACAACGTAATTCTTGGCTTGCTGTTTGGATGGCCTCTAGCGATGAGCCGATGAGCAGAAAAGGAAACAGTATGTCTCCTCCCTTAATTGGGGCCCTAACAGGGTGTTGTCCAATTAAGGGAGGAAGCACACTGCTTTTCCTTTTCTGCCTTTCGGCTCATCACCAGAGACCATCTAGACAGAAAGCCATGAGTTCCGTTGTGTGATTTTTTATATGTGTGTTAATTTTATATATATAAATCACAGTCCATTTTGAGTATATAGCAGAAAAAAGAGTCTTGAGAGTTAACAAGATAGATACTATATTGTATAAAGCTATTACAGAATCTAATTGTTCTGCTTCGGATACCACAAAGTCTCCTCCCAGAAGGCAACAAGGAAAAGGTCATGGAGAGGCTGTGCAAAGTCCCAGACAATACTGCGGACCCTGATCAAGTAACGCTTATATGCCATGCCCTGGATAGAAGGTAGTAAACTTCCAGTAATCTTTTCCACCCTCCTCCCCATTCTCTTCACAGCCTTCCAGTCCAAAGCCGTAATAATTCCAAACCATCAATCAATCAATCAATCAAATGGATGAATGAAATGAATTAATGTTTATCACAACCAAAAGTAAAAGGCAGAGGTGGGTTGCTTCCAGTTTGGCCCGGATCAGGTGAACCTGTTGTGGTAACGGCGGGAGGCTCCACCCACCTGCCCGGACGCTTCTGCATATGCGTAGAAGCATCATGCGCGAGTAAATCATTAGTAAAAAAATTGGAACCCACCACTGGTGGGACACCACTAAAATACTTTGGTGTGTGTGTTCTGTAGATACAGCTTGTTGTGTCTTAAAATGGCTTCTACTGGGCAGCTCAGTGGAGTTGCCATGGTAACAGCTTGACAGTACTCCACAAGGGGGCTCCCTCTGGTAAGGGGGAAAATCCAATATTAGAAATTACGTTTGGTCTAGACATTTTCCCCCTATAAATAAATACCCGGACAACGCTGGGTTATTAGCTAATAATTAAATAAAAGTTACCCAATATAGGTATTTGTAAGGGTTGACACAAAACATATGTCATAGCTATAAGAGATCTTTCATCAAGAGGAGAGAAACTAGGATTGTATTTTATTTTGAACAGAAATGGCTGGCTTATCTGTAGTACAAAGCCATAACATGATTGCTTTTGGCTTACAAGTGAACTCCCTGAGGGAAAAAAATTGTGGTTTGTTATTAGTGATTGGAAACATGGCTGATCAGTCTACAAATTCTGACCTGATTGACGTCTGGGGTCAGATACCATGCTTATTTCTACCATGTTTTCATGTCTTCTCCAATTTTCTGAGTTAGTGTCAGCAGAAATGGAGAATATAAAGAACTGACCCAATAAATTATAAATGTGTTGCTAATCTGAAAAGCAGACATTGGGTTTGTGTGTTGTACCAAGCCAAAATATGGTTTGTATACTTTGGATTAGGATTCATTGCAATATGTGAGTTTACCTGACTGGCTCGTCCAATAAACCATAATTAAATCATGACCTAAAGCATGAAATGACGAAACTGAGATATTCTTGTCAAGGTTTACCAAAAAGGGGTAAATTTGCTGATGCTGTATCTCATGGATCCTGTAAATAACATCTTTGGGGGAAACTCTTTTGGCTTGCAAGACTGAAACACTTTATGAGAGTTTTCAAAAGTTAAAATAAAACAAAAAGTTAAAACAAAGATTTAAACACTTCGTAATACCTCTTACCTGGCTAGCACACTTATTGGTACCCATCTGCAAACTGATGGTGGAATGGTCCATTGGAGGTAGTATCTGGTTCTTGGGATCATAGAGATGCCTCCTGGTCCCATAGGCGGTCATTCCTGACTGGCTAGCACACTTGTTGGTGCCCATCTGAAGAGAAAAAGCAGCTTGATTAAGCCTTAACAGAATAACAGACTTGGAAGGGAGCTTGGAGGTCTTCTAGTCCAACCCCCTGCTCAATCAGGAAGCCCTACCTACACCACTTCAGACAAATGGCTATCCAATATCTTCTCATTGTTGGAACATTCACAACTTCCAGAGGCAAGTTGTTCCACTGATTAATTGTTCTAACTGTCAGGAAATTTCTCCTCAGTTCTAAGTTGCTTCTCTCCTTGATTAGTTTCCACCCATTGCTTCTTGTTCTGCCCTCAGGTGCTTTGGTGAATAGTTTGACTCCCTCTTCTTTGTGGCAGCCTCTGAGATATTGGAACACTGCTATCATGTCACCTCTAGTTTTCTCCCCCATTAAACTAGATGTACCCAATTCCAGCCACCATTCTTTATATGTTTTTGCTGGCAGAGGCACTGCAGGCGCCCCTGACATGAGTGATGTTGAGCTGGCCATGTCCACCCTGGCTCCCCAAGGTCAAACACAACCATTATGTGGCCCTCAATGAAATCGAGTTTGACATCCCTGCAATAGAAGGAGGTCCCAAAACCAGGACTTCCTGATTGCACAGCTTAGTCTTTTGGCTACATACGACACCATCTTAGATCTCCCATTATTTCTCTCAAGAGCCACAAAGTCACCAAACTTACCTGCAGACCGATGACACAGTGTCCAGCCTTGAGTTTCTCATCATTAAAGGCTCTCTCCTGTTTCTCTGAATATTTCACTCCGATATCCATTCCACTTTCAATGCCTTTTGTTTTCGCCTACAAGAAGAGGTTAAACCCCACCCGAATTATTCCTGTGCAAAAGTTTCAGGTCCTTACTCCACAGTTCTCATGATTAAGAACCACCTTAGATTTCAGCTACCGGTACATAAGCTGATGGCATCCCATACTCTGGTGAGTGTTTCTGTCAGCTCTTCACTAAACTGTTTTGCAAAAAGGACAGAACCCTGGAGAACAGAAACACAACTCTGGATAAATCAAACATCTTGAAAGTCTTTGTAAAGCTAGCACTCTTCAGGGGAGATTCCCCAAACGCAGGGATATCTGAAAGGGAGGGAGGTCATAAATACAATTGAGCAAGGAGGTTATGAGTTCAATCCTAGGTAGAGGCAAATGTAGGGTCTCCTGCTTGGGCAGGGGGTTGGACTAGATGACCTGCAAGGTGCCTTCCAACTCTTGTTAATCTTTAAATCTGTATTTCATGAGAAGAGTACTCCACTCTTCTACTCACAATAGAATACCTTATGCCACCAGGCTTGAAAATTCGGCCTTGGACAACCTAGAACAGGGGTGGGCAAACTTTGCAACTTTAAGTCTGGGAGCTGAAGTCCTTCAGACTTAAAGTTGCAAAGTTTGCTCACCCCTGACCTAGAACCTGCGGCTTGACCTAAGCGTAGTACACAAAATTGTCTGCTACAACGTCCTACCTGTCAATGACTACTTCGGCTTCAACTGCAATAATTCATGGCACGTGTGCCAGAGGTGGCACTCCCTGTCTCTCTCTCTCTCTCTCTCTCTCTTTCCCTTCCTCTCCCCCCCTCTTTTGTTCCCTCCCCCCTCTCCTTCTCTTCCCCTCTCTCTATTCCCCTCTTTCCCTCCCTCCTTCTCTCTCTCTCTCCCTCCCTCTCTCTTCCCTCCCTCTCTGTCTCTCTCTCTCTTTCTCTTCATTTCTCTCTCCCCACTCTCTCTTTTGCTCCCTCCCTGTCTCTCTTCCTCTCTCCCCCTCTCTTTTGTTCCCTCCCCCCTCTCCTTCTCTTCCCCTCTCTCTATTCCCCCTCTCTCTTTCCCTCCCTCCTTCTCTCTCTCTCTCTCTCTCTCTCTCCCTCCCTCTCTCTCTCTCCCTCTCTCTCTCTCCCCCTTCCTCTCTCTCTCCCCCGTGGGTGAAATACAATGGACCTTGGCTGGGGTGCCCACAGAGAGAGCTCTGAGTGCCACCTCTGGCACGCGTGCCATAAGTTCGCCATCACTGGGCTAGATCAAAGAGCCAACTATACGGGAACTCTACTTTTATTGGAGGTGGCTTTAATGACAGTATCTTGTAAGTCTTATTATACTCTGTGTTCCACCCACCCCCTCTTATACACATGCAAATTAGGCAGGTGTCTGTCCGATCTATTTATGCCCGCTTTCTATTTGTTTTGGACTTAAAAACCAGGTTTTCCCTTCATCGCTTTGGTAATGAATCCTGCCCATCTCGGACAAAGTCATCTTTCTTACCCTCCATAACAAATGTCTAAACCCAGAACTGGACCAAATTTGGCATGAGAGAATGTGGCAAAAGAAAGAACGAGTCTGGAAATAGGGCAGGTGCAGCCAATGGCTGTGGAGAAAACATCCATTAAAAAAATTCCCCAATGTGCTCCTAGGAGACAAGCAGTATACCAATTTTCCTGGTCATGTGATCCAGAATAGAGCCTTTAAAAAAAAAAGTTGAAAAGAATCCTAGAAGCTGCACTCGAGATATACATATTCTAACTCAGCGGTCACCAACTGGTGGTCCATGAGAAACTTTTGGTGCTCTGCAGAAAATATTGCCCTAAATCAGGGGTCCTCAAACTACGGCCCCTGGGCTGGAAAGGTGCAATGAATGTTTGTCTTGCTGCAGAGAGCCTCCGCCTCCGGGGTCTTTTTGTGCAGGTCAGAGGGGGGCAGAAATTCCAACTTAAGTATAACCTTTATTGTAATTGTACTTAAATACAATGAACTCGGGATCTGCTTCAGCCTCCTGGTGCGGGGCTTTGGGTGAAGGCTGGAGGGAAGTGCTGCTGATGGTGAAGAGCTGGAGGGCCTTGTTCAGGTGGGACTGCATCAGGGCCTGGAACTGTCTGACCATCTCAGCCCTCTGAGCCTCCAGGTGCCAATACCTGGCCTTGCACACCCGCAGGTCTTTCCTCTGCTTGGAAAGTCTATGCTCGTAGTCCTCAGAGAGGTACTGCACTCTAACCACTGCGCTACTGCGGCTTATATAAAGAGCAGCTGCATTGTGGGTTTGGGGGGAGACGGGGTGGCGGTGGGTTGCACACATTGGTTGCAGATTAGGAGTCCTAGTGGCACAGTGGTTAAAATACATGATTGCAGGCAAACTCTATCCACAGCCTGGAGCTCAATCCTGACGGGACTAGCAAGAGTTGCCTGAGCAATTCTGCATACATAGCTTTTCTGACCCCCCCCCCTCCCTTTCTCCGACTAATACAAGACTGGCTGCTTGCCACTGACTCTCTTGGCTGCTTGCCTGAATGACTCTGAACAGATACGAAGCTTCCTAACTCGACTAAACACGAACCTGAAAATCAACACAAATAAACACGAACCTAGAAATCCCACGTTGTTCTCTGCAAGGACTTTCTTAGCAAAGACTTCCTTTTAAACCCTCTTGGGAGGGGCCAGTCATTAGGCAGCTGGGACTAATTCAAATCCTACGAGTTCACTTCTGATGCAATTGAAGCCTCCTTTTTTCAGCCCTTCTCACTCTAGCATCAGGGACAAACTGGCCTTGATCCTTCCCACTACTCCAAGAAGGTGCCTCCTGATGACCAGTTGGGCTCTCTGCTCTCTCAAGGTCGCCCGCCTCCTCCAGAGCAGACTCATAGGACTCCTCACTAGAGGAGTCCATCAGCAGCTCATCCGGAGCTGGCTGGGCCACAACACATAGCAATAGCACTTAAGACTTATATACTGCTTTACAACCTTCTCTAAGTGGTTTCAGAGTCAGCCTATTGCACCTGATATGCCAGTTGCACCCCTATCTAGATCGTCACGCCTTACGCACGGTCACTCAAGCGCTCGTCACCTCCCGCCTGGACTACTGCAACGCTCTCTACATGGGGCTCCCCTTGAAGTGCACCCGGAGGCTCCAGCTAGTCCAGAATGCGGCCACGCGGGGGATCCTGGGAGTTTCTCGATACTCCCATGTAACACCTCTCCTGCGCGAGCTGCACTGGCTGCCTGTGGCCTTTCGGGTGCGCTTCAAGGTGCTAGTAACCATCTTTAAAGCGCTCCATGGCACAGGACCTGGCTACTTGCGGGACCGCCTCCTACCACATACCTCCCTTAGACCTGTCCGCTCCCACAGAGTGGGCCTCCTCAGGGTGCCATCCGCTGGACAATGCCGATGGGTGGCCCCCAGGGGGAGAGCCTTCTCTGTGGCGGGGCCTGCCCTCTGGAATGACCTACCCCCCGACCTTCGTACCATCACGGACCTACGCCTCTTCCGCCGGGCATTAAAGACACATCTATTTCAAGAGGCCTGCCTGGCATAGTTTTAATGGGTAAAGTTTTAATTGATTTTAATCTTTTCTAATCCAAATTTTTAGCACAGACCCTAATTTAATTCATTTTAAATTGTTTTGTATTGTATTTGTTTTCATATTTCTGTGCACCGCCCTGAGTCCCCTCGGGGAGATAGGGCGGTATATAAATTTGAAATAAACTATAACTAAACTAAACCCAACAATCTGGCTCCTCATTTTACTCACCCTGGAAGGATGGAAGGCTGAGTCAGCCTTGAGCCTGGTGAGATTCGAACTGCCAAATTGCAGTCAGCCGGCAGTCAGCAGAAGTAGCCCGCAGTACTGCCCTCTAACCACTGCGCCACCCCAGCTCATTAAGCCTCCTCCCCTCTTGACCTGCCCTGGTCTTGATGCATCCACACAAGTACAATTACAAACGCGGCAATTCTGCCCACACGGTATTCAAATTACATCCTTGCTCAGGACAGCAGCAGCCTCAACAGGAGGGCCAGTCCCCTTAAGTGCCCACGCAGAGCTAAGGTGGAGAACTAGCAGTCCGTCCTCCATGGAGACCAGAGGATCGTGCCACTCACCATGCCCGCCAGAGCAAGGAGCGAAACCTGCACTTGAGTCATGTTTCCACTCTCGTACAGATCGTTGGCTTCAAACAGATCGACGGGCTTGAAGCCGTAGCTTAGTAGGGACTTGATGAAGTTGGAGAGGTTCTCCAGCTGTTGGAAGAAAAAAAGAGGGGACAGTTTACTTGGATGAGAAGCGGAACAGTGGGGGAGGGGGAGAGAACCAAGAAAGTCTAATTGCCTTTTGGAAAAAGGACTTTGGGGACAGCATAGACCAGTGATGGAGAACCTTTTTTGGCTCGTGCGCCAAAAGTGGGGGGACTGCGGCGGGGTGGGGAGGGTCGTGCACAGGCATGCCACACCCATAATGCTATGTGCACGACCACAGCATGCATGTGCGCACAACCAGTGCTTTTTTCGCCCTCCCCAGCCTCCAGAGGCTTTCTAGGACCCTGGGGAGGGCGAAAACAGCCTCGCCCTCGCCAGGGTCCTAGAAAGGCTCCTGAAGGCTCCAGAGGCTTTAGGAGCTTCCCTGAAGCCTCCGGAGCTCAAAAAAAAACGGCCCTATGGGCAAACCAGAAGTTTGAGAATGGACTTCCGGTTTGCTTGTAGGGCCGGTTTTAGCCCTCTGGAGCATTCAGGAGACCTCAGGAGGCTTCCCTGAAAGCCCAAGAGGACAAAAAACGACACTACGAGAAAATCGGAAGTGACTTCCGGGTTGATCGTAGGGTCATTTTTTACTCACCGGAGCCTTCTGGGAAGGCTCCTGGTGGCCCCTGAAGCCTTCAGAGGGCTAAAATTGGCTCTACAAGCAAACTGGAAGTCTGTTTTTGAACTTCCGGTTTGCCCGTAGGGCCGGTTTTTCGCGCTCCAGAGGCTTCAGGGAAGCGCTTGAAGCCTCCAGAGGGTGAAAAATGGCCTCAAAAGAAGGCCGAAGTTAGCTGGCCAGCACGTGCATGTACAATGGCCAGCTGACAGGGCAAGCCTTGCGTGCCCTGACAAATGGCTCCGCGTGCCACCTGTGGCACGCGTGCCATAGGTTCGCCATCACGGGCATAGACAAACAAAAATACTTATCTGCATAATGTGCAATTCAACTTTGGAATGAGCTACACTACAAAATTCAAGGAAACCATAAGAGATAATGGCTGTTAGCCTTGCTGATAGAGGAACTGCCTTCGAAGGCCATCTGCTGGGAGATTATGGATTTCCTTGGATAGTTGGAAACTTGGATAGTTTCCTTTGGTTCTCTGTGAAAACAGACTGCCGGAGAAGTTCTTATGTTATTCATTCGTCCATAGCTTTGTTCTCATGTTCAGTAGCAATAGCAACAGCATTTAGGCTTAGAATAGAATGGAATGGAATAGAATAACAGAATTGGAAGGGACCTTGGAGGTCTTCTAGTCCAACCCCTTGCTTAGGCAGGAAACCCTTCAGACAAATGCTTATCCAACATCTTCTTTAGAACTTCCAGTGTTGAAGCATTCACAACTTCTGGAGGCAAGTAGTTCCACTGATTCATTGTTCTAACTGTCAGGAAATTTCTCCTTAGTTCTAAGTTGCTTCTCTCTTTGATTAGTTTCCACCCATTACTTCTTATCCTGCCTTCCGGTGCTTTGGATAATAGCTTGACTCCCCTTCTTTAAGGCAGCCCCTGAGATATTGGAACACTGCTATCATGTGTCCCCTAGTCCTGGCTGGCTGGGGGATTCTGGGAGTCGAAGTCCACAAGTCTTAAAGTTCCCAAGTTTGGACACCCCTGTGTTAACGTGTGCAACACGTGGCAGTGGTTTGAATTTACCGTAGAGTTTCCAAATGAAGGCAAGTGAAAAAACCCTTGGCTGTATCAATGTGCTACTTCTGAATATGCAGGGTGAATACTGCCTACCATTTTTTTCAGGCAGCTACCCCAAGGAAACAAATAAGGATTAACCACTACATAAAAAACGAGGTTTAGACTTCGGTGGCTGTATCTCAACCTTCCCTGACCTGGCAAATCCCAGATTTGTTGAAAGCATCCCCAGAATCCTTAGCAGCTCTCCAGTCCCAAAATAACGCAGCACACCTGTTTGGAGAAAGCGGCTGTATCACCTTCCACTAAAGCTGATCTCACTCAACAAAGCAAATAGTCAAAAACAAATGTCTGGCTCGGTGGGAAAACGCCCATTAAAAAACCCAGAAGGCTGCCAGACCATTGAACAAGGTTTTCAAAAGTTGGATTTCGGCATCCTCGGGAGCTAATCCTGGTCCCTCCGTGACCCGCAAAACCAGCTGGGCAGACCGGTTCAGCCCACGCCCAGGCATCTCTCTTTCTCTTTGTAAGCTCTTGCTTACAAAATAGCACAGGAACCACAGAGCCACACAGTAATCTTAAAAAAAGATTTGGCAGGGACACGGCCTCCCAAAATACAGCTTTCCTTCTCTGGCAGGCCAAATTCAAGGATCTAAAAGCAACTTGGCTGGCCAATCTACAGATACATCCAGTTCAGAGTTCTGTTTCTAATTGCCTGCAAATTTTCAAGCGCAGCATGAAGGCTGAATTGGATCTTCCCTGTTAGCTACTCTGGGTTCAGAACCAGTGTACAACTCTGGTCCCTTAACCAGGGTTAGCAAATAAATGCAGAATAGTGTAATTCACCGGACAGTAACGAGATACGTTGCTGTAAACACAAACTCTAAAACAGTGATAGTAAGAAAATAAATAGTCTTTACTTTGTAGCAACTAAAATGCTTCTTCCGACTAACTTCTCAAACAATGATAACAGTCGTACATCAAACAGAGTTTATCTTACAGTGATGCAAACAAAACCTCCTCCTTCACAGTTGAGCTTCTCCAATGGCAATCAGGTAAATCAGGAATCACAAGGAATCGAACAGAGAATTGACTACCCTGACTTGCTTATATGGTAATACTGAGCAGCACAGCCAATCAAACACAATCAGAATTTAGTTCAGTTCTTAAAGCTACATAACTTCTTAAGAACATAGATTCATATATATTGTCAACCCAAATATAAGGCTGCATATCCTAACATTCCCCATTCCTGGTTTCCAGGGTTTGGCTAGTCAGTGCTAGACTGCACCTTCTCTTGGAAGTTCCATTTAGAATTAACTGTAGGTAGACCTCGACTTACACCCACATTTGTTCATAGTTACAACGGCACTGAAAAAGGTGACTTAGGACCAGTTCTTGCATTTACAACCGTGGCAGCCTGAATTTATGATGGTTGAAGCGTCCCAGAATCATGAGAAGATCGCCATTTGCGCCCTTCCCAGCCATCTTCCCACATGAAAAATTAATGGGGGGAAGCCGGTTCGCTTAATGACCACACGATTTACTTAACAATTGCAGTGATTTGCTTACCAATCCTGGCAAGAAAGGTTGTAAAATGCTCTAAATTTGGTGAAATGACCTAGGCTTCCCAAGAGCATGAAGCAGACTGCTCATCCCGATAAAACCTCTTTATTCCCTATGGGAGGGGCCGTACACTCTCCACCTGTGGCTTTACTCCCGAGTCAGCCCTTGTTCCTTAACTGTTCCTTTCCCCTGGCAGCTCTGTGCATGTGCCCATCGGGAATAGGCTCCAGCTGTTCTTCTGCCCCACTGATGTCTGATTCTGAAGGCAGCTGATAACTGTCAGACCGCCCTGGCCCCATCTCTGCCTCTGATGCAGAGCCCTCATCAGAGCCTTCCCCAGACTCCAGGACTGGCCCATGTTCCTCCCCAACCTCATTATCTGAGTCTGCCACCAGCTCCCCTGGCTGCTGGCGGGCCACAACACTTCCTATAATAGGCAGCTCAAACCCGAGAAGCTGGAACCTCCTTGGAGGCCAGCTTTATCAGGCAGATGTCTATTACATCCCAGGACTTAATGTAAGTCAGCATTACTTTACAATACATTACATGTGCAAACAGAGAGAAACATGTTCTGACTCCACATATGGTTGCTTAATTGTGGCTTGCATCCCATTTTTTAAAATAAAATCCTCATTGCAATTTAATTTCCCGTCACTGCAGGCATGTAAAATTTACCTGATGCCAGTTGAGAGAGGAGGTGTTGATTTTTCTTATTGAACCGGGCTGTAGTTTGTTTATTAATCTGGAGAGTAAAAACACAGCTTCGGTTAGATGTAATCGAATATTTATTTGTATAACCGCGTCCTCTCCCCTAGGGGACTCGGAGCGGTGTACAGGGAAGAATAAAACAGCATAAAATATATATATGAACAATAAATACAATATTTATTGTAGTAATGCAGTTTTTAAATTCACTTGCTGTTATCACAATGGGTTACATGAAAAACACGTTTACCCATCACATCTGTAGAGTGAATTCTTCCCAGGGGTAGTCAACCTTTTTATACCAACCGCCCACTTTTGTATCTCTGTTAGTAGTAAAATTTTCTAACCGCCCATCGGTTCCACAGTAATAGTGATTTATAAAGTAGGGAAGTCAATTCAATTAAAAAAAAGGAAAGTGCTTCAGTATCAGACAAAACCCCTACCGCCCACCATGAAAGCTGGAACGCCCACTAGTGGGCGGTAGGAACCAGGTTGACTACCACTGGTATATACAAACTAGGAGGCAATCTATGTTCCAAAATCCAAATTTCACTCCCAAATTTTACAAGCAGGAGTGAAGAAATGAGAGGAAAACGCACAAAAGTGACATTATATATAGGTCAGTGATGGTAAACCCTTTTTTCATCATATAAATTGAAATAAATAAATGAAAAGATGCCGAAAGCGCATGTGTGCCAACGCCCCCAATGCAATACCCCTCTCCGGCAGCCTGCTTGTGTATCTGCGTGCAACACCCAACACACACACACACACACAATTTTTGGTCCCAGGAGGCTTCAGGGAGGCCTGCTAGCACCAAAATTGCGGGTGGGGTGCCAGACTCTCCCACCCCATTTTGGTGCTAGCAGGCCTCCCTGAAGCCTCCTGGGACCAAAAACAGAGTGTGTGGGGGTTCCTCTCACCACCACCACCCCATGCATGCGCACACATCTCCCAGCATAGGCCCAAAAATCAGCTGGCCGGCAGGAAGCGCGCGCTCATGCATAGTGGAGTTGACCTTTAAAGCACTCCATGGCTTAGGCCCAGGTTACTTGCGAGACCACCTACTGCCACCGGTAGCCTCCCACCGTCCAGTACGATCCCACAGAGTTGGCCTCCTCAGGGTGCCGTCAGCCAGACAGTGTTCTCTGTGAGAGCGCCTTCCCTTTGGAATGAGCTACCCCAGGATCTCCACATAATTCCCGACCTCCCATCCTTCTGGCGTGCCCTAAAAAGCTGGCCTTTTCAGTAAGCTGGCTTGGCCTGAACAAAATAACATTCATTTTAATTGCTAATTTCATTTATTTTAAATGTAATGTGTACATTGTTAATTTATTGCTTATTGGATTCTTATTTAATCTTTTCTTAACTTTTGTATTATGTGTTTCTTATGTTTTATGCCGCCCTGAGTCCTTTGGAAGGAGGAGGAGGAAAGAAGAAGAAGAAGAAGAAGAAGAAGAAGAAGAAGAAGAAGAAGAAGAAGAAGAAGAAGAAGAAGAAGAAGAAGAAGAAGAAGAAGAAGAAGAAGAAGAAGAAGAAGAAGAAGAAGAAGAAGAAGAAGAAGAAGAAGAAGAAGAAGAAGAAGAAGAAGAAGAAGAAGAAGAAGAAGAAGAAGAAGAAGAAGACCTGGGCAACGGCTTGCATGCCCAGAGAGATGGCTCCACCTGCCACCTGTGGCACATTTATTTTAAAAAGGACAGGTAAGAAAAAGTACAAAAATGTGCCCATTTGAAGAAAGGTACGTATGCTTCTGTACAAAAATATAAAGAAGCAAACTGGCGCAGCAATGGGACGAAGCCAAGTGAAAGTCGATGAGAGTGGAAAAAAAAGAAATGAAGCAACACCAGAAACAAAAACAAAACAAAATCATTAGGCTCTGTAAATTATTTTTGCCTCATAGGAAACACGATGTCTTTCACCATCTCGTAATCAAATGCCACACAACCCTCTCAGCATTCCAGGCCTCTCCCTGTCTCCGTAAACCATTTTTGGGAGCTCCCTGGCTCTTCCTGAAAAGAACATAACTTCTTATAACACATCTTGGATAAGAGGATACAAGTTTCTCTTCATCGGCCTACTTACTCGCAAAGTATGACACCGTCTTTCAGCCCCTTCTGGAAATCGGGGCCAATCTGCCTTCCGGTGAGGTTTTCTATCCATACCCGTAATTCTGCTTCCTTCTGTGGGTCGTATTTCTGGGCAAGCTGAAAAGAGAAGCACATCCACTTTGAAAAAAAAAATTTCTCCACGAACCTGGGAATGTGTTACAGGCAATCCTCGACTTTTTATTTTTATTTTTATTTTATTTATATTTATATCCCGCCCTTCTCCACAGAGGACCCAGGGCGGCGCACAGGAATTTAAAAAAACATATAAACAATAAATACATAATTTAAGAACATATTAAATTAATCTAATCCTATGCTAAAACTAATTTTAAAATTCCCAATTTAAAACTCTCTAAAATAGTCCCCATGGGAGGTTAGGCTAGGCCGGCTTGCTGGAAAAGATGTGTCTTCAGACACTGGCGGAAGAGGCGGAGGTCGGTGATGGTGCGCAATTCAGGTCGTTCCAAAGGGCAGGGCCCACCACAGAGAAGGCTCTTCCCCTGGGTGTCGCCAGACAGCATTGCCCGGCCGACGGCACCCTGAGAAGACCCTCTCTGTGGGAGCGGATTGGCCGAAGGGATGTATGGGGCAGGAGGCGGTCTCGCATATAACTAGGCCCCGAGCCATGGAGCGCTTTAAAGATGGTCGTCAAAACCTTGAAGCGCACCCGAAAGACCACAGGAAGCCAGTGCAGCTCGCGCAGGATCGGTGTTATGTGGGAGCATCTAGTAGCTCCCGTAATCACCCGCGCGGCCGCATTCTGGACTTATGACCACAAGTGAGTGCAATATTTCTGTTGTTGAGCAAGACAGTTGTTAAATGAGGGTTTTTTTTGGCTTCTCTTGCCGCTGTTTTTAAATGATTCACTACAATTGTTAAGTCAACAACACAACGGTTAAACGAATCTGGCTTCTCTACTGACTTTGCTTGTCAGATTGGTCACAAAAGGTGATGATGTGACACCAGGCCCCAGCATCCATCTTAAGTATGAGCCAGTTGCCAAGAATTTGAATTTTTTGAAAATTAAGTTTTTTAATTGTTTATACAAAAACAAGAAGCAATGGGTGGAAACTAATCAAGGAGAGAAGCAACTTAGAACTAAGGAGAAATTTCCTGACAGTTAGAACAATTAACCTCTGGAACAGCTTGCCTCCAGAAGTTGTGAATGCCCCAACCCTGGAAGTCTTTAAGATGATGTTAGATAGCCATTTGTCCGAAATGGTATAAGGCAGTGTTTTTCAACCTTTCTTGTGCAAAGGCACACTTTTTTCATGAAAAAAATCACGAGGCACACCACCACCATTAGAAAATGTTAAAAAAATTTAACTCTGTGCCTATATTGACTATATATAAAGTAATTCTCTTGAATAGGAATCAAATAAACACAAAGAAATTATTTTATAATTACTTTATTATGAAATAATAAAGTATTTTATAATTGTTCATATTTCTGTTTACTTACTCAGTGCGAAACCTGGGCCTTTTTGGCTGAACACAAAGCTGATATTGGAATTGGAATTTTTCCCACGGCACACTAGACAATATCTCACGGCACACTAGTGTGCCACGGCACAGTGGTTGAAAAACGCTGGTATAAGGTTCCTGCCCATGCAGGGGGTTGGACTAGAAGACCTACAAGGTCCCTTCCAACTCTGCTATTGTATTGTATTGTATTGTATTGTATTGTACATTGTATTGTATTGTATTGTACATTGTATTGTACATTGGCAATAATTGCTTATTGTTGTTTGCAGCATCCTAATGACTACAATTCATGGGTATTTCTTTGCCAGAAACCAACATTTATTTCTGGTATTGGGCAAAAAAACCCTACTGCAGACAATGGCTTAGCTCAACAACCGCTTTTTCTTTAACAACTACAGACTTTGCTTAACGACTGTCGCAAAAAAGGATTGTAAAATTGGACATGGTCATACGGTTGCTATCGTAGCAACCAGCACAACTTCTAAGTGAAATTCCAGGCTCAATTATGGACATTAAGTCGAGGAACACTTGTAGATGGGGCTTTACATCAGAAGATTTTAAAAAGGGGGCATGCAATAATTTGCATAAGGATATATGAATGTCAGGTACTTAATCGTGTGCACAATTCAATTAGGGTGAAAGGGTTCCTGGTTTATAGTAATTCAGATGCAGATCTATATTTATATATGAAGACTATTCCGGTGTAAATTGGATTCACACAATTGCAACTGCTAAACCCAAACATGCAATTGGAACTCTCTTAGTAGACTGTAGGAATGCTGTAGATGTAATATACTGTATTTTTGGGAGTATCACATGCACCGGAGTATAAGATGCACCAAGGTTTTGAAGAGGCAAGTGAAAAAAAAGTTTTTGCACTCTGCAAACCTCCCAAAAATGGCCTGTTTTTCACGAAAACGGTCCATTTTTTGTCAAGAAAAGGGGCATGGATAGCCTTTAGGAGGCTTATAGAGTGCTCCTGGGGGCTGAGCAAATTTTTTGCTCATTTCTGCCCTTCCCAGCCCCCAGGAACTCTTTAAAAGCCTCCCTAAGGCTATGCACGACCATTTTGGTGAAGGGGGCGGGGCTTCAGGAGGCAAAAAATGCTGTGTAAGACACACCCAGATTTTCAGCCTCTTTTTAGAGGAAAAAAGGTGCGTCTTATACTCCAAAAAATACGGTACCTTAAGGCAGCTCACCAACCATAACTACTCGGGGACTCCAATTCCAATCATAAAGGTACATAACAGCAAAAGATTCCAAACGATCACATATAGTGCAGAACTGTAAGGTAAAGGTTCCCCCGCACATGCGTGAAAGTCGTTTCTGGCTCTAGGGGCCGTGCTCATCTCCGTTTCTAAGCCGAAGATGTCTCCTTGGTCATGTGGCCGGCATGACTAAACGCCGAAGACGCACGGAGCACTGTTACCTTCCCATCAAAGTGGTCCCTATTTTTCTACTTGCATTTTTAATGTGTTTTCAAGGTTGGCAGAAACTGAGACAAGTAATGGGAGCTCACTCGGTTACGTGGCACTAGGGATTCGAACCGCTGACCTGCCAACCTTCTGATCAACAAGCTCAGCATCTTAGCCACTGGGCCACCACATCCCCTAGAGCAGAACTGTAGGGATATTATGTTAGGATATTCAGCCTTATATTGGGTTGACAATATATATGAGCCTATGTTCTTAAGGAGTTATGTAGCTTTAAGAACTGTGTTTGAATTCTGATTGGCTGTGCTTCTCAGCTCTACCATAAAGGAAGCTCAGGAACATAGTCCATTCCCTTTTTCGATTCCCTTTGATTCCTGTGCTGAGGAGCTGAAGCTGGGAAGACTGAAGAAGTATTTGTTTTGCATCACTGTAAGATAACTCTGTGTTGGGTGAAGGACTGTTATTGTTTGAGAAGTAAGAATCTCTGTTCGGAGGAAGCATTTTAGTTGCTACAAAGTAAAGACTATTTATTTTCTTACTATCACTGTTTTAGAGTTTGTGGTTAAGGCAACATATCTCTTTACTGTCCGGTGTATTACACTATTCCGCATTTATTTGCTTGTAACACTGGTTCTGAACCCAGAGTTGTTAACAGGATATATAAATGCCTCTTTGCTAGAACTTTTCTGAAATGTATCTTTGGGGTGGATTAGTCTACGCCAGCTGCAGCATTAAGGAGGGAGTGGAGTATACCCTCTGTACAAAGCAATTTAGTAATTATTCAATTACAGGCTGAAGATCCTATCTATGGACCCAGATAGATTACCCAAGCTGTGTTTTGAAGGGCAGTTGCATAACACGCTTCCTGGCATTGTGGCCGCCCAATTTTCAAATGTCATCTCACAATGTGGATTCTCCATCCAGTTCATGGTCCAATCAGATCTAAAGGCCAAGGAAGCTTTCAAACAAAGCATCATTGATGTTGGCTGCCCAAGATGATAGTGCGGCACTTAATTATGCCAAGTCCTTGAAGTGTCTGACTGGACCGAAAGCAGCCTCCCAGTTAGAAAAAATATTTAACAACCGATATGCCTCAACATTTCAGAAGATCTTTTTCCAGAGCTCGTTTCGAAAAAACTAGACTCTAGGGTAAAACGTGGGAGGCTTCATGGAGTCCCATTTGAAGAAAAACTGCATTTGTGGAGCATCGACCGTTCAATAAGAGTGGCTCAGTGTCTAAGACACTGAGCTTGTCGATCAGAAAGGTCGGTGGTTCGAATCCCTAGCGCCGCGTAACCGAGTGAGCTCCCGTTGCTTGTCCCAGCTTCTGCCAACCTAGCAGTTTGAAAGCATGTAAAAAATGCAAGTAGAAAAATAGGAACCATCTTTGGTGGGAAGGGAACAGCGTTCCGTGCGCCTTCGGCGTTCAGTCATGACCACGGAGACGTCCTCAGACAGGGCTGGCTCTTCGGCTTTGAAACAGAAATGAGCACTGCCCCCTAGAGTTGGGAACGACTAGCACATATGTGTGAGGGGAACCTTTACCTTTTAGCCATTCAAGACATTGGACTACAAGCTGTTTTCTGCATCACAGGATTATTATTTTTAAAAACTGAGTCACAGTTAGTTTTTGCAGGGAACGAAGCTGCACATCACTAGTAAGATTACATTCTTTATATCAAAAACCATTTTTTGATATAATGGTTAGTCAGCTAGTCCAGAATGCAGCCGCGCGAGCAATTATGGGAACCGCTAGGTTTACCCATGTAACACCGCTCTTGCGCGAGCTGCACTGGCTACCTGTCATCTTCCGGGTGCGCTTCAAGGTGTTAATTATCATCTTTAAAGCGCTCCATGGCTCGGGACCTAGCTATCTGCGGGATCGGATCCTGCCTCATACATCCTCGCGGCCGATTCGCTCCCACAGAGAGGGACTTCTCCGGGTGCCGTCCACTAGACACTGTCAGCGGGCGACACCCAGGGGAAAGGCTATCTCTGTGGCGGGCCCGGCCCTCTGGAACGACCTCCCCCCCGATATCAGGACGACCACGGACCTCCGCTCCTTCCGTCTTAAATTAAAGACTCATTTTTTCTGTCTGGCCGGCCTAGGATGAGTCTCTCTGCCTCTGGGGTTTTATGGGGAATTAGTATTATTTAGTTTTAATGGGAATTTTAGCGCAGGTTATATTTAATTTGTTTTTAGAATTGTTGTATGTATTCGGTTTTTATTCTACCTGTGCACCGCCCCGAGTCCCTGTGAGGAGAGGGTGTGGTTTTACAAATTAAATTATTATTATTATTATTATTATTTTTTTGGTTCTATAAATCGAAATAAATTAAATTAAATTAAATTTTGAAGAGGATTTAGCACAGATTGAGGTTAGTTGTAGGGATGAAACTTACAAATGTTGTATTTGTTTGCTTCTATTTGTACATTTGTATTAATTTCCTAGGTTTGATATGGTTAAATAATTAAATCAATAATAATTCTATTCCATTCCAAAACAATAACCGTCTATAAACATGAGCAAAAAATAACAGAATGTAGTTTTAAAGATATAAATTCAAGGTTGTTTATGCAGTAAACAGAACTCAAATACAAAAGTGCAGGATACAGTGTATACTTTTTAACAGATTAACAGAGTTGGAAGGGACCTTGCAGGTCATCTAGTCCAACCCCCTGCCAAAGGAGGAGACACTACATCTGCCTCTACCTAGGATTGAACTCACAACCTCCTGATTGGGAGGCGAGAGCTCCACCTCTAGGCCACAGCAGCAGTATAAGACGGTTTAATATGAGCTCAGTTTTATTATTTTGTGGGAAAGACTCTGCTAGAGAACTATACTTTTTAACAGATTAACAGAGTTGGAAGGGACCTTGCAGGTCATCTAGTCCAACCTAGTGTATGAAAAATCTTTGAATAGCAATTCAATTTAATTTAATTACACCAGTGTATTGAAGTACAAGTAGTCCTCAATTTACAACCCATTCATTTAGTGACTGCTCAAAGTTACAACGGCACTGAAAAAGGTAACTTATGACCATTTTGCACACATACGACTCTCCATGATCATGTGATCAAAATTTGGACGCTTGACAACTGGCATGAATTTATGATGGCTGTAGTGCCCAGGACTATGTGATCATTTGTTGTGGTCTTTTGACAAGCAAAGTCAACGGGAAAGCCAGATTCACTTAACAACCGTGTTACCAACTTAACAACTACAGTAATTCACAGAACAACAGTGACAAGAAAGATTGGGGCAATGGGGCAAAACAGCACTTAAAAACTGTCATGCTAACCCATGGAAATGTGGGGGTCAACTGTGGTCATACGTTGAGGACTACCTGAATTGTGTTGAGTTCCAAGCACCTCCTTTTAAGAAATTCAGAGAAAGTGGAATCGGATAAGAGATGGGCAATAAGAATGATCAGGATACTAGAGGTAGGTTCTATGCTGCAACGGTTGTAAATATGAAGACAGACTGAAAGGAAGTTTAGACTTAAAAAGAAAAGTCGAAAGGCGGATATAGCTCAGTGATGGCTAACCCTTTTTTGCCTCAGGTTAGACAGTTTTAAATTTGGGATTTTAATTCGGTTTTTAGCACAGGTTTTACTAGAATAAGTTTTTTAAATTTTATATGTTTTGTATGTATTTTAACATTCCTGTGCGCCGCCCTGGGTCCGTTTGGAGAAGGGCGGGATATAAATTTAATAATAATAATAAAAAAAAATAGGTGCCGAAAGTGTGCGCGCGTGATAGCCCACCCATAATTCAATCCCTACGCACCCCCCGCGCATGCATGCATGATCCCCCCCCTGCCCTCTTGAAGCCTGGGGAAGATGAAAATTGCCTCCCCCGGAGACCCTCCAGAAGCTGGAAACAGCCCATTTCCGAACTTCCGGTAGGCCTGGTAGGCCTGTTTTTCGCCCTCCCAGGGCTCTGAAGGCTTTCCTGAAGCCTGGGGAGGGCAAAAATAGCCTCCCTCAGCCCTCTGGAGGCCTTTCAAAGGCCAAAAGTCACCTAGGGCAACGGCTTGCGTGCCCTCAGAGATAGCTCCGCATGCCACCTGTGGCACGTGTGCCATAGGTTCGTCATCATGGATATAGCACTTTGCTGATATCTGAAATATCTACACAGAAGGAGGGTGAGATATATTCTCCAAAGTTCTTTTTTTAATTAGATTTTTATTAGTTTATCAATACAATACAATACAATAGCAGAGTTGGAAGGGACCTTGGAGGTCTTCTAGTCCAACCCCCTGCCCAGGCAGGAAGCCCTATAACATTTTAGACAAATGGCTATCCAGCATCTTCTTAAAGACTTTCAGTGTTGGGGCATTTACAACTTCTGGAGGGAAGCTGTTCCACTGATTAATTGTTCTAACTGTCAGGAAATTTCTCCTCAGTTCTAAGTTGCTTCTCTCCTTGATTAGTTTCCACCCATTGCTTCTTGTCCTGCCCCCAGGTGCCTTGGAGAATAGTTTGACTCCCTCTTCTTTGTGGCACCCTCTGAGATATCGGAACACTGCTATCATGTCTCCCCTGGTCCTTCTCTTCCTCAAACTAGACATACCCAGCTCCTGCAACCGTTCTTCATATGTTTTAGTCTCCAGTCCCCTAATCATCTTGGTTGCTCTTCTCTGCCCTCTTTCCAGAGTCTCCACGTCTTTTCTACATCGTGGCGACCAAAACTGTATGCAGTATTCCAAGTGTGGCCTTACCAAGGCACTATACAGTGGCATTAACACTTCACGTGATCTAGATTCTATCCCTCTGTTTATGCAGCCTAGAACTGTGTTGGCTTTTTTGGCAGCTGCTGCACACTGGTGGCTCATATTTAAATGGTTGTCCACTAGGATTCCAAGATCCCTCTCACAGTTGCTACTATTGAGCAAGGTACCACCTATACTGTACCTGTACATTTTGTTTTTCTTGCCTAAATGTAGAGCCTTACTTTTTTCACAATTGAATTTCATTTTGTGAGATAGTGCCCAATGTTCCATTTTGTCAAGATCAAAGTATAAAAAAACAAAGAAAAAAGTAGTAGAAAACTAAGAAAAGGGGGAAGGAAAATATATAATGAAGAGAGAGAAAAGCAAAGCAAAAGGCACCGATTTCTGACTCTCTCTGGCACAGTAGAGGTTAACATTATAACCACAACGTTTTGCTTTTACACAACAGTATGCGTACAAGCCAACAATAAACCTAGTCTCCAAAGTTCTAGATGCAGAATACAGAATAATAAAATCGGGGTCTACATCAGAGGTGGCATTCTTCCGGTTTGCCCTGGTTCGGGCAAACACAATCAAACAATGATCGTTTTAATTTTATTCATTGAGCCGATTTATCTCTCTGCTGCCAGGAGCTGAAGACATCAACGTCCAGCATTTACTCTTTAATATTTCCCACAACAGCAACAATGCCATGGGAGAATTTAAGTTGCGAGGCGGTGATTCAAAAGAGATCCAACTTCGAACTAGAAGAAGAAATTTCCTGACAGTTCGTGAACAATTAATCAGCGGAAGGGCTTTTTCCCAGAAGTTGTGGGTGCTCCAACCTTGGAGTTTTCAAGAAGGGATTGGACACCCATTTGTCTTGAATGCTCTAGGGCAGGGGTCTCCAACCTTTGCAACTTTAAGTCTGAAGGACTTCAGCTCCCAGAATTCTCCAGCCAGCAAAGGTTGGAGACCCCTGCTCTAGGGCACAGGTGTCAAACCCGCGGGCTGGATGCGTCACGCAATGGCTACGCCCACCCCCGGTTTAGCAAAAAGGGGGGGGGGAGTCACTATACATCACGTGACGACAACGTGGCACCGCAAGTTTGGTGCATGCGCTCAAAAGCCCAGTCGGGCTTATTATCCGGGGAGGTCTTATTTTCAGGGAAACAGGCATAGGGTCTCCTGTTTGATCAGGGGGCTGGACTAAAAGACCTCTAAGGTCCCTTCCAATCCTACTATTATATGTTCTATTGTTAGGAGTATAATCCTAGTGTTGGGTTGGCAATATATATAAGCCATGATGACAAATGGTCTTTGTTACTTTAAATGTTATATGTTTGAATGTGATTAGCTGCTGTAATTAACTCAGCGATAAGAGGAAGCCAGGAGCGCTCTCTCTCTCTCTCTCTCTCTCTCTCTCTCTCTCTCTCTCTCTCTCTCTCTCTCTCTCTCTCTCTGCTCGCTCTGATTGACTGACTGACTCACTTTGCAGAACAAGGAAGAATCGTGGATTGCAACTGTAAGCTAAGTGTTTTTGAGTTAAGGACTGTATTTGATTCAATACCTACTATCACTCCTTGTGAAGAAGTAGTTTATTTTTACATCACAAGTAAAGCTACTTGTTTTTACTATCAGTGTCTGAGACTCTATTCGTGTGTCTACTAGCAACATTTTCTCTTGCTGCAAATTCCGCTGCACAACTTTCTGTCTCCTAAAGCAGGGGTCCCCAACCTTTGCAACTTTAAGTCTGAAGGACTTCAGTTCCCAGACTTCTCTGGGAATTCTGGGAGCTGAAGTCCTTCAGACTTCAGAATTCTGGGAGCTGAAGTCCTTCAGACTTAAAGTTGCAAAGGTTGGGGACCCCTGTCCTAAAGGAGATATCCCCAACATCTATGATTGGGCTCTTGCTACTCTGCGAGCTCCCAAGTCTGAAGGGGTACTAGGCTAATCTTGTCACAGTGCTTTGTAAACAACGATCTACGTTTAGTGTCTTCTTAAATTGTGGTTTCTTGAACAAACGGTATACCCCAGGCTCAGACTGAAGCACTGTTCGTAAACACTTCCATACCAACCCCTTTCAAGACAACACAGGAACTGGATTTACACATCACATTAAGCCATAAACCACAGTTTACAAACTTTAACAGCTGGATTCACCCTGCACACTAAATCAAAACCAAACATGCCATATTGTGGGTTTTCCATGCTGCGCACAGTAGGTCTTTTGTTTCCCAATCAAGCTTTTAGTTATTTAAGTCATCCCGTTCATTAAACAAGATGCTAAGCGAGTGGCATTCCACACACGTTGCTTTAATTACCGCAGATGCTTATTATATATCCTTAGTTTCATCTCTATCGTTAACAGTCTTTGGAAAAATTGGAAGAGGAAAGCGAAAATGCTGCAATCACACAATAACTTGGGATACTCCCCCAGGATCCGGTGAGAAAGCCGACTTCAACTCAGGAAAGTATCATCACCTCTCAAATGTTCTCTATCGGTTCTAACGCAACCCCCTGGAGCAATGAGGGCAGACTGGCGCTCCAGAAGGCTGGCAGGTTTCAACACCCAAACCGATTTCCTGCTGACAGGACAAATACACCAGGGGTGTGTCTATTGGCTTAGTCTGATACTACTTCTCCTTCTTTCTGGTTCCCGACGCAGAGACAGAAAAGAAGAAGCTGTAAGTACAGCCTTTGGCGCGAAGATTAACCAGACCTATCTCCGGCTTTACAAAGTCTTTCCAACTTGGTTCAAAGCAAGAAATAGTAACTACTAATTATCGGTTTGCATTTTGTGCAGACTCAACTGGGCGTGCACTGGGCCCTCTCTAGTTTTATAGCTCTCAAGAGGATGGCATCAAATACACTGGCTCAGATCCACGCCGGTCTGTCTTAGCCTAAAACAGGATTTGTTTTGTGACTTAACGGGGTGAAATTAGACATTGCTGTTTGTAAATCACAGAACAACCAAGCAAATTAGTTCTCAACAAATGATAGTTTAGCCTGATACTTGAACCAAGTCAGTAAGATGGACCAAAGTTTCTCAGCCTTGGCAACTTTAAGATGTGTGGGCTTCAACTTCCAAAATTCCTCAGCCAACATATTCTAGGAGTTGAAATCCACACATCTTAAAAGTTGTTGAGATTGCAAAGCACTGGACTAAAGCATTTAGTATTTCTCTTTCTCTCTCTTCCTCCGTGTGTCTGTGTGTGTGTGTGTGTGTGTGTGTGTGTGTGTGTGTGTGTGTGTGTGTTTTTACATACATCAGTGGTGGGATTCACATTTTTTTTACTACCGGTTCTGTGGGCATGGCTTTGTGGGCATGGAGTGGCTTTGTGGGCATGGCAGGGGAAGGATACTGCAAAATCCCCATTCCCTCCCAACTCCTGGGGGAAGATTACTGCAAAATCCCCATTCCCTCCCCACCCCCACTAACCTGCTTTCCAGCTCTGTTCTCCTGTGCAGGGCAACAAAAGAAAATCAGCTGGGAGGCAGCAGGGGTGGGGCCAGCCTATTCACAGATTCTCCAAACTACTCAAAATTTCCGCTACCAGTTCTTCAGAATCTTCAGAACTGTCTGAATACCTCTAACATACATTATATGTATATGTATATGTATATGTGTGTGTGTGTGTGTGTGTGTATGTACGTACACACACACACAGAGTCACTCTTTTATCCCAGGCATGCAATCTTTTATATCCTACAATTATATACCAATATGACATCAATTGCCATTAATGCAGTGTCATTACCTCCTTAGGGACACAGGAGACCAATTATCATTCCATTCATTTCCTCTGTTGCAGCCTCTTGCCAAACATGGCAATTTCAAGATGTGTTAGGATCCTAGAATTCCCAGCCAGCATCGTGTCTGCCCAAGATGACAACTACGGTCCATATCTATCCAGAGGGCACCTCACAGCTTCTGAACACCTAAGTATTTTCCTAGCAACAAGGAAGCCAATGAGGTTCCACAAGTTGGAATAGGTTTTGTGCTGTTATTTCTCCCCCCAGAATGTACCACTTATGTTCCATAAAAACAAGAGCTGGTTTGGTGCAGTGGAAACTGGGAGACTGTGAAGTTCTGCCTTAGGCCTAAAAGCCAGCTGGGTGATTTTTGGATCAGCCCAACAATCTCACAGGGTTGCTGGTGTAGGGAAAATAGGAGACAGGAGTATAATGTGAAATGCCTTGAGAAATTAAAAAATAAAGGTGGATAAGGATCTAATGATAATAATAAAGAGGATGATTTGGCAAATCAGTGTGAGATCAATCTAGGGAGAGTTTCGAAGATAATTAACTAGGATTTTCCCAGAGTTAATTAGATTTAACTTTTTGGGTACTAAAATGAGGGTGTTAAGTCTTGCTGGAATCCAATGTCTCATTATCAATTAAACATAATTCTGAATTGTATCTTGAAATAAGTAGAAAGGAGCTAGATACCAAATGAATGTTAGGGGCTATTAAAGGCAAGTCAATATTAGGTACAATGATCCTGTTATCCTTCACTTAATGTGTTCAAGTACGTAACTGTCTGGGAATTTCTATCTGAATTCCTGTGTTGAGCAAAGCATTGGTTTCCATGCCCTAAGCATTTCCTAATATTAGTACTCTAAATAGTTAAGAATTCAGGATTTGGGGTTCTAGAACCACCTTATCTAAACATTCCCTTATTACAATCTGACGAGGCTCAAGTTAAAGCTTCAGTGATTCTTCTTTCAATTATATGGAGGGTTATTCAATTTTCCCTTCTTAAATCAAATATACCATGGAGATCTGGAATTGAAGAACTGCTGGAAAGCATCTTATTTGGCCTCCTGTTCAGTTTAAGTAACTTACACATCCAGATTTATACCATATTTTTATTTTTAAATGTTGGTGCATCTTACACACGGAATAGAGTCATTTTTGGCTTCCCGAAGTCCTGCCCTGCCATCCCATTTTTGCGAAAAATGGGCTGTTTTTTGCAAAAAAAATGGAAGCATTTTTGCCTTCCCCCAGTCCCCAGAAGCACTATGCAGGTTTCAGCAGGGTGAGGGAGGTGAAAATGCCCCTATTTCTTGCAAAAATGGAAGCATTTTTGCCTTCCCCCAATCCCTAGAAGCACTCTGCAGGCTTCAGCAGGGCTGGGGGAACACAAAAATGGCCTGTTTTTGCAAATAATAGTAATAGTAATCATCATCATCATCATCATCATCATCATCATAGCCTGTTTTCTCCTTGTTTTTTTGCAAAAACAGGCCATTTTTGTCTTCCCCCAGCCCTGCTGAAGCCTGCAGAGTGCTTCTAGAGATTGGGGGAAGGCAAAAAAGCTTTGCCTTCCCCCAGCCCTGCTGAAACCTGCAAAGTGTTCCTGGAGACCGGGGAGGACAAAAACGTTTTTTTCTTACCTCTTCGAAAGCTTGGTGCGTCTTATAGTCTGAAAAATACGGTACTCAGCAACTAAGAGGCAATGGCAGGATTCGCACGTGGCTGCAACCATTACCAACATCTTGGGTCCATATATTGACATGACGTTTTAGTATTTCTCTTGAAATTCTGGTTCCTGTGAAATCTTTTAACATTAGTGGCATGTTCCAGTAATGGCTAAAAGAAAAAAAGGAGACAAACATGCCTGCCAAAAATGACGAACCCAACTCTTAGCTCTATTAGCGACTTTAGCAACAACAAACAAACAAACAAACAAGCCTTTGGCATACAGTGTATATCTTAGCTCAAAATCTCAGGAAAATATGTTTACGTGGTGCAACTAAGCATTTTGCTACAAATTGTTCAATGTTATGATTAAAGGAAATGCTGTTTGCTCATTGTGTTTGAGCTATACATGATAAAAGGCTAAATAAGACAACCTTTTATGTATAACCTTAAAGGACAAAACTGTGCTTGCTAGTACGCATTCTTTCCCAAGCATTCAGCAACTAAAAGGAAACCGCAAAAAAAGTCTAAAATAGCTATTCTCCCATTTGAAGTCTTTCTCCCTCCATATTTTAATCTCTAAATACTATACAGCAGAGGTTCCCAAACTTGGCAACTTTAAGACTTGTGGACTTCAACTCCCAAAATTCTCCAGCCAGCAGAGCTGTTGAAGTGATGTCCGGATGTCTGGAAGCCATATGGATCTGGATGGGAAGTAACAGACTCAAACTCAACCCATCCAAGACTGAGTGGCTGTGGTTTCCGGTGTCCCGGTACAACCAGTTGATTCCATCACTGGCCATAGGGGGCGAACATCTAGCCCCCGTGGATCGGGCACGCAACTTAGGCGTCCTCCTGGATATCCGGCTGTCTATGCAAGACCATGTGACGGCCGTGGCCAGGGGGGCGTTCCACCAGGTACGCCTGGTGCGGCAGTTGCGTCCCCTATTGGACCGGGACGCCCTTCGCACAGTCACTCATGCGCTTGTGACATCCCGGCTAGACTACTGCAATGCTCTCTACATGGGGCTCCCCTTGGGGTACACCTGAAGACTACAGCTAGTCCAGAATGCGGCCGCGCGGGTGATCTTGGGAACGTCCAGGTATTCCCATGTAACACCGCTCCTGCGCGAGCTGCACTGGCTGCCTATGGTCTTTCGGGTGCGCTTCAAGGTACTGATTACCATCTTTAAACCTCCGTGCCTTCCGCCAGAAATTAAAGACTCCCTTGTTTCATCAGGCCGGTTTGGCCTAAGCTATTTACCTAGCCTACAGTCTGTACCATAAATTGTTTTAATTGGGTTTTAGATGGGGTTAATGTTTTAATACTTTTACATTTTTAGCACAGGGATAATTTATTTAATTCGGTATTAATTATTTATATTTGTGATATTATGTGATTTTTAATTTCCTGTGCACCGCCCCGGGTCCCTTTGGGGAGAGGGAGCGGTTATATAAATCCAACTAATAAAAATTTAAAAAAATTGGCCTCTCATAAAATTTTAAAAAACAAAGAAACCTCGATTAAAATTAATCAAAACTCATACTTAAAAATGTGTATTTACGCCAGCCCGGCTTGTTGAAAAAGAAAGGTTTTAAGAGCACGGCGGAAGGTGCGTAGGTCAGAGATAATCCGTAACTCCGGGGGCAATTCGTTCCAGAGGACAGGTGCTCCCAAGAGAAGGCTCTCCCCCTGTGTGTTGCCAGCCGACATTGTTTAGCCACTGGCACCATGAGGAGACCCTCTCTATGGGAGCATACTGGCCGATGGGAGGCTCTCGGTGGCAGAAGGCAATCTTGTAGGTACCCAGGTCCTAAGCCATGGGGCACTTTAAAGATAGTAACCAACACCTTGAATCATTGCATTGAGGCTGCTTGCACTGCTTTCATAATAAGTTAAAAGTAAAGATTCCCCTCGCACATATCTACTAGTCATTCCTGACTCTAGGGGGCAGTGCTCATCTCTGCTTCAAAGCTGAAGAGTCAGTGCTGTCTGAAGACGACTCCATGGTCATGTGGCCAGCATGACTAAATGCTGAAGGTGCAGGAACGCTGTTACCTTCCCATCAAAGGTGGTCCCTATTTTTCGACTTGCATTTTTACATGCTTTCGAACTGCTAGGTTGGCAGAAGCTGGAACAAGTAACGGGAGCTCACTCGGTTCCGCGGCGCTAGGGATTCGAACCATCAAACTGCCGACCTTTCTGATCGATAAGCTCAGCGTCTTAGCCACCGTGTCCCTCCTTTCACAATAGGCTTCCGTAGTTCTAGGTGCTGTTTTTAACCTTCAAAGCCCAGAGATCATGTCTCCCAACAAAAAATAACTCACCCTAGGTGCATTTCTCTTCAAAAGAGCTGTTCCTGGTGATTTGAACTCGTCTAGGGTAGACAGGTGCTCACTTACTATTTTCTTCCCTATTTCAATTTGTGTTTCTAATCTGATTTTTGTGGTGCTGTTTTTGATAGATTGAACTGTTTTATCCCTTTGTGTAAAGACAGATGCAAAAAATGAGTTGAATAGTTCTGCTTTCTCCCTGTTGCTTGTCACCTTCTTGCCATTTTCTCCCAGCAATGGACCAATTGTTTCTTTAACTTTTTTCTTGTTTTTAACATGTTGGAAAAAGCTTTTTTTGTTATTTTTTACTTTTGTGGCAAGCCTTTCTTCATTGTGAGCCTTAGCTTTCCTCATTTCATCTCTACATGCTCGGGCTATTTGCTGATATTCTGCCTTAGTTATGTCCCCCCTCTTTCCACTTTTTATACTTATCTTTTTTGTCTTTCAATTTGTCAGAGAGTTCTTTATGCAGCCATGCCGGTTTCTTTTGGGAGCTGTTATTTTTCTTCTTCATTGGTACTGTGCTAGACTGGGCTTTTGTAATCTCGTTTTTCAAAATTTCAAAAATCTCATTTTTCAAAATTTCAAAATTTATGCTTTATTTATGTGTATAGATGTATTCATTTATACATTTGATGCAGAAACTGTGACTCCAGGCGGCAAACAAGGATCGAAACTCAAAATAAATCATGCTATAAATAGCAAGCAGAAACAAAAAACCGAACATATTATTAGGTTAACTATTAATTAATAGATGCATTCTATGCTTGGTTTTATATACTAAAGTTATTTTTATTTTTCACCCAGTTTCAATTATGTTTTTCATTATATCTCTTTCATATGTTTTTATCATTTGTCAACTGCCCAGAGTTACTTAGTGAGATGGGCAAGGTGTAAATCTGATTTAAATAATAAACATACATACAAGGTCTAAACATGTTCCACTTCAAATTGTACGACTAGAATCCAACAGATCAGCCAATAATAATAATAATAATAATAATAATAATAATAATAATAATAATAATAATAATAATAATAATAATAATAATAATAATAATAATAAACAATTTAATTTGTAGACCGCTCCCTCTCCCCGAAGGGACTCGGGGCGGTGTACAGGGGAATTAAAAACGTACAAACATAGATACCTCATAAATATATAAAATCAGATTAAACAATTTATCCCTGCGCTAAAAAACCTAAAATCCTAAAAACTAAACCCCTTAAAAACCCAATTAAAACAATTTAGATATTCAGACTAAAAAGTCTGGAAGGTAGGTTAGGCCAGGCCGGCCTGTTGGAAGAGATAGGTCTTGAGCTTTTGACGGAAGGCGTGGAGGTCCGTGGTTGTTCTGAGCTCGGGGGGGTAGGTCGTTCCATAGAGCTGGGCCCGCCACAGAGAAGGCCCTTTCCCTGGGCGTCGCCTGCTGGCATTGCCTAGTGGACGGCACCCGGAGAAGTCCCTCTCTGTGGGAGCGAATTGGTCGAAGGGATGTATGGGGTAGGATGCGATCTCTCAGAGCTCAGTTACTTTCCCAGCCCCAAAGCTTTAGGTAACAAGCAGATTTTAATGCCTTAAGTAAAGGTTCCCCTCGCACATATGTTCTAGTCCAGTGATGGTGAACCTTTTTTGCCTCGGGTGCCAAAAGCACACGCTTGCACAATATTGCACGCACCCGGGTGCCCACCCCCATAATTTAATCCCCCCATGCCATGCCCCCTGTGCATGCGTGCATGACACCCCACCCTGCTGCCCCATGCATACACACACAACTTTCTTGGAGCCTGGAGAGGGTGAAAACGCCCCCCTCCTAGAGACCCTCCAGAGGCCGGAAACAGCCCATTTTCCAACTTCCGGTGGGCCCGGTAAATCCATTTTTTGCTCTCTGGAGGCTTTCCTGAAGCCTCCAGAGGACAAAAAAACTGCTGAAAATCAAGGCCAAAAATCAGCAGGCCAGCATGTGCATGCGTGTTGGAGCTGACAGGGCAACAACTCACATGCCTTCAGAATTGGCTCTGCGTGCCACCTGTGGCACACGTGCCATAGGTTCGCCATCACGGTGCTAGTCCTTCCCGACTCTAGGGGGCGGTGCTCATCTCCATTTCAAAGCCAAAGAGCCAGCCTGTCCATAGACACCTCCGTGGTCATGTGGCCAGCATGACTAAACGCCGAAGGCTCATGGAACGCTTTACCTTCCAACCCAGAGGTGGGTTGCTCCCAGTTTGGCCTGGTTGGGCCAAACCGGAAGTGGAATTCAAGCCTGGGTTGCAGGACCAGCAGTGACCCAGGCCTGCCACTCCCCAAACCGGTTCCCTCGCCACCGATGGGCCGCCGCCATTTTGGTTTTTAGTGACTGCGTGTGCACAGTTCACTGTAAATTATTCTGCGCATGTGAGAAGAACAATTTACATTGAACAGCACAAGCATGCGCGGAGAACCGGTTCGCACCGGTTGCGAACCAGTAGTAAAACCGGCAGCAACCCACCACTGTTCCCATCAAAGGTGGTCCTTATTTTTCTACTTGCATTTTTACATGCTTTCAAACTGCTAGGTTGGCAGAAGCTGGGACAAGTAACGGGAGCTCACTCCATTACATGGGAGTAGGGATTTGAACCGCTGAACTGCTGACCTTTCTGATTGACAAGCTCAGCATCTTCCCAAGCTCAGCATCGCTACCACAGAGAGGGACTTCTCCGGGTGCCGTCCAGTAGACTTTGTCAGCGGGCGACGCCCAGGGGAAGGGCACTCTCTGTGGCGGGACCAGCCCTCTGGAATGACCTTCCCCCCGACATTAGAACAACCACGGACCTCCGCTCCTTCCGTCTAAAACTAAAAACATATCTGTTCTGCTTGGCCGGCCTAGGGTAGTATCTCTTCGATGGGGTTAGTAATTTTAGATGGGGATTTTAGTAATTTTTAACTGGGAATTTTTAGCGCAGGGATAATATTTAATCTGTTTTTTAATTATGTGTGTATTTATTGTTTTATTTGCCCTGTGCACCGCTCCGAGTCCCTTCGGGGAGAGGGAGCGGTCAACAAATTAAATTTATTATTATTATTTATTATCTTAGCCACTGAGCCACTGTGTCCCTTTAATGCCTCACAAAAGGCGAAAAGAATTGGGGACATCAGAACTTCGAGGGGATATTGTGGAACCTCAAATTCGATAAACCATAGTCAACTCAAAAGCACTACCTTTCCAGAGACTTTTCCAGATTTGCTAACTAACCAGGATCCATTTAATTGGGGCTGCTGAGAATTGAATCTTGGGTTTCAAGAATTCAGAACATGTCCACAATCCCAAGAATGCGGCTCTTTCTCCTTCATCTACAAGGAAGGAATTCACTCTTTCTGTGTTTTACTGAACTACTGGCACCATTCTCACCCATTTTTAAAGACACATATCCGATTTAACTTCTGAAAAAATTATCAGCAATGATGCCCCGAAGTTAAGGGGGGTGGGGAGCATTTATACCAGTGTTTTTCAAACTTGCCCATTTTAAGGTGAGTGGACTTCAATGCCCAGAATTCTCCAGCCAGCATGGGGAATCTGAGAGTTGAGGTCCACGCATCTTAAAAGGATCAAGGAAGGGTCTTACTGATGGAAATTCTAGAAACAGCACTGCTATACCAGGGCTCTCCAAACTTGGCAACTTTAAGGCTTGTGGACTTCCAGAATTCCTCAACCAGCATTGAATTGTGATTTATGGTCCTATATATTAAATTCAAAAATACAGATAGTCCTCAATTTACAGCCATAATTCAGCCCAAAATTTATGTTGCTAAATGAGAAACTAGTTAAGTGCGTTTTGCCCCATTTTACAACGTTTCTTGCCATGGATGTTAAATGAATCACTGCAGCTGTTCAGTTCCCAACATGGTTATTAAGTGAATCTGGCTTCCCCTTGACTCTGCTTGTCAAAAGGTCGCAAAAGGGGAATCACATGGCGCCTTGATACCGCAGTCGTCCTACATGTAAGTCAGTTGCCAAGTGTCTGAATTTTGATCATGTGACCATGGGGATGCAACAACGGTCGTAAGTGTGAAAAATAGTTGTAAGTCACTATTTTCAGTGCTGTTGTTACTTCAAATGGTCACTAAGCAAGCTGTCATAAGTCAAGGACTTTCTGTTCTAGACAACGTCTGGAGAAGGAAGCTCATTTTAAATCTTCATAGCATAACAGCAATCAACCCAATCATACTTCACCTAAGTTTCATTAAGGTTCAACGGGAAAATGCAGATATTTTTTTGCCTTTAAACTGAAAAACCGAAATACGAAAAACTTGAGAAATTTGTTGATTAAAGCAGATCAAAAGCACCAGACTCTTTCCTGCCACCCAGTTGGCCCGAAGACAAACCCAGAACCAAGTTTTCCACTGTTTCTCTGAGTAAGAATCTATTACTTTTGAGTATGAGAATGTTTAAACTTGGGGAAATGAAATTAAGGAAGAAGAAGACAGGCTGTGGTTGATTAGAACAAATTTTACAGTTAAGTTGGACACTGGATGCATTGAAGCAGACAATGTTTTAAATTGGACACTGGCGTCGAACAAAGGACTGCATTGATCGACCAAACTATCTCCTTCCAAGTTTTATAATTTTTGTCTAATCTTTATAGATTTTGAAAGAGTGAAGGCAGAGAGAGCTTCTGCTAAATAAGCATTACTTTTCATCATTAGTTAATAGAATTAGCTGAAGCAAAGATTCACTTCTTTCTTATCTCATCAAGCAATGAAATGTTATTTCTGCATTACAAGTATGAAGCAGGGCGCATTGGGGTTGTCTGTCGGGAAGAGACCGCGGAAAGAAGAAACAGGATTATAGGGAACTATATGCAAGTTTCATTCTTCAGTTTCTCTCTTGGGGGAATGAACATTTGAAAGAGAAAGAGAGATCTCAACTTCCGAATTGGCAGGCTTCTCTCCATAGCAGCTGGGCCCTTTTGAAATTAAAATCTTTTTATAATGCATTCAGCATTTTCTCGCCTTCTCCTAAGCCACAAAAATATCCCTTTCTGAAAGTGCAATTTACATACAGTACTAAACTGTCCAGTTTTAGCAAATTTCCATTTTAGGAAAACAAAAATCAAAAGATTTTGGTCTTTTACACAGATAGAGCATACCAAAACATAGACAAGAATAAATAGTTTATTTTATGCTGCATGTTTTGAATTCCAACTCCCATACAGGTAGATCTCAACATACCACCATTCATTTAGTATTGTATTTTTCATAGTATAAGACGCACCGGAGTATAAGAAGCACCAAGATTTTGAAGAGGCAACTAAAAGAAAAGTTTTTGCACTCTACAGATCTCCCAAATGGCCCATTATTTGTCAAAACAAAAAAGGGGGGCATGCATAGCCTTTAGGAGGCTTCTAGAGTGTTATAAACGGGCCATTTTTCACTCATTTTTGCCCTTCCCAGTCCCCAGGAGCACTCCGGAAGCATCCTAAAAGCTATGCACGGCCATTTTGGTGAAGGGGGTAGGGTTTCGGGAGGCCAAAAATGCTATATAAGATGCACTCAGATTTTCACCCTCTTTTTTGAGGGGAAAAGGTGCGTCTTATACTCTGAAAAATACGGTAACTCCTTGAAGGTATAACGACACTGAAAATACCTGTTCTTACGTGAAGTTTGCCCCATTTCGAGACTTTTCTTGCCATAGTTGTTAAGTGAACCTCTTCAGTTGTTCAAATAGTAACAGAGTTGTTAAATGAGTCGAGTTTCCCTAATGTCTTTGCTTGTTGGGTCGCAAAAGGTGATCACATGACCCTGGGACAAGACATAAATATAAGCCAGTTGCCAAGCATCCAAATTTTGAGTGCTGTTGTAACTTTGAATGCTTACTAAACGAAAGCTGTATATATTTCCAAGTTATTATAATGGAGTCTCCCAACTCACAACTTCTAGCTTCTCCTATGGTAGAAGTCATTAGCTCTACCCATCTATCTTTAACAGTTCCCCAGTTAACTGTTTAACCAAGTGGAGCACAATACCCATACAAATGAGCCAAGGCACAGAAAATTAAACCTGCGGGATCTACTTTCCTTTGAGATGCTATCATTTGGATAAAAGGATGGAACTGGGATGGAAATTGCTCTCCTTCGCATCACCTCTCAAGCAGAGTTGAGCTTCCATATTTCTCAGAGTAGAAGACGCACCAAGATTTTGAAGAGGCAAAAGTTTTTGCACTCTGCAGGCCTTCCAAAAATGGCCCATTTTTCATGAAAACGGGCCCATTTTTTGTCAAAAAGGGGCACGCAGTCTTTAGGAAGCTTATAGAGTGCTCCTCTTTTTTGACAGGAAAAGGTGTGTCTTATAGTCCGAAAAATACGGTATCTGAATTAAACAAGAGTTTGGATCAGATTCATGCTTCAGCCTCAGCCAAAATGTCTTTTTACCCTGTTGAAACTTCTTTATAATTCCTTCCGACAGCTTGAGGGGGAAGGGAGGGAAAAGATTAGTGATCCCACATGGGAATCAAAAATATGCTCCTTACCCTAGAGGTCAAGCAGAAGAAAACTCCCAACATCTCACAGACCCAAGAAGTATGGTTACAGAATGTTCCCAGGAGTGGCTGCTCCTGGTTGAATGCCAAGAATCAAGAGAGGAAAACAAGTGGAAGCAACCAGTGGGTGAGAAGGAACAGGAAACAGAGAAAACATCTTTTCATTCTCGGTGGCATTTTCCTAATTGTAGATGAGAATCCCTGTTGCTGACCATGTTTTCTGTCTTTAGCAGCCTGAAATTTCACTGACCCTTCCCCACATTAAAAAAAACACCAACCCCCAGTGGAAAGTATCCCTTCTTCTGGGGTTTAATTGAGGCATGAGAAATTGGGAGATGCTGTAAAAGTCATTGTATGTGCTTGGGAAGATAGCATAAACCTACACATATCTTGCTATCAAATATATAATGCCGATAACCTGGCGTTGCCCGGGTATTTATTTATAGGGGGGAAATGTCCAGACCAAGAGTAATTTCTAATGTTGGATTTTCCCCTTACCAGAGGGAACCCCCTTGTGGAGTACTGTGAAGTCGTTACCATGGCAATTCCACTGCGCTACACAGTAGAAGCCATTTTATGGCAGTACAGTAGAAGGCATTTTAAGGCACAACAGGCTGTATCTTAACAGAACACACACTCTGAGTGGTTTTAGGGGTGGCTTAACCCCACAGTATTTGTTTCGAGAGAGTAAGTCATCTATGCACCAAGTCTGATTTAAATTGTTGAAGCCGTTCCAGAGTTATTCTGGAACACGCACATGCGCACACACACACACATACACAGACAAATATATATATATGAAGAAGATGGATTGCAAAAACTCTTCTTCTCATGCTTAATCTCTTTTACTGTAAATCTTTACTGCTTTGGGTGGAATTGCTTTTTCATCAAACTGAAAAAAACCACCTCAATGGGTCTTCAAAAAACTAAGTAGAACCAATCCTGCTTAGCGCTTGGGACAGGTGACCACTATGAAATCCCAGGCCCAGCAGGCTAGACTGGAAAAGACAACACAGAAGGCAGCAGCAGGGAGCCACATCCATATTACAGCCAAGGAAACAGCACAGGGGTGGTTATGAAGTCTCTGAGAGTTGACCTTAACTCAAAACTTTCACTGGGGAAAAAAAGGCAGGACTTTTTTGCATAGCCCTAAGAGAGAGAAAATAAGCTGCCATTAGCATTCTAATGACCAGTTTTTGGATGCTCACTTGCATTCAACCTCATAGAACAGTGATGGCTAACCTTTTTTGGCTTGCGTGCCAAAAGCGGGGGGAGAGCAAGGGGGTCGTGCGTGGGCGTGCCACACCCAGAATGCTATATGCGCGACCCCCTGCTCTTGGCACACTTTTTTCGCCCTCCCCAGGCTCCAGAGGCTTTCTAGGAGCCTGGGGAGGGTGAAAACAGCCTCCCCACACACCTCCAGAGGCTTCAGGAGCTTCCCTGAAGCCTCCAGAGGGTGAAAAACAGCCTCAAAAGAAGGCCTAAATTAGTTGGCCAGTGCACACAACTGCGCTGGAGCTTATCGGGCAACGCCTCGCGTGCTCTAAGAAATAGTTCTGCGTGCCACCTGTGGCACCCGTGCCATAGGTTCGCCATCACTGTCATAGAAGAAACTCACCAGAAATTTACTCTACATAAATTAGGGAATACTTTTTAGGTGCTCACGAAATCACTAAAAATACAGGTAGTCTTCAACTTACGACTATGATTTAGCCCAAAATGTCTGTTGCTAAGTGAGATGGTTGTTAAGTGAGCTGTAGCCCATTTTACAGCCTTTCTTGCCACATTTGTTAAGTGAATCACTGCCATTGTTAAGTTAGCAACACGGTTGTTAATTGAATCTGGCTTCCCCTTTGACTTTGCTTGTCAGGAAGTTGCAAAAGGGGATGACATGACATTGGGACACTACAAACTGTCATAAATACAAGCCAGTTGCCAACCGTCAGAATTTTGACCACGTGACCATGGAGATGTTGCAACGGTCGTAAGTGTAAAAACCGGTCATAAGTCGCTTTTTTCAGTGCCGTTGCACTGAATGGTCACTAAACAATTTTATTTTTTTAAATTTTATTCGAATTTATATCCCGCCCTTCTCCAGAAGGACCCAGGGCGGCGCACAGGAATTAAAAACATACACATATACCAATATAAAATTCAAAAAGATATTAAACTCCCACCCTGTGCTAAAATCAATTAAAATCCCCAATTTAAAACTGTCTAAAAGCAGTCACAGCGGAAGGTTACGCTAGGCCGGCTTGATGGGAAAGGTGTGTCTTTAGACACTGGCGGAAGAGGCGGAGGTCAGAGATGGTGCGTAGTTCAGGGGCTAAGTCGTTCCAAAGGGTAGGGCCCGCCCCAGAGAAGGCCCTTCCCCTGGGTGTCGCCAACCGGCATTGCCCGGCCGACGGCACCCTGAGAAGGCCCTCTCTGTGGGAGCGTATCGGACGAAGGGATGTATGGGGCAGGAGACGGTCTCGCATATAACTAGGTCCCGAGCCATGGAGCGCTTTAAAGATGGTCGTCAAGACCTTGAAGCGCACCCGAAAGGCCACAGGTAGCCAGTGCAGCTCACGCAGGAGCGGTGTTATGCGGGAGTATCTGGGGGCTCCCGTAATCACCCGCGCGGCTGCTTTCTGGACTAGCTGTAGCTTTCGAGTGCACCTCAAGGGAATCCCCATGTAGAGAATTGTTGTAAGTCAAGGACTACTTATAGTAACATCCTGCTCGTGCAGTAATAACTTTCATCATTTCAAGATGATGAAACTTATTCATTTGTGGTAATTTACTGTTTCAATGTCCTAGCTAAAGATACCTGTTAATGGTATTTCTTCAAATTGCCTCTTTCTTTCTTTCTTTCTTTCTTTCTTTCTTTCTTTCTTTCTTTCTTTCTTTCTTTCTTTCTTTCTCTTTCTTTCTCAGGGCTCAACTCTTTCCATCACTTCTCTAAGAAGAAACATGCTCCAAATCTAGCACACAAAAACTAAGACTTTGTTCCGACCCACCAAAGCTCCTAAGAAAACCCAAACTAATGGTGCTGCTTCCAAGTATAATTTGAACCCTCTCCTCTTTTCCATTTACTGTAAAGAAATTTAGCCTTTGCAAAAGCCAGATTAAATATGTTGCCATCAGATGTGCTAATTAGTAAATGTCAAAAGATTTCCATTTCTCAAATATATTGCCCCTCTAATGGTATTAACCTTGAAACTGTGGATCATATTTTATTGCATAAGTTTTACAAAAGTTTTTGGCAGAGAATTATCTGCCTAATTTTAAACGCAAAGCCAGGAAAGATATTGCTGAAAAATGTTTTACTCTCAGCTAAAAAACCTAAAATTACAGGGTCAACAGCCACATTTTTAACTACAGGTATAAAAAACCTTTGATAATAAATTAACACCTTTTAAATGCTTTATGTAATAGCTCTCTATGTATTTTATTTGTTAAACTGTGTTATCTTACATCAAACTTTTGAACAATATATGTACTTTGTTATTTGGTACTCTCTGCTATATAATTATAACTACAACAATAATAATGTGGTTGAATCCACTGAAAATTGTGGCTTTTACACAGATGAAACAATACTGTACTATAAAAATAAACCAATGAAAGAGAAGGTACTTTGGGAAAGTAATGTGGCTCCAGTACTAGTTTAAACACTGAATTTTGGCAGATCTTAAGCACCGTGAATTCTGTAAAGAAATTGTTCTTTTCAATAAGGGCTATCCCAGCCCCATGTGATCAAAACATTTTAGGATGAATAAACGGGAAAATTACAAAACATGGGCATTTTTAGACATCTATGTATCTATCCATGTAAATGTTTGCTATCTATCTATCTATCTATCTATCTATCTATCTATCTATCTATCTATCTATCTATCTATCTATCATCTGTCCTTATATACCCAATCTAACCAGTGGCTTTGGGAGGCATGAAAAAATTGATTATGTGTCATCAAGTTGTTTTTGATTCGTAGCCACCTCACAATTTTCTCCATGATGCTTGCAAAAAGAAATTAATAATAGTAAATATCACAGCAATTTAAAAAGCCTCAGTAAACAAAGCAATGAATTGTAACAAAATAATAGCAGAAAACAAGAGGAAACATCTGTATCTTTATTGATTCTCTTAGGCATGATGAAATATTTGGGGGGAGGGCAGGGGCTTCCTGAGAGTAGGGGGGAGTCAATCTTTGGGGGAGGGAGCATGTTGCATAAGTGGGAAGGTATAAAAAGGTTTGACTGCCATTCTAAGACATGATGCTGGGAGGCATTTAGACAAGGTCCTGTTCAGTGTTCAAATTGGATGGGCAGCCTTATGCTGGACAGGTGGTCCTGATGCTGCCAGCCGGGTGACACACTATGTAAATGTAAATGTTTAGAAATCGCTTTCTAAATGATCATTTTGGTCTCAAGCCAACTAATAAACCAGCATTGCAACAATAATACCAGTATACTGTTTTAGTCACTAGAAAAGCTGAATAAATCGTTGCATGATTATCTCGATTCCACCAGCAAAAAAAACCCTCAGAATCTGGCCCCCTATACCCTTCCAATCACAGATTTCTTAAATCACACCCATCCTTCCAAGAATACAAGGTTGTCAACCAGGCTCTCCTTCCGGGTTTTTGGGGGGCTCCCCACAACCCAATGAGGTAGTTTGACTGAGAATAAGTCAAGGCCGCCCATCTGATAACCGATTTTGTGGCGAGCCCCGCTTCCACTCCCTACTTCGCTTCATTTTTGATCTCGGCAGAAGCCACCCAAGAACTAAGTTCCAACATTCTGAAATAGAACGTTCCCACGTTCCTCGACGGAACATTTCAACGCTCAAGATTCCAAATGAGAAAGTGGAAAGAAACGCCACTTCTTTAGCTCACTTTTAACCGTAGCCGACGCCCCCCAAATGTATGTTCAAGCCCCAGCCGGGAATCCCGGGGAGCAAACCCCCTTTTGAGGGCTGAGGCGGCTCAACTCAGAGGCAGCTTCTTAATTCCCCTTAGCCCCCCTATCCTCTTTTAACGAGAAGCGCGCGGCCCCCGCCTTCTCCCAGGGCGCGGCGCCACACCTCCGCCAGGGCGCACGGAGAAGCGCCTCTCCAAAGCCGTCGCCGTGCGCTCAGGGCGCACCTGGCCGCCGCGGCACCCTCCCTCCCTGCCACCCATTTCTCACCCGATTTCTGACTTCCGCAGATAAGCCGTAGCTGGGGCCCTTGTTGAATTGGTTACTGCTCATCCTCTTCCGGAACAGGACGGAATCTCCAACGAAGGCGAGACGCGCTCAAGACCGTCTCAGCGGGCCGCCACTTTCAGCGCCTCCTTCTTCTTACCCGAAGTTTTGGAGCCAAGAGAGCGCCGCCTCCCTATTGCTGATTGGCCAGGAGTTGAAATAGCCTTATAAGGGCACAAAGAGCCGAATTCCTGAAGGATGGGAGTTTCCTGTGTGGGTCTTTTTCCAGAAACCCCAAGTGTCCTGGGCATCCCCCCCCCCCTCCTCTAAATTAAATCCAAGTGGTCAAGGCAGTTCTCGTCCGTCCCCCCCCCGTCCCGTCGGTTACCCGGCTTGGCTGTTTTTTGAAACAGATGAGGCGATAGGCAGAGATTCAACAGGTTTCTTTCGCTAGTTCTAGGCTGCATAAACAGAGGGATAGAATGAAGATCCCGTGAAGTGATAAATACCACTTTATAATGCCTTGGTAAGGCCACACTTGGAATACTGCATTCAGTTTTGGTCGCCAAGATGTGGAGACTCTGGAAAGAATGCAGAGAAGAGCAACAAAGATGATTAGGGGATTGGAGGCTAAAACATGAAAAACGGTTGCAGGGACTGGGATGTCTAGTTTAGTGAAAAGAAGGACCAGGGGAGACAGGATAGCAGTCTTCCAATATCTCAGGGACTGCCCCAAAGAAGAGGGAGTCAAACTATTCTCCAAGGCACCTGAGGGTAGAACAAGAAGCAATGGGTGGAAACTAATCAAGAAGAGAAGCAACTTAGAACTGAGGAGAAATTTCCTGACAGTGGAACAACTTGCCTCCAGAAGTTGTGAATGCTCCAACACTGGAAGTTTTTGAGAAGATGTTGGTTAACTATTTGCCTGAAATGATATAGGACAGGGGTAGTCAATCTTTTTATACCTACCGCCCACTTTTGTATCTCTGTTAGTAGTAAAATTTTCTAACCGCCCACTAGTTCCACAGTAATGGTGATTTATAAGTTAGGGAAGTCAATTAAATTAAAAGAAGGAAAGTGCTTCAGTATCGGACAATACCCTTACCGCCCACCATGAAAGCTGGAACACCCACTAGAACACCCACTAGTGGGCCGTAGTGACCAGGTTGACTACCCACTGGTGTAGGGTTTCCTGCCTATGCAGGGGGTTGGACTAGAAGACCTCCAAGATCCCTTCCAATTCTGTTATTCTATTCTATTCTATTCTATTCTACTAAAGCTTTCCTCTAAACATGGGATTTGGGCAGCTTGTTCCCCCTTTCCCCCCCTAGACTTCCTTGCCCTTCATCTGTACAGCAACTGTCTTGACACCAGTTATTGCAAGAGTAACTGAAACAGGCTTTATTCAATCTATCCAATTGACTGGGTTCACCCAACCCCGAGGACCAGAAACTAAGTATAATAGCTCCAACACAGTGCACTAGCTCTATTTGCACAATGCGCTGACATTACAGCTAGCATCTACGTTTTAATCTGGTGTGCTGTACACACCCAGCCCTTGGGTCTAGTAGTGCATGGTTCTGTGGGTTATGCACATCCAGAAACTTTAATGTGTTGAATAAATATGATCGTATTATCATTGGTTGCACAACCAGCCAGATGTTTAGGCTGCATTTGGCATTTTTATCCATCTGTGGAGTCTTTCTCAAGGACCTGTGATAAGCAGCTGTTTGTGTTAAAAGTTACATCCTTGCAGAATGTCAGTTCTTCCAAGTAAAGCTGCCTTTTGCAATTGACTGATGGGAATTCTGTCAAGGCTGATGGTGTTCAGGTTTTCCTGACAGTTATAACAATTAACCTCTGGAACAGCTTGCCTCCAGAAGTTGTGAATGCCCCAACACTGGAAGTCTTTAAGAAGATGTTAGATAGCCATTTGTCTGAAATGGTATAAAGTTCCTGCCCACGCAGGGGGTTGGACTAGAAGACCTACAAGGTCCCTTCCAACTCTGCTATTGTATTGTATTGTATTGTATTGTAAGTGGTGCTCCAGATGTTTTGACATTGCACCCAAGGTGCGTATTACTATCTGTGCAAACTTTGCTTTCTTATGCCACAGTAGACAATCTTTAAGACCATGGAAGGAAGGCGATTCCTCAGGTAATCATGACTGGCTGAGGAATTCTGGGAGTTGAAGTCCACATGTTTTAAAGTTGCCAAGTTTGGAGTCCCCTGCCATAAAGGGCTAATGGTTATGGCTGAGATTCCCATGCAAACACAGCTACTAAGGCACAAATACTTTTTAAGTATGCAGAGAAAAAAGCTGTTTTCTGTGTTCAGAAACACTTTTTCTTCGGTTGATGTGCCCATGAACCTATTTTCCAATTTTGGGGCTTTTGTTTATTTAAATTTATTTATTTATTTATTAAATTTATACCCCGCCCTTCTCCAAATGGACCCAGGGTAATGGTAATGTATGTATCACCACAAGCGTCTCACAAAACATAACTCTGGAAGGCTAACAGATTTAAAACCTTACAAACCAACAAAGAAAGCAATAACCAAGAACAAACCCCACACAATGTGGCCACTGAGAAAGGTACCAACTACCAGAACTCTCACTAGTAATTTGACCAATATGCCTATGAAGACACCCAGGTCCTAAATGTTTTCTGAAATATTAACAGGCAGAATGGTGTTCCAAAAGGCACTTCCTGGATCCCGCAAGATGGCTTTTTCTCATTAATGAGACCCATGGCCTGGCCCTCCTGCCAGATCTAATGACACAGGTAAGAGCAACTAAAGAAAGATAGACCTCGATTAAATTAGTCCCACACGATGTAACAACACGTTAAGTTAATATTTATTCCCAATTACTACAAGGGGATGGCCATGCAGTTTTCTTGGTCACAATTACAGAAGTAATTGCATTGCTTTCAAGGGTACTAACCTTCCCCACTTCCACGCATGCGCTCAGCCTTCTGCGCATGCGCTTTTGCAGAAAAAAGGGCCTAAATGGGATGCCACAGAGCCGAGGCAAGTGGGTGGGCTACCCAAGATTTCCGCCAGTCTGAACTGGTAGAATAATACCTCTGATTGCTTTCTTTTTAGGGCTGGGGGAAAAAATGGCCCAAAGCTGCTTAACCGACTTTCTGCTTAAACCAGGATTCGAACCCAAGGTCTTCTAGTTTATAACTCAGTGCCTTTAACTATAGGTAGTCCTTGACTATGACCACAATTGGTCATAAACTTTGCATTGTTAAGCAAGGCACTTATTAAATGAGTTTTATGACCTTCTTTGCACAGTTGTTAAACAAGCCACTGCGGTTACTAACAGGGTTGTTAAGTGACTCTGGCTTCCCCACTGATTTTGCTTGTCAAAAGGTCGTAAAAGGTGATCACATGACCCCGGGACACGGAAACCGTCATAAATACATGCCAGCTGCCAAGCTTCTGAATTTCAATCACGCGACCATGGGGAGGCTTCAATGGTCGTAAATAGGAAAAAACAGTCATAAGCAACTTTTTCCAGAGCTGTTGTAACTTTGAAAGATTACCAAATGAATGGTTGTAAGTCAAGGACTACCTATACTACACCAAATAAGCTTGATGCTGTAAATACATACCAGTGGTGGGTTTCAATTTTTTTTAGAACCTACTCTGTAGGTGTGGCCTATTTTGTGGGTGTGGCTTGGCAGTCATGTGACAGGGTGGGAGTGACCACCTTTTAAAATGTGGTGAAACTCATTTAACAACGCTCTTGCTTAGCAACCAAAATTTTGGACTCAATTGTGATGATAAATTCTTTCTTTCTTTCTTTTTTTTCTTTCTTTCTTTCTTTCTTTCCTTCCTTCCTTCCTTCCTTCCTTCCTTCCTTCCTTCCTTCCTTCCTTCCTTTCCTTTCCTTTCCTTTCCTTCCCGTTGGGTCACTGGCAGCGGCGGGCCAGATTTACTTCCAGATACGCTGGTGGAACCCCCTCTCACCGGTTCTCTAAATTTCACCAACCGGCTCTCGCGAGTAGGTGCGAGCCTGCAGAAACCCACCACTGATACATACATTATGCTAAAATATAAGCCATAAATTACAAATCACACTTAATAGATTTCTACAATCTGATAAACCAGAATTAAGTAAATCACATTATAGTTTAAAACAATATATATATCTACCAATCAAATAATTAGAATTCTTTATATTACAAAAGATTAAATAGTAATATTAGTGGAAGTCAGATAAAATACACACATACTGTACACACCCTTCTAAAAAATTTTGTACTGTGAACTATTTAATGTAATTGTATTTATTTCAGGTCTTGGCTTGGAAACATTGCGCTAATCTCTTTGGGGAAGTGTGCGGCACGCAAAATCCTTAAGGAAACAATATTTTATTTTAAACTTAAATTGTAGTTTATGTGTTTTACTTTTTTAGTGTTTTGTTTTATAATGTGCACCACCCAGAGTCACTGTGCGAGATGGGCGGCTGTACAAATACGATACGTGTATTTATTTATATCCCGCCTTTATTATAAATAAAGCTTGCAAGAAGTGAAAACCTTTTGGAAATTCCTTCAACTTAAAGATAAAAAGATTATCTCTGAAAGAATACGCATGTAATTAGATGGTTATGCGTTCCTCACTGGTGTAGCCTGGGTTACAGTATCTTTGTCCTTCCATGGGAAATCTCCGAGAGCCGATTCCTGGTCTGAGTCACTTTTGCGAGATCTTTCTTCTTCTTCTGTGTGATTTGCCTGCTTTAGATGCCACAACAGTGACATCATGTGGGTCAGGAATTCAAAGCCTCATGGTTGATGGGGTGAGGTAATGGGGTGCAGCGTGGAGGGGGATGTCTGGCGAGGCTAACGTTACCTTCTTACACCACTCACTGCTGCCTGAGGGGAAAAGTTTTTACGCAGCTTCTGAATTCTTAAGGACTGAATGCATTTCCTTACCTTGGAGTTCTGCAAATGTATTGCACAGCCAGGGATGTCTAACTATTCAGGAACAGGGTTCAGACATGTTTCCCCACAATTAACCAAGGAAGGTTCTAGATGACGGGCGCAGGCGGGATTTCAGCAAAGTTCATTTCAACACGTTCAAAGCAGTGTTGGGCAGGATTACCTGGACAGAAACCAGGAAGACAAACGGAGCACAGAAAGGTTTGAAATGTCTCCTGCACAGGTAGATTTCAATTGAATTACATGTCGAAAGAAGGAAGGGATAGTGGAAATGGCAGGTGGCTATGATCAGCAAAAACCGAGTCAGGAACTTAAGTTTTTCTGCAGGAGAAGCTAAGCTCAATTTATTCTATTAATAGAAAATGAAGGAAAAAGGGAGGGTTGGATCCATTACTAGAAGGTATTGTTGGAAGAAATGTCCTTCTGGGTTCAGTTCCAAGTGGGGAAAAAGACACTGGGAACATGGAGGCCGCTTGGAAAGATGATTTTAATGGTGGACAGGACCACATGGTTTGAGGTCCTGGGGGAAAAGGTGATCACATGCTTCCAGCTGTTGGATGAAGAAGAAAAGAGAGAGAAAAAAGGAACTTGCTGGGTTTTTTAATACTATGTTCGTCCCCACATCTCTGTTTCCTGTTCCTGTGTAAGAAATGTATTCTGATTGGTTGTCAGACTCCCATGGGGCCATGCAGGGCCAACTCTCTAGGCTGTGTTTTGAGTCCAAGTTTGGTTGAGTTCTCAGATGCCATGTGGTGAGTTTCTGTAGAAAGCTAATCCTATCTTTATTATATAGAGTAGAGCACCCCAGGGCCCCTAATGGCCCATTAAAAAAGGTGGGGTTATTAAGAGTGAGTCTGTTTCCTGCCTAAAACATGATGCTCCATTTCTTATCCACGGAAATATAATATTCTGCCTTTTCTAAATTTCCTATGATATTTCACTCTTCTAGGAGAGGGGTGGGTGCTAACTTCCTACAGTATTAGAACAGGTGTCCACAACCCCTGGTCCATGGACTGGCACAAGGCCGCGGCATGCCAGAAACTGCTACACAAACAAGCAGAGTCCCATCCGCAGGATGAAGAAAACACATGAAACCATGCCCACTCCAGTCCGCAAAAAAACCTCTGCACAGAACCAGTCCGTGGTGCCCAAAAGGTTGGGGGTGTTAGCTACTCTGGGTTCAGAATCAGTGTTACACCTCTGGTCCCTTAACCAGTGTTAGCAAATAAATGCGGAATAGTGTAATTCACCAGACAGTAAAGAGATACGTTGCTGTAGCCACAAACAAACTCTAAAACAGTGATAGTAAGAAAATAAATAGTCTTTACTTTGTAGCAACTAAAATGCTTCTTCCGACTAACTTCTCAAACAAATAACAGTCCAACACCAAACACAGAGTTATCTCACAGTGATGCAAAACAATACTTCTTCTTCTTCAACAGCAATCAGGAAAACCAAGAATCACAAGGAATCGGACAGGGATCAGAAAAGGGAATGGGCTCTGATTCTGAGCTTCCTTTATGGTAGAGCTGATAATTGCAGCCAATCAGATTATACTTAGTTCTTAAAGCTACATAACTCCTTAAGAACATAGGCTCATATATATTGTCAACCCAATATAAGGCTGAATATCCTTAACTACTGTAATGCTCTCTACATGGGGCTGCCCTTGAGATGCACCTGGAGGCTCCAGCTGGTGCAGAATGCGGCTGCGCGGGGGATTTTGGGAGTTTCAAAATACTCCCATGTAACACCTCTCCTGCGCGAGCTGCACTGGCTGCCGGTAGCCTTCCGAGTGCATTTCAAGATTTTAGTGACCATCTTTAAAGCGCTCCATGGCAGTGGGCCTGGCTACTTGCAGGACCGCCTTCTACCGCATACCTCCACTTGACCTGTCCACTCCCACAGGGAGGGCCTCCTTAGGGTGCCGTCCGCTGGACAATGCCGGCTGCCGACGGACTTTAAAAACCTATTTTTTCCATATGGCCGGCCTGGCATAGCTGCTACAACCATATTTTATTAGATTTGGGTTTTAAATTGATTGTCTCTTTTAGCACGGGTTAAACGGTTTAATAGTTGTTTTAAATTTTGTAGATTTTGTACTTTTTGTATTGTTGGTTTTTAAGTCCCTGTGCGCCGCCCTGAGTCCCTCTTTTGGGAGATAGGGCAGGATAGAAATCTAATAAATGAAATGAAATGAAACAGGGAGGTCACTGCATTAGGGTGTTAACAGATCAAACATAGGTAGCCCTTGACGTATGACCACAACTGAGTCCAAAATTTCCATTGCTAAGCAAGACAGTGGTTGTGTGAGATTTTGCTCCGTTTTACGATGTTAGTAACATGGCTGTTAAGTGAATCTGACTTCTCCGCTGACTTTGCTAGTCAAAAGACTTAGATTGATAACCATTTGTTTAGCCACTGTTCAAAGCTACAACAGCACTGAAAAAAGTGACTTACGACAGGTCCTTGCACTTACGACCATCCCAGAATCCCCATGGTCACATGATCAAAATCCAAGCATTTGGTAACTGGGATGTATTTATCATGGTTGCAGCACCCCAAGCTCTTGTGATCACCCTTTCTGACCTTTCAAACTAGCTTCCGACAAGCAAAGTCAATGGAGGAACTGGATTTGCTTAACAACCTCATGATTCACTTACCGTATTTTTCAGAGTATAAGATGCACCCTTTTCCCTCGAAAAAGAGGGTGAAAAACTGGGTGCGTCTTATACACTGAATACAGCATTTTAAAAAAATATTTTATTTTTAATTAAACAAAAGAAAAAGAAAAAGATCATCCTTTATTACATCCTATAGAAAGCGTGTCGATTGGTTACATATAGCTCTCGTGCATGTGGTTAAAGGAGAACTTTGTATGGGGATATTAAGATATGCAATGAATTTTTGCTGTAGTGTGTAATTTAATATGAATAATGATGGTGGATGAATACAGCATTTTTGGCCTCCCGAAACCCCACCCCCTTTGCAAAAATGGCCGTGCATAGCCTTTAGGAGGCTTCCAGAGTGCTCCTGGGGGTGGGGAGGGCAGCAATGAACAAAAAGCAGATCATTTGTTGCTCCTTTTTGCCCCCCCCCCAGCCTCCAGGAGCTCTCTATAAGCTTCCTAAAGGCTATGCATGCGGCATGCCCTTTTATTGACCAAAAACGGGCCTGCTTTTCTGAAAAATGGGCTGGTTTTGCTCATTTTGCCCCCCCCCCCAGTCCCCAGGAGCACTCTACAAGTCTCTTAAAGGCTATGCAGCCCCTCCCTTTTTCTTTTACAAAAAATGGGCCCGTTTTTGTGAAAAACGGGCCATTTTTGGGAGGTCTGCAGAGTGTAAAAACATTTTTTTAAATTTGCCTCTTCAAAATCTTGGTGCCTCTTATAGTCTGAAAATTACGGTAATTGCAGTGTTTTGATTACCAACTGTGGCAGAAAAGGTTGCAAAATCTGGTGGAACTCGCTTAACAACTGCCCTACTTGTCAATGGAAACTCAATTGTATTGTAAATTGGAGATTACCTATAAACACACAGAATTACACAATTGTAGGTTTTCTTTTTAGCTGGGATAGTTGTTAAGTTTTATAATTGTTTTTGTTTGTTCTCTTTCCCTTTTAATATTTTCTAATAATAGGTCTGATTATTTTTTTATCCTGTTTTCTCTCAGATTTTATTTTTGGTAGCTTATGTAACTTTTTCTCTTCTTTTTTCGTCAGCATATAGATTATTATATAATAGGTTACAGCTTTTTTCTAACATAATTATATAGCTTGTATAATTTACACACCAAGATATGATGCCTTGTAAGAAATATTATAATATTTAAATGACCTTTGCAATTTATTCCAATCAGATTGACCAAAGCAGACTCAAACTCAGGCTCAACCCGTCCAAGACTGAGTGGCTGTGGCTTCCGGCGCCTCGGTTCAGCCAGATTATTCCAACTCTGGCCATTGGGGGCGAAACACCGGCCCCCGTGGAGAGGGCGCGCAATTTGGGTGTCCTCCTGGATTCCCGGCTGTCTATGGAAGATCATGTGGCAGCCGTGGCCAGGGGGGCGTTTCATCAGGTTCGCCTGATGCGCCAATTGCGCCCCTTACTGGACCGGGGGGCCTTACGCACAGTCACTCAAGCACTCGTCACCTCTCGACTCGACTACTGTAATGCTCTCTACATGGGGCTTCCCTTGAGGTGCACCCGAAAGCTGCAGCTAGTCCAGAACGCAGCCGCGCGGGTGATTACGGGAGCGCCTAGACACTCCCACATAACACCTATCCTGCGCGAGCTGCACTGGCTTCCTGTGGTCTTTCGGGTGCGCTTCAAGGTTTTAACGACCATCTTTAAAGCGCTCCATGGCTCGGGGCCTAGTTATATGCGAGACCGCCTCCTGCCCCATACATCTCTTAGACCGATACGCTCCCACAGAGAGGGCCTCCTCAGGGTGCCGTCGGCTGGACAATGCCGACTAGCGACACCCAGGGGGAGAGCCTTCTCTGTGGCGGGCCCAGTCCTCTGGAACGACTTACCCCCTGAACTCCGCACCATCTCCGACCTCCGCCTCTTCCGCAAGTGTCTGAAGACACACCTATTTCACCTAGCCGGCCTAGCGTAACCTCCACACTGACCATTAGATAGTTTTTAAACTTGGGATTTTAATTTGGTTTTTAGCGCAGGGTTTATTTATTAAAATAAGTATTTTAAATTTCATATATTTTATATTTTGTATGTATTTTAACATCCCTGTGCGCCGCCCTGGGTCCTAACAAGGAGAAGGGCGGGATATAAATTTAATAAAATAAAATAAAAAAAATAAATAAATTGTACTGTTTATTCAGATACAAATCTGTGATACATGTAATATTTGGGTTCTGCAATATGTTTTTCCTAAGTATGGATCCCAATGGGTAAGCCCTCTAATGTGTGGTCAAAGATATCAAATTCTCTGTACAGTTGCCTTTCAGATAATATATTGCTATATATTCTATCTCTGGAGCTCCATAAATACATTACTCTTGTGGAAAGGAATTTGATTAAACTTTCCGTTGTGTTAACTGCTCAAAGTTTAAGTTTTTAAAAATGAAATCCAAAACAAAACAAAACAAAATTCTTAAAAGCAATTGCAAATTCTCATGGGAAAAATGGATTTTAACCATTTCTGAAATCAAAGACAACGAGAGATCAAATTTATTGGTCAAATAAGTCAGTATTTGGGACTAATGTTTTATTTGTTTGTTTCATTAGATTTCCGACTCCAAAAAGATTCTGAGAAGTATGAAAAATTGTGCGGCCCCCTCAACAAATGAACCATTGAAATTAAGGAGTATCTTTCAAAGACCCTCTCTCACAAATCTTAGGGCTGCGTTGATTTAAGATTGGTCTTGCACATTCCTCACACTGTGGTTGTGATGTGGGTTAGAATTAGAAAATGTTCCTCTACAAAGAAACGTGATCCCCGTTAGGATATTTACCTCAACAATCTCCATCTGGCAAATACTTGGAGCTCCTTAGTTGATGCAGAGTGGGAGAGCCAAGCAGGAACTGTGCCCAAACTGGAACATGCGTGCATGTGCGCAGGCCAGAGCGCCAAAAACCTGAAGACCAGCTGGCCGGTGCACATGTGTTTTGGGTTTTTGACACGCATTTGAATGCTGGCTAGCTGGTCTTCGTGCATGCCAGAGCACCGAAAACCCGAAGATCAGCTGGCCGGTGCACCCATGCCTGGTTTTGGGCCATTTTCAGGGCCCCTTTCAAGCCGTTTTTCGCCTGTTTTCTGGCCGTTTTCTGGTGCTCCAGCACTGGCGTCCTGGAAGGAATTTTATTGTAGTAGAAAAGTTGTCATTTTTTGTTGCTGTCTCCAAATGTGCTTCAATCCCCATGGCTCGGGGCCTAGTTATATGCGAGACCGCCTCTTGCCCCATACATCCCTTAGACCGATACGCTCCCACAGAGAGGGCCTTCTCAGGGTGCCGTCGGCCGGACAATGCTGACTGGCGACACCCAGGGGAAGAGCCTTCTCTGTGGCGGGCCCAGCCCTTTGGAACGACCTACCCCCCGAATTACGCACCATCACCGACCTCTGCCTCTTCCGCCAATGTCTAAAGACATACCTGTTCCAACAAGCCGGCCTAGCCTAACCTCCCAGGGGGACTTTTTAGAAAGTTTTAAATTGGGTATTTTAAAATTTGGCTTTTAGCATAGGATAAGACAGTTTAATTTATATTTTAAATTATGTATTAATCTTTGTATTTTTTATGTTTTTTAAATTTCCTGTGCGCCGCCCTGGGTCCTCTGCGGAGAAGGGCGGGATATAAATATAAATAAAATAAATAAAAAATAAATCAATTTTGTTTTGATGTGATGTGCCCTGACATGTCTTTAGCTGGTAGTTAAGCTATTGTCCCACCTGCTTTTATTATCCTCGGTTCCTCATTAAACTCGGGTGCTGAACTGGCTGAGAAAAGAGGATTAGAAGTGATGGTGTCTATCACGTGGCCCCTTCAGCTTAGCTAAGATGTGTACCATTTCATTAACTTACAACATAGGAAATGTTCCAAGTACTTTCAGGAAACCATTAGGACATTCTTTGTTTACCCACCACTGGTTATAGTTACACACTGTACTAAATTATTATCTATGACTTAGTAACAAGAGGCTCACACAATTCCCAAAGTGTTATGGAAAAAGTTGATGTATAATAATCGGAATAAAAATTATCAAATTAAACGCATCATATTGTGGTTCACACACACACACACTGGATGAAACCAGTGATGTATGAGCAAAATTACTTTGGCTTGTTTGGTCAATTTCTGGTGTGTTTCCTCCATCTCTTTTGCAAGTACATTAGGTAATGGTAGTCCTTTATCTGAACTCCTGTTAACTTGAAGGACACACCCATGTGGTCATTTTAGACACAATATAGAAGTGGTTGACCTTTAGGATATTTTCCCAACTAGGGCTGCAGTCTAACCTGCCTGTCGTCTTCCGGGTGCGCTTCAAGGTGCTAGTTGTCATCTTCAAAGCGCTCCATGGCTCGGGACCTAGCTACCTGCGGGATCGGATCCTGCCCCATACATCCTCACGGCCGATTCGCTCCCACAGAGAGGGACTTCTCCGGGTGCCGTCCACTAGACTTTGTCAGCGGGCGACGCCCAGGGGAAGGGCCTTCTCTGTGGCGGGCCCAGCCCTCTGGAACGACCTTCCCCCCGATATTAGAACTATCACGGACCTCCGCTCCTTCCGTCTGAAATTAAAAACACATCTTTTTCGCTTGGCCGGCCTAGGATAGTCTCTTCTGATTGTTTAGGGATTTTTAGTAAATATTTGGGAATTTTAGCGCAGGGTTTTCTGTTTAATATGCCTTTTAGTTAGTATTTATGTATGTTTATTGTTTTAAATTTTGTATTTTTTCTAACTGTTTTTAATTCCCTGTGCCCCGCCTCGAGTCCCTTCGGGGAGAGAGAGCGGGTTATAAATAAAAATTATTATTATTATTATTATTAACCTGCAGCTCTGGAATTTCCTGGCAGTATTGAAGGGCAACTTAAATATCCAAGAATTCCTTTTCCAACCTGGCACAAATTATTAGACTACAACTCCCATCACCCTCTAGTCAATGTGACCAAATTCTGGCGGAGATGGGAACTTGTGGAGTGAATTGGGTTAGGAAACGGCCTTTTAAGTCAGGGGTCCCCAACCTTTTTTGCACCAGGGACCGGTTTCATTTTAAAGAAAATTCTGCGGACCGGCTGGCCTAGAGGAGGAGGAGGGGAGGGGGAACAGGCGGCGCATGCGCACGCAGGGGGGGGGAGTCGGCTCACTTGGCCCTCTAGGGCAGTGGTGGGCAAACCTATTAGTCAATAGAGCCAAATATCAACAGTACCACTACTGAAATTTCTTTTGAGAGCCAAAAGGTGTGGCCTGTTTTGTGGGAGTGGCTCAGTGGTCATGTGACCCGGTGGGCGTGGCCAACTTGGAAAATGTGGTGAAACTCACTTAACGGTCTTGCTTAGCAACCAAAATTTTGGGCTCAATTGTGGTCATAAGTTCTTTCTTTCTTTCTTTCTTTCTTTCTTTCTTTCTTTCTTTCTTTCTTCCTTCCTTCCTTCCTTCCTTCCTTCCTTCCTTCCTTCCTTCCATTTCTGGCTGGTCTTTGGTCTTCTGAAGATGGTAAAAATGGATTTATGGGCACTCGTTATATATAAAGGCAGCCCATGACTCTTTGGGATGCTGGTTTGAATCGAGGAAATGACTCAGAGGATGTGATTTCTTTGAAATGACCACTGGGAGAAAAATAGATCTTTAACCTGGTTAACCAAACAGGTAGCTTGAGGTGGAAGGAAATAGGAAAATAGATTTCTTCCTTTCCTTTCCTTTCCTTCCTTCCATTGCCTCCCTCCCCCTTCCTCCCTTCTTTCCTTCCCTCCCTCCTACCCTCCATCTCTTTCTTTTTCTTTCTTTCTTTCCTTCCTTCCTTCTTTCACCCCTCCCTCCCTTCCTCCTCCCTCCCCCTTCTTTCCCTCACTCCCTCCCTCCCACCCACCCTCCATTCATCTTTCTTTTTCTATTTCTCTCTCTCTCTCTCTCTCTCTGTATCTGTCTCTCTCTCCTCCCTCCACCCATCTCTGTCACTTTGTGTGTGTGTGTGTGTGTGTGTGTGTCTGATTCCCTCTCTCCCTCCCTCCCTCTCTCTATTTCTGTCTCTCTAAGTCTGTCTCTCTGTGTATCTGTCATTCTCTCCCTCCCTCCCTCCCTCCCCCTGCTGGGAAGCAGCAGAGGGGCCGGCATGTCAGCTGGAGAGGAGGAGGAGGGAGCAGCCCCCTGGGCAGAGGATGGCTGAGCTCCACCAGCTCCTTCCGACGGCCACCGCGGCGCACTTTCTGGGGCTTCCCGGAGGGGCCGGCATGTCAGCTGAGGAGGTAACGGCTGCCTCATCCCATGGCGAGTGACCGGGCGGAGGACTCGAGCCTGCGGCTACCTTAAGCACTGCCGAAACTGTCTGGGCGCCACATGGAGCTGGAAGGGAGGGGGGCGTGCTGCGCCCAGATGGCCTCGGCTGTGCTTAAGGTAGCCGCAGGCTCGGGTCCTCTGCCCGTTCGCTCACTGTGGGATGAGGCAGCTGTTACCTCCTCAGCTGACATGCTGGCCTCTTCGGGAAGCCCTGGAAAGTGCGCCGCGGTGGCCGTCAGAAAGAGCTGGTGGAGGCGCGCTCGGCCATCCTCTGCCCAGGGGGCTGCTCCCTCGTCCTCCTCTCCAGGCTTGTGGCCCAGTTCCTATCAGGCCGCGGACCGGCACTGGTCCGCGGACCGGGGGTTGGGGACCCCTGTTTTAAGTAATAGAGTCAGAGGTGGGTTCCTACTGGTTCAGCCTGGTTCAGTCGAGTAGGTAGTAACTCGGCCAGACACGTGCCTGAACTGGTTCTATGCTTGCTGGCGCCATCTTGATTTTCTGTTCTGCACATGTGCAGAACAATCCTCATTGGAAAAATGTATTTTTTTTCCTTTTCTAATGTGAGCATGTGCCGACTTTTTAAGGTGTAAATGTGCATGCGCACAAAGCATGTGCAAATTTTTTTGTGCGCTGAACCGGTAGTAATGCCAGCAGGAACCCACCCCCGAATAGAGCTCTGAATGGAGATACGATGAGACATAACATTGGCAAAGAGATTGTCCGTTTGGCAAATCTTGGTATAAATGTTTCCTGTCAATTTTGTTGTTGTTAGTCGCAAAGTCGTTTCTGACCTATCACGACCCCATGGACAATGCCTTCCTGTCCTCTACCATCCTCTGGAGTCCATTTAAGCTCACGCCTGCTGCTTCGGTGACTCCATCCAGCCACCTCATTCTCTGTGGTCCCCTTCTTCTTTTGTCCTCAGTTTTTCTCAGCATTAGGCTCTTCTCCAGTGAGTCCTTCCTTCTCATTAAGTGGCCAAAGTATTTGAGTTTCTTCTTCAGGATCTGGCCTTCTAAAGAGCAGTCAGGGTTGATCTCCACTGGAACTGACCATTTGGATCGTCTTGCAGTCCAAGAGTAAGGTGACCAGATTTTGAAACTTCCAAAGCAGGACACCGTCGACAAGGGGGGGGGGGGTGCACGTGCGCACGCTCCGGCGCGGCATGCACCTGCGCAGAGGCGGCGCCGGTGACCCAGTACCTCTGAGAGCCGCTGGCTCGGGCGGGAAGGTGGCCCGAGCCGGCCGCTTTCAGCTCAGGCCATCACGCCGGCATGATGGGCTGACAGCGGCCGGCTCGGGCCGCCTTCCTCCGCGCCGCCAGCCTGCCACCCACCGCCGCCTTTAAAGAGGGCCCCGCGGGGGGACGCACGCTCCGGCGCGGCACGCGCCTGCGCAGAGGGTGCGCTCCCACCCGCCCCAGCGGGGCCCTCTTTAAAGGCGGTGGCGCTGAGAGCCGCTGGCTCGGGCGGGAAGGGGAAAGGCGGCCCAATCATGCCGGCGTGATCACTGATGGCCCGAGCTGAAAGCGGCCGCCTCGGGCCCTCTGCGCAGGCACGTGACACGCCGGAGCGTGCGCGCCCCCCCTCAGCCCCTCAGCCCGAGCTGCCCGAGCCGGCGCTCAGAGGTGCACGCCTCTGAGCGCGTACAGAGCACCCGCCGCCTGCCCGCAAAAAGCGGGACATTCTGAAGAGGGGGCGGGCCGCAGGACATCTGCTGGTGAACCAGGACTGTCCCGCCAGAAGCGGGACGGATGGTCATCTTATCCAAGAGACTTGCAGGAGTCTTCTCCAGCACCAGAGTACAAAGGCCTCCATTCTTTGGCACTCAGCCTTTCTTATGGTCCAACTTTCACAGCCAAACATTGCAACTGGGGAAACCATAACCTTGACTATACACACTTTGTTGTCAGAGTGATGTCTCTGCTTTTTAGTATGTTGTCTAGATTTGCCATAGCTTTCCTCCCCAGGAGCCAGGGTCTTTTAATTCCTTGGCTGCAGTCCCCATCTGTGGCGATCTTGGAGCCCAGGGAAATAAAATCTGTCACTACTTCCATTTCTTCCCCATCTATTTGCCAGGAATTGACAGGGCCGGATGTCAGGATCTTAGTTTTCTTAATGCTGAGTTTCAAGCCAACTTTTGCACTCTCCTCCTTCACCCGCATCAAGAGGCACTTTAGTTCCTGTCAATAGAGGGTAGCAAAGATCTAATTTACCTCCTTTTGGTTGATTTGCAGAAAAGATAGACAAAAATTACGCTCTAATCTCATTTTACCTAAAAGAACTTTATTTGTGTTTTACTTTGAAGGTGGAGAGTAATAAAACTAACATTAGTAATAATAATATCTATGGTTAAATTCAGAAAATGTGTTACATTGTTGATCCAATAAGCCACAATTAATTAGGTTCACACAAGAGAGTAAACCATAAACCACACTTTGCAATGTAGAATGGCTGGCTTCATATAACATGCAGAGGCAAAATCAAAGAAACCATGTTGCATCTAGTTGGGGCTGTATGCACCAGATCTAAATCATGATTACTTATTTTGAGACAAGGCTATGTGACAAACTGTGTTTTCAGTAAAAGCCCGACTGTATTTGAAGTTCCTGGGAGAGGCTTTTCTCCCAACATCACTTTAGTACAAGGTTGTCCAACCTTGGCAACTTTAAAACTTGTGGACTTCAACTCCCAGGCTGGTTGGGGGATTCTGGGAATTGAAGTCCACAAGTCTTAAAGCTGCTAAGTTTGGACATCCTTGTTTTAGTAGGAATGCAAGAGAAGATCTTGGCAGTTTGTCCTAAAATTAAGGCCATTCTTTATAGTCCGTTAAAACATTCTCCACATTCTCCACTTGTCCTTGAATCAGCCAGAAAACTATCATGATTTTAAAATGTTGGTGTGCTGCTCCCTGCCAATCTTATTCAGATTCTATGTTCTGACTTAGCTGCTGGGTGTATAATGTTCTGGTTTCAGAGGTCAGGGTAGGGTGGGGTCCATTTTAGGGGGTTAAAAATTAAAGGTGGGGGTCAAAACTGCAATCAGTCATAATATAGTGCATCCAGTATGGTATGGTATGCTTGAGCAGAAGTTAGACTAGAAGACCTCCAAGGTCCCTTCCAACTATATTCTGTATTAGGACAGTTGTGACTCCATTTTGATGTTTTTAAAACTCTATGCCCTCTGTGAATGCCAGGTGGGCGGTGCACATTAACCAAAGCCATTGGCTAAACCCTGGGATTTCACTGCTCTCTCACTTTCTCAATGTTACCAGCTAGTGGGAAATTATCTGCCAATCTGTGATAGCAAACGGGCTTCCTAGATAAACTAGATAGATAACAGATAACAGATAACAGATTAACAGAGTTGGAAGGGACCTTGCAGGTCATCTAGTCCAACCCTCTGCCCAAGTAGGAGACTCTACATCTGCCTCTACCTAGGATTGAACTCACAACCTCCTGATTGGGAGGCCACAGCTCCACCTCTAGGCCACAGCAGCAGATGGCCCTGCTCTTTCCCCTGCTAGAAACAAAATGGGGCCAGAGAAAAGTGCCTGGAACCAGATCTAAATGACTAATAGATGACATGGTTAGCCTGTCGCCATGAGTCACCTGTCTGTGGAGAGGCCATCAGCTGTCATCTTAAGAAAAAAGTGTTACTTTAAAACTTTAGCAGAAAAGAGCAATTTATGGTCCGTCTGTTTCAATCATGTATGGAGGACAAGATGAAGATCTAGTGGTTAGAAACCAGAAGGCTGTGAGTTCTAGTCCTGCCTTAGGCATGAAAGCTGATTGGGTGATTTTGGGCCAATCCCCCAGGAGACTGAGAGTTCTAGTCCCGCCTTAGGCATGAAAGCTGATTGGATGACTTTGGGCCAGTCACACTCCCTTGGTCCAACTGACCTCACAGGGTGGTTGTTGTGGGGGGAAATAGGAGCAGGAAGGAGTTCAGTCTTAGGTATGTTAGCTACATGGAGTTATCTATAAAAATAACAAAGGTAGGAAAACAAGCAGAGACACGGAAGAATAGAGAGTTTGCCTGAGTGCATATATATCGTGGTTAAATGCAGTGGGGAAAATAAATTTAAACTCTGAATTCCCTACCCTCTCCTACCAACAGCTGTAGTCTTGTTTTTATATAAGCAAGCAAAGCCTCTGTTACATTTAAAGGTTGCACCACTACAAATTTAATCTGTTTAATATCAGAGTTTTACTGGAGCAAGCATTTTATTTTTTAATTAGTTACGTGATTTAGATCCTTGCTTTCTTGCTCAAGTTTGCATTGCTTGGTTTGGAATGGATGGGTTTTTCATTCATTGGCTTAACAAACCATTTACTTTTATGCATTATCTCATGAATAGGATTAGGTTGGCCTCCCTGACTATCATTTGTTTTGGAAATTCGAGATTATGTTGATTTTATATATCGGTAAAATAAAATACAAAGTCGCTTTCCCTGAGTTATAAGGCTGTTGTTGGAATAAGTCTTCTTTCATTCCGATTACGTTTCTTTCATTCGGAATCATGATGCTCAGTCAGACATGACAGAAGTCTGCCAAACAGTGATGACATTAGAAGTTTCTCTCTGCTTTATAACTTTAGAACACATAATTTACCCAATCTCACTTGCAGCTTGTCCGGGATGTTGATTGAGAATTATGTCTGTCTTTCGATTTAAAAATTTAACATCAAGAATTCCTGGCCACAAGACGTGCCCAAATAATAGGACCAATGAGAAATAAAAACTCACTCCTAAAACATTCAGATGGTTTTGAACATTAAAGAGAAAAAGGGGGTGGAATAACAGCAGAGGAATTTAACAAGCCATGGCTTCCTCTTATTTTTCAACTATAGTGGTCACACACACACACCAGCTTTTTCCTGTGCAGTCTCTCTCTCTCTCTCTCTCTCTCTCTCTCTCTCTCTCTCTCTCTCTCTCTCTCTCTCTCTCTCTCTCTCTCTCAGTGTGTGTGTGTGTGTGTGTGTGTGTGTGTGTGTGTGTGTGTGTGTGAGTGTGTTTCAGGCAAACCCAGCCAGGAAATAAGTTTGTAATCATGTGCTTTGAGCCCAGGCAGTTTGCATGCAGGGGTGGCTGTCTCTCGAGACTCTGAAGTTCTTCCTTGCTGAATACATACGCACCCAAAGCACTTTCGCAAAACCAAGCGTTAGGAAGCCGCATCTGGGATCTTCAAAAGAAAAGATGCACCTTGGACACTTCGGGCCCTGAGCTAGGGGACTAACGTTGATCTGGACCCATCGCCTTTTCACCAAGCACCATGTTTTCAAGGAAGAAGCGTGAACTGATGAAAACACCCTCCATCTCCAAGAAATGCCGAGCGGGGAGCCCTGTGCCCCCAGCCTCCTTGGTAAGTAGGATGCGACCTTTCGGTACCTGGACAGACGAAAATATGGATGCTCTTGTTTTACAACCTGCAGTTTCATAGAAGTTAATTTTGGAGGAGCTGAAAGTTGGGCAGGACTGTATTAGTTCAGGCTGCATGTATTTCATTTGCCTTGAACTGAATGTCTGAATTGGCGATCATAAAGGGACGGTTGTGTTTTCCTTGAAAGGGCATGTGCTTCAATGCAGAAAGTGTCAGTTTATACATAGCGCGGAGCTACGGTTCGTTTGACCACAGTTTATTAAAGAACAGTTGGCTGGGTTGTATAGTTTAGATAGCCTGCTGAACTATAAATCATGATTTCTACATTGCAATGGCACTTTATAAATCCGAGGTTGTGCAAAACATCTGGCTGAACTCCAAGCCATAATTTGGCGTTTCAGCACATGTATTTATGTGCATGCGCATTGGGGACAAAACAACAAAAACATTGGGAATAAGGTATGGTGAGCCTTGCAGAGTGGCAAACAACTCCAGCCGCGAAAATGTCAGAGGTATTTTGCAGAAGAGAAATATTGGGATGGTGATTTACCAAAAAAAGAAAAAGAGAGAGAGAGAGATTAAAATTAACTATATTTTCTATCTATTTTATTTATCCACTTACCTTAGCTTGTCCTTATGAACTTCTGCAGGCGGGTAGGGGTCATGGGGCATATCCAAAAGAAGGAAAAGATAATACAGGTAGTCCTCGACTTACGACCACAATTGAGCCCCAGATTTTTGTTGCTTAAGTGAAACATTTGTCCCCTGAATTTTGCCCCATTTTACGACTTTTTGTGCCACAATTGTTAAGTGAATCACTGCACTTCTTAAGTTAGTAACACGGCTGTTAAGTGAATCTGGCTTCCCCATTGACTTTGCATGTCAGAAGGTCGCAAAAGGGGATCGCATGACCCCGGGACACTGCAACCGTCATAAATGTGAGTCAGTTGCAAAACATCTGAATTTTGATCAGGTGACCATGGGGATGCTGCAACGGTTGTAAGTGTGAAAAACGGTCATAAGTCTCTTTTTTCAGTGCTGTTCACACTTCGAATAGTCACTAAACAAACTGTTTCAAGTCAAGGAACACCTATAATTAAGATTATTGACGTTTGTAAAAGCTGGAAATGAATCTAGCGGTAATTCTGAACGTATTTTTTTCCCATTGAACTGAAAGTGGTTTCAGAAGAATTTCGTTTCCTGTGGTACATTCAAAGTCACTTTGGGGTTTTTAGCAGACCTTTGAGACAATAGCCCAACCTGTTGTACTTGTGTTAGCTGAAGCCACAAAAGGAGAAGGACACCTATAGGGCAGACAGTGGTGCCTTGTTCAAGCAACTCTCTGTTTCTTGGTGAAATAACAGCTTCGCTTTATTGACAGCCCTCGACAAACACAATTAGAATCATCTTCTTTTAATGACCTACCCCAGTGATGGCGAACCTATGGCACGCGTGCCAGAGGTGGCACACAGAGCTCTCTCTGTGGGCACCCCAGCCAAGGTCCATTATATTTCACCCACGGGGAGGAGAGAGAGAGGAAGGGGGAGAGAGAGAGAGAGGGAGGGAGGGAGAGAGAGAGAGAGAGAAAGAAGGAGGGAAGGAAAGAGAGAGGGGGTATAGAGAGAGAAGGAGAGGGGGTGAGGGAACAAAAGAGAAGGGGGGGGAGGAAGGGAAAGAGAGAGAAAGAGAGAGACAGGGAGGGAGCAAAAGAGAGAGAGGAGATAAAGGAAGAGAAAGAGAGAGAGAGAGAGACAGAGAGGGAGGGAAGAGAGAGGGAGGGGGAGGGAGAGAGGGAGCAAAAGAGAGAGTGAGGAGATAAAGGAAGAGAAAGAGAGAGAGACAGAGAGGGGGGGAAGAGAGAGGAGGGAAGAGAGAGAGGGAGGGGGAGGGAGAGAGGGAGCAAAAGAGAGAGTGGGGAGATAAAGGAAGAGAAAGAGAGAGAGACAGAGAGGGAGGGAAGAGAGAGGAGGGAAGAGAGAGGGAGGGGGAGGGAGAGAGGGAGCAAAAGAGAGAGTGAGGAGATAAAGGAAGAGAAAGAGAGAGAGACAGAGAGGGAGGGAAGAGAGAGGAGTGAAGAGAGAGAGGGAGGGGGAGGGAGAGAGGGAGCAAAAGAGAGAGTGGGGAGATAAAGGAAGAGAAAGAGAGAGAGAGAGACAGAGGGAGGGAAGAGAGAGGAGGGAACAGAGAGAGGGAGGGGGCGGGAGAGAGGGAGCAAAAGAGAGGGGAGAAGAGAGAGGGAGCGAAAGAGAAATAATATTTCAAAAGCAGAAAAGTGCATTTATCACGTTTTGCTTAGAACAATTAGCTGCACTCTGCGTTGCTTATCATTATTTTAGGTAGTAAAACCTCATTATTCAGTTTAAATTACTGTGTTGGCACTTTGCGATAAATAAGTGGGTTTTGGTTTGCAGTTTGGGCCCTTGGTCTCCAAAAGGTTCGCCATCACTGACCTACCCCATAATCCCTTGCGGGGGTGGAGTCTGGGCAACTGAATGAAGCTGAGTGCTCACTGGCCAGATGCCCTTCCTGTCACCAATGTGGAGGGTTTTCCCCCCAGCAGATACCATATTCTCGCCCAGAGAGAGAGAAATACCTGCCCCTACCTAGGATTGAACTCACAGTCCCCTGATTGTGAGGTCAGCGTTCCACCATTAGGCCAACCCACCGCTCAAACAAATGCAATTAGAATGAATGCAGCAAAATGTATTTAGGTAGTCCTCAACTTACAACCACAATTGGGAACAGAATTTCTATGGCTAGACAAAGTTAAGTGAGTCATGCCTGATTTTACTAATTTTTTTGCCACATTTGTTAAGCAAGTCACCGCAGTTGTTAAGGTGAATCATGCGGTCATTAAGCAAATCTGGCTTCCTCCATTGACTTAGCTTGTCAGAAGCCGGTGGAAAGGTCACAAATGGTGATCACATGGATACCAAGATGCTACAACCATTGTAAGTACAGCTGGTTGCCAAGAGCACGAATATTTATTACGTGATCCTGGGGAATGTTGCAACAGTTATAAGTGCGAGGACTGGTCGTAAGTCACTTCTTTCAGTCTGTTTTAATTTTGAACGGTTACTACACAAATGATTGTAAGTCAAGTTCTACGTATAAATTGGATAGGAATATGTGAGTGTGAATGAAAATAAAGGAGTGTATTTTGTGTATACAACTTGGGACCAGCCTAACTACCCCATCCATCATAGTTAACCAAGTATTCTCTTCTGTTTTCATACTCTGTAGCAAAGAGAAACTCATAGCCCACCAGATTCTTTGTACGTGGTGAAAATCAGGCAGTTTTTAACTACACATCTGAACTCTAAAGTCAATGTAAAAATGTAAGACTTGCAATAGATTGGATAAAAGGTCTCTCTAGCATCCTGTTTTCCATAGAGGCAAAGCAGATGCTCCAATGGAAAAACTCTTGTCAATGAAGGAAATGGTACTCACTGATAGATTTATTGGGTTCTTCATGTTCTCTGAGCTTGTTCCTCTTCCTGTAGACACTTTATTATCAGGCTAAGTAACAACATCCATGGAGAAGTAAAGCAAATTCAAAGAACACCAAGATTCCACTCTTAGCCACCTATATTCTCCGTTATCAAGAGGTAGAAGTTTGGTGAATAGAGATATGATATCCATGATCAATAACAGTTTATATTCTCTCTCTCTCAGTTACTTCCACTGATTTATCTAATCCTTCCTTCAAAACAACCGTGGCAGTCAGCAACAAACAACTTAAATTACATCCCCTTGTTATCTTTTGGTTTGTCTGCAATAATCTCTCCCCATTCAGTTTCTCTGAATGTTAGTACTGTATTAGCAGGCGAGGAAAACCTACAGAGAGGGACTTCTCCGGGTGCCATCCACTAGTGCAGGGGTCCCCAACCTTTGCAACTTTAAGTCTGAAGGACTTCAGCTCCCAGAATTCTCCAGCCAGCTTTGCTGGCTGGAGAAGTCTGGGAGCTGAAGTCCTTCAGACTTAAAGTTGCAAAGGTTGGGGACCCCTGCACTAGGCAATGCCAGCGGGTGATGCCCAGGGGAAGGGCCTTCTCTGTGCCGGGCCCTACCCTCTGGAACGACCTACCCCCCGAACTTAGATCCATCACGGACCTCCGCTCCTTCCGCCAGCAGTTAAATACTTACCTTTTCCAACAGGCCTTAGTTATTAGAGAAATTTTTATATTGGGTTTTATGGTAATTTTAACAGGAAGATTTTAGCACAGGGTGTTAGATTAATATAGTTTTAAATATTTATGTATTTATTGTGATATATTGTGTTTTTTATATTTCCTGTGCACCACCCCGAGTCCCTTCGGGGAGAGGGGGCGGTTAATAAGTCGAATTAAAGTAAAGTAAAGTACCTTAGATGAATCAATCAATTTGCCTATTGCTTTGACTGCTGATCACAACAAATAAGACAAAAACTACATACAAGTGATCAAACACTAACAACGTTCATTAAAATATGAGGAAATGAGTAAGAATATTAAAATATTATTATTGCAGCAGATAAAACAATAGGAAAACATCAGGAACTTTTGATAAAATTGTATCTCTATTTAGCAAAAGCTTGCTAATGTCCATAGTGATGTTTCCTTGTCTAAATTCATTAAATATTCAATTTTATATAGATCAGGGCAAAAGCAAGAAAGGGTCCAATTTTTTTCCCTCATGCTAAAGGGTAAATAGGGCAGTACAATAAATAACATATAAAATCTTCTATAATTTCCTTGGAAAATGGGCAGATGTGCATTCACTCTACAGCAGTGCTTCTCAAATAGTGGGGCGGGCCCCCCAGGGGGGGTGCGAGGCGCCGTAAAGGGGGGCGCGTTTGACCTCGGCAAAGGATTTAATTTTTTTTAAATTTCTAATGCACTTTAAATCTTTTCTGCTACAGTTAATAAAGCTATTCTTTGTTGTAAATTGATCCACATTTCTTTCTTTTTTTATTCTCTTATACGTTAATAAGGATACAGTGTTATGCAGAGGTGTACTTATAACAATTTTATAGACAAATGATACTATTTACAGTCGCGCGGGGGGCGTGAAATGTTTTCTTCTTCCTAGGGGGGGCATGACAGAAAATAATTGAGAAGCACTGCTCTACAGGGTCTAGCTGTTTTAATTGGGTATTTTAGCATGTTAAGGGGATTTTAGCACAGGCCCAGATTAATTTGTATATTTATTGTATTGTGGTTTTAGTTTTCCCTGTGCACCGCTCCGAGTCCCTACGGGGAGAGGAGTGGTCTATAAATTAAATTATTCTATTCTAAATTAAATTATTCTATTCAATTAGTCCTTGACTTACAACCACAATTCAGCCCAAAATTTATGTTGGTAAGTGAGACATTTGGTGAGTGAATTTTGCCCCATTTTAGGACCTTTCTTGCCGTATTTGCGAATCACTGTAGCTGTCAAATTAGTTACATGGTTGTTAAGTGAATCTGGCTTCCCCATTGACTTTGCTTGTCAGAAGGTCGTACAAGCGGGTCCTATGAACCCAGGATGCTGCAATTGTCATAAATATGAGTCAGTTGTAAAGCAGCTGAATTAAGAAACTGACTTTCTGTAATTGCCAATGCCATTTGCTGGAACTATAAACTTGTCAGTGTATCTTGGAGGGATGGCACTGTAACATGCATCAGATATGGTTCGACTCACCTTAAGCCTTTTCTCTTAAAGGAATTATATCAATTTGTTAACTACTGTGTAACCTAATCTATTTGTGTTATTGTGTGTCCTGACTTCATTCATCGTACAACGATGATGATGATGACAATACACGTGTTGCAGTGGTTTCTGTTTTTTTGTTTTTCTTCTGTGGTTTCAAAAACATTTGACTTGGGGGGGAAAGAAGATGAGATTAATTTGAATTTGAATTTGAATTTATTTATGTTTATATCCCGCCCTTCTCCACAGAGGACCCAGGGCGGCGTACAGGAAATTTAAAAACATACAAAAATACAAAAATAAATACATAATTTAAAATATATATTAAACTATCCTAATCCTATGCTAAAAACCAAATTATTAAAATACCCAATTTAAAACTTTCTAAAAAGATTAAACAAAGTAAAGTTTTATAAATCATATTCTTCTCAGAATTGCCAGATACAAATAGTGGCACCGTTAATAATTAGAAAGAAGAGGGTTTTCGTATTTACATATGCAAAAATGTCATATTTTACTTGCTATTAAAAATGAAGATGGATTACTGTATTTTCTCTCTGGCCATCTCAACCGTTAGATCTTAAACAGCAACATGCTGTTTAAAAAAATAAGTTGATACGGTCTGGAAGAAGCAAGGCATTGTAAATATACAGTATACCATGATTTACCATGAAAATTCACTATCCTTGGATCTGAATTCAGATAATCAGTGATTATCACCTTACAGCGTTTCCAGTGCCAGAATGTTTTCGGTTTTATGCTTTGTAATTAGCCACTGTATTTCACATAGATCTGACTTCTGACTAGGTTGACCGACATTGGTCTTTTTTAAGCTGTGCCTTAAGTGGTGGACTTCAATTCCCATAATACCTAGCAACATAACCATTATCTGTGCTGCTTTAGGATTAGGGGAGTTGAAAAACAAAAAAATTCCAGGGGACTCCAAATTGAGCAGAATGTGTCTAAGCAAAATGCTAGCAGTTCATTGTAGTTTCCTCCCATTCTTTATTTTTCCATTTACAATTCCCTATGTGTCTGTGAGTGTGTGTGTGTGTTTGTGTGTGCATGTAAACACACTCATACTTCTGTCCATGCAAGATAAACCTTGGTGTATCTGCTGAATCAGACTGGCATCTATGTAGTGACTGGAGTTATTGGTTTCCGTCGTACTACAAAACGTATTGTTCGTATTATGTTTCTTTGAAAATGGAGTGTCCTATCTTTGGCTGTTGCAAGAGTGGATGGGTGAGTTAAGAGTTGCACATGCTTCCTTTTATGAGCGGGTGTCTCAGTTTGAAAATGTTGATTCTGTCAGTGGTTGGGGTGTAGCCACAAAAATGTTGAAATGCACAGTATGGAGCAGCTTGGAAATCTACATTTTGAAATAACTGCTTGAAGATAAACTCAGCCGGTGAAGTCTAACTATCCTACTTATCCTGCCAATATTGTAAAAAGTTACCTTTAAAAAATAATAATGGAGAAATAGGGCAGAGTGGAGAACACGAAACAAAACACTAGCAGCTTGTAATCAAGCCGTGTTCTTAAACATACAGTATGTAATGTAGATATATACTACATTTATAATACTTGGAGACCAGCTGTCTGCAAGGAGTATAAATCCTTCCATTCCCCACCATCCAGTCAGAGATGAAGAAGCTTCTTGGATGAGAAGCGAAATGTCTTCAAAGAAAAAACAGAAAGACCAGTTGCTTCTTGAAAAAAAAGCACCTTTGGGACAACCTTGACCTGGATGACTGAGAATCTCCATAGACAGTAAATACATTAAAACTTTATTTTTCATTCAGAACCACTGTTCTGTTGACACAATATTTCATGCAGGAATCTTAGAATCTTCATGGAATGTTGAGTAACTATTAACTCATTGAATGATTATAAGATGTTTCAACAAGGAAAAACAAATATGGTTCATAAAGAAATATTATTGATGTTTCAATGCATTCAGGTAGATATGACAAGGAATCATAGAGAGATGATGGAATTGATACAGGATAAAGGTGTAAGACTAGGAAAACACCAACAAATGAAAATAAAAGATGAACAAAAAATTCAGAAAATAGAGAAGAAACTCAAAGGAACTCAGGAAAGAATAGAGAAAATAAATCCAAAAATGATACAAGTGGACAAAGATATGGTAGAGATAGTAATAATTCTTAAAAAGGAATTGGCAGATTATCCTCCAAGAGTTAAAAATATAGAAGAGAATAAAAAGAAAATTCTCTTTAAAATTTTGAAAGAACTATGGATGGGTTCTCTAGAGATCCAACAACAAGAGATAGATGTTGTGGCAGATGAAATACTTAGATTAAATAAATGTGAGGTAAGGAGTTACAAGATCCCAAGGGAGAAACATGAAAGAGTTATGAAAAAGTCTATAAGAGTTGGAATTCTAAAAATGACAAGAGGTAATGGATAGAGATAGAATACTTCTTATTATGGTAGCTATTTTAGTTAAGAGTTAGAAAAAAAAGATAGAAGTCAGAACATGGAAAAATAGTATTATGTATACTGATAAAGAATAGAATACATTATAATTACTATGTATACACAAATGTTAGAAATTGAAAGATTATGATTATATATATTTGAATAACATTACTATTATTATTCCTGTTTAAAATATATTGACCCAGAGAATACTCTGTTAAAGAAAAAACATAAAACGGTCCTCTTGCCACTCCTGTTCAACACCTATATGAAGCCGCTGGGCGAGATCATCCATGGTTTTGGGGTAGAGTACCACCAGTACGCTGATGACACCCAGTTGTACATCTCTACCCCAAACCACCCCAATGATGCTGTTGTGATATCCCAGTGCCTGGCGGCCGTACGAGCCTGGATGGGGAGTAACAGACTCAGACTCAACCCGTCCAAGACCGAGTGGCTGTGGTTTCCGACATCCCGGTACAGTCAGCTCACTCCAACGCTGACCATTGGGGGCGAGTCATTGGCCCCCGTGGAAAGGGCACGTAACCTAGGCGTCCATGGATGACCATGTGACGGCTGTGTCCAGGGGGGCTTTTTTCCAGCTTCGCCTGGTTCGTCAGCTACGGCCCTTACTTGACCGGGACGCCCTGCGCACAGTCACTCATGCTCTCGTGACATCCCGTCTGGACTATGGAAATGCTCTCTACATGGGGCTCCCCTTGAGGTGCACCCGAAGGCTACAGTTAGTGCAGAACGCGGCCGCACGGGGGATCTTGGGAGCCTCACGGCATTCCCATGTAACACCTCTCCTGTGCGAGCTGCACTGGTTGCCTGTGGTCTTTCGGGTGCGCTTCAAGGTGTTGATCATCATCTTTAAAGCGCTCCATGGCACGGGTCCTAGTTATCTGCGAGACCGCCTCCTACCCCATACATCCCTCCAACCGATCCGCTCCCACAGACAGGGTCTGCTCCGGGTGCCAACGGCCGGGCAATGCCGACTCGCGACACCCAGGGGAAGGCCCTTCTCTGTGGTGGGCCCTGCCCTCTGGAACGATCTACCCCCTGATCTTAGGAATATCACAGACCTCCGCCTCTTCTGTCAACAACTAAAAACGCACTTTTTTCGCTTAGCTGGCCTGGCTTAATCTTCCGAGTCCATCTACTGGTTTTAAATTGAATTAGATTTTATTGGGGTTTTAATTGGTTTTAGCAGAGGTTGGGTTAATTTAATAAGTTTTTAATATTTATGACATATTTATTATCGGTTTTATGTATATGCGTGGTTTTAATTTTTCCTGTGCACCGCCCCAAGTCCCTTTTTGGGAGAGTGGCGCGGTATACAAATTTAATAAAATGAAAAATGAAAATGAAATAAAACTATATAAAAAAACATTTCATGCAGGAATCAAAACTAGACTGAGTAAACCACAAAGGGAACACTTTGTTCAGATTCTAATGCAGAGTATTTCAAATGTGGCAACTTTAAGATATGTGGACTTCAACTCCCAGAATTCCCCAGCCAGCACTGGCTCGGGAATTCTGGGAGATGAAGTCCACACGTCTTAAAGTTGCCAAGGTTGAAAAATATTGCTCTGAGGCCAATATTGGATTTTTTGTTTTTGGTTTTTGCACTGTGCAGAAAAGAGGAAGTTGTCAGATCTAACACATTCTGAACAATTTGTGGTTTCTTTTCTCCGCCTTTTTAGAGCAAGGAAACTGGTAGTAGGCGGGATTTTTTTTTCTATTTCTTTTATTATTATTTTTTTAAAAAACAACAATCCTCCTGCAAGTTTCTCAGAACTAAGATGGGCAAGGAAAAACTGCAGTTCCCGTGTCAGAGATGGGGATATTTTCTTTTAATTGAATAGCTTTGTGGAATATTCTTCTTAGCAGTGTTTTCAAAACCGCTGTGTATTGCCTCCCTTGCAGAAGTTGGGGTGTGGGGGGGGGGGGTTGCCGATTCGGCCCCTCCTGATGCTATGCAATCTGAGGAATGCTTGGCAAGCGGATGAATAGTAAGTCCGCATACAGCCCATATTCTGCTGAACTACGGAAGAAGGGCTCCAAAGCCGGAGGAAACGTTCTAGACTCTGTCTCCTTTCGAGCTAGCGTCTGGCTTAAGGTAGGAATGATTTTCAAAAGAGCCCTGCTTGTATAAGGCAAAGAGGAAGCAAAACTGAGTCCTGTGTGGTGACTCGGCAGGGTTCAGCTCCCATGCTGACATTTGGGTGGAAGTAATTCTTCACATTTCTGCTCCACAGACCTAGCCTGCAAAAATCCAGATGAGCTCTAGAGGTCAGCCAAGGGGCGGTTGTCCATCTCTTTGCTGCCATCCAGAGGTTGCCCGAGTTGTCACAGCCCATATCTGATAGCCTAACTTCCAATAGGAGTCCAGTCCTAAAGGATCCCTTCGTCCGATCCGCTCCCACAGAGAGGGCCTTCTCAGGGTGCCGTCGGCCGGGCAATACCGACTGGCGACACCTAGGGGAAGGGCCTTCTCTGTGGCGGACCCAGCCCTTTGGAACGACCTACCCCCTGAACTTCGCACCATCTCGGACCTCTGCCTCTTCCGCCAGTGTCTAAAGACACATCTCTTTCACCAAGCCGGCCTAGCGTAACCTTCCGCTGGGACTATTTTAGACAGTTTTAATTTGGGGATTTTAATTGGATTTTAGCATAGGATGGGAATTTAATATGTCTTTTAAATTTTGTATTTTGTCATTTCGTATGTTTTTTAAATTCCTGTGCGCCGCCCTGGGTCCTCTCCGGAGAAAGGCGGGGTATAAATTTAACTAAAATAATTATTTTTTAAAAGGATCTCACACGGACTCTTGGTAGCTCACCTGAAACCAGAGGAATTTAACTAATTTATTTGATTTATATCTGCAATAATGATACATCCTTTATTACAGAAAGCCCTCCTTTAAATTTATTTCATTTAATGATTTATTTTCTTGGTTTTACTCTTGAATTTTCCTTTGTAAAGCAAACTTATAAACATAAACAATCAATTTATTTTGAATCCCTATAAATCGCTTTTAGACTTGCCCACTTCTCAGGTTTTCCTTTTTTTCCACCCAATATAATATGAAACTCTTGTGAGCATTTAGGGCAACTGACAAAATAGAGTATAAGAAATGAAGCATAGGAATTAATCCTGAATCGTTTTGAAAAAGCCCTTAAAATCCTCTAACAGTTGAAAACGTGAAGAAAGAGATGTGTCTATACAGATGTTGTAGTTACTGAAAAAGTGGGAGACAAATGAACTTCTTGAGGAGATGGGAAAAGAGAAATCTTTGGCAGATTAATTGGCTGCCAACATCAGAGGAATATCAAAGGAATAAAGCAGCTATTAATTTATTTATTAAATTTATATGCCATCCATCTCAATGTCAAGCAACTCTATCAAGATTCGTTTTGATAAAATGCATCTTTCTAAGACGGGGATTTCCAGAGTTGGCAATTTTAAGACTTCTGGAGAATTCCTCAGTCTGCCATGTTAGCTGGAGAATTCTGGGAGTTGAAGTCCACAAGTTTGGAGACCTCTGTTCTAAGAGATAATGTTCTCCTACTTTGCCAAGTTAAAAAGTTCTATTTAAAAGGCCTTCTCTATGGCGGGCCCAGCCCTCTGGAATGACCTTCCCCCCGAAATTAGAACAACCATGGACCTCCGCTCCTTCCGTCAAAAATTGAAAACACACTTTTTCTGCTTGGCCGGCCTAGGTTAGTCTTCCGTCTTTTGATAGGGTTTTTAGGGGTTTCTAGTGTAATTTAATTTAGGGGATTTTAGCGCAGGGACAATTCTATTTAATTCGTATTTTAACTATTTATCTTTTTATGTATTTTATGTTGGTTTTTAATTTCCCTGTGCACCGCTCCGAGTCCCTCTGGGGAGAGGAGGCGGTAAATAAATAAAATTTATTATTATTATTATTATCTATTTAGATTAACATTGCCTTAGGTTTAATTTATGCATTTGGTGAAGGATAGGACTCATCATGACCAGTGGTGGGATTCAATTTTTTTTAATTAACGGTTCTGTGGGCATAACTTGGTGGGTGTGGCATGGCTTGGTGGGCTTGGCAGGGCAAGGATACTGTAAAATCTCCCTCCCTACTCCAGGGGAAGGTTACTACAAAATCCCCATTTCCTCCCGATCAGCTGTGACTCAGGAGGTAGAGAATAGATGGGGGCAGGGCAAGTCAGAGGTGGTATTTACGAGTTCTCCGAACTACTCAAAAGTTCCGCTACCGGTTTTCAAAAACTGGTCAGAACCTACTGAATACCACCTCTCATCATGACCCCTAAAATGCAGTGCAGAAATCAAGCAAATAAAATATCTTTGTTATATAGAATAGACTGGCTCAGGCCTTAATGGCCCATTGACAAATGGGGGGGGGGGGATGAGTTTCTGCCTCCCTTTTAGGGGAAATATTCTGCCCTTTTAATATTTCCTAAAACATTTCATTTTTCTAGGAGAGGGGTGGGTGCTAACTTCCTACATACTCCCTTGATAGTAATGAATCTGACTTGTGATTTCTCAACCTCAGCAGCTTTAAGATGAGTTAGACTTCAACTCCCAGAATTCCCTAGCCAGAATCTAAGTCCACTCATCTTAAAGTTGCTGGGTTGAGAAATACTGTCCTGTACTGTGACTACACAGGTAGTTAGTTAACAGACTAATAGTAACAGATTAACAGAGTTGGAAGGGGCCTTGCAGGTCATCTAGTCCAACCCCCTGCCCAAACAGGAGACCCAACATCTGCCTCTACCTAGGATTGAACTCACTACCTCCTGATTGGGAGGCCACAGCTCCACCTCCAGGCCACAGCAGCAGATATTTCATGGACATGACTCATAAAGGAGGAGTTTTCATTTCTTTTCCTAGTCCCTCATCCTATTTTTTTGCCTTCAGCTCAGGAATTGCTTAGTTTAGGCATCAGCAAAGGAAGGTGAGAGATTAATGAGGATTAAATGTCTAGCTGGTAGCTAAGACAAATGAGGGAAACAATGACCTAACTGAGGTTAGAGCTAGAAGCTAGAAGCTATCTCACAGCTTTCCAGGATAAATAGGAAGAGCTAGCTTTTTTTAAAGCAGCCACTCTCTCAGGTGTTAATTGAAAAAAGCGGGTCAACCACAGGACATCCAATGTTGGAAGCTGTTGGAAGAAATATCCATCTGGGTTTGGTTCCAAGTGGGGAGAAAGACACTGGAAACATGGAGGCTGCTTGGAAAGATGATTTAATGGTGGACAGGATCACATGGTTTGAGGTCCTGGGGGGAAAAGGGAAGAGATGCTGAGATTGCCTGGGTTTTATGCCCTCTCTGGGCTTTTGAATTTGATCTTGTATTCTGATTGGTGGTCAAACTCCCATGGGGCCATGCAGGGGTAACTTTGTGTCCCAGGCTTGGTTGAGCCTTGCTGGGTGATGATGTAACAAAGGAGCTTTGGGCAATTCCTCCTATGGCTCTGTCTGAAGAAGGTAGATTTTTATTACGTAGAATAGACTGGCCCAGGCCTTAATGGCCCATTGACAAAGGTGGGGGGGGGTGAGTTTCTGCCTCCCTTTTAGGGGAAATATTCTGTCCTTTTAATATTTCCTAAAATATTTCATTTTTCTAGGAGAGGGGAGGACGCTAACTTCCCACAAAGCAAACTAGAACTTGATGGGTTTGGAGGTAAAGACATTCAGGTTATTCTACAGTTGCTTAGAGGCAGTCTTGGCCCACAACATGTTCACTACCAAAAGTACTTTGGAGTGGGTCTTAATTAAGCTCTTTTGGAGCAGGAGTGGGATTCTACCGGTTCGGACTGGTTCAAGTGAACTGGTAGCTCCGAATTACAGCTGGGCCTGTCCACCTGCCCTACGCTATACTCACCTATATTCCCTTTTCTGAAGCCCAGCTAATTGCCATGCCTCAGCTGTTTTGCACCAGGGCTGCTGTAGAAGGTAAGTTTTCAAATGCCTTGCGCGTGTGTGCGTGCATCAGCTAACCGGTTGTTAAACTGGTAGAATCCCACTCCAGTTTTGGTCGCCACGATGTAGAAAAGACATGGAGACTCTAGAAAGAGTGCGGAGAAGAGCAACAAAGATGATTAGGGGACTAGAAACTAAAACATATGAAGAACGGTTGCAGGAACTGGGTATGTCTAGTTTAATGAAAAGAAGGAGCAGGGGAAACATGATAGCAGTCTTCCAATATCTCAGGGGTTGCCACAAAGAAGAGGGAGTCAAACTATTCTCCAAAGCACCTGAGGGCAGAACAAGAAGCAATGGGTGGAAACTAATCAAGGAGAGAAGCAACTGAGGAGAAATTAGAACTGAGGAGAAATTTCCTGACAGACCAATTAATCAGTGGAACAGCTTACCACCAGAAGTTGTGAATGCCCCAACACTGCAAGTCTTTAAGAAGATGTTGGATAGCCATTTGTCTGAAGTGGTATAGGGTTTCCTGCCTAGGCAGGGACCTGGACTAGATGACCTCCAAGGTCCCTTCCAACTCTGCTATTGTATTATATTATATTGATTGATATGTTCCTACATAAGAGGGAATATCTAAAATAATTTGGTTTTGCAGAACTACCAGTGCTATTCCCTAAGAAGAGTTGTGTAGAGAGACATACAAACCCACTTCAAAAATATTAGAAAACAGTATAAATATATATTTAGTTTTGCTGACAATTAGTAGTTTGGATTTTTGCAATCCAAATATGGTAGCTTTATGCAAATGGACTGTATGGAAACAAATCTGGGGAAGTATGTGTCCCTTGAGATGGGATGGGAGATCAGGGGATTCACATCCCCAACATGATCACCCCAGTGGGTGCCAAAAATGTGAGCATGCGTGCCAGCAACCATAACGCAAAGCACGCCCCCACATGTGCATGCGTGCGCATACACCCCATGCTCCTCCCTACGTGTGGCGCACTGCTTGCCTCCAAGCTGAATTTGGTATTTCCTCTGGGGGCTGGGGGAGGCCGTTTTCGTCCTCTCCAGGATCCAGGAAAGTCTCTGGAAGCCGGAAATGGATCATTTCTGAACTTCGATAGATTCATTCGGCCTGTTTTTCTCCCTCCCCAGGCCCCAGAGGCTTTCCTGGAGCCTATAGAGGGTGAAAATGGCCTCCCCCAGCCCCCTAGAAGCCAGAAACAGATAGTTTCCAAATTTCCAGTGTGCCCATTTGGCCCGTTTTTCTCCCTTCCCAAGCTCCGGAGGCTTTCCTGAAGCCAGGGAGGGTGAAAACAGCCTCCCCTGGCCCTCTGGAAGGCCGGAAATCAGCTGTCTGGAGCACGCATGCGGATTGGAGCTGACAGTTCATGTGCCAACAGATAGGGCTCCGCGTGCCACAGGTTCGCCATCACTAAGCCCTTCGTCAGGGGTCTCCAACCTTTGCAACTTTAAGTCTGAAGGACTTCAGCTCGGCTGGAGAATTCTGGGAGCTGAAGTCCTTCAGACTTAAAGTTGCAAAGGTTGGAGACCCCTGCCTTACGTCACTTTTTCCCAACCTCAGCAATGCTAAGATGGATGGACTTCAACTCACAGAATTCCCCAGCTGATTCCATACGTGTTAAAGTTGCTGAGGTTGGGAAACACTGCTTTATGCGGTGTGTTTCTTTCTCTCTGTATGTGTGTGTCCGCCTCCCCAAGTACAAATCAGACAGGAAACCCCACAAGATGAAGTAATTCTACATTATTGAAAGGCTCCATTAAGAGAATCTAAAAATCTAGAGGCAAAAACACCTCACTGTCACTTTTAACTGCTTGACCTGTTAAGGTGGGCCCTTCTTTAAGTTTTTTAAGTTACATGCGAGACCGCCTCCTGCCCCATATATCCCTCAGACCGATACGCTCCCACAGAGAGGGCCTCCTCAGGGTGCCGTCGGCTGGAGAATGCCGACTGGCGACACCCAGGGGAAGAGCCTTCTCTGTGGCGGGACCAGCCCTTTGGAACGACTTACCCCCTGAACTCCGCACCATCTCCGACCTCCGCCTCTTCCGCAAGTGTCTGAAGACACATCTATTCCATCTAGCCGGCCTAGCGTAACCTCCTTATCTCCTTATTCTTATCTGGTTTACCCTGCAAGGCTCATCAGTTGCTTTTATATGGAAAACAGGGTATCTGCAGGCACTCAGAAAAGTCAAGATAATGGCTGCGCCCCTTTCTATGTGCACCCCAGTTGCAATATCCTAGCCACCATCCTGACTTTTTTAACCCACCCATGTTGTTAAGCAAGACATTTGTTAAGTGATTTTTTGTCGCACGTTAGGACCTTTGTTGCCACAGTTGTTAAGTGAATCACTGCAGCTTTTACCTTAGTCATACCGTTGTTAAATGAATCTGGCTTCCCCACTGACTTTGTCAAAAGGACCCAGGGATGCTACAACCCTCATAAATACGAGTCAGTTGCCAAGCTTCTGAATTTTGATCACATGACCACGGGGATGCGGCAACGGTCGTAAGTGTGGGAAATGGTCATTAGTCCCTTTTACAGGGCTGTTGTAATGCCTAACAGTTATTAAATGAACAGTTATAAGTCAAGAACTACCTGTATTGACAGAATCTTGCAAGTATGAAAGCACAAGCTCTCTTCTTCCCCCCCACCCCAAATTTCCTATAACCTGAGAAACTAGGGAGAGTCTCTTCTCCCATCCACTATCGGTTGTGGGCTATGCTGTCTCTTATCTGACCATTCCCTTCTCTGTTCTCCCAAGGTCTTTTCCACACACATTACACAGCCTGACAAAATTTTGTGGTAATCCCCTGGTTTTGCAAGGTGTATTTGGGCAGGGACTTCTTGTGAAACATCTCTGGACTTGCTCAATTGTATTAATGTCCGATAAACAGTGTGGATTCTAGGCAGATGAGCTGTATTCGATAATTGGTCTAGCAAAGGTTTTGTATGCCCTAGTTAGCAATACAATATTACCGGAGGAGAAGTTTCGTACAATTAGGTTAACAACTCTTAATGCTTTTCTGGTGATGCTGTTACAGTGTGCTCTAATGCTTAAATCATTTGATATTAGTTGTTAGGTGATATCTCCATTGGGAGACAGCAGAGGGTGTGCAGCGGAGTATGCAGCTTGAAGAATGTTGCTAATGTACACACAATTAGTATACCAGACACTGTTTAAGTTAAATAAAATAGCTTTTACTGAAGTTGTAAAAACTACTAAACTAAACTACTGCTCAACAAGCAGTGATGTTAAACGAGTCAAAAACAAAGTCTCAACAAATATCAAATCGCTTACACAATCTTCCGTCGTCTTCTTCAGTAATTCACAGTTCACGACACAATTCAGTTATCAAACAGCAAGTCCAGCAAAGAGAGAGATATGCACTCTCCTGGCTTCCTCTGATAGTTAGAGATAATTGCACTTACTAATTGCACTCTAACATTCCAACTTCCTTAAAGTTACAACGACCATATATCATTATGGTACTATATATTGTCTACCCAACTCTAGGAGTCTACTCCTAACATTAGTACTCCAAGGGCCTTGACAGAGTGAGGTTCGTCTACGAGGTCGTATCCGCCTAGCTTGTATTTGCTGTTCTGATTTTTTTTTTTTTAACCAATGTGTAGGACAGACCATTTGTTGGTTGAGATTTGGAGTTGACACTTTTTTGATCTTTCAGACACAAAGTCAAGGTCGCTGTGAAGGGCAGTAGCATTGTCGGTGGTGTTGCCCCTCTATTTGGGAATTGATGCCCTCTCAAAACCAGATTACCGCCCTCATTATAGTCATTCCAAATATGAAAAATATTCTCAAAGGCATGGCAGGACTGGTGTGATTGTCTCATTTATTACTCATTCTTGTTTTGTCTATTTTGCTTTTATCCCACTATCATTTGCATTTTAGCTACCGAGAATCTGTGTAGGTTGTGACAGCATACCATTACATTAAATCAGGGGTGTCCAACCTTGGCAATTTTAAGACTTGTGGACTTCAGCTCCCAGAATTCCCTAGCCATGATGGCTGGCTGGGGAATTCCAGGAGTTGAAGTCCACAGGTCTCAAAAGTTGCCAAGGTTGGACACCCCTGTATTAAATAAATATTTATGCTTTGGGCTTTAAAGTCTGAAAAGAAAAATGCAAAAATAAGAAGTGGGAAAAGAGAAGAGGAGAAAACAGACTTGACCCCAGTTCTTAAAGTTATACTATAATCGAGCGACGAAAAGTTTCAGCAACGCAACAAGGTGGGTTTGAACACATCTTGACGCTGCATTTGATTAAATGTTCATTTTCACCATTATGCAAAGTCACATGGTGGCTTATTTCCTTTGGGCTTTGAAGTTGTGTGAGATTAGCATCTGTGGGTTGGTGCCCATGGTACATGATTTGCTTATTAAATGTATACACTGCCCATCTCACCATTCAGGGCGACATCAAAGTTTTGCATTTGAGCCAACGCAACTATTAGTAGCTTATTCCATAAACCTCGTGTCACATGGTCCAAAATGTGTGAAGCCCATCAGGCAGTGATTTTATAGCTTTGCAAAAGGAGTGAAGGGGGGGAAGGGTGTGTGTGGTTTCTCAGTGGGTGACGAAAATGCCCATGTCTGCTGTTTACTCTCTGCAATACGCTTGAGCAATTGTAGTTGAGGTTCTCCACCCATTTCTGAGTTGCTGAAAACAGTGCGGTGCTGGTGTGACATTGTCTCTCCGTTCTGATGATCCTCCTCCTGCCCCTGTTCTTTCTGTCCTTAGTCATTATAGACCCCTGAACTTAAAACAAAACAAAATATAGAAACATAGAATCATAGTGCTGGGAAGGACCTTCAAGGTCTTCTAGTCCAACCCTCCTGCTTAAGGCAGAAGTAAGTCCACCCATCTTCACCCAGCTATCTATGGATTTCTGGGAGTTGAAGTCCACCCATCTTAATGTGGCCAAGATTGAGAATCACTGATGACATGTTTGCCCATGTGACAATAACAATAGCAGTAGCAATAGCGCTTAGACTTATATTCCGCTTCACAGTGCTTTTACAGACCTCTCTAAGCTGTTTATAGAGTCAGCCTATTGCCCCCAACAATTTGGGTCTTCATTTTACCCACCTTGGAAGGATGGAAGGCTGAGTCAACCTTGAACCTGGTGAGATTCGATCTGCCAAACGGCTGGCAGATGGTGATCAGCAGAAGTAGCCTGCAGTTTCGCACTTTAACCACTGTGCAGGACTATAAATTCCTAGGCATAACCAAAGCCCCCTGGCTTTAAACAAAACAAAACAATTTAAAATACAGTAATAATAGTCTGTTCTAAGTCTAAGTCTGTTCATATATACAAAGTCCGGATTTGCACAATGCCCTGAACCACAAACCTGCCAATTGCTTTCAGAGATGGCTGTTGTGCATATCTAGTCTAAGTGATTGTTTAATGGTCCTGCATGTTGTGAAAACCCACAAATTGCTTAATCGGATGAAGCATTGTTTCATGTAAAAGGTGAAATGTAAACTCACAACCAAAGGTTTCCAGGAAGGCCAACTAAAAAATTTCTTCCATATTCTGGTACATCAAAGCAGAAATCTTGGGTTGAATGCTGGGATTTCAAATGATACAAACGTTCGGGATGAGTTTGCACAACGAAATAAACATCCTACCTATATAAAGAAGACGCAATTGCTTAATAGTGTAAAATGCTTTGCCTTTTGAAAATGCTATGGTAGTTTCCAAGTAGGATGACAGCTGGTTTTTTCACTGTATGATGCATCACAATATAGCTGGCCCGTTTTCCTGTAAACTAACCTATTTTGAGAATGTTGTCTTAATATTGTTAAAGTTCAACAGCACTGTGCTGTTTGTCATATCCACCCGTAGAAGTGGAACAGGTATTAGCCAAAAGTGCCTCTATCTACATTCACCCTGGAAGCACCATAGAGCAGGGGTGTCAAACTTGATTTCATTGAGGGCCATATCAGAGTTGTGTTTGACCTTGGGGGGCAGGGGTGGGCGTGGCCAAGATGGGGCATGGCCAACTCGACATCACTCATGTTAGGGGCACTTGTGGTGGCCCGAGTGCTCTGCCAGTGAAAACAGGCTCCGAGATCCGTTTTCACCTGTGACAGCCTCCTGCAACCCTCTGCCAGCAAAAATGGAGCTTGGGAGGGCCGCACGCAGCCTTCCTGACAGTGGTGGGTTTCAAAATTTTTTAGAACCTACTCTGTAGGTGTGGCCTATTTTGTGGGCGTGGCTTGGCAGTCATGTGACAGGGTGGGAGTGGCGAATGTGGTGAAACTCATTTAACAACGCTCTTGCTTAGCAACCAAAATTTTGGACTCAATTGTGATGATAAATTCTTTCTTTCTTTCTTTCTTTCTTTCTTTCTTTCTTTCTTTCTTTCTTTCTTTCTTTCTTTCTTTTTTCCTTCCTTCCTTCCTTCCTTCCTTCCTTCCTTCCTTCCTTCTTTCCTTTCCTTTCCTTTCCTTTCCTTCCCGTTGGGTCACTGGCAGCGGCGGGCCAGATTTACTTCCAGGTACACCGGTGGAACCCCCTCTCACCGGTTCTCTAAATTTCACCAACCGGTTCTCGCAAGTAGGTGCGAGCCTGCAGAAACCCACCACTGCTTCCTGAGTTCTGTTTTTTGCTGGCAGAGGCACTGCAGGCTGGTCCTTCACTGTTTTCAGGGCCTCCCCGCAGGCCAGATCTAAGCATCCTGCGGCTGGATCTAGTCCCCAGGCCTTGAGTTTGACACCCCTGCCATAGAGTGATCTGCAATAAATCGCAGCATTAAGGAGGAAGATTCTAGGGTATTGATCACCCAACTAAATGGTCCCATAGATTACAACGGATCAGATATTCCAAAACAATTAAGAACCTCTGTTTTCCCTGCCTACCCAAAATTGGAAAATACGAAAAGCATATTATTATTTTTATGCAAGCCTTCTTCTAGTTCTTTTGCCATGATTCTTGAAAATAAGATTTGATTTCATTGTGAGTTCCATTGTCTTTGGGTTTGGTGCTTACTTCCCAGAAAGTCTACCTAGAATAATTTCTAAGATTATCTGCAGTATTTATTTATTTAGAGCAGGGATCCCCAACCCCCGGTCTGTGGACCGGTCCGCGGCAAGCAAGCAGTCCACACAAATAAGCAAAGCCCCATCTGTGGGAGGCAGGCAGCACGCGAAACTACACCTCCTCTGGTCCACGGAAGAAACCCTCTCTCCAAGGAACTGGTCCCTGGTGCCCAAAAGGTTGGAGTGGCTGATTTAGAGTATGGCAAAAGAAATGTTAAAAAGCACATCAGAGTTACATTCTCAGTGAGCAAATATGAGACTAGTTATTCTATTTATAAATTCAAAGGTAAACTATTTATATAGTCAAACCATGATGGATGCCTATGGAAAATCTCTGGGATTTCCCAAACATGCTCTGAAAAGGCCCGGTTGCACAATTCGCTGCGTTGTCTGCTTTGAAGCACCGCAGCTACATTTTCAAAGAGAAGAGCTTTCCCCATTTATGGAGGAGGTGAGTGCACTTGCCATGCTGAGTACAGGTAGTAGTCCTTGACTTACAATAGTTCATTTAATAATGACCTTTCAAAGTTCAACGGCACTGAAAAAAAGGGACTTCTTATGACCATTCTTCACAGGTATGAACTTGGCAGCATCCCCATAATCATGGGATCAAAATGCCATGGCCTTCAAAAAGCTTGGCCACTGGTTCATATTTGTGACCGTTGCTGTGTCCCAAGGCCATATAGTGTGACCTTTTGTGACCTTTTGACAAGCAAAGTCAACGGGGAAGCCAGATTCACTTAGCAACTGGGTTACTAACTTATCAACGGCAGCGATGCACTTAACAACTGTGGCAAGAAAGGTTGTAAAATGGGGCAAAACTCAGTTAACAAATGTCTCGCTTAACAACAGAAACTTGGGCTCCATTGTGGTCGCATGTCGAGGATTACCTGTACTAATTCTATCTGCAGTACTGGAAGTTAATTGTTTGTGGCAGTGATCTACTCCTTTAACAGATTAACAAGAGTTGGAAGGGACCTTGCAGGTCATCTAGTCCAACCCCCTGCCCAAGCAGGAGACCCTACATCTACCTCTACCTAGCATCGAACTCACAACCTCCTGCTTGGGAGGCAAGAGCTCCACCTCTAGGTCACAGCAGCTTCCCAACTTCTCTCTTTCCTTTTTTGCTGATATTAATACAGGTGGTCCTCGACTTACAACAATTCATTTAGTAACCATTCAAAGTCACAATAGCACTGAAAAAAGGAATTTATGATTGTTTTTCACACTTATGACCATTGCACCATCCCCAGGGTCAAATGATTAAACTTCAGACACTTGGCAGCTGGCATACATATACATATACATACATACATACATACATACATACATACATACATACATACATACATACATACATACAATTATGACGTTTGCACTTTCCTGTGGTCATGTGATTACCATTTGAGCCACGGTGGCGCAGTGGTTAGATGCAGTAGTGCAGGTTAAATCTGCCACTTGCTAGCAGTTCAATTCTGAGCGGCTTAAGGTTGACTCAGCCTTCCATCCTTCCGAGGTCGGTAAAATGAGGACCCAAGTTGTTGGGGGCAATAGGCTGACTCTGTAAACCTCTTGGAGAGGACTGTAAAAGAACTATGAACAAGCGGTATATAAGTGCCATTGTTTTTTGTAACTTTCCCAGCCAGCATCTGCCAAGCAAGGTCAATGGTGGAAGCCAGATTCGCTTAAAGTCTCCATGATTCACTTAAGAACTGCAGTGATTTGCTCAGCAACTATAGCCAAAAGGTCATAAAATGAGGCACAACTCATTTAACAACTGCCTTGCTTAGCAACAGAAATGTTGGGGTCAGTTGGGGTTGTAACTCAAAGACGACCTGTAAATCTGCGTTGAAATAATCATGGTGTAACTCCGGTCTACAGTTGCATAATGATTGTCTTGTTCATTGCTTTATTGGTATGTACACATCTAACCTTCCACATCAATAAAATGCAGCGTTCCAAATGCATATTTGCAGTCTCTGCTTGGTTGCAGTTTCAAAGAGAACCTTGATGCAATCCCTAATGATATGTCAGGTATGAAAGATCAGGTCCACACATGAAGATCCAATTAAACTGATTTATTGCTAATTATACCTCAGCACAGATGTTTTTTGGAACTAACAGCTCCTGCCTCAGGAGTGTCAAACTCAAGGCCTGGGGCCTGCATCCGGCCCACGCGATGCTTAGATCTGACCTGGGGCCCGCCCTGGAAGCAGTGAAGGATCGGCCTGTGGTGCCTTGGCTAGCGAAAAGGGCCTGTGGTGCCTCGGCCAGCGCAGTTTGGGAGAGCTGCGTGTGGCCCTCCTGAGCTCTGTTTTCACATGAGTGATGTCGAGCTGGCCATGTTCAACCCGGCCCCCAAGGTCAAACACAACCCTGATGCGGCCCTCAATGAAATGCCGAGGCCACTGCCTGAAAACCCGTTATAATGATGCCTGCTCCTTGACCTCAGGCTGTAGACCCTCCTCAAGTGCTCCAGCATATTATCAGAGGTGTGCAAGGCAGATACTAGGGCCTCAGTTCTAGGTGGTAGAAACCCTGGGCTATGTCCTTGTCCTCTCATCAGAGATGGGCACTGGGCCTGAAGTAGAAGATGCCCATTATGTATTACCTTGATACCTTGCTCAATAGCAGTAACTGTGAGAGGGATCTTGGAGTTCTAGTAGACAACCACTTAAATATGAGCCAGCAGTGTGCAGCAGCTGCCAAAAAAGCCAACACAGTTCTAGGCTGCATAAACAGAGGGATAGAATCAAGATCACGTGAAGTGTTAATACCACTTTATAATGCCTTGGGAAGGCCACACTTGGAATACTGCATTCAGTTTTGGTCACCATGATGTAGAAAAGATGTGGAGACTCTAGAAAGAGTGCAGAGAAGAGCAACAAAGATGATGAGGGGACTGGAGGCTAAAACATATGAAGAACGGTTGCAGGAACTGGGTATGTCTAGTTTAATGAAAAGAAGGACCAGGGGAGACATGATAGCAGTGTTCCAATATCTCAGGGGCTGCTACAAAGAAGAGGGAGTCAAACTATTCTCCAAAGCACCTGAGGGCAGAACAAGAAGCAATGGGTGGAAACTAATCAAGGAGAGAAGCAACTTAGAACTAAGGAGAAATTTCCTGACAGTTAGAACAATTAATCAGTGGAACAGCTTCCCTCCAGAAGTTGTGAATGCCCCAACATTGGAAGTCTTCAAGAAGATGTTGGATAGCCATTTGTCTGAAATGGTATAGGGTTTCCTGCCTAGGCAGGGAGTTGGACTAGATGACCTCCATTGTCCCTTCCAACTCTGCTATTGTATTGTATTGTATTAATCAGATCAGGAAAGATCTTTGGTGTGGGCACTGCCTCTACCTCCACGGCTCTCGCCTCCCAATCAGGAGGTTGTGGGTTCAATCCTAGGTAGAGGCAGATGTAGGGTCTCCTGCTTGGGCAGGGGGTTGGACTAGATGACCTGCGAGGTCCCTTCCAACTCTGTTAATCTGTTAAACCCCTGTCCTGCCTAGAGTTAGATAAGAGTCCATGGAATTCAAGGAAGTTGGGCTTGATCTGCTTGTGACTACCTAGGGATTTTAGGATGATTCTTCTTTTAACGCTGCACCCACCCCACCCCAATTCTGCCACTCCTTCTCCTACACCATCCTCCACTTCTACTCTCAATAATCAATATCGTTTTGATTCTTCTCCCAGGAGCTTCCACGGCGAGATGGCCTGGAAGTATCAACTTCCAGCCTGGTGGATTTGTCTTCATCAGCCACCGCGTCTACGCTGAAGCGTCCCACAAGTCTCAGCCGCCACGCCAGTGCAGCAGGATTCCCTCTGTCCCCTGCTATTCCCAGAGGTCTTGCCAAAGGTCACAAGCCCCACAGTGCCTACAGCCCCAATGAAATCAGTGAAGGGAGCCTAGCAGAAGCAGAGGACATTACACAACTGCTCGCTGACGTGGCTTGTTTTGCAGAGCGCCTGGAGAAGCTGAAGGATGTTGTATTGCAGGAGGGTGAGTAATATTGCACGCGCATGTACAATAACCATGAGGGAGGGACTGACCCCATGACTGGACACTCCATGAGGGTCTGAGAGCAGCTGCTATAACTTTCAGTTAATTACCATTTTGCTTCCTCCCAACACATATATTTTGCTGCCAATGCACCCAACAGCCTTGTTCAAATTGGTGTCTCCAATTTGCTTCCCGAATTCCCCACATATGCAACAGAAAGTCCCTATATTTTTATGTATTTGGATCCAGCCTTTATTATTTTTAGAAATAATTCAAGGTGGTGAACATACCTAAATAACCCTTCCTATTTTCCTCACAACAATAACTCTGTGAGGTGAATTGGCTGAGAGAGCTCGACTGGCCCAAAGTCTCCTGGTGATTGGCCCAAAGTTGCCCAGCTGGCTTTCATGCCTAGGACTAGAACTTTTAGTCTCCTGGTGATTGGCTCAAAGTCACCCAGTTGACTTTCATGCTTAGGACTAGAACTTTCAGTCTCCTCGTGATTGGCTCAAAGTCACCCAGTTGACTTTCATGCCTAGGACTAGAACTTTCAGTCTCCTCGTGATTGGCTCAAAGTCACCCAGCTGGCTTTCATGCCTAGGACTAGAACTTTCAGTCTCCTGGTGATTTGCCTAAAGCAGAGGTTCCCAAACTTGGCAACTTTAAGACTTGTGGACGTCAACTCCCAGAATTCTGGGAGCAGAGCAGAGCTGGCTGGAGAATTCTGGGAGTTGAAGTCCACAAGTCTTAAAGTTGCCAAGTTTGGGAACCTCTGGCCTAAAGTCACCCAGCTGACATTCATGCATAGGACTAGAACTTTCAGTCTCCTGGTGATTGGCTCAAAGTCACCCAGTTGACTTTCATGCTTAGGACTAGAACTTTCAGTCTCCTGGTGCTTGGCCCCAAGTCGCCCAGCTGGCTTTCATGCCTAGGACTAGAACTTCAAGTCTCCTGGTGATTGGCCCAAAGTCTCCCAGCTGCTTTCAGGCCTAATATATGCAACATATTCATCACATAGAATATGCATCATATTCTATACAAAATGGAGAGTTTAAGCAAGCACGCATAAGGAGATAGTTCTATACACTTCTCTATAATCATTGCAATAACTTGGCAATAACTCTGCAAGTATCCGCACTTTGCAAGGGGCAGTCAAAGAGTTTTCCCCTTGCCTAAACTATTTCTAAGGCTCTTGCAGCAGAGCGCAAGACGTTTACACTCTGCTTTTACAAGCAGTCTAATTCATCGAATGCAGAGCATCTACCTTACAAAAATTCTGCCTTTCATATCGGGGTGGAGGCCCCGGGAATATCGCTTCACGAGGAAAAGCCTTTATGATGGATGACATCAGCTGATTTCACAATGGTATGCTTAGCCATGCTCCCAAATCAGTTGACATGTCAAAGCAGGCAGAAGGATGGGAAAATGCCATTTCCTGCCTTTTCTGCCTTTTCATTTGTCTGCCTTTCCTGTTTACGGGACGCCGTGACAGCTGGCAGCGCCCTGATAAGTCTTCCATGGGTGCACCAGCGCTTGGGTTATTCTGTCCACCTCTCCTTAGACTTTGTGGAGATGGATTCTAGGCTAAAAGGATAGCCAAACACTGCCAAAGGGAGAGTAATGGCGAGGACCAGAGCCATGGATTAGGCTAATTAAATTAACCATAGCCAACCGTATTGTGCAAACCAGCTGCAGGCCTTAGTCTAATACCCATTGACCCCATTTGGGGTGCTTCATACCACCTTCTTTGCATTCAACTCAAACATACACTTCCTCAGAGTTGTACAGATGGGGGAGTACAAAATGCTTTTGCAAGTTTAAAGCAGAAGCAGGATGTGCCGTAGAACCCTCCCCTCCTTTACCCTACCATCCCTGGGGTCATTTTAAAATTTGCATTTTTAAAAATATGCTTTGTTTCTTACAATGAGGAAGATGGGAAGAGGAGAGGAGAGGAGGGGGTAGGGTAGAAGGAAGGAGGGAGGGAGGGAGGGTTAGGGTTTAACATAGATTTAAGATCTGAAATATTCCAGTTTGGCATTTTACCAGAAACTTATAATAAAGAAAATGCATACATGATGATTCATCTTATAACAGCAGCTAGGATTGCATTTCCACAAAATTGGGAAAGCAAAGAGATTCCTACAGAGGAGAACGCAATTAGAAAAATATTAGAATGTGCAGAAATGAACAGATTAACACTGGCAATTAAAGAGAAAGAAGAAACAGATTATTACACTATATGCGAAGCATTTTATCGATGGTTGGAGAATAAACATAAAAATTAGAAGTAAAATTAGCTGCGTTAAAATGCATTAATTGGAGTTGGCATAACTAATAGAGTTAAATAAATTAAGAAGAGGATTGTTATAATATCAAACATGTACGATATCAGCATTAAGTTGGAATAGTTAAATAATGAACATGATTGCAAAGCTTAACTATTGTGGCACAAAATATTTATATCCATATGACACACTGTGTAATGGACTGTTTGTATCAAGATAAAATAAAAACTTTTTAAAAAAGGAGGGAGGGAGGATAACCAGAGGTCTTACAATTCCTACCCATCTCAGCCTATAAGGCCACCATCAGGATATTGTGGGAAGTTTACTCCAAAGTATTGGGTGGATACTAAAACAAAAGTAAAGGTAATCCTCAGCTTATGGTCATAGTTGGGACCAGACTTTCTGTTACAAAGTAAGTTACAAGTGAGTTGTGCCTGATTTTATGTCTTTTTTCGTAAAACGAATCACTGTAGTTGCGAAGTTTTAAAAAGTGACTTATGACCATTTTTCACCCTTACAACCATTACAGCAGGGGTCTCCAACCTTTGCAACTTTAAGTCTGAAGGACTTCAGCTCCCAACTTTGCTGGCTGGAGAATTCTGGGAGCTGAAGTCCTTCAGACTTAAAGTTGCAAAGGTTGGAGACCCCTGTTTTAAGTTATAACACAGAATAACAGGGTTGGAAGGACTTTGGAGGTCTTCTAGTCCAACCCCCTGCTCAAGCTGGAGACCCTACACTATTCCAGACAAATTGTTGTCTAATCACGTCTTAAAAACCATTGAAGCATTCACAACTTCTGAAAGCAAGCATTTCCACTGATTAATACTGTCAGGAAATTTCTCCTTAATTCTAGGTTGGATTTCTCATTAATGACCTTCCACCTGCTTTCATGAGCTACTTTTTAATAAAAAATTGTTAGTTGGAAACGATGCTTCCAGACTTTTGATTTTATGTCACTATAAACCAATGTTTCTCAATCCTGGCAACTTTAAGATGTGTGGACTTCAACACTCAGAATTCCCCAGCCCAACAGGGAACCATAGACTGACCCAGGGGTGGGCAAACTTTGCAACTTTAAGTCTGAAGGACTTCAGCTCCCAGAATTCTCCAGCCAGCAAAGCTGGCTGGAGAAGTCTGGGAGCTGAAGTCCTTCAGAGCTGGCTGGAGAAGTCTGGGAGCTGAAGTCCTTCAGAGCTGGCTGGAAAAGTCTGGGAGCTGAAGTCCTTCAGAGCTGGCTGGAGAAGTCTGGGAGCTGAAGTCCTTCAGACTTAAAGTTGCAAAGTTTGCCCACTCCTGGACTAACCCAACTCTCCTCCTACAATGCCAGCTCAGTGTAGTAGTCGTCACTGATAAGCTAAACCTGTAAACCCCTGCATTACAGCATCTCCATGGTCACATGATCAAAGTTCAGATGCTTGGTGATTGATTCATATTTATGATGGTTGGAATGTCCCGGGATCGTGTGAGTCCCTTTTGCAATCTTCTTACAAGCAAAGTCAATGGGGAAGTCAGATTCACTTAACAACTCTGTTACTAACTTAACAACCACGGTGATTCAGTTAACAACTGAGGCATGAAAGGTCATTAAAAAGGGGCAAAATCCACTAAATAAATATTTTGCTTAGCATCATTGAGCTTTGGACTCAGTTGTGATTGCATGTCAAGGGCTACCTGCATTAATAACCAATATCTCAGGAAGGATGCAAATTTTAATGGATAAACTTTTAGAAGACAATGAGAACAAAATTGTAAAAATTATATCTGACATGAGAATTTAAAGGTATGGAAGATAACAAAAAATTGAAATTACTAAAATAGGACAATTTAAAAAAAAGCTTCTGGATATAGAACAACCAAGACAAAAAATGCTAGACAATGTCTCTTCAAGGGATTTAAGGCTGTTGAAAGCTTTGAAGGATCTTTTAAATGCCAAAGAATCAAGTAAGTTCAAATCCTGCAATGTCATTGGAATGATTTAATTGGGTAGTGCAAAAAAGAAGGACTATAAAGTTGGACTATTTGACCAAGGAGAAACTATTTGTTTGATATTTCTGGTGATTCCTAATGGATTCTTTTTTTGCCGAACCAGGATAGAATAGTTGACAGTTTCTGGATTGAGTATAGATAAAAGTGACAAATTAAAATTATTTTAATTTAAGGGTAGAAGCCACTATTTACTATTGTATATGTTGTCTTTTTCTTTTATCTTCCACTTTATTCTTTTTTTTGCATCTTCTGAACTTTTCTTTTTTCTTCTTGTTCATTTTTAATTCGTTTTTACAGGTAATCCCCTATTTACGATTGTAATGGAGTTTACCCATTGTATGTCTAGTTTAATGAAAAGAAGGACTAGGGGAGACATGATAGCAGTCTTCCAATATCTCAGAGGTTGCCACAAAGAAGAGGGAGTCAAGCTATTCTCCAAAGCACCTGAGGGCAGAACAAGAAGCAATGGGTGGAAACTAATCAAGGAGAGAAGCAATTTAGAACTGAGGAGAAATTTCCTGACAGTTAGAACAATCAATCAGTGGAACAGCTTCCCTCCAGAAGTTGTGAATGCTCCAACACTGCAAGTCTTCAAGAAGATGTTGGATAGCCATTTGTCTGAAACGGTATAGGGCTTCCTGCCTAGGCAGGGGGTTGGACTAGATGACCTCCAAGGTCCCTTCCAACTCTGCTATTGTATTGTATTGCATTGTATTGTATTGTATTGTATTGCATTGTATTGTATTACCCATGAGGGTCATAAACTCTGTTGGTGGCAAAAATCACAGGAAGGAGTTGAATTTTGTGGTGGTCATTAAGTGAATCACCATAGATAAGTGAATCCACAGTTAAAGTGAACGTTGTGGCTGTTACGCGAATTCAATTTCTGTAATGGGCATACCAGGTTGACTCAGCTTTCCATCCTTCCGAGGTGGGTAAAATGAGGACCCAGATTGTTGGGGGCAATTGGCTGACTCTGTAAACCGCTTAGAGAGGCCTGTAAAACAGTGTGAAGCGGTATCTAAGTCTAAGTGCTATTGCTATTTTTTTGCTGGAAACCAGAAGTACATACTAGTTTCTAGTAAAAAAAAAACCCATTCTAACTTGGCTAACAAGACCACGAGACGTTGCAAAGAGCTGTAAATGAGGCCAGTTGCTGAGTGCCCCAAACATGATCATGTGACCTCGGGCAATCGGTGGCTATCAGAACTTTGAATCTGAGTCATAAGTCCTTTTTTGAGAGTGTATCATAACTTCAAACAGTCACTAAGCAATTGAGTTTGAGTTTATTGGTTTTTTATACCGCCCTACTCCCAAAGGACTCAGGGCGGTGTACAGCCAGAATAAAAACAAATATATAAAAGTTAAACAAGTTTTTAAAAGACATATTAAACTTTGGCCTAAAAGTGAAAAAAACCCAACCAACCCTGATTTAAATTAATAAAAATTCGTATTTAAAAATCATGTTTTATGCCAGCCCGGCTTGTTGGAAGAAAAAGGTTTTGAGAGCACGGCAGAAGGTGCGTAAGTCAGGGATAGCTCTTAATTCCGGGGGCAATTTGTTCCAGAGGACAGGTGCTCCCACGGAGAAGGCTCTCCCCCTGGGTGTCACCAGTCGACATTGTCTAGCCGACGGCACCATGAGGAGACCCTCTCTATGGGAGCGTACTGGCCGGTGGGAGGCTCTCAGTGGCAGAAGGCGATCTTGTAGGTACCCAGGTCCTAAGCCATGGAGCGTTTTAAAGATGGTAACCAACACCTTGAATCGCACCCGGAAAACCACCGGAAGCCAGTGCAGCTTGTGCAGGAGAGGTGTTACATGGGAGCGTCGTGTCGCCCCCATAATTACCCGTGCGGCCGCATTCTGGACCAGTTGAAGCCTCCGGGTGCTCTTCAAGGGGAGCCCCATGTAGAGAATTGATCATAAGCCGGGGACCACCTGTACTGTGTTTATTAAAAACATCAATAAAAACATTTTAAAAAAAGAATTATGTCTGGAAGGTTACCAACAACCTGTGCAGCTCTCCCTAATAGTCTTCTAAGGAATGACTAAGATGCATCCATGGCCATTATTATCTGCACTGCTATATTCTGGAACAGTTGCAGCTTTCAGAAGGTCCTCAAGGGTAGCTCCATATACCGTACTTTGTAGAAATCCAACTGGGAGATAACCAGAACTGACTATTTAGAGCAGGGGTCTCCAACCTTTGCAACTTTAAGTCTGAAGGACTTCAGCTCTCAGAATTCTCCAGCCAGCTTTGCTGGCTGGAGAATTCTGCGAGCTGAAGTCCTTCAGACTTAAAGTTGCAAAGGTTGGAGATCCCTGATTTAGAGGACTCTCGGTTCAGAAACAGGTGCAACTGGAATACAAGGTGGAGTTCTGCAAAGGCTCTCCTGGACACAGCTGCCACCTGCTGTTCAAGGAGAGCTGTGAGTTCAAGTCACAGGCTGTCAGTGGGGTAAATGCAGCCTCGGTCAGAACCAAAGTTGGAAATTCTCTGGATCTATAACAGTGGCAGTCAACCTGGTCCCTACCGCTCACTAGTGGGCGTTCCAGCTTTCATGGTGGACCGTAGGGGTTTTGTCCGATACTGAAGTGCTTTCCTTTTTTTAATTTAATTGTCTTCCCTACTTTATGAATCACCATTACTGTGGAACCGGTGGGCGGTTAGAAAATGTTACTACTAACAGAGATACAAAAATGGGCGGTAGGTATAAAAAGGTTGACTACCCCTGATCTATGACTTAAGCATAAACTCAAGCAGTCTTGCTCGACTTGAGTTGAAATCTATTCTTCCCCATCCAGAACCATGCTAGTTTTCAGACAATAATACTGAAAAATACTGAAAAAGCATCCCTGGGCCAGCCAGAGATAGAGGTGAACAGTTAAGTATCATCAGGATATTGATAGTACTTAATCTCACACTGAAGGATAAACTCATCCTGTGGCCCTTGAATAGTAAATAGAGAATGGAGCTCCGAGGAACTTCAATAAGCAGGAGCTGAAGGCTGGACTTCTCTCCCCATAGAAAGAATGGTAGTGGTCCTGGAGAGAAGAGAATTTCTATTGTGTTGTCTCCAAGTACTGCAACATCCACTATCTAGTGTCCTTTGTCTTTCTTATCTACACTTGTTTTATTATGGTTTGTCCAGTGGTGGGTTGCTCTCACCGTTACGCTAAGGCAGTGTTTCTCAATTATTTTCTGTCAGGCCCCCCCTAGGAAGAAGAAAACATTTCGCGCCCCCCCCCCCCGCGACTGTAAATAGTATCATTTGTCTATAAAATTGTTATAAGTACACCTCTGCATAACCCTGTATCCTTATTAAGTATAAGAGAATAAAAAAAGAAAGAAATTTCTTTTTCTTTCTCTCTCTCTCTGTTTCTCTTTTTTCTTTCTCTCTCTTTTTTCTCTTTCCTTTCTGTCTCTCTCTTTCTCTCTCTGTCTGTCTTTCTTTCTCTCTCCCACTTTTTTCTTTCTTTCTTTTTCTTTCTCTCTATCTCTGTCTGTCTCTCCTTCGTCTGCCCATCTATCACTGTGTGTGTGTGTGTGTGTGTCTTGCATTCACGCACTTCCTGTGTCTCTCTCTTTCTCTCCCTGTCTCTCTGTCTCTCTGTGTGTGTCTGTCACTCTCTGATTCCTCCCCCCCTCCCTGTCTCTCTCTGTGTCTGTGCCTCTCTCTGTCTGTGTGTCGTCGTCCCCGCCCCGCCCCCACTCCCCGCGGAATCTCCTCAGCCCGGCTCACCCGCCTTAGCCTGCCCCGGCCACCCGTGCTTGATCGCTCGTTCGCTCGCTCCGCTGCTTCCAGGAGCTGAGAAGCCTCCGTGTGTGTGTGTGTGTGTGCGTGTGTGTGTGTGAGGAACGGCAGTCCCTGGAAGACGACGAGTGGCCAGCATGCCGGCTGTGGAGGGAGGGAGGAGGAGGGAGAAAGGGAATCGGCAGAGCCGATTTGCCGAGGTCAAACGCGCCCCCCTTTACAGAGCCTCGTGCCCCCCCAGGGGGGCGCGCCCCACTATTTGAGAAACGCTGCGCTAAGGTGACCAGATCAGTCCCTCTTTTGAGCCATTTGTCCTGCGGCGTTTAAGAAAAGTCCTGATTTTTGCCTGGGGCGGCGGCGTGGGGTGGCGGGCGCTCTGCATGCGCTCAGAGGCGGCGTGCAACCAGGACAGCGGCATGGGGTGCGGGCAGGAAGTGATAGCTGGAACGGGCTGGTGGGCAGGCGGAATGGGAGGGCCGGCGATGGAGAAGCGAGCGAGCAGCCAGACAGGCAGCAGGCGGGGGAGGAGGAGGAGCCGGAGCCCATGTGGCCCTGAACTTTGCGCCGCCGCTGCCGCCGCCACGATGCACTGAGAGTGGCTGGCTGGGAGCCCCCCCATCAATGGTGTCCCACTTTCCCAATGGTAACATCTGGTCACGTTACGCTGATCGCGGTCTGTCAGCGCACGAGCCTGTGCACACATGCAAAATCCACCGCTTCTGTGGCACAGACCTGCTTGTCAGGGCATGTGCAGGTTCCGCATGCTGTGTGCACGTGTGCAGTGTGCCTTTTGGCATAAATACAGCTATAGAGCGCAGGTGGGCCAAATGAGCCACCTTACATACATACATACATACCAGGGGTGGCTTCCTGCCAGTTCTAAGCTCTTCTATAGAAGAGATTCCACAAATCTCCAGTGCCATTTAGAACCGGTTCCAGATCCGTCCCCCCGCCCGTCTGCACATCCTCAAGAGGAAGAGCGAGAGGAGGAATTCTGGGAGTTGAAGCCCACAAGTCTTAAAGCTGTCAAGTTTGAACACCCCTGGGTTGTTTTTTTTCTAAAAGGTTAGGTGTGGAAGGGTCTTATAACTGGACAGCTTTAAGACTTGAGTGCTTCAAATGCCAGAGTTCCTGAGCCAACATTTTGGTTGCTAAGCAAGAGCGTTGTTAAGTGAGTTTCACCACATTTTACAAGTTGGCCACACCCACCCAGTCACATGAGTGGCAAGCAATTCCCACCTGGTCACATGGCTGGCAAGCCACTCCCATAAAGCAGGCCACACCTACTGAAGAGGTTCTAAAAAAAATTGAAACCCACCACTACACCATACCGATACGCTCTCAGCTGCTCCAGTCCACTACCGGTACGGCCGTACTGGTCAGGACCGGCAGCAACCCACCACTGGGTTTGTTGCGCCGTCAGCTATGTATTTAGATTGAATTTGGCAGTTCTGTGCACCTATTGAGTCCTCTCCAAGGACTTGGGATAAACACATGTGGTTTGATGGAGTTAAAGGTACAATGGCAGGATGTAAGCTGTTCTAATTAAAGTTGCCTTTTGCAATTGACTGATGGAGTCAATGCCGGTGGTGTTCAAGGGGTGCTCCAGATTTTTGGGATCGCAGCCAAGGCACCTACAATTATTGGTACTGTCTTGGCTTTCTTTTGCCCTAGTTGTTCTGTTTTTATTTGTAGGTCTTTATATTTTGTGATTTTTCCCTCCAGTTCTTTCTCTATTATTCTGCTCCCTCCCAAGTTCTGTATCCAGACTTATTTGCCTTTCATATGGACAGTTGCTTTATTATTATTTATTATTATAGTTGGTCGCGCAGTCAGCCAGATGTTTTATCAAAACCCTGTGGCTTCTCTGAGGTTGTTGTTGTTTTGCCTTTTGCAGATGGCCCGGAATCTCGACGATCACTCGCCCACGAGTGTCTTGGAGAAGCCTTAAGAATTCTTCGGCAAATCATTAGCAAGTACCCACTGCTCAACACTTTGGAGACCTTGACTGCAGCCGGGACCCTCATCTCCAGGGTCAAAGGTCAGTGAGAGGGAAGCTCTTACCAGGAACTTTGCTTGCTCCTGATTTGATCTCACGATGAGATCCTTAGGAGTGGGCTCTTTAAAGCATGACTAGTGTTTTTCAAACTTGACAACTTTAAGATGTATGGATTTCAATGCCCAGAATTCCCCTGCCAGCTGAAATGTACATATCTTAAGGTGGAGAAGTTGGGAAAAACACTTAATTTCAGTATCCCACTCTCCTTGCTTTAAGGCAGGGGTCTCCAACTTTTGCAACTTTAAGTCTGAAGGACTTCAGCTCCCAGACTTCTCCAGCCAGCTTTGCTGGCTGGAGAAGTCTGGGAGCTGAAGTCCTTCAGACTTAAAGTTGCAAAGGTTGGAGACCCCTGCTTTAAGGCACCTAGAGAGGGCAAGTAACATTATCTGTGTCACGATGTCATCAGAGGTGGGTTGCTCCCAGTTCGGCCGAATCAGTAGTAGCGGTGGCGGGAGCTCCAGCCACCCACCCAGATGCTTCTGCACATGCACAAAAGCTTCTGTGCATACGCAGAAGTGTTGTGCGCACCCTTAGTAAAAAACAATTGGCAACCCACTACTGGATGTCATCCTGTAAATGATGTGTGTTGTATAATCTGCACAACATGATTGGTGCAAATTATGCTATTTGTGTAAACTGTCCATGTAGGTCAGGATACTCACGGTATCAACATGGCTTACTTCAGATAACCTGTGAGCCCAACATTATGAATAGATGCAGGCTTCCCAACTGTTCTGAGCTCTATGTGGCTTGTTTGGTTTGTTTTGATTTAATATAATGTGTGAATCCAGATGTTCTTGCTTATAAATCACAGCTTGTGCCCTAGTGTGCATGCAGATGCAATAAATTATCACCTATTTAACAAGTCATTAAATGTTAGCACATTTTGTGAACCAAATTAATAACTTCTGGAATAAATGTGTAGGTAGGGAGAGAGAGAGAGTGTGTAGATAGGTAGGTAGAGGGATAGAGAGAGAAAGATAGAGAGAGAAATAGAGAGAGAGAAATACAGTAGATAGGTAGGGGGAGAGAGAGAGTAGGTAGGTAGGTAGATGTTTCCAGGTGTATTTACCCATGTGCTGGAGAAGGCAATCACTGACCACCTTTGGAACAAATCTTTGTTTCTGCAGGCACAGCACTTGACCAATGTAATTCTCATCAATCACTCTAAGCAAACAGCTTTCCGAAAGGGGGGGGGGGGAAACCCTTTTGGCACTGTGCAAACCTCCCCCAAACGGCCTGTTTTTTGCTAAAATGGGTCCGGGTTTTTTTCAAATAAAAGGCATGAATAGCCTTGGGGGGGGCTTGCAGAGTGCTCCTGGAGGGTGGGGTGGGGCCAAAACAAGGAAAAACGGCCCGTTTTTGTTTCATGACAAACAAAAACGGCCGGTTTTTGGTCAAAAAATAGCATGCATAGCCTTATGGAGGCGGGGTTTCAGGAGGCAAAAAAATGCTGTATTTGATGTATAAGACGCACCCAGATTTTCAGCCTCTTTTTAGAGGAAAAAAGGTGCGTCTTATACTCCGAAAAACACGGTAGTCGTTTACAGATAAGATGTTGTAGCAGACAATTTTGTGTACTATGTTTAGGTCAGATCGTAGGCGGCGTAGTTCCAAGTTGTCCAAGTCATTTTGAGCCTGGTTTCGTAAGGGATTCTATTGTGAGCAGAGGAGGGGAGTACTCTTCTTGTGAAATACTTCCGAACCCGCTCAATTGTATTAATGTCAGATAAACAGTGTGGATTCCAGGCAAACGATCTTGGTACTTCAACTCCCCGAATTCCCCAGCCACCTATGCTTGAATTTGGGGAGTTGAAGTCCAGAAGTCTTAAAATGGCCAAGGGTTGAATGCTCCTGCTCTAAACAATTCTGCCAAGTTGCCGAAATAATTCTTTACTCTGACACTTACCAGTATTTAGAGGTGAGACACTTTCTGTTTTCATCTTGGGCCACACCTTTCTTTATAATATCTTGGCATCAGAGGAATTGACTTTTTTGTGCTCTGAATCATATCGGAGTAGTAGCTGAGGAGGAAGTGGTAGGCAGAGAATGGCAGCTTCTGCAGCTCAGCAGAACCAAAATGTTTGTTTTCTGTTGCTGGCTTGGTTTCCTGTATCCTGAACAGTTTAACCACAAAAATGAGAGAGGTTTCATGTGCATGACATCTGCCAGAGTGATCTTTGGAGGAAGAAAAACTCTGGGCAATTGAGTGATAGTGTATTTCTCCCCCCCACCCCACCCCCAAAAAAATTTAAGTGGACTTCAGTTTCCCCGGGATTATGAGTAAACTGACTAGACGTCCCGCTTTTGGTGGGACAATCACACTTTCAAAGAATTAGTCCCGCCTCCCGCGGCCTCTTCAAAATGTCCTGCTTTTTGCCTGGGGCGGCAGCAGGCAGGCGGCAGACGCTCTGCACGCGCTCAGACAGAGGCAGGGGGCGCGGGCAGGAAGTGGCGGGCTGGCGGGCAGGTGGAAGGGGAGGGCCGGCAAGGGAGGAGCCAGACAGGCAGCAGGCAGCAGAAGAAGAGGAGAGCCAGCCGGAGCCCGCACGGCCCTGAAGTTTCCGCTGCGCCACCATGCGCTGAGAGTGGCTGGCCGGAAGCCCCACCACCTCCTCCTCCTCGCCTGGCTTGTCCCGGGTGCCCATGGCGGGACGGGCGGGTGGCGGTGGGGCTTCCGGCCAGCCGCTCTCAGCGCATGGTGGCTGTCTGAGCACATGTAGAGCGCCCGCCGCCTGCCCGGCCCCGCCGCCCCACCAGACACCTACCTGAAGGTGCCCTGCTCGGGGGGGGGGAGGAAGGTCGGCCTGCGCACACCCCAGCCAGCGAGGGAAGTGGGCGGCGAGGAGCTGGGAAAGCCCCCCCCCCCCCCCCCCGTTGATTGTGTCCCGCTTTAGGAAAGTAGAAATCTGGTCACCTTAATTATGAGTGATGGGTCAGTGTCAAAGAATGACTCGTGCAAGGATGGTTCTGTCCCAGGATCCTTTTCTATGACACACATTCTTTAGTGTGATGTAGTTGTTGCCACAGATTCCTCCATAAAGCTAATAGCAACAGCACTTAGACTTATATACTGCTTCATAGTGCTTTTACAGCCCTTTCTAAGCGGTTTACAGACTAAGCCTATTCCCTCCAACAATCTGGGTCCTCATTTTACCCACCTCGGAAGGATGGAAGGCTGAGTCAACCTTGAGCTGGTGAGAGTCAAACTGCCAAACTGCTGGCAATCAGCAGTCAGCAGAAGTAGCCTGCAGTACTGCACTTTAACCACTGTGCCACCACAGCTCTTAATCCTCGATTTATGACCCCAATCGGGACCTGAATTTCCATTTCTAATCAAGATGGTTGTTAGAGTTGCGCCTGATTTTATGACTTCTTTTTTTGCCACCGATGTTAAGTGATTCACTACGGTTTTTAAGTGAATCTGCAGTCATTAAGCAAATCTGGTTTCCCCAATTGACTTTGATTGTTAGCAGCTTGTTGGAAAGGTTGCCAATGACCACAAGATATACTGCAACCGTCATAACTACATGGCGGTTGTCAGGTACCCCAATTTTGATCATGTGCCCATGGGGATGTTGTGACAGTTGTTAAGTACAAGGACCAGTCATAAGTCAATGTTTTCAGTGCTTTTGCAACTTCTCGTTGTTAACATTTTAATTGAGTTAAAAGATAAAAATAAGATATAGAACAGTGATGGCTAACATTTTTTGGCTCCCGTGCCAAAAGCTGGGGGAGCGCAGAGGGGGTCATGCGTGAGCGTGCCATACCCATAATGCTATGTGCGCGACCCCCTGCTTTTGGCGTGCTTTTTTTGCCCTCCCCAGGCTCCAGAGGCTTTCTAGGAGCCTGGGGAGGGTGAAAACAGGCTCCCCCCCCCACCTCCTAAGGCTTCAGGAGCTTCCCTGAAGCCTCCAGAGGGCGAAAAACGGCCTCAAAAGAAGGCCTAAATCAGCTGGCCAGCATACACAAGCGTGCTGGAGCTGACAGGGCAATGCCCCGTGTGCCCTAAGAAATGGTTCCGTGTGCCACCTGTGGCACCCGTGCCATAGGTTCGCCATCACTGATATAGAACAATTAATCAGTGGAACAACTTGCCTCCAGAAGTTGTGAATGCTCCAATACTGGGTTTTTTTAAGAAGATGTTGGATAACAATTTGTCTGAAGTGGCATAATTTCCTGCCTAAGCAGGGGATTGGACTAGAAGACCTCCAAGATCCCTTCCAACTCTGTTATTCTATTCTATTCTATTCTATTCTATAAAATACAAAAGAAAATAGGAAAACAGTGGAGGGAAGGGGAAGAGAATAGTGCGGAAGGATTAGGAAAAAGAAAATGAAGTATTGAATTCTGACTCTCTCTGTTGCCGTAAAATAAGGCATTAACATAAAATCACAACTTTTTGTTTTTTTCATAATAATATAAATTAGCCATTTCTATAAGGATCCATCAGTCTAATCGGTAAAACCCATAATCAAAGTTTCATTCTTTTCCACCTCAAGCCCAAAGTTCAGAAGCAGTCTTTGTGGAAACAAAAGCATTTATATTCTTTTCTTTAATCAAAATAGTCAATTTTGCCATTTCAGCCAACTCCATCAGCTTCTGCAAACATTCGTCCATGGTAGGAATCGAAGTGTTCTTCCATTTATGTGCGCACAATGGTTTTGCTGCTGTCAACATATATAGTAACAAAGTTCCAATGCTTTTATAACTTCTACTGGCCACTAAATGAATGGTTGCAAATCGAGAACCAATCAAGATAATTCTGCATCAGTACAGTTCCCATGTGATACCATGTTTCCCCGAAAATAAGACAGGGTCTTATTTTCTTTTGACCCTCGAAATAAACACTTGGCCTTATTTTCAGGGAGGTCTTATTATTGTTGAGGTGCAGGAGGCAGTGAGAATGCTTCCCTCATGGCTGCTGCTGTGTTGCAATATTTTCAGGGGAGGGCTTATTTTCAGGGGGGGGGGTCTAGGACCGTTCTCCTCCTTCCCTTCTCTGCACCCATTTCGCTCCCAGGTTTCCACCCCCAGCCATTAACCTCTGCCTTCTCCTCTCTGCTGTTGGGACCCTAGCTGTCTGTGCTGGCCAATGGAACACGCCCCCCTTTAGTCCCACACGCTTCCTTACGGACTTTTGGGAGAAACCCTGCTCACCGCGGGCTTTTGGGCTCAGGTAACAGTTCACTGCCAGCCAATCAGAGGAAGGGAAGGGAGAAAGAGAGAGAGAGGCGGTGGGAAAAAATGTTCCACGTGGATTTTCCTCTCATTCCTCTCGGGGGGGAGGGGGGATTGCATCCCCCCCCCCAAATAACCCCAAAATAATACACAATGCCCACAGGAAAGTTAAAATCCTGACTTTCTAACATAAACAGATTCCTTTCTGGCAATGTTTATCTTTTGTTATTCCTGATTGGCCTATAAATATTTTGGGGTTATTAGCTATTCCCCAATCTTTTGGGGTGGGGGAAATGCAAAGGATTTATTATCCCCCCCCCCCAATATTTTGGGGTTATAGCTATCCCTCATTCCGCTCAAGGGAGGGCTTATTTTAGCGCATGCGCTCAAAAGCCTGATTGGGCTTATTATCCGGGGAGGTCTTATTTTGGGGGGAACAGGGTAGGATTTGAATGACAGATTCAAAAGCCTGTTAGGATTGTCGCTTTGCAAAATGAAAGAACAACAAGAGGAAAGCTATAATTATTCTTCTAAATAATTCTTCCCACCGAAGATGATTTTATTGTATTGCCGTGAAGTGCTGCCTTGCTCCTCTTCCTTTCCACCCCAGCCCTCACATGGAAAACACACAGAAACGTACAGTCTTATTGTGCTACAGCTCTACCGTTGCACTATGTATCCTGTAGGATGCCTTTTAAGATTGATGAGTTGGGGAGAATGTCATCGTTTCCTTTTCCATCTGCATTTTTTTAGGCTTCCACTATGAGTCTAACAACGAAGCTGAAAAACGTGAATTTGAAAAGGCCGTGGAGATGATTGCAGTCTCCTTCAGTAGCACGTAAGCAAAAGATCAGCTCAAAGGCAATTTTAACAGAATTTAGAAGCACAGCATCATAAAATTACGACAGGGGTGGGCTTCAAAAATTTTAGCAAGGGGTTCTCTGCCCAGTTGCTGGGTGGGCATGGTGGCAATGGTCTAGTTGGCTTCCTGAACCATGGCAGGGGAGGGGCATTTTTGCCCTCCTGAGGCTCCGGAGGATTTCCCTGAGCCTCCAGGAGGGCGAAAACAGCCTCCCCAGGCTCTGGAGGCTCATTTTTGGCCTTCCAGAACTTCCGGTAGGCCCATTTTTCACCCTCCTTGAGCCTCCACATGCGCCCAGCACTTACCTGCATCCCAAATGGGCTGTGTGGGATACTCCTGGGAGGGGAGGTGTAGGTGGGGCCAGCCAGGAGTGGGATTTGGCACCTTTTTACTCTTACGGTTCTAAAACAGGTGTTTCTAAAACAGATGCTCCCACGTGACACCTCTTCTGTGTGAGCTGCACTGGCTGCCTGTGGCTTTTCGGGTGCGCTTCAAGGTGTTGGTAACCACCTTTAAAGAGCTCCATGGCATGGGGCCTGGTTACTTGCAGGACTGCATCCTGCTACCAAATACCTCCCACCGACCAGTCCGCTCCTACAGAGCGGGCCTCCTCAGGGTACCGTCGGCCAAATAATGTCGGCTGGCGACCCCCAGGGGGAGAGCCTTCTCTGTGGCAGCCCCTGCCCTCTGGAACGACCTGCCCGACCTGCGCCTCTTCCGTCGGGCCCTGAAAACGCACCTATTTCGTGCGGCCAGCCTGGTGTAGTTTTCTTTTAATCGATTGTAATTTTTTAATTGATTTTAGTTGATTTTATTAACTGTTTTTATATGGTTATCTGGTTTTTAGAACGGGCCCTTAAATTTAATTAGTTTTAATGTATTTTAATATATTTTTGTATCGGATGTTTTACTGTTTTATTATGCCTGTTCACCGTCCTAAGTCCCGCAAGGGAGAAGGGCGGTATACAAATTTAATAAAAGTAAAAGTAAAGTAAAGTTTCTAAACTTGGTAGCTTTAATCCAAAGGTGCTTTTTCAAAAGGCAACTGGATTTTCTTGTTTTTTCTTTGAAGACGTTTCCCTTCTCATCCAAGAAGGATCTCATTCTTCCGCCCGAAGCTTCTTGAATGAGAAGCAAAACGTCTTCAAAGAAAAACCAGAAAGTCCAGTTATCTTTTGCAAAAGCACCTTTGGGACAACCATGACCTGGATGACTGAGAATCTCCAAAGACATTTGGTAATGTTAAGATTGGTGGACTTCAACTCCCAGAATTGAAATCCACAAATCTTCAAAGTTGACAAGTTTGGAGCCCTCTGTTCTAAAAGAAAGAACACTACATTTGAGTTTCTTTCTGTTCCTTAAAGAGATCAAACCAATATTTTAAACATTAATGTTCAGTTTCACTACTCTAAATTATGTTTGTACATATTTGCAGTAATAAAAATGCTGTTTGGTGAGAGTTAAAATGGTAATGGCATGTGCCTCAGATGCTGATTTTTGCATGCACTGCTATGGTACAACTCCAAGTAACATTTTCTTAATAACTGTTTGAGTTATAACGCTGAATAGAGAATAATTCTGATGTAGGATGTTGGACTAGAACAGGGGTCTGCAAAATTGGCTCTTTTAAGACTGGTGGACTTCAACTCCCAGAATTCCCCAGCCAGCTAAGCTGGCTGGGGAATTCTGGGAGTTGAAGTCCACCAGTCTTAAAAGAGCCAACTTTGCAGACCCCTGGACTAGAAGACCTCTAAGCTGATAAATGGGACTGCATTTCCTATCATCCTCCCCCCCATCATTAATCATTTATGATAGGGGATGATGGGAGTTGCAGTTTCAAACAGTTAAAAGAGTGGAGCAAGCGTTGTTTGTGCAATCAACACTGGCAAGCAAAAATGTCACTAATAACCTCTTTTTGAGGCTCAGTGATGGTTTTGGCTGCTGCTACTAACCTGCTAGTTATTTCCTAGTATATAACCTTTTTCCTGTTTTGTTTTCTTCCCCATTCCAGTGTCTCTGAGTTCCTCATGGGAGAGGTGGACAGTAGTACCATCCTTTCGATTCCTCTTTCTGATCTGAATCAGGTGAGTTCATTGCTCAGAAGGGAGACAGTCCTGTTTTGAATGAGAAAGCAGCGGGTTTAATCTCTGGTACTTCAGAAGAAATGGATCCTGAGCTGAGAAAAACGTATTTTTTTTCTTTGTATCCTAATTCCAAATGATTCTTAGGGCCTAAGAAACACTAAATATTTTGGTTCTAAATCATGATGGGGCAACTGGGCCCTCTCTAGGCATCTGTTGTGCAACCACCTCCAGAAGTTGTATAGGCTCCAACACTGGAGGTTTTTAAGAAGAGACCGGACAACCAAATGGTATATGGTCATGATGGCGAACCTATGGCACACGTGCCACAAGTGGCACATGGAGCCCTCTTCGGGCACGTAAGCCATTGTCCAACTTAGCTCCACTGTGCATGCACACATGCCTCCCACTGGCCAGCTACTTTTGGGGTCTCTGCCATGCATGCCCCCCTGTCTCTGCCATGCATGCCCCCCCCGTGCTCCGTTTTTGGTCAAAAGAGGCTTCAGGGAGGCCTTCTAGGCCCAAAACAGGAAGCAGGAGGTTGCATACATGCGTAGGGGTGGGGGAGTGTGCATAGTGTTTTGTGTGCATGCCCAGGGGGGCAGGGAGCATTGCATTATGGGTGTGGGCACGCACACATGCGCTGTCGCATGCACACGCACAATTTCGGCACACGAGGACAAAAAGGTTAGCCATCCCTCATATACGTGGGGCAGGAACCTTATACCATTTCAGACAAATGGCTATCTAACATCTTTTTAAAGACTTCCAGGGTTGGGGCATTCATAATTGCTGGAGGCAAGCTGTTCCAGAGGTTAATTGTTCTGACTATATAAGAAAGCTGACATCATAGAGGTGTCCTTAAAGGCTCCAAGAGTAACTTTTTCCCCCCCTTACTTGTAGTCGGTGGAAAATCTATATGGGGGCATTACAAATTTGGGGCCAGAAGATGAGCTGCATGGAAAGGAAGATTTCAGCTCAGGTAAGAATCATCTATACTCTTTCCTTTACTGCAGTGTTTCTCGACCTTGGCAACTTAAAGATGTCCGGACTTCAACTCCCAGAATTCCCCAGCCAGCATTCGCGAATGCTGGCTGGGGAATTCTGGGAGTTGAAGTCCAGACATCTTCAAGTTGCCAAGGTTGAGAAACACTGCTTTATTGGCTTCTCATTAATTGTGCAGAGTTCTGCATTTATGCAACATAGATGAATAATGCTGATCTCATTAGAATGATTTCTCTTTTATTAAAAAAAATGATTAAATTTCAATAAAGAATAAAATGTATTTAAAAAAGGGGGGAAAGGAAAAGGAGAAAAAAGAGGGAAAAAGGAAAATAAAAAATAATAACATCAGCTTTTTTCAATAATTACAAACATAAAATAAATTAACCTTTTGATCTGAAATTGAGTAGCACCCAAGATTTCTATAATGCTAAACAAGTCTAATCGTCAAATCCCAAAATTAATATAGGCATTCCTTTCGGCCTCAAGCAAAGAATCCAAAAATGGGTTCCAGATAGAAACAAAGCGAGACAGTCTTTTCTTTAATTAAAGTAGTTAGTTTCACCATCTCAGCCAATCTCCATCGTGGGGAATCTGCAGATCTTTCCATTTCTATACATACAAAGGTCTCTTGCTGTTATCTATTTACATAAAAATGGCTCTGTGCGTGTGTGTGTTCCAGCATAACTCTGGAACGCCTCGAGCAATTTCAACCAAACTTGGTACACAGATTACTTACTCTCTGGAAACAAATACTGGGGGAGTGGGGGGTGTTTGTGAGACACCCCTAACACCCCTCAAGGGGATGTTCTTTTACGATACAGTCTGTTGTGCCTTCAAATGGCTTCTACTGTACTGCTATAAATGGCTTCTACTGTACAGTGCAGTGGAGTTGCCATGGTAACGGCCTCACAGTACTCCACAAGGGGGATCCATCTAGTAAGGGGGAAAATCCAACATTAGAAATTACGTTTGGTCTGGACATATTCCCCCTATGAATAAATACCTGGTCAATACCGGGTTATCAACTAGTCATATATAAAAGAAAGTCCCATGTTTTTTCTCCAATTGCTTACCCATCATATCTAGAAGAAAAATAATTCAAATTCTTTCTCATGCTCCTAATTATTGCACACGCTTGTCCTGGCAACCTCTTAATTCTGCTCTGTTTCCATAACATCAAGTTTCATCCCATTTTTAGCTCATGGGTGAAACATGAGCTTGAATTATCTTTGGCTGTATCAGTGTTGAAGCAAACTTTTCATCCTTACTCTGATACTACCCAAAGGCAATTAAAATGTGTTAGGCTACATCAACCATTACCTTGGTAGGCTGCAAATTTCATGCTGCAATAGTTTGAGGATGACTTAAGGCTGGATAGGAAATGCTTCAGCTCAGCTGTGCAGAAAGTTCTCTCTGATATTTTGCATTTTGGAGCTCAGGTTTTCTTCGCAAGTCTTCTTCCATCAGTGCTCACACAATTAAACATTACCAAAAAAAGGCAACTGTTGCATTACGATGCTGATTGTGGTATTTGGAAACCGCTACATGAAGAGAATATTGATGCAATCAGACTTTTAACAATTTCAGAAAGGGTTGCTTTTGACATTAGCTGAAGAGTGTTTGAAATTAGCCTATTTTTAGGGCTGGGCAAAATTAGATTTTGACAACCAAAGAATAAGATGAAGATCACTCATTTGCTACTTTTCCTGCGATGCAGCACGTCTGTCAGTTGAAGAGGTGAACGTGCTCCTTCAGAGGTGTGATGGAGGGGTAGACTTTGCCCTCAAATATGCCAAGAGCATCTCCAAGTACATGAAGGATCTTATCTACTACATGGAGAAGAGGACCGTTCTGGGTGAGCTGACAGCGAAGGGGAATAGCTAAGCTGATTCTATGCCTTTGGGGAGGGGGGTGGGGTGAAGTATCTGTAGTGCCAAAGTTTGCAGTCAATCAGGGGCGTCAAACTCAAGGCCTGTGGGCTGGATCAGAGGTCCATTTTTGCTGGCAGAGGGTTACAGGAAACTGTCACAGCCAAAAACGGAGCTCAGGAGCCTGTTTTCACTGCCAGAGGCCTCGAACCACCACAGGCACCCAGGACGCAAATGACGTTGAGCTGGCCACGCCCACTTGCCCCACCCCCCAGGGGTGGTATACATTTACCTTCCCTACCGGTTTGCAAATGTGAGTGTGCTCACTTCTCTTGCACGCACCACCTTCACACATGCGCAGATCCTTCTGCGTATGTACTTTTGGCGAAAAAAATGGCCTAAATGGGATGCCATAGAGCTGGGTGTGGGTGGGCGGAGCCACCAGCAATTTCCGCTATCGGTTCGGGCGACCGGGTCTGAACTGGTAGAATACCACCTCTGCCCTCCGCCTCTGGTCAAATACAATCCTGATGTAGCCCTCAATGAAATTGAGTTTGACACCCCTGGTCTACATTATTTTATGTTGTTTTATAAAACCAATGATTAAAGAAACCCTCATAATTACAACTGGTCCTTGACTTACAACCATTCATTTAGTGACAGTCCAAGGATACGGTGGCATTGAAAAAAGGCACTTATAACCTTTTTCCACACTTATGACTGTTTGCAACATTCCCTATGTTCATGAGATCAAAATTCGTAGGCTTGGCAACTGGCATGTATTTATGATGGTCGCAATGTCCTGGGGTCATGTGTTCACCTTTTGCGGCCTTCTGAAAAGAAAAGTCAGTGGAGAAGCCAGATTAACAACCATGTCAATAAGGAAATAATTTCAGTGATTCACTTAACAACGATGGCAAAAAAAAGTTCCGAAAATGGAGCCGCATTCACTTAACAACCGTCTTGCCAAGCAGTGGAAATTTTGGACTCACTTGTGGTCAGAAGTCAAGGATTAGCTGCATTCCAAAATTAAAATATAGGTAGTCCTTGAGTTATGATTGTAACTGTGGCCTGCAATTAGGGTCATAAGTTGTGACGATCGTAAAGTGGGTCACCATGTGACTGGACTCGATTTTACAATCTTTTTTTGTGTTGATTATTAAGCCAAGGCTACAATGCCAAAGCAATCACTGCAGTTGTTAAATGAATCCATTGTTTGCTGTGGGGCCATGGAGGCTGGTAACTGGAAGTAGACCCTGCTTTCCCAGCAAAAACCTCGTAAATTGCAATAATGTGACTGCAAGGTGCTGCAAACCAACACTGAACTTTAAAACCATGTCATAAGTCCCTTTGCCCGGGTCCATCATGACTTTGAACAGCCACTAGTCAAGGAGTATCTGTGGAAATAAAGGAATATACTGTATTTTTCCAAGTATAAGACACACCGGAGTATAAGACACACCCAGGTTTTGAAGAGGCATTTTTTAAAAAAAAGTAGGTAGAGGGAGAGAAAGATAGAGAAATACAGTAGGTAGGTAGGGAGAGAGAGAGTAGTTAGGTAGGTAGAGGGGGAGAGAGAGAGAGAGAAATACAGTAGGTAGGTAAGTAGGGAGAAAGTGTGTGTAGATAGATAAGTAGGTAGAGGGTGGGGGAGAGAGAGAGAGAGAGAGAGAGAGATACAGTAGATAGGTAGGGGGAGAGAGAGAGAGTAGGTAGGTAGGTAGGTAGGTAGATGTTTCCAGGTGTATTTACCCATGTGCTGGAGAAGGAAATCACTGACCTTTGGAACAAATCTTTGTTTCTGCAGGCACAGTACTTCACCAACATAATTCTAATCAATCACTCTAACTAAACAGCTTTCCAAAAGGGAAAAAAAAAAACCTTTTTGCACTGTGCAAACCTCCCCCAAACAGCCCATTTTTCGCCAAAATGGGCCCATTTTATTTTCAAATAAAAGGCATGAATAGCCTTGGGGGGACTTGCAGAGCGCTCGGGGGGGGGGGCAAAACGAGGAAAATGGTCCATTTTTTGGTCAATAAATAGCATGCATAGCCTTGTGGAGGCTTATAGAGTGCTGCTGGGGGCTGGGGGGGGGGCAAAAACGCCCTGTTTTTTGCTCATTTCTGCCCTCCCCAGCCCCCAGGAACTCTCTAGAAGCCTCCATAAGGGTATATGCATGGGCATTTTGGTGAAGGGGCGGGGTTTCAGGAGGCAAAAAAATGCTGTATTCAATGTATAAGACGCACCCAGATTTTCAGCCTCTTTTTAGAGGAAAAAAGGTGCGTCTTATACTCTGAAAAATACGGTAATATTTGTTTCTAATCTTCCATCAGCCACTTCAATTCCCCTACCATAGAGTCTCCTCCTAGTGCAGCGTCCCTTTTTTCCTCTACCTGTCCTAACCTATAAATTGTGGAGCCACAGCAGAGGGATGAAAGAGCCGCATGCGGCTCCAGAGCCGCAGGTTGTTGACCTCTACCCTAATTACATCATGAGCCTTTTGATCTAATCCAGTATTGCCTACAGGTAGTCCTTGACTTAACAACCACAATTCAGCCCAACATTTCTGTTGCTAAGCAAGACAGATGTTAAATGGCTTTTGCCCCATTTCACAACCTTTCTTACTGCAGTTGTTAAGTGAATCACTGCAATTGTTAAGCTAGTTAAGCTAGCTTAACACGCTTGTTAAGTGAATTTGGCTTCCCCATTGACTTTGCTTGTCAAAAGGTCACAAAAGGGGATTATATGAACCCAGGACCTCATGGTCACATGCAGCCATCATAAATACCGTCTTTTTCGGACTATAAGACGCACCAAGATTTCAGAGAGGTAAGTAAGAAAAAAAAAAGTTTTGGCTTTCCCTCAGCCCCCAGCAGCGTTCTGTAGGCCTCAGCAGGGCTGGGGCAAGGCAAAAACACCTCTGTTTTTGTGAAAAACAGCACATTTTTCACAAAAATGGGATGCAGAGGTGGGGCTTCAGGAGGCCAAAAATGCTGAAAAGAGCATTTACACACTCTTTTAGGGGAGGGAGAAGGTGCGTCTCATACTCCGAAAAATACGATACATGCCAGTTGCCAAACATTCAAATTTTGACCATGTGACGATTGGGATGCTGCACCAGTTGTAAGTGTGAAAAATGGTGATAAGTCACTTTTCTCAATGCCGTTGTAACTTCGTAGGTCACAAAATGAATGGTTGTAAGTCAAGGACACCCATACCTAATCTTTTAAACTATACATTCCAGCTGCAACTTCCTATGTACAAAAAGCTGATTTTTATCACCTGCCTTTTGCCAGGCCTTCACTAGCAATGATTTGTTTGCATTTTGTTGACTGAACCTTTCTGCATACAGAACTTTCTGCATACAGATCAGGCATTCCATGCCCTGAGTTAGAATCTTTCTCTACCCAACCCCCCCCCCCCCCAGTGGTGGGTTTCAAATTTTTTAGAACCTACTCTGTAGGTGTGGCCTATTTTGTTGGCGTGGCTTGGCAGTCATGTGACAGGGTGGGAGTGGCCACCTTTTAAAATGTGGTGAAACTCATTTAACAACGCTCTTGCTAAGCAACCAAAATTTTGGACTCAATTGTGATGATAAATTCTTTCTTTCTTTCTTTCTTTCTTTCTTTCTTTCTTTCTTTCTTTCTTTCTTTCTTTCTTTCTTTCTTTCTTTCTTTCTTTCTTTCCTTCCTTCCTTCCTTCCTTCCTTTCCTTTCCTTTCCTTTCCTTCCCGTTGGGTCACTGGCAGCGGTGGGCCAGATTTACTTCCAGGTACGCCGGTGGAACCCCCTCTCACCGGTTCTCTAAATTTCACCAACCGGCTCTCGCGAGTAGGTGCGAGCCTGCAGAAACCCACCACTGCCCCCCCCCCCAAACCCTAATGGTCAAAGCACCTGTACTTTCAGAAATATTCTAGCTCCATCTTATTCTCCAGAGATCTGGAGAGAAAAATTGTGATTCTTCAACTCTCAATGCCATGGCAGAAATCTTTGAACACCTTGCTTTTAAATGTCAACAAAAACCTAACCTGGAACACAGCAGTATTTTTTGTCCTTTTTTTGTCCTCAGAAATAGAATTTTCCAAAGGGCTTCAGAAGATCGTGAACACCTGCAAGCAACCTGTCACACAGGAAGTAAGCCCAGAGTGACATGACCATGATGTGTACAATTTATTTATTCTATGTGGATTTCCTGAGTAGCAGATGAGAGTAGAAGTCTGGAATTTGCCTTCTGGCTCTCTGGTTATTTCTTTTTTATTGCATATTTTATTTATTTATTCTTATTTTTTTCAATGTGTATGCCTGCCCATCTCCATCAAGTGACTCTGGGTGGTTGGCAATCATAAAATCAATTAGAAAATGAATTACAATCACAATATTGAAAATTAAATGCATACATCACCTAATAAAATACAATCCATAGATGTTAAGATAACTAAGAAACAAATAACCTTCCACATACTCAAGACCCCTCCAAGCCTGGGCACATAACCAGACCTTCAAGATGGTCCCAAAGGTACTTTTCCAAAAGGCTACTGGACTTTCTTGATTTTTTTTCTTGAAAACATTTAACTTCTCTTTTGAGAAGCTTCCTCAATTCTAACTGAATGCTGGGGACAGGAAGGATTAATATTCTTTGTAGTCATCTGATCGTTAGCACTCTTTCTGAGAGTCATTGTGGACAGCTGAGGAGGACGGATTAGGAGGACTTTGGAGTCACCTCCTGAATCAGAGTGCAAAATGCTGTGGAACTGCAAAGAATGCAAATATAAATTCCCCAGCATTCAGTTGGAATGGAAAAAGTTTCATGGATGAGAAGTGAAATGGTTCCAAGGGGGGGAAAAACTGAGAAAGTTCAGCTACCTTTGGACTCCTTAGGTCAGGAGTCTCCAACCTTTGCAACTTTTAAGTCTGAAGGACTTTAGCTCCCAGACTTCCTTCCTTCTGGGAGCTGGGAGCTGAAGTCCTTCAGACTTAAAAGTTGCAAAGGTTGGAGACCCCTGCCTTAGGGGACAACCATGGGCTGGATCAGAGGTGGGCATCACATACTGTAACAATTGGTTCGGCCAGACCCGGAAATGTGAGCGCGCGAGGCGTCACAAAATGCATGCAGCATCACAAAACACGGCCCTTCGCTCACGTGTGCCGTCCACACATGCATGCAGCATCAAAAAACGCAGCGATATAGGACGGGATTGCACTTGGGGCACCATCCACAGGTGGCAACTACTGGTTCGCCCAAACCGGTCCAAACTGGCTGCAGCCCATCACTGGCCTGGATGATTGAGAGTCTCCAAAGACAGAACTTGAAGACTTCCCAAAAGGCCAACAGGGTTGAGGGTGCCATCCTAATCCAGAGGGGGGATGCTCCAGGTGACAGAGGCTGACGTCCTTCAGACTTAAAGTTGCAATGGTTGGAGACCCCTGCCTTAGGGGACAACCATGGGTTGGATCTGAGGTGGGCGTTGCTTCCTAGTCCCTGCTAGCCAACATTCCTTGACTGATGGGACCCAGAGCATGCCCATCCTGCCAGCCCAGATTGGATGGATAGAAACAACTGGGAGAAGACAGTCCAAGGGTAAACAATGCCAAACCATGAAGGGCTTTAAAAGTGACAACCTTGAATTATGCCCGTTGTAATTGTCAACTTGTAAAGCATTCCTGGCCTGCTCTCGAGTTGCCATTGGCAAGAGGGGGGGGGAGAACTGATGGAGCAGAAGCACATTCCATGTATAACTTTGTCAGGGTTGGATCTCACGTTACCAGAGAGGCATGTTTTCTACAAGTGCTCTGCTGGAGAATGTGATTTATCACACACCCTGGGTGGAGGGGGGAAACAGAGTCATAGTTGGGCCGTAAATCACGTGGGGCAGAGCTGATTTCACTCAGGTATGTGCTGACATGTTGCTCCTAATAAATAACTGGATTTCTTTTGAAACTTGGCTCGAGGCTCATGAGTTAATTAGGGCATCCGTGGAGACCCTGTCAGGAACCTTTGCAGCTCATAGAGCAGAGGTGTCTCATGCACTGAGTAACTGAAACCATTTACACTTGGGGTGTTAACTGCAGCAGTTCCTCCGCAGTTGAAGCTTCCAAATGCTCTTCAAGGGCAGCCCCATGTAGAGCACATTGCAGTTATCCAGAGTGCTTGATCTGCTCTTCCTTTGGGTATGAATGAATTCCTGTGATTTGCTCCTCAGCCCTCCATGCCGTTCCTCTCCATCTACTCGCTGTCCCTGGAGCAAGACATGGAATACAGTCTCAGCTGCCTTCAAGCGGCCACCACTTTGCGAACTGAAACATATATGCAGGTAAAAAGAAGACAGTGGCAAAATTGGGGTTCGGGTTCTCCTTTTACAGATTAATACAATAATACAATAGCAGAGTTGGAAGGGACCTTGTAGGTCTTCTAGTCCAACCCCCTGCATGGGCAGGAATCTTATACCATTTCAGACAAATGGCTGTCTAACATCTTTTTAAAGACTTCCAGGGTTGGGGCATTCACAACTGCTGGAGGCAAGCTGTTCCAGAGGTTAATTGTTCTTACTGTTAGGAAATTTCTCCTTAGTTCTAAGTTGCTTCTCTCCTTGGTTAGTTTCCACCCATTGCTCCTTGTCCTGCCCCCAGGTGTCTTGGAGAAAAGTTTGACTCCCTCTTCTTTGTGGCACCCTCTGAGATATCGGAACACTGCTATCATGTCTCCCCTGGTCCTTCTCTTCATCAAACTAGACATACCCAGTTCCTGCAGCCGTTCTTCATATGTCTTAGTCTCCAGTCCTCTAATCATCTTGGTTGCTCTTCTTTGCACTCTTTCCAGAGTCTCCACGTCTTTTCTACATCGTGGCGACCAAAACTGTATGCAGTATTCCAAGTGTGGCCTTACCAAGGCACTATACAGTGGCATTAACACTTCACGCGATCTAGATTCTATCCCTCTGTTGATGCAGCCTAGAACTGTGTTGGCTTTTTTGGCAGCTGCTGCACACTGCTGGCTCATATTTAAATGGTTGTCCACTAGGATTCCGAGATCCCTCTCACAGTTGCTACTATTGAGCAAGGTACCACCTATACTGTACTTGTGCATTTGGTTTTTCTTGCCTATATGTAGGACCTTACTTTTTTCACAATTGAATTTCATTTTATTAGACAGTGCCCAATGTTCAAGTTTGTCTAGATCCTTCTGTATCTTAAGCCTATCTTCTGGAGTGTTGGCTATTCCTGCCAGCTTGGTGTCGTCTGCGAATTTGATGAGTTCCCCATTTATCCCCTCATCCAAATCGTTGATGAAGATGTTAAAGAGTACTGGGCCTAAAACAGAGCCTAAGATTAACAGAGTTGTAGGTCAACTATCCAATCACCTGCTCAGGTAGGAGACCCTGCACCATTTCTGACATATGGCAGTCCAGTCTCTTCTTGAAAGCCTCCAGTGATGAAGTTCCCACAATGCCTGGCCCCGGTAGCGACGGGGAGAGGAACTCACCACTGATCTGAGTCAATAATTTCTGCAGAAAACTGTTGTACAAATTGGTCTGTACAGGGATCTCCAAACTTTGCAACTTTAGGTCTTGTGGACTTCAACTCCCAGAATTCCCCAGCCATAGCTGGCTGAGATATTCTGAGAGTTGAAGTCCACAAGTCTTAAAGTTACCAAGTTTGGAGACCCCGCTCTACAATATTAAGTGTAATACCAACACTAATAGTAATATCCCCAGAGGAGGAACAAAAAGGCCTCCTCTCTGGGGGGTGAGGAAAAGATCCCATCTGTAGCTCCTTCTCTCTCTCTCTCTCTGTCTCTCTCTCTCTCTCTCTCTCTGTCTCTCTCTCTCTCTCTCTCTCTCTTTTTAAATCAAGAAGCGGAAAACTGAAAACATCACTACTGAATTTTGCTGTTAAATTTTTGTACTGTGGGGTGCTTGGTGCTCTCTGAGTTTGGTTGTTTTCTTGCAGACATTTCCTTACCAAACTAAGTAATATCATCAGGGTTGGTAGGGAATGGAGTTTGTTCCCATTTTATATATACTAATGACTTGCCCTTTCAGTGCTGGTAGGAGTGGTTTTGGTGGTTCCTTGGTTGGACTGTTGTTTACTGTTAGCTTGCTTGGCATTTTCTTTGACTGGGGTATTGTTTGCTTCTTGATTGTTAATCTTGATGTTAATCTCCCATTTTTGTGCAATTGGTGATTCCCAGAACTTCTTGTAAGCAACACAGATAGGGCAGTCAGCTCTAAGTCTTGGCCCATGGCTACTCTTTCTCCAAACAAATGGATGGATACTGATCAAGGAGACATTCAACCTAGAAATAAAGAGAAATTTTCTGACTGTGAGAACAGTGAACCAATGGAACAGAAGTTGCCTGCAGAATTTGTGGGAGCTTCATCACTGGAAGCTTTCAAGAAAAGACTGGACTGTCCCCTCAGAAATGGCGTAGGGTGTTAGTTTTCTGGGAAGGGAGTAGAATTAGAATCAAAACTTTAGAAGAGGCAAATGCTTTTTCTCAAAAATACTCCATATTCCTAGGGGACGATGAAGGAGGAACAGTGGGGGCGGCGGCCCCTCCCGATGACAGGGGAAAAGAATCAATAGCCAAAAGACTTAGGTCTCAAAAATGATACTATTTAAAAATTTTATTTGAATGTTGTCATGATTGATGGTAAGGAAAAACAAGAAGAATGAACATAGAAAATATGCAATGTATTTGTTAGTGTGCTTGTCTTTTTTTTTACTAAAACCTGTACTATGATGAAGTTTGGGGGGGACCGCTGGCTCCGGCATGAAGCTACTAAAATGTAACGTTTTTTCCTATACCCTTTTCCCAATATCATTTTGTAAAAACCAATAAATTCTTTGAAAACGAAGAAATGGCGTAGGGTCTCCTGCTTGAGTGGGTGGGGATTGACCAAATGACCTACAAGATCCTTTCTTGTAGTTATTCTACAAGAAAGTTATTCTAATCAAGGAAACATTATCCTAACCCGGAGGTGTCAAACTGGATTTCTTCGAGGGACAGATCAGCATTGTAGTTTTCCTCCGCAGGCTGGCTGGAGGGGTGGGGGTTGGGGGGAGATGGGATGGACAGCCTCCTGCAGCACTTTGCCAGCAAAAACAGGCCATGGGGAGATCGTGCAGTCCCCTGCATCCTGTTTTGGCTGGCAGAGTGCTGCAGAAGGTCGTCCAGGTCAAAAATGAGGTGCAGGGGGAGCCGCATACCACCACCACCACCTCTCCCTGTTTTGGCTGCCTGAGGCACCATGGGCTGGTCCTTTACTATTTCCAGCCTGGCCCCTTGGGCCAGATTCAAGGGCCTTGAGTTTGACACCCCTGTTCTAATCAAACAAGAGTGCGTTGGGCTTAAGTCAGCGTTAGGACTTGGCCTTAGTTCCTGGACTATCCAGGTCTTCTGTATGTAACCGTTTTCTTCCCTCTAGCAATCAGGCTGACCCAGTTTTCTTCTTCTTTTCCCTTCAGCCTCTGTCCCTGAGGCGCCTCGAACATGAAAAGCGGCGGAAGGAGATTAAGGAACAGTGGCACCGAGCCCAGAGGAAGCTGGTGAGATGCTCTTGGGGAGCCTTGCAGGGTTATGGGCTTGCTCAGCCCGGAGGTTATAGCAGTTTCTTAAATCTCAGGGGTGTTTACAGGGACATCCCCAAGATCTGGTCAAAGACGTCCCAATGCTCATGTCCACCCTCGTGACTTTTTTTAGCACATCCCACGGGCACTTCTGCTCATAGAATTTTGGCCCTTTAATGAAAACACACCCACAACTTTTAAAAATTTAAAATTAACAGTGGAGGTGAGGAAATAGCAGCTACCAGTAGTATATTACTATTGGTGTCACAGTGCCACACATTTTCCACATTAGAAATTTTTTTAAAAACCAGCTTTGGATCAACCTTTGTCAGCTAAATCATCATTCACAAGCTTCACAACCGACTGGTAACAAGCAGAATTAATGGAAAACCTGGCAGTAAATTCGTAATCTGCGATCCTGTGATGTTTTGCTTAACGACCATGATGGTTTGCTTAATGACCAAATGGGAAATGACATCGTCAGCTTGTTGGTTTTCAACTTATTGACCGCAGTGTTTAGCAATGGAGTGGCCAGTCCCAGTTGGGAAGCCTGCCTGTATACTGGTCTGCCAAAACTGAACAAAATCAAATGTAAAAGTAGGTTCTACATTTAGGCAAGAAAAACAAGATGCACAGGTACAGTATAGGTGGTACCTTGCTCAATAGTAGTAACTGTGAGAGGGATCTTGGAGTCTTAATGGAGAATCATTTAAATAGGAGCCAGCAGTGTGCAGCAGCTGCCAAAAAAGCCAACACAGTTCTAGACTGCATAAACAGAAGGACAGAATCAAGATCACGTGAAGTGTTAATACCACTTTATAATGCCTTGGTAAGGCCACACTTGGAATACTGCATTCAGTTTTGGTCGCAACATTTGTAAAAAAGAAAGAGTGCAGAGAAGAGCAACAAAGATGATTAGAGGACTGGAGGCTAAAGCATATGAAGAACGGTTGCAGGAACTGGGTAGGTCTAGTTTAATGAAAAGAAGGACCAGGGGAGACATGATAGCAGTATTCCAATATCTCAGGGGTTGCCACAAAGAAGAGGGAGTCAAGCTATTCTCCAAGGCATCTGAGGGTAGAACAAGAAGCAATGGGTGGAAACTAATCAAGGAGATAAGCAACCTAGAACTGAGGAGAAATTTCCTGACAGTTAGAACAATTAATCAGTGGAACAACTTGCCTCCAGAAGTTGTGAATGCTCCAACGGTGGCAGTTTTTAAGAAGAGATTGGACAACCATTTGTCTGAAGTGATGTAGTGTTTCCTGCCTAAGCAGGGGGTTGGAATAGAAGACCGTCAAGGTCCCTTCCAACTCTGTTATTCTATTCTAGACATTCAAGATTCAACTGTGATATTGGACTGGAACAGCATAGAAACCTTATTAAATTAATAAATAAGAAAGAATCTCTGTAGTGGGAGGAACTGGGGAGGGTCAGCCCACCCAGGTAAACCAGACAAGAGACATGACTTCAGGTAGTCCTCGACTTACAACAATTTGTTTAGTGACTGTTCAAAGTTACAATGGCTCTGAAATCAATGATTCATGATTGTTTTTCCACACTTATGACCATGCTCACTGGATCAAAATTCGGATGCTTGGCAACTGACACGTATTTATGATGGTTTCAGTGTCCCAGAGTCGTGTGGCCACCTTTTGTGACATTCTGGCAGGCAAAGTCTGTCTGGTTCACTTAACAACCATGATATTAACTTAACAGTTGCAGTGATTCACTTAACTGTGGCAAGAAAGGTCATTAAATGGAGCAAAACTCATGTAACAACTGTCTTGCTTAGCAACAGAAATGCTGCCTTCAATTGTGGTCTTAAGTCGAGGACTCCCTATAGATGAGCTAATATTACTTTACTAGCCGTTCCCTGCCACGTGTTGCTGTGGCCCAGTCTGGTTAAATGGCCAACCAATCTGTGTGTAGATCTACACCTGCACACACAAACACGTACACACAACAACCATATAAACCCCAACCTACCTACCTACTGTATCTTATGGACAGAGTATTTTATGTCATAAAGGATGACATAATACCTGTGGCCCAGTGCTCTCTCTGTATCCATCTACCTACCTTTTTTACAATTTTTTACGTTTCCATTGCGTGTACCTGGCACAGGTGTGACATCTACACAATCTATATATATCATTGGTGCCGTACCTGAAAGGAATATTGTGTGAAAATTTGGAAGCCATCAGTGCAGTACTTTCGGAGATTAGCGGTTTTGAACAAACTCTTGTTACATTTTTATTTATATAGCCACTACTTACAATTGCTTGATCCATGAGGTGGGGCCTTCTTCCTTCTGTGGCCCGTAAGCCAGTTGGGGGCTCCTGCCTCTCTTATCCAATGGTTTCCTAGGCAGCACTTCTTCCCCTCTTCCCCCCAAGACCATCCACACACTTCATTAGGTTTTCTTCAAAGGCCACCCCTTGCAGATGTAGGCACTGATGCTGTTGCTTAGTCTGGCGACGAAATGTTTGCAAGAGGGATGATGCTTTGCGTTTCCCGCTCTAGCAAGAGGCTGAGAACAACTTGCGTAAGGCCAAGCAGATGTACATGCAACGCTCGGAGGAGTGTGACAAGGCCCGCCACGTGGTGGCCAAAGCAGAAGAGGATCAGCTGGTGTCCAGCAACAGCTCGGCCACCTTGAAGAACTTGGACAAGAAGAGACGGCTGGAAGAAGAAGCCCGGAACAAGGTGGGTAGATGAAGTCCAACAGAAGAGGGTGCCACAAAGAAGAGGGAGTCAAACTATTCTCCAAGGCACCTGGGGGGAGGACAAGAAGTAATGGGTGGAAACTAATCAAGGAGAGAAGCAACTTAGAACTAAGGAGAAATTTCCTGACAGTTAGAACAATTAACCTCTGGAACAGCTTGCCTCCAGAAGTTATGAATGCCCCAACCCTGGAAGTCTTTAAGAAGATGTTAGATAGCCATTTGTCTGAAATGGTATAAGGTTCCTGCCCACGCAGGGGGTTGGACTAGAAGACCTACCAGGTCCCTTCCAACTCTGCTATTGTATTGTATTGTATAGAACATGGAATGTGGGAGCAATTTGAAATGGATTGTTGTGAACTTCCGGTGGCACTGACCTTGCACCTGGAATCATGTTTTGCTCTCTCCTGATTTGTTGATGGTGGTGTTATTGTTGTGGCCCGCCAGTGGCCAGCAGAGCTAGCGGCAGATTCGGACAGTGAGGAGGTTGGGGAGGAACATGGGCCAGTCCTGGAGTCTGGGGAAGGCTTGGATGAGGGCTCTGTGTCTGAGGCAGAGAGGGGGCCAGAGCCGTATGCCAGTTATTAGCTGCCTTCAGAGTCAGACATCAGTGAGGCAGACAAATAGCTGGAGCCTGTTCCCAGTGACATCAGCTAAAGGACAGGGGTTGACTTGGCCACAGGTGGACGATGAATGACCCCTCCCAGAGAAAATAAAAGAGGAGCAAAAGGGGAGTGGAGTTTGCAGGAGACAATTAATTCGCTTAATTGGTTCATGACTCTCCGAGACTCCTTGCGAAGTTTTGCAGATATCAACCTGTCAGCTCTCCAAGCCAGATAAGGTCTGTGACTGTAAATCCTCCCTTGAAAGACTTTGCTGGATATGAATGAATAGAATTCACAGTATATTAATAAAAGAGGTTTTTATCGGGACAAGGAGTTTGCTTGGGAAGTCTCAGAACAGTTATCTGTTCAGTCGAGTCCGACTCTTGGCGATTCTATAAGCCAGGTCTCTCCATCTCATCTGATCTTGTGCTATTTCTTTTGAGTTTCTCTACGCTTTGGCTGGAGTCAGTTTTGATAGTATCCAGCCACCACATTCTTTGACGGCCTGGTTTCCTTTTACTGCTAACTCTCCCAAACATAATTGCTTTCTCCAGTAAATTCCCCTGCATAGCGTGGCCAAAGCACTATAAGTGAAACACTTATACTGTCATGATTTTGTTTTCAAGTGACATGTTGTTTAAGTACTGCAGGCTACTTCAGCTGACTGCCAACAATCCGGCAGTTCAATTCTCACCAGCTCAAGGTTGACTCAGCCTTCCATCCCTCTGAGGTTGGTAAAATGAGGACCCCGAGTGTTGGGGGCAATAGGTTGACTCTATACACCGCTTAGAGAGGGCTGTAAAGCACTGTGAAGCGGTATATAAGTGCTATTGCTATTAAAAGTCTTCAAAGCAGGGGCATCCAAAGGGTGTGGCAGCCATGATGGTGAGGTTTTAATACACATCACCACACATAAAACAGGCTCGTGTTTGATCACACCATCCTGGTAACCATCTGGACATTTTATCGTCACACTCTGTGAATATCCCTGCTTCAAAGGCTGGGGCTTTCAAGCTTATAAAGTCCAAACAGCGACTTCAAAAGGAAAGATGGCCCTCAGTTCCCAAACTGGGTTAGAATTTTCGATTTCTCCCTGGCATCTGTACAAGTTGGAAATAACCAAGCAGCTTAAAATTGCTTGTCTAATATTTGACCCAGTTTTCTGCTTCAAGTGGATGGTTAAGGACCAGGGGTGGCTGGCTGGCTGGAAAATTCTGGGAGTTGAAGTCCACAGCTCTTAAAGTTGCCAAGTTTGGACATTCCTGTTATAGGTACTTCCTCCCCAGTGTTGATAAAAGCTATAGCTGTGATGGCAAACCTTTGGCACAAATGCCACAGATGACATGTGGAGCCCTCTCTGTGGGCACGCAAGCTGTCGCCACAGCTCAGCTCCACCACGTATGCATGCAGGCCTCCCGCCGGCCAGCTGGTTTTCAGATCTCTCCGCGCAAGGGCAAGGCGCATGCAGGAGATGCACTCATACGCAGGGTGGAGGGGTGAGTATGGGGGGGGGTGCAGTACTCCCCCCCGCCAGTGCCCCGTTTTTGGTCTCAGGAGGCTGCAGGGAGGCCTGCTAGGCCCAAAACGGGCCATGGGCGAAGGGCGCATGCGTGAAGGGAGTGGGGGGAGGTCGCACTTACATGTGTGGGGTGGTGTCGCACACGCATTGCATTATGGGTGTGCACGTGCATGCGCTGTTGCACACGCATTTGTGAGCGCTTTTGGCACGCAGTGACAAAACGATTAGCCATCATTGCTCTATATTAGGGGTCTCCAACCATTGCAACTTTAAGTCTGAAGGACTTCAGCTCCCAGAATTCTCCAACCAGCTTTGCAAAGCTGGCTGGAGAATTCTAGGAGCTGAAGTCCTTCAGATCTAAAGTTGCAAAGGTTGGAGACCCCTGCTCTATAGTATCAATATGAAAACTTATTTTTAAAGGACTGGCATCTTGCTGTACAGCAGATATCATACTTCCTCTTATTTTATGTCTATGTATATACCAAAGCAAGCTTCCGTCTATCTTGATGCATACCAGACACACTTCCTCTTATATCTGTCTGTCTGACTGTCAATCTTGATGCTTACCCAGACACCAACTTCCTCTTGCTTTAATATTTTCATATACTTTAATACAGTAAGTATATTAAAGCAGGGTTTGGTCTTAAAAATAATCCTTATTTCCAATAATACAGGGGTCTCCAACCTTTGCAACTTTAAGCTTTGCTGGCTGGAGAAGTCTAGGAGCTGAAGTCCTTCAGACTTAAAGTTGCAAAGGTTGGAGATCCCTGATTTAGAGGACTCTCGGTTCAGAAACAGGTGCAACTGGAATACAAGATGGAGTTCTGCAAAGGCTCTCCTGGACACAGCTGCCACCTGCTGTTCAAGGAGAGCTGTGAGTTCAAGTCACAGGCTGTCAGTGGGGTAAATGCAGCCTCGGTCAGAACCAATGTTGGAAATTCTCTGGATCTATAACAGGGGCAGTCAACCTGGTCCCTACCGCTCACTAGTGGGCGTTCCAGCTTTCATGTTGGACCGTAGGGGTTTTGTCCGATACTGAAGTGCTTTCCTTTTTTTAATTTAATTGTCTTCCCTACTTTATGAATCACCATTACTGTGGAACCGGTGGGCGGTTAGAAAATGTTACTGCTAACAGAGATACAAAAGTGAGCGGTAGGTATAAAAAGGTTGATTACCCCTGATCTATGACTTAAGCATAAACTCAAGCAGTCTTGCTCGAGTTGAGTTGAAATCGATTCTTCCCCATCCAGAACCATGCTAGTTTTCAGGCAATAATAGAGCACTGAAAAAGCATCCCTGGGCCAGCCAGAGACAGAGGTGAACAGTTGAGTATCATCAGGATATTGATAGTACTTAATCTCACGCTGAAGGATAAACTCATCCTGTGGCCCTTGAATAGTAAATAGAGAACGGAGCTCCGAGGAACTTCAATAAGCAGGAGCTGAAGGCTGGACTTCTCTCCCCATAGAAAGAATGGAAGTGGCCCTGGAGAGAAGAGAATTTCTATTGTGTTGTCTCCAAGTACTGCAACATCCACTATCTAGTGTCCTTTGCTGGGAGCTGAAGTCCTTCAGACTTAAAGTTGCAAAGGTTGGAGACCCCTGCAATAATACATTTGGACCAAGCTTTCTTAGAAATTAAAAAGTATAAGGGGAGTTCTTCCCCCTATAATTATTTGGAAGTATATCAATCTGCCACCCTCCCAAGAGATAAACTAAGAAACTATCTTGAGGAGGCGTAGGGGATAAGAGGATCAGCCTTCCAAGTGTTTTGTAACTGTTCATATCTGCAAGATAGAAGCCATTTAGTAAAAATAACCTTCATCTCAGTCTCAGATTCCAGACATGTTTACAAGAATCCCCAAATGGAAGATTTGGGAACTGGACGTCTCGGACATTGAAAAGGAGAAACTAATTAAAACAGAGATTCTTGGGTGAAATGCCATCCCATTCCACCTTTTTGAGCAATGTTCTTCCTGAGGCACAGCAATTATGTCCTTGCGGGGGAGTTTAATGCTGAATTCATCTAGCCTTGTTAAGCCATTTTCTGTGTCCTTTGCTAATTCAGGCCGAAGAAGCCATGGCAACATACCGGACCTGCATCGCAGATGCCAACACCCAGAAGCAGGAGTTGGAGGACACCAAAGTGACAGCACTTCGGCAACTCCATGAGGTGGTCAAACAGAGCGACCAGGTCATAAAGTCGGTGAGTTTGGCTGGGCCATCCCACCAAGGGAGTTCAGTCCTTTGGTCCTTAAGAAGAAGCTGCAAGCAAGCTCAATCTGATCCATGTTCTTTGAAGGACACTGTCAACTCTGAAGAAAACCTAGCTGGGGCCATTTTGCAGGCTTCAGAGTTGCCATAATGCGAAGAAGGGATAGGGAGTGGGAACATACCGTATTTTTCGGAATATAAGACGCACTTTTTCCCCTCAAAAAAGGGGCTGAAAATCTGGGTGCGTCTTATACACTGAATACAGCATTTTTTTGCCACCCCAAACCCCACCCCCTTCACCAAAATGGCCATGAAGAGTCTGTAGGAGGCTTTCAGAGAGCTCCTGGGGACTGGGGAGGGCAGAAATGTGTGAAAAACGGGCCTTTTTTGCTTATTTTTGGGCTCCCCCACCCCCCAGGAGCACTCTAGCAAGCCTCTTAAAGGCTATTCAATGCCTTTTTTAAAATGGGCCCGTTTTTGTGAAAAACGGGTCATTTTTGGGAGGTCTGCAGAGTGCAAAAACTTTTTTTTTTAATTTGCCTCTTCAAAACCTTGGTGCATCTTACACTCCAAGAAATACGGTAGTTAGATGAGGGGTTTTGTCGCCAAAAACAAAATAGTTTCCTGTAGGAACCAAGGACATTCCAACAGGTGGCTGGAGAAAGGAAGGGTGAAGTAACCAGGCAACTGGCCAGCACCTTGATTTGACGATGTGACTGATTGTTTGGAGGAAGAGGGAACTTTCACTTTTTAATCAGGTGAAAACCACGGGAACTTTCAGAGTCGGTTTTCACCAGTTTGTGCCAATGTGACATCTCCAATAAAACTGTTCGTTGAGGAATCTGCCTGCCTTGGAGTTTTGCTTTCTATGGGGCTATTACTTGGAAACCTGACAGACATGTTTGTTGCCATCAGAACTAGAAACTTAGTTTGTGTGTTAGTGGGAGCTAAGATTTTCACAAAGGTTTTTGTGCAGAATTATGGTAATGGGTTTTTGTGGGTTTTGGTCTTGTGATGCCCATATTGGGGATGTTTTATTCATATTGATGACTCATAATTTATAAGTTGGGGTTGACTCTTAGCGACTACATAGATAGATTTCCCCCCATGACCTTATTCATATATTTCATCCTTTTCTCTGATATGTTTCTCCCATTTCTTCTTTTCTTTGACTTCCGGATTCCAGGCTACCATTTCCTTCTATCAAATCATGCACATGCAGACAGCCCCACTGCCTGTCTATTTTCAGACGTTGTGCGAGAGCAGCAAACTCTATGATCCCGGGCAACAGTATGCCTCCCACGTCAAGCGGTTGCAGCGGGGAGACGAACCTGAGACGCAGTATGATTTTGAGCCCTACGTGTCAACTAACAACTGGTAGGGTTTGGCACTAATGTTAATACAATACAATACAATAGCAGAGTTGGAAGGGACCTTGGAGGTCATCTAGTCCAACTCCTGGCCTAGGCAGGAAGCCTTATACCATTTCAGACAAATGGCTATCCAACATCTTCTTAAAGACTTCCAGGGTTGGGGCATTCACAACTTCTGGAGGGAAGCTGTTCCACTGATTAATTGTTCTAACTGTCAGGAAATTTCTCCTCAGTTCTAAGTTGCTTCTCTCCTTGATTAGTTTCCACCCATTGCTTCTTGTTCTGCCCTCAGGTGCCTTGGAGAATAGATTGACTCCCTCTTCTTTGTGGCAACCCCTGAGATATCGGAAGACTGCTATCATGTCTCCCCTGGTCCTTCTTTTCATTAAACTAGACATACCCAGTTCCTGCAACCGTTCTTCATATGTTTTAGCCTCCAGTCCCCTAATCCTCTTTGTTGCTCTTCTCTGCACTCTTTCTAGAGTCTCCACATCTTTTCTACATCGTGGTGACCAAAACTGAATGCCGTATTCCAAGTGTGGCCTTACCAAGGCATTATAAAGTGGTATTAACACTTCACGTGATCTTGATTAATGCTTGTCACAAATCCTAATCAGTCCTGGTGGCCTCTGTTTTGAACAGTCTTCAGAAGACTCAAAACGGCCCTACGAGCAAACAGGAAGTCCGTTCCCGAACTTCCAATTTGCCCATAGGGCTAGTTTTTGTGCTCCGGAGGCTTCAGGGAAGCTCATGAAGCCTCTGGAGGGCTTCCGGGGGGGGTGAAGGAAGCTCTTTTTGCCCTCCCCAGGCTCCTATAAAGCCTCTGGAGCCTGGGGAGGATGAAAAATGATTTTAAAAAAATGTGAACTCAGCAGGCCAGCGCGCACATGCGTGCTGGCCAGTTGACAGGGCAACGCCTCGCGTGCTCTGACAAATGGCTACGTGTGCCACCTGTGGCACGCATGCTATATGACATATAGACATGAAACCAGGGGGATAGTATAGCTCCCAGGGCCTTTACAAACATTGACAAGGTATTAATAATATTTAATATGGTAGAAATTGTAAACAATTACTTCACATTGGCTATAATTGCAGTGCCTATATTTTTTGGGGGGGAAATAAAGGACAAATTTGATAAAGAGGAAAATCTGAAAGATTTTAAGCGAATCTGGCTTCCCCCATTGACTTTGCTAGTTGGAAGGCAGCTGGGCAAGTTAAGAATGGTGATCACGTGACCCCCCAGGACAATGCAGCTGTCATAAATACATACATGCTAGCTGCCAAGTGCCCGAATTTTTGATCATGTGACCCTGAGGAGGTAGCAACCGTCGTAAGTTTAAAAACTGGTCATAAGTCACATTTTTCTGCTCCGTTGGAATTTTGAATGGTGACAAAACTAATGGTTATAAGTCAAGGACTATCTATATCTAAATTGCGTGGGGTTTTTGGGGGGGGGGAGGGAGAAACTAGAAGTAAACCCCAACTTCCAGCACAAAATGTTGAAATTAGTCATGTGACCATTAGGCACTGCAAACAAGCCATGAATGCAGACTAATCACCGTGTGTCAAAGATGCGATCACGTGACCATGGGGCCAGGCAGCCATCAGAACTTTGAATCTAGGTTCCCTTTGGGGGAAGGGTGTCCAGTGTTTGTTAAGTTTGGTTTTTTAAGCCAGGGGTCTCCAACCTTTGCAACTTTAAGTCTGAAGGACTTCAGCTCCCAGAATTCTCCAGCCAGCAAAGCTGGCTGGAGAATTCTGGGAGCTGAAGTCCTTCAGACTTAAAGTTGCAAAGGTTGGAGACCCCTGTTTTTCTTTTGAAAAAGTTTTATTGGTTTTAACAATTTATGTTGGGAAAAGGGGTAAATAAGGTAATGAATAATATTTGGAGCTTCCACATCGGACCTGATGACCGCCTCTGAGTCTTCATACATATTCAATTAAAAAGAAATTATCAAGGGGAAGGGGTACATACATTTTAAAATCATAAATTTTCATATTATTTTATACATTCAATTACTTTATACTATTGACGTCCGTACAGGAATTACTAAAAAAAAATATAACAAATTATTTTTGCGATCTGAGCCTCTTTGCTATAGTCTCTTCCTCCTCCCCCCCACCAGCAGGCGGACCCGTGGCTCCTCCTGTTCCCATCTCATCGGCATCCAGGATTGAGGAATGTTTTTTAAAAAAATTATGCGCCTCTTCAACTGTTTTAATTCTAACTCTTCCTCCCTCCCAGAATACCAGCATCCCTTCCGGCATCAACCACTTGAACCACACCCCCTTTTTGAATATTTTTTTAGTTAAGAAGGAATAATTCCTTCTTATATCTCTTATTTTCTTTGGGATCTGCTTCAATATGGCCACCTCGTTTTGCTGATACATCAAAGGGCCCCCTCTCTGCGCTCTCAGTATCTCCTCTCTCGTTGACCTTCTTATAAATTTAATATGTATCTCTCTGGGTACCTCATTTATTCTGGCAAATGCTGAATTAATTCTATAAATCAAATCAATGTCCCCCCAAATAAATTCCTTATCTTTCTTAATATAATCCGCTAACATAGTAGCCATCAGCTCTCTCAGATTCTCATTGGGTAATTCAGGAACATTCTGGAATCTTAAAAAAAAAGACATGCGTTCAAAATCAATTTTAGACATTTGACCAGTGAGACCCCTGTTTTAAGCGACAGGTCACAAGTCGCGGAAATTACCTCTGTTCCCTCTTCAACAGCTCTCCGGTGACTCGGGCAAGAAAAGGCAGCTACAGTATTCCTGAATTCACAGGAACGAGTAGCTCTGACGCTTCCAGTAAAGATGGAGCAGCCTCCGAGGGCGACACAGCCGCAGGTCGAGATCCTCAGAGCCGTCCCACCCAGCTTGAAAAACGAGGTGAGGAAGCAGCTAGGTTGTTGATTGCTCAGCACTGGAAAAAAGATTTTTTACCGACGATTGATCAATGGATTCAGAAAGTGGCGGGGTTTGCGGAAATGGCAAAAATTTCAGCTTTCTTAAAAGATCAGAAGCAGGAGAATTATGCACAGGAATGGGCAAAGTGGATTGATTATATACAGAATAAATACCAGACTAGGAAGTATTATGTAGCCTTTAGGTAAGAATGTTTAGATTGATAGGTGAACAGAGTAAATAATATATGGGTTGTTTGGAATTATTAGAGTGGTGTATAGCGGAAGTCAGGGGGGTGGGTTTGAATGGGAGGTGGGGGAGGGTTAGGGTGGAGGGTGGGGAAATATGTATAATTAATTTACAAGATGGGATTAATGGGATACTGTTACTTTAAGAGAAATTTATATTATGATTGTTGAGAGGAGAGGGGGTACAATATTTGAATGAGAAACTTTTTTTAAGACGGGGGGAGGGGAGGGGGTACAGTACTTGTATGTGATTTATATTATATGTTAGGAGGGGGGAAAGGGGGGAAAACTTGTTTGTATAAAACTTTTTCAATAAAAAAAGAATTGGGTCTGGAAAAAAAAAAAACGAGGTGAGGAGACAGCCTAACTTTTTCTGCGCCCGTTCCGTCCTGTATAAGGACTCTTGGTTTTGTAGCATGGATAACATCTCCAGCAGGACTTGGCTTCCCTTGCAGGATTGCCAGTAAATTTAATATGGATTTGCTCCCAAATGCAAAACATGTATATATGTATGTATAATACAATACAATACAATAGCAGAGTTGGAAGGGACCTTGGAGGTCATCTAGTCCAACTCCCTGCCTAGGCAGGAAGCCCTATACCATTTCAGACAAATGGCTATCCAACATCCTCTTAAAGACTTCCAGGGTTGGGGCATTCACAACTTCTGGAGGGAAGCTGTTCCACTGGTTAATTGTTCGCACTGTCAGGAAATTTCTCCTCAGTTCTACGTTGCTTCTCTCCTTGATTAGTTTCCACCCATTGCTTCTTGTTCTGCCCTCAGGTGCTTTGGGGAATAGCTTGACTCCCTCTTCTTTGTGGCAACCCCTGAGATATTGGAACACTGCTATCATGTCTCCCCTGGTCCTTCTTTTTATTAAACTAGACGGACTAGAGGAGACATGATAGCAGTGTTCCAATGTATGTATGTATGTATGTATGTATGTATGTATGTATGTATGTATGTATGTATGTATGTATGTATGTACAGTAGGATCTTGGGTCCCGAACAGCTCAGACCACGAACAATTCAGGTGCAAAATCCGCTAAACGTTTCACTCAGGTCACGAACACATCCTCGGGTGCTGAATAAATGCAGCCGCGGCGATTTTCCTTGTGTGTATAAGATACTAGATGTAAGTACATACAAGATTATGGATACATGGAATGGCTATGAATAAATGGGGTTGTTAGGACAGGGATGGTAGGCCCGTTGGTGTGCTTATGAAGCCAAGGACAGAACAATGTTTTAAAGAAGAGATTGGATAACCCTTTGTCTGAAATGCTTTCTTCCTAAGCAGGGGGACCTCCGAGGTCCCTTCAAGCTCTATTATTCTATTCATGACTGAGCCCAGGTTAGATTGTCTTTAGCCGTTCCAGGATTCGAATAGTATTCCTCCCATATCTTATTCTGTCAGCATTACCCTCCAGGCAAGGAACATCTGTTACTCTTGGTCACCTGGAAGAGACCAGCAGTGACTAGAAACAGAGACGCTGGAGACAGAAATGGGATGTGCAACAGGAACAAGTCATTTCATGCTGGGGGTTTTCCTCTGACTCAAAGATTCACTATTGCTCATTACTGGAGAAAACTCTGGTCTGATCTCAGAAGCGGTCAGAAGCAATAGGAAGCTGCTTGAAAAGGAAGGGGCAAGTAGTCCTCCACTTATGACCACAGTTTCAACTAGAATTTCCATTCCTATAAGCAAGCTGGTTGTTAGGTGAGTTGTAACCCATTTTACAATCTGGAGGAAGCCAGATTCACTTAATGACAGCAGATTCTCTTAACAAACGCAGCGATTTGCTACTTAACACCTGGGGGAAATGGGGCAAAACTCACTTAAGAACCACCTTGCTTAGCAACGGAAATTTTGGGCTCAATTGTGATTGTCAGCTGAGGATGATCTGTAGTGCGGGTCAAAATAATGCAGCCCCTTCGTGAGATTCTCCACCTGCACTAACTGAGATCCAGCTATATTGGGAAAGTGCCTGAGATGCTTTTCCTGTTTCAAAGAACCGGTCAGCATAGCAAAGGTCCAACCTCTTGTCTGACTCTGCACATGCAGGAATGAAATCTTAAAGACTTGCAGTGTTGGGGCATTCACAACTTCTGGAGGGAAGCTGTTCCACTGATTCATTGTTCTAACTGTCAGGAAATTTCTCCTCAGTTCTAGGTTGCTTCTCTCCTTGATTAGTTTCCACCCATTGCTTCTTGTTCTGCCCTCAGGTGCTTTGGAGAATAGCTTGACTCCCTCTTCTTTGTGGCAACCCCTGAGATATTGGAACTCTGCTATCATGTCTCCCTTATTCCTCCTTTTCATTAAACTAGACCTACCCAGTTCCTGCAACCGTCCTTCATCTATTTTAGTCTGCCTTGTCATTGGCTCCTTAGGTGGGCGAGGTCACCAGGTACACAAATCATGGCCACCAGCCATCACAGAGACCAAGGACAGTGTGGAATCCTCTGCCACAAGCCCAGGTATCCTCCCATCTTCTGACCTATGGATTGTGCAAGTTCCATTAGGAGCTAAGCTGAAAAGAATCTAATAAGATAACCGTTATCTACCTGCATCAATACATTCATTCCTTCTCACTCACTCGTTCATTCATTCAATTAATATTTGATCAACGCACTCACTTCCACATTGGCAGCAGTGGAGAAATTCAAAGATTTTTCCTGCCGGTTCTATGGTCATGGCTTGGTGGTCATGTGACTGGGTGGGCGTGGCTTGGTGATCATGTGACCGGGTGGCCGTGGCTGCACAACTGACTCACACACAATGTACAAGCTGCTGAACTGCACACCTAAATGTCCCCTGCAACAAGCAGGAACCTCACAGAGTCACAGAGAGCTCAAAAACCAATTATCACACTTACACAAAAATAACACAAAAGCTACACAACTGACTCACACAATGCAAAAGCAGCATTCACACAAAATGGCCCTTGCAACAAGCAGGAACCTCATAGACAATCAGGCACAGCTGATTGTCATACAGTTGATTGTCAGAACTTTTTAAAGCTTGACTTTTACTACCGATTCGGGCGAACTGTCCCGAACCAGTAGCATTTCACTCCTGGTTGGCATCTATGAAAAGAATCATTAAATTCAGAGACCTTTAGAAAAACAACTTGTTTCTACTCATCAATCACTCAAGAAGACATTTTGAGTTGAAGATAGGCTCCCATCCAAGAGGGCATTTGCGCTAAAATCACTAATAATTTCCATGGTTGAGACAAAATTTGGAAAATTCAGCCGGATTTTACATATTCCAACTTTCTGGGTCTCCCAACACTCCCAAGATTCTTCTAGACCAGGGGTCTGCAAAGTCGGCTCTTTTAAGACTGGTGGACTTCAACTCCCAGAATTCCCCAGCCAGCATGGCTGGCTGGGGAACTCTGGGAGTTGAAGTCCACCAGTCTTAAAAGAGCCGACTTTGCAGACCCCTGTTCTAGACTATGGAGTTTTCCTTATGGCAAATCTCAAAAGCCCAAGCTTGTACATTTGGGGGTGGGGGAGGGATTCTTGCAAGGTGTGATCCAGAAACCACACACTGTGGTATGATGGTCAAGCTCCCCCCTCCCTTTTTTCCCCCTGTGCCACATGTTGACCCCTAGATAGGACTGCCTTTGACATCGTTCTGCTGTCTGGGATCCAATGTGATCAATTCTAAAATGGAAGCTTTCTCTTGGTTAGGTGAGTTTCCTCAGATGCCTTCAAATGGATCGCTGTCCCCTAAAGATGAACCTGAAGGGAATTCACCTTCCTTTGAACAGCGTATGTATTAGTGGAACAGTATAAAACTACTAGTAAAATTGTTCCCTGTAGAACAGGCGTCTCCAACCTTGTCAACTTTACGACTGGCGGACTTCAACTCCCAGAATTCCTCAGCCAGCGCATGCGCTGGCTGAGGAATTCTGGGAGTTGAAGTCCGCCAGTCATAAAGTTGACAAGGTTGGAGACCCCTGCTTGCAGAGGAGGGACTTAAGGGGAAAATCAGTAAAATAGGCCTAAGATTCACCACTAGAACCTGGAGCAACCTTAGCAATTTTGAGATTGGTGGACTCCCAGTTCACCCAACTTATAAAGTTGGTAAGATTGAAAAATACTGTGATGCAGCAGGCCCTTATACATTTCTTCCAGCAGGTTGGGGAGTAAAAAGCCTAAATCCTACATTTCCTTTGGTTTTTTTTAGTTCTATATTTTGCCATGGAACCCTGTGCATTGTATACAACTGTAACTTTTAATTCACTTCACTTGGCTCCTCCCCATCCAGATTCATATAATCCAAGGGTGTCAAACTCAATTTCATTGAGGGCCGCAGCAGGGTTGTGTTTGACCGTGGGGATCCAGGGTGGGTGTGGCCAGCTCGACGTCACTCATTTTTTGCTTGTGGTGGGCCAGCGAAAACGGGCTCCCGAGCTCTGTTTTCGGCTGCAACAGCTTCCTGCAAACTCGTTGCCAGTGAAAACGGAGATCCAGAGGGCCGCCTGCAGCTCTCCCAAGCTCTGTTTTCACTGGCAGAGACACCGTAGCTCGGCTCTTTGCTGTTTCCAGGGTAGCCCTACGGGCCAGCTCTAAGCACCCTGCGCGCTGGATCCCGCCCCCATTGAGTTTGATACCCCGGTATAATCAGATAAAAAGAACCGAAACAGAACAAAAAGCAACTTTGACGCAGTGTTACCGTGCGTATAGAATCATAGAGTGGGAAAGGACCTTCAGCGTGGGTGGTTGGGGAATTCTGGGAGATGAGGTCCCCCTGTTTTCAAGTTGCCAAGTTTGGGAGATGCAGCTGTGCCAGTTTGGTGTGGCGGTTAAGGGGTTTTCCTAGAAACCAGGCGACTGTGAGTTCTAGTCCCACCTTACAGATGAAAGCCAACTGGGTGACTCCGGGCCAGTCACACTCTTTCAGGCCAATACACCTCATTTGCTATTATGGGGAAAATAGGACGAGAAAGGAGTATTGGGTATGTTTGCCAATGTAAACTACCGTATTTTTCCCACCTTTTTCCCTCAAAAAAGAGGGTGAAAATCTGGGTGCGATTTATACACTGAATACAATGGGCCCCCTTTGCAAAAATGGACATGCATAGCCTTTAGGAAGCTTCCAGAGTGTTCCTGGGGGCTGGGGAGGGCAAAAATGAGTGAAAAATGGCCCATTTTTTGCTCATTTCCCCCCCCCCCCGAGGAGCAGTCTATAAGCCTCCTAAACGCTATGCATGCCCTTTATTTAATGAAAAACGGGCCCGTTTTCACAAAACATGGGCCTTTTTTGCTCATCCCTCCCCCAGCCCCCAGGAGAATTCTACAAGCCTCCTAAAGGCTATTCATGCCCTTTTTTTAAACAAAAAATGGACCCATTTTGGCGAAAAATGGGCCGTTTTTAGGAGGTCTGCAGAGTGCAAAAGCTTTTGTTTTAAATTTGCCTCTTCAAAAATCTTGGTGCGCCTTATACTCCGAAAAATACGGTACTTATTAAAAAAATAATGGCAGGATAAAAATATTTAACAATCAATCGAATAATAAACTGCAGATTTGGTTGGTGTTTCAGCCTTTGCCTTTTTAAAAAAAAAAATTCTGGTTACCAGGCATTAATGAAATGACTCCAGGAATCTCTACGTCCACCGGCCCTTTCCGGCATATCAGCTTGTCCAGAGCTGCCCAAACCCACCGGCTGAGGAAGCTGCGGACCCCCTCGAAATGCCGGGAATGCAACAGTTACGTTTACTTCCAGGGAGCTGAATGTGAAGAGGTAGGATGGGTATTTTAACAGATTAACAGAGTTGGAAGGCACCTTGCAGGTCATCTAGTCCAACCCCCTGCCCAAGCAGGAGACCCTACATGTGCCTCTACCTAGAATCGAACTCACAACCTCCTGCTTGTGAGGCAAGAACTCTACAAAAAGTACAGGCACACCTTGAAGATACAGGTAGTCCTCGACTTCCAGCAGTTCATTTAGTTCCAACTTCCACAATTCCCAACATGCCTTGAGAAACACTAACTTAAAAAAAACCACAACCCTCTGGTTAAGGACATATTGCCACCCAGTGGCTCTTTCTGGAACTGCACAAACTCCCTAAATGTACATCTGTTTTACTTCCACCTTCTTTGCCTCTTCCCCAGTGCTACTTAGCCTGCCACAAGAAATGCCTGGAGACCCTGGCCATTCAGTGCGGACACAAGAAGCTCCAAGGCAAACTGCAGCTCTTTGGGCGGGACTTTGCTCAGGCTTCCCACACTGGCTCTGATGGCGTCCCCTTCATCGTCAAGAAGTGCATCAACGAGATCGAAAGGCGGGCCATGAAAACAAAAGTAAGAGGTGGAGCACCATTAATGAAGGAAATTTATTTACAGAGGGGAAGATATTCCTCTGCCCCAGAGCCTGGGAATGGTGCCATCACGCCAGTGGTGGGTTTCTGCAGGTTCGCACCTACTCGCGAGAGCCGGTTGGTGAAATTTAGAGAACCGGTGAGAGGGGGTTCCACCGGCGTACCTGGAAGTAAATCTGGCCCGCCGCTGCCAGTGACCCAACGGAAAGGAAAGGAAAGGAAAGGAGGGAGGGAGGGAGGGAGGGAGGGAGAGAGAGAGAGAGAGAGAGAGAGAGAGAGAGAGAGAGAGAGAGAGAGAGAGAGAAAGAAAGAAAGAAAGAAAGAAAGAAAGAAAGAAAGAAAGAAAGAAAGAAAGAAAGAAAGAAAGAAAGAAAGAAAGAATTTATCATCACAATTGAGTCCAAAATTTTGGTTGCTAAGCAAGAGCTTTGTTAAATGAGTTTCACCACATTTTAAAAGGTGGCCACTCCCACCCTGTCACATGACTGCCACACCCACAACATAGGCCACACCTACAGAGTAGGTTCTAAAAAAAATTGAAACCCACCACTGGCCCACTTGTCTTAGTTTGGATAGCCAGTTGGACAATGCAGGTCTTAGCGTTAATCCTAGTGGTTAAGTTGATGAGCCCTCATTTTTGAAGACTGCGGTGGTCAAGGACCAGCCAAAATTCCACAGCAAAAAGCATTGGAAAGCAGGGGTGGGATTCAGCTGGTTCAGACCGGTTCGGGCGAACCAGATGCTAATTTTACATCTGGTTCGCCCAACCGGTACTTGGAAGGACTGGCTGCCCATCCCTCCCCTCCCCTTCCAAGAGTCTCCATGCGGCCATTTTGGATGCCAGGTAAGTACAGGGCAGTGGTGGGTTTCAAATTTTTCTAGAACCTACTCTGTAGGTGTGGCCTATTCTGTGGGCATGGCTTGGCAGTCATGTGACAGGGTGGGAGTGGCCACCTTTTAAAATGTGGTGAAACTCATTTAACAACGCTCTTGCTTAGCAACCAAAATTTTGGACTCAATTGTGATGATAAATTAATTCTTTCTTTCTTTCTTTCTTTCTTTCTTTCTTTCTTTCTTTCTTTCTTTCTTTCTTTCTTTCTTTCTTTCTTCCTTTCCTTCCTTTCCTTTCCTTTCCTTTCCTTCCCGTTGGGTCACTGGCAGCGGTGGGCCAGATTTACTTCCAGGTACACCGGTGGAATCCCCTCTCACCGGTTCTCTAAATTTCACCAACCCGCTCTCGCGAGTAGGTACGAGCCTGCAGAAACCCACCACTGGTACAGGGCCCACGCGAAGGCTCTGGGAGGGCGAAAAAAGGGCCTCCTGGAAGTTCCAGAAGTCTGGAAACAGGTTCAAAGAAACCTGGGGAGGGTAAAAACTCCCCCTCCGGTCGTGGTGCAGGAGACCAAGTAGGCCACACCAATCCAGCAACCAGGCAGAGAACCAGTTGCTAAAATGTTTGAATCCCATCCCTGCTGCAAAGGAATCTGGTTGTGCTTTGCGCTGCTCTACTCCGTTCCGTTTTGTTGTTAAGCTGGGGCTTTCCAACTTTGGCCACTTTAAGAAGCACGGACCTCAACAGAATTCCCCAGACAGCTCGAGTGTCTGGGAATTGAAGGCTACATCTCTAAAAAGTGGCCAAGTTTGGGAAAGCCTGCTGTAAGGCCTCCAGTAGATGTGCTAAAGAGTGCCAACAAGCTGCGTTTAACTCTGATCTGACATGTGAGAGAAAGGAAGAATGTCTGGGGAGTAATTCTATGAAGTATTTAAATAATGGGAAGCAAAGTTACTCTTTGCTCTGTTCCTGTCCACTTTTGGCATGCGACCCCTGTAAAATGGTTGCACGCTTCTGTTGTAAAAGCTTGGCGTGGTTGTAATATATTTTTTTTTCATGGTGACACAGGGATCAAAAGTCTGTGGGACACGCATAAAAAATAGGCAGAGCCTCAAATCACACCATTATGATTGTGTGGTACACTTTTATTTTTATCTTATTTTTATTTGATTTGTCAACCATGTACAAAATAACAGGTATAAGTATAAACATGGACATGAACAAAAGAAATGTAAATACCTGGAATGTTCTACCGGACTCCATTGTTACATCCTCTAACCCAGGGGTCTCCAACCTTTGCAACTTTAAGTCTGAAGGACTTCAGCTCCCAGAATTCTCCAGCCAGCTTTGCTGGCTGGAGAATTCTGGGAGCTGAAGTCCTTCAGACTTAAAGTTGCAAAGGTTGGGGACCCCTGCTCTAACCCTCACAGATTCAACCTTGAACTGTCTACCATGGACCTCACCCCATTCCTAAGAGGTCCGTAAAAGGGGTGTGCATAAGTGCACCAGCATGCCTACTGTCCTACTGTCCCCATTTATTTGTACTCAATTCCTTTGTTCATGTCCATGTTTATACTTACCGTATTTTTTGAAGTATAAGATGCACCTTTTTCCCTCAAAAAAGAGGGTGAAAATCTGGGTGTGTCTTATACACTGAATATAGCATTTTTTGCCTCCCGAAGCCCTGCCTCCTTCACCAAAACGGCCGTGCGTAGCCGTTAGGCGGCTTCCAGAGAAATCCTGGGGGCTGGGGAGGGCAGAAATGAGCGAAAAACAGGCTGTTCCCCCCCTCCAGCCCCCAGGAGCACTCTATAAGCCCCCTAAAGACAATGCATGCACTTTTTTTGACCAAAAACGGGCCCGTTTTCCTCATTTTGGGGGGGCACACCCCCAGGAGCACTCTACAAGCCTCCTTAAGGCTATTCATGCCGTTTTTGGGGCGGGGAAAAACAGGCCCGTTTTCATGAAAAACAGCCCCTTTTTGGAAGGTCTACAGAGTACAAAACTTTTTAATTTTATTTTCCTCTTCAAAATCTTGGTGCGTCTTATACTCCGGTGCATCTTATACATGGGGGGGAAATACGATATACCTGTTATCCTGTACATCAGTGGTAGTCAACCTGGTCCGTACCGCCCACTAGTGGGCGTTCCAGCTTTCATGGTGGGCGGTAAGGGTTTTGTCCGATACTGAAGCACTTTCCTTTTTTTTAAAATTTAATTGACTTCCCTACTTTATAAATCACCAACCATTACTGTGGAACCAGTGGGCGGTTAGAAAATTTTACTACCAACAGAGATACAAAAGTGGGCGGTAGATATAAAAAGGTTGACTACCCCTGCTGTACATGTTTGACCTGGGCATCTCTGAAACAAGAACACCCGGAGGAGGGACTGGTAAAAAACAAAAACGAAATCATGATGGCAACGTTTTGTCTGATCGACACTCCTTTCTGTCTTCCTTAGGGCATCTACCGTGTTAATGGAGTGAAATCCCGCGTAGAGAAGCTCTGTCAGGCTTTTGAGAATGGGAAGGAGCTGGTTGAACTGTCCCAGGCCTCACCACACGACATCAGCAACGTGCTGAAGCTCTACCTTCGCCAGGTGAGGCTGCCTGCAGAGTGATTGCAATCTTTCGGCCAAAAGGTGGAGCACCTGCCCTACCATTGAAAGACTGGAGGTTTTTTAGCCCAAAGAGGAAGAGGAGAAGAAAGAGAGTACCCTGTTCACCTAGAAATGTAGCTATGTTCTACTGATTAATTGTTCTAACTGTCCGGAAATTTCTCCAACCTAGAACTAAGGAGAAATTTCCTGACAGTTGAAAGAATTAATGGAAAGACTTGCCTGCGGAAGTAGTGAATGCTCCAATACTGGAAGTTTTAAAGAAGAGATTGGACAACCATTTGTCTGAAATAGTATAGGCCCGTGATGGCGAATCTATGACACGCGTGCCACCTGTCATTGTCAGGGCACGCGAGGCTTGCCCTGTTAGCATGCGCGTGCTGGCCAGCTGACTTTGGCCTTCTTTTGAGGCCATTTTTCGCCCTCCGGAGGCCTAAAACTAACCCTATGAGCAAACCGGAAGTTAGCTCCTGAACTTCCGGTTTGCCCATAGGGCCGGTTTTTCGCGCTTCGGAGGCTTCAGGGAAGCTCCTGAAGTGTCCAGAGGGCCTCCGGGCGAGTGGGGGAGCCTGGGGAGGGCGAAAAAAGTGTGGCAAAAATGGGGGAGAGTGCTGGTCGTGTGCGCATGCGCGCTGTGGTTGTGCACATAGCATTATGGGTGTGGCACACCTGCACACGATCCCCCTGCGCTCCCCCCACTTTTGGTACGCGAGCCAAAAAAGGTTTGCATCACTGGTATAGGTAGTGGGAGAGCAGGTTTCCTGAGCAGGGAGTTGGACTAGAAGACATCCAAGGTCCCTTCCAACTCTCTTATGATGTTCTGTTATTCTGTAAAGTTACATAAATAATGTGAGAAATTCAGATGGGATTTTTTTCTGTTTTTCCTTTGGTTAACCAACATTAATCCAGTGAAATGGATTCATAGCAATGTGGTAACAGCCCCCAAATGTCTAAATATATATTTTCCTCCACTTTTCTCCTGACCCAAGTTAAGTTGTAAGTTAAATAAGCTGCTTAGCCTGCCTCAAACTGTGAGATGAGGGAGCATATAAATGTAATAAATAAATAACTGCATCAGATTATGCCCTTGGGACCTGGATCGGTTGACATCTGCATATGTGGGACTGATTGGGGCAGATTGCAAGGGTGACACTGAAATATAATTTTATCATATTTTTATCTATATCTTACATTATTGTATTCTATTCCAATTCCATTTTAGACTGTATTTATCCCAATTCCATTTTAAATTGTATTTTATTCCAATTCCGTTTTCAATGGCATTTTATCAAATTTCATTTTAAATGGCTTTTTATCAAATTTCAATAACAATTTGTTTCTGGAACTTTGTACTTTGATATGGCCCAAGGGCTAATCAATAAAGACTCAATGTCAATTTGCAGAAGAGTTCTATGTTTGTTAGCTTTGGTGGATCTTCCAAGTTCAAACTAGCAACAAAAACTATTGTTTTCAAATTCAACTGATGGGCTTCCTAAATGTATCTGGGAAATGTGATGTGTTTTGATCCAGGATGCAGATTCTTGAGAATTGTTTTGTAAGCAAGCTGTCATGCCATGTGAGTTACTTTCCTGTGACTCTCCCTCCTTTCAGCTCCCAGAGCCAATCATGCCCTTCCGGATGTACAACAGCCTTATGGGGCTGGCCAAGGAGACCTTGCAGAGTCGGTCCGACAGCAGGGCAGGGAGAAGCAGTGGGGAGCCAGTGGACACAAGCAGCGAGTCGGAGAAAGCCATGGTGGCAAAGCTGAAGGAGCTGCTCAAGGAGCTTCCAGGCAAAAACTTGGCCACCTTGAAGTGCATCATGCAGCACCTGAAGAGGTCAGTTGCTTTAGTGACCACTCAAAGTTACAAAGGCACTGAAAAAAAGTGATTTACAACTGCTATCATGCCATCCCTATCAGTGGCGGGATTCAAAAATTTATACTATCGGTTCTGTGGGTGTGGTTTGGTGGGCGTGGCATGACTTGGTGGGTGTGGCTTGATGGGCATGGCAGGGGAAGGATACTGTAAAATCCCCATTTCCTCCCGATCAGCTGGGACTCGGGAGGCAGAGAATAGATGAGGGCGGGGCCAGTCAGAGGTGGTATTTACCAGTTCTTCGAACTACTCAGAATTTCCGCTACCGGTTCTCCCGAACTGGTCAAAACCTGCTGAATACCACCTCTGATCCCTATGTTGTGGCCTGCCAGCAGCCAGTGAGTAGGTTGGGGAGGAACATGGGACAATCCTGGAGTCTGGGGAAGGCTCTGATGAGGGCTCTGTTTCGGAGGTAGAGAGCCATCTGACAGTTATCAGCTGTCTTCGGAGTCGGAAATCAGTGGGGCAGAAGCACAGCTGGAGCCTGTTCCTGATGTGCGCATGCGCAGAGCTGCCAGGAGAAGGGAACAGCTAAGGAACAAGGGCCGACTCGGCAGTAAAGGGACAGGTGGATGGTAAATGGCCCCTCCCATAAAGAATGAAGAGGAGCGAGGGGGGAGGGGAGTTTGCAGGATACAATTAGTTCAATTCATTAGGGTAAAGATCTGTTTCTGACTTCTTGCCAAGTAATTGCTGCTGTAGGTCTGTATTGTGAAATCTCATGAAGGACTGTTGGCTGGGAATTTGCTGGAGAGGAATGCCTTTTAATCTACCGTATTTTTCAGAGTATAAGACTTACTGGAGTATAAGACACACCAAGATTTTGAAGAGCAAAATTTTTAAAAAAAAAGTTTTTGCACTCTGTAAACCTCCCCAAAATGTCCCGTTTTTCACAAAAATGGGCCCATTTTTTTCAAAACCTTCCAGCACGAATAGCCTTTAGGAGGCTTGTGGAATGCTCCCAGGGGGCGTTGGGGGGGGGGCAAAAATGAGCAAAAAATGGTCTGTCTTTTGCTAAAACGGGCCTGGGGTTTGTTTGTTTTTTTCAAAAAAAAGGGTGCATCTTATACTCCAAAAAAATACGGTAAATAAAAGAGATCTTAACAGGATGAGGAGTCTGCTTCATGATCTTGGAAACCTAGGCTAGAACACCCTGGTCCTTTTCTCTAGACTAGCCATACCCAGCTCCTGAAATTGCCTGCATTCATCTCTTCGTCCAATTCTATTCTAGGATTATAGAACTTGAACATGACAACAAAATGTCTTCCAGCAATCTGGGAATCGTCTTTGGCCCCACGTTAATGCGGCCTCGACCCACCCAAGCTACCATCTCCCTCTCTTCCTTGGTGGATTACCCCCACCAGGCATGCATTGTTGAGGCACTCATAAATTTCTATGCTACTGTCTTTGAATCCGATGGCGTATCTCCAGACGGCACAGAAGAAACAATCAGGGAAGATGAGGAGCTGGTCAGAAACCAGGTGAGTAGAACCTGCTGAAGACACTGTGGTTGCCAGTGGTAATCTTTGGATCAGCATCTTAGAGTGCATCTCACTAACGCCTTGACTTCCATGTATCCAGGAGGATGAAGGAACACAACCCCACAGTGAAGTCCAGTATCTTGAAGCAACCTCCGAGCAGACAGAAGCTGCTCTTGATGAAGATTCATTCAGAGGTGAGGTGGAATCTCACATTTTAATGTTTGACATATTCTTCTTCTTCTTACAAGATGAGCTGCAGTGGTGCAGTGGTTAGTATTCCGTTGTCAGGATTCAAAGTAACAGACCCAATGCAACCTCTGAGGCTTAGGTGTTCCTCAAAATACATATTTATTAAAGGTAAAGGTTCCCCTCGCACATATGTGCTAGTTGTTCCCGACTCTAGGGGGCGGTGCTCATCTCTGTTTCAAAGCCAAAGAGCCAACGCTGCCTGAAGACATCTCTGTGGTCATATGGCCGGCATCACTAAAACACTGAAGGTGCACAGAACAGTTACCTTCCCACCAATGGTGGTCTCTATTTTCCTACTTGCATTTTTTATGTGTTTTCGAACTGCTTGGTTGGCAGAAGCTGGAACAAGTAACGGGAGCTCACTCCGTTATGCGATACTAGGGATTCAAACCATCGAACTTCTGACCTTTCTGATTAACAAGCTCAGCATTTTAGCCATTGAGCCACCACGTCCCTGTTAGGGGTAAAAAACACCCCCGTTGGAAAATAAAGGCAGAATAGTGCAATATACTGGACAGCAAGAGATATGTTGCTTTTAGCACACAATAACTATCAAACACTGATAGTAGAAAAAATAAATAGTCTTTACTTTTGTAGTAACTAAAATACTTCTTCCAAACAGTGATACTAACTCCTCCAACAATAAACAGTCATTCACCAAAACCACAGTTATCTTACAGTCAAAACAAACAATGATACTTCTTCCGTCTTCAGCTCCTCCTCAGTGGCAATCAGGAAGCCAAGGAAAGCAAAAGGGAATGAACTGTGTTCCCAGCTGCCTTTTTATGATTGAGCTGGGAAGCACAGCCAATCAGATTCCACATAGTCCTTAAAGTTACATATACTCTTTAAGAATCCTGGCTTATATATATTGTCAACCCAACATTAGGATAATTATCCTAACAGTCCCTATATTTGTTTGTTTGTTTTGATTTGTTTGTTGATTTATTTGTACAGATTTCTTAGGCATGTCATATTGGCACATCTGGTGAAAACCCGACTCTGAAGGTCCCGTGGTTTTCCCAAATTAAAAGTCAAAGTTCTTTTCCTCAGTCCACGTATCTATCACATGGTCCAATCTGGTCACAACCCCAACTCCAGTTGGTTTCAGTCCAATCCTCCCCAGCAGCTGGTGAGAACATCCTTAGTTCCCAGGAGAAAGAATTTTATTTTGGCTACAAATCCCCATCTATCGCTATTCCCCCTTCCCATTCTCACAGCTCCAACCAGCACAGCTGTGGCAGCCCTGAAGATGCTCCAAAATGGCTTCAGGGTTGACAGCAGTATTGCAGGCTACTTTTGCTGACTGCCAGCTGTCAGCAATTTGGCAGTTCAAATCTCACTAGCTCAAGGTTGACTCAGCCTTCCATCCTTCCAAGGTCGGTAAAATGAGGATCCAGATTGTTGGGGGCAAGAGGCTGACTCTGTAAACTGCTTAGAGAGGGCTGTAAAGCACTATGAAGCGGTATATAAGTAAACACTATTGCTATTTGTTTGGCCCTAGTGAAAAGAGGCAGAAATTGCAGGTCTAAAAAGAGCTGTGTGTCAGGTACAAGCAACCATAACATTTCCAAAAATGGGTCAAATAGGTTTCGTCATTGTTGATCACCAAAGATAAGAATCTGGGAATTTCACCCTTAATCTAAGGTTTTAACTACAAACATTTCTTCCTCCAAAAGCAGAGGTATGCTGCTGCTGGTTTGCACCGATTCAGGCAAACCGGTATTTAGGATTCTGCGCAGTTTGGAGAACTGGCAAATCTCACCACTGGCTGGCTCCGCCCCCGCTCATTTTTTGGCTTGTTTTCCAGGCCATTTTTTTGACTGTTTTGGGCCATTTTGTGGGCCAAAACCAACCCAAAACCAGCCTGAAAACAGCCCAAAAAACGGCTGAAAAATGGGCAGGGGTGGGGCCAGCCAGAGGTGGGATTAGCCCCAACCAGCTGAATCCAACCTCTGCCTTTGAGGCAAGTGGCCAGGAGGCGGTGCTGGTTGTGATGTGTGACATCATCCACCCAGTCACATGACCAACTGGCCACGCCTACCCAGCCAGAGAACTGGTTGTTAAGTTATTCAAGTCCCACCACTGCCCAAAAGGACTCTAAGCTGGAAATGCGTCAAAATTGGAATATTTCTAAGATGGAGGCCATCGGGGCCTCCTCTCCTACAGCTGGTGGAATTTTGGCATCACGAGCCAAGAAGGCGCCATATTTGTGTCACAGGGAACCCTTGGACATCCCACGCTTGGCTCAATTGAGTTCGTTTTCTTTTCCCCTCTAGAACCCGACACTCCCTTTATCGATTCGGATTCGGATCCCGAAGATGGCACAGAGGCAGCCATTGAAGGAATCCCACGGGCCAACTCAGGGCCAGGAGGCAGTGAGACCAGTGGGGAGGAGGAGAGCCCCTTCGGTGAGGACGCCAGTGAGGAAGGTGTCCTGACGGAGAGACCCAGCGTGGAACAATCGGACCCTGAGGATACTTCACCCCTAGGCCCAGCAGAAGGTTGCTGGGAGGCCGAAGGAGACGCCGTCTTCAAGAGCGGAGTTGATGAGGAGAACAGCGACAGGAAAGTTGAAAGCCTCCTGGTGGACCTCAACACCAACCAGTCTAACAACTCACTTTTCTCACACTTGCTGATCAACTAAGAACACGTGTTCGAGTTCCTGGCATGAAAAACTATGTCAGTTGAGGGAAGGCGGTGAATCCTTTGAAGTGCAGGGACTGACAGTGAAGGGATAGATGGTCCTCAACTGTCTTCTCAAGATCATCCTCTGGAGGCCTCCTGGTCTACCAAGCTCCTCATTTATAACAGCCTGCTTTTAAGTCTTTCTAATACCAAAATGACATCCGTGTGAAAAGGCAAGGAGGAGACGATATGAGGAGAGGCATTAAGGCCCAGAGAGACATTGGAAGGACTCTGCAACATCCAAACTTTCTTAAGACACTTTTCTCTAACCCAGTGTTTCTCAACCTTGGCGACTTGAAGTCCTGTGGACTTCAACTCCCAGAATCCCCCAGCCAGCATTTGCTGACTGGGGAATTCTGGGAGTTGAAGTCCACAGGACTTCAAGTCGCCAAGGTTGAGAAACACTACTCTAACCTAATACCCTTCTGAAATTTTGGATCTCACTCCCATCTTTCTCCCTACATAGTCCTAACCAAACAAGGGGTGGAGGGGCGGGGGGGGGAGGCAGTAGCTTGAGGGACGCTCTTTCAAAAGAAGAGCCACAGACAGAGTCCCTTTGCACTTCCTCCCATCCTTGAGGTTCCGTTCCTTTCAGGGAAACAATACAATCATTGTGAGCCTAGATCTTCTGATATGTTTGTTTAAACATTAGCAGATTATATTTGTTCCTAAGTAAAACCACTTCAGGATGCTACCGTATTTTTAAAAATCAGGGTACAGACAAAAGGCTGGATGAGTTTGGCTGGATGACGGATTACTTGAAGGCTGAAATCCACTTGTGCAAATCCTACTGAGGTCTGAAGACCAGCCTTGGATTGTTGGTGTGGATTGATCCTATCAGGGAGTGTGTGTGTGTGTGTGTGTGTGTGTGTGTGACATGCTTATTGCACAGCTGTATGAAAAGTGCCAGTAGAGCCAGCTGAAGGGGCTTTATGTGAGACCTTGCTTACCCATCATCACATTTAGCACTCAAAGTTACAGTGTCACTGAAAAAATAACTTTATTATGACCATCCTCACACTTACAACATTGGTGGGTTCCGGCCGGTATGTACCGGTGCCTGCTGGGAGCAGCAGCCATTGTACCGGAACAGTGTTTTGGAGGGCCCACCTTCCCACCAAATGGCTAACCGGGCCATTTGCGCAAGCACACACAGTGTACGGTGCCTGCGCAACACTCCGCCAAGCAGCTGAAGTGTCGCAGGGTGGTGGGTGCGTATGTGTGCGCAGCGCACGTGCCCATGGTCGACGCTCGGCCCTGTCGCAGCGTACCGGTTCCAACCAGATCCGGAACCCACCACTGATTTACAACCTGAGCAACGTCCCCACACTCATGTCATTCAGGCACTTGGCAACTGGGGGGGGTGGGGGGGGGGAGGTTTTCAGATTCTAAGAAGACACTTGAGATATATAGCAGAAATGCAAGGTATTTGTGAGGTAAATATTCTTAAGCCCCCTAAACAGCTTTTAGAACCACTGTGGATGATTTGAGGGCATTTCACAATAAAGGCCTAGTACAGTGTTTCTCAACCTTGTTAACTTGAAGATGTCTGGCCTTCAACTCCCAGAATTCTGGGAGTTGAAGTCCAGACATCTTCAAGTTGACAAGGTTGAGAAACACTGGCCTAGTGGAACTGCTACATTACATTTAAAGGTCTGTTGTACATAATTGAATTATAGCATTCATCTAAAACAGTGTTTCCCACGCTTAACTATTGTAAGACCTGTGGACTTCAGCTCCCAGAATTCCCCAGCCAGGAATGTTGTGGAATGATTCTGGTTGTCAGTGGTGGCTAGAGAATTCTGGGAGTTGAAGTCCACAGGCCTTAAAATGGCTTAGGAGGAAACCCTGATCTAAAGCAAAGGCATATCATATTTATCTGTGAAAAAGGAAACCACAGCAAGAAATATTTTGCCTTGTGGAGAAGGCTGGAACGGTAGCACACAGCCAAGGAAACTTTTGGGTATTTTCTTGAGGTGTGGATGAGAAAAATGAGTGAATAAAGTTGAAGTGCAAATCTTCAACCACAGCTTGTATTTAAATAAGGATATGAGTAAGCCTATTTTAATGAGATGCTTGTTTCCTTTTAATCTGCTCTATACACTTTTGTTTTTGTATCAAAGACGAGTATCAAAAAATAAACTATATTTGGGGAAGTGATATTTGCATCTAATAACTGTGTTTAGTGCTTCCTAGGTAACTATTTGCATTTTTAAAAAAACCTCAGAATAAGAGAGTTGGAAGGGACCTTGGAGATCTTGTAGTCCAACCCTGCTCAAACAGGAGACCCTATACCATTTTAAACAAATGGATGCCTAGTTTCTTCTTAACAGCCTCCAACGATGGAGCACTCACAAGTCATTCCACTGATTAATTGCTCTAACTGCCAGGAAATTTCTCCCTAGTTCTAGGTTGTTTCTCTTCTGGAGTTTCCATCCATTGCTTCTTGTCCTGACTTTAGGTGCTTTGGAGAATAGCTTGATTCCCTCTTCTTTGTGGCAGCCCCTGAGATATTGGAAGACTGCTATCATGTCATCTCTAATCCTTCTTTTCACTAGACTGGACATACCCAATTCTTGCAACCTTTCCTCATATGTCTATATATATATGCGCTTGTGTCACAACACCCTGTTAAGCCCCAATTAAGGGAGGAAGCATACTGCTTTCCTTTTCTGTCTTTCGGCTCATCACCAGAGACCATCTAGACAGAAAACTATGAGTTCCGTTGGGTACTTAAAAAAAAAATGTATATGGCTTAACAGGGTGTTGTGACACAAGCATAAACTTATCCTCCTGTCTCAGCTGATCAGGATAAGAGCCAGTGGTCTGGTGGCAATTGCAGCTGCCTCACACGTAATGCTTCCCTGGTTTGAATCCCAGTAAGGGTATGGCTAGCTGATGAGAGCTAAATAGCTCGAAATAGATCTATCCTAGTCTCCCTGATTTATTTATTGATCAGCTCAAAAATCTAACACACACACACACATATATAAAAGACATATGTGGGATCTTTCCTTATAATCCAGAGTTTTTCAAACTAGGCAACTTAAAGATGTGTTAACACATCTTAAAGTGCCAAGTTTGAAAAAAATACTGTTTTAATCCTTTAGACCAGGGGTCCCCAACCCCCGGGCCGCGGACCGGTGCTGGTCCGTGGCTGGATGGGAGCCGGGCCGCAGGGCTAGAGAGGAGGAGGAGGGAGGAGGAGGCAGCCCCCTGAGCACAGCGCGCGGGAGAACGCAGGCGCGGCTGTTCGCGCCGTTGGAGTGTGCCTCTTCCTCCACCCTCGTCGACGGAAGGATTCCTGGACGACGCCGGACCGGCCACCGATTCCCTCCCCTGCTGGCATGCCGGCCACTCATTTTCTTCCAGGGACTGCGGAGGCTCTGCGGGCTGGGAAGGGAACTGGCGGGTTGCTCCGGCGGCGCACAGGAGTCCCTCCGTCGACGAGGGTGGAGGAAGAGCCCCCACCATCCTCCTGCGTTCTCCCGTGCGCTCTGCCCAATGGGCTGCCCCCCTCCCTCCTCCTCCTCTCCAGCCCGGCACCTATCCAGCCATGGAGCCTGAACGAGCGAACGAGCGACCAAGCGTGGCAGGCGGGATGAGGAGGCTGGGGGCGGGGGGACGGGACGACGATGACGACGACAGACACACATAGAGAGACAGAGGGAGGGAGGGAGAGAAAGATAGACAGAGACACAGAATGAGTGATTGAGTGAATGCAAGACAGACAGACACACGCACACACACACACAGAGTGACAGAAATGGGCGGATGAAGGAGAGACACAAAGAGAGAAAGAAAGAAAAAAGTGGGAGAGAGAAAGACAGACAGAAAGGAAAGAAAGAGACAGGAAAAGATACAGAAAGAGGGAAAGAAAAAGAAATAGAAAGGGAAAGAGAGAAAGAAAGAAATAGCGAGAGAAAAAAAGAGAGACAGAGACAAAGTAAGAGAAAGAAAGAGAGAGAGAGAAAGAAAGAACTTATGACCACAGTTGAGGCCAAAAGTTTGGTTGCTAACCAAGATCATTGTTAAGTGAGTTTCACATTTTCAAAGTTGGCCACGCCCACCCAGTCACATGACTGCTGCGCCCCTCAGCCGGTCCGCAGAATTTTCTTTAAAATGAAACCGGTCCCTGGTGAAAAAAAGGTTGGGGACCCCTGCTTTAGACTGCTGTTTTTCTAAACAGTGAGACTCTGCTCTTATGTCATGGTGAATCATGTTGAATCATGGTTGACAGTTGGCTGAATTCACACAATGTAACGTCAGACTCAAACAATATTGTAGTTTGACAAAGATCCAGGATCACTCCATACCATATTTAAATGATAGTCTAAGCTACCACTTAACAGTGATTAAGAAACCAGACCCACAAATACAAGCAAACCACAGCCAGTCACATTTGACTAACAATATATATATACAATATATATATATATAATCTTTGGGTTAGCGAATACTTCCTGGATTTTTTTCGATACTTCTCATTAAAAAGAATTAAAAATCCAATGGCCTGATCAGGATTAGAGTCAACAAAGAGCCTCACCCAACTGCTTTCTTTCTATACTTTCAGAGGAAGAGAAATGGTGCAGCCATGATTGCCACAACCCTGTTTCAAGGCCACACCTTCCCTCTCTCTCTACATTCACAGGTTTAGCCCAGATTAAAAGCCAGCCATCCCTTTAATCCATCCTCAGATGATATGCAAACTAGCACCGTGGTAACTAAGCCTACTATAAACCACAGGTACCATCCGGTTAAGGGGTTCTGTAACTACGGTTAAACCGCTGGTCTAGAATAGATTCACCCATCGCCCTGTGTCTAACCATGCCCTGGCTTAGCATCTCCTCTGAATCAGATCAGTAGATAGGAAAATGAATGGGAGGTTCCTTCAAACTCACTGCAGGGGTAGGGAACTATGGCTCTTTTATGACTCGTGGACTTCACTACCCAGAATTCCTGAGCCAGCATGGCTGGCTCAGGAATTCTGGTTATTGCAGTCCACGAGTCATAGTTCCCTACCCCTGCTTCAGAGCAACCATAACTCACTGGCTCTCGCTGCCTGAGACCAGATGCTCAACATTTGAGCAGCTTTTCAGATAAGACTTACTGTATCTGGTCACATCAGTCTGAAGATAGCTGCACTTGGGATTTTGACAGTACAGGTCCCCTCAATTACCATCCACAATTGGGACTGGCTACTTGTTCATTATGTGAGGCAGTAGCTAAGAGACGCCACTGCTGTGCTTATGAACTCTGCTCAGCTTTACAGACCTGCAAAGATTCTAAATGCAAAGTTGGTTGCATTTATCTATAGGTTGCAAAGTAACTTTTTCATGTGAACTGTTGCTAAATGAGGCAATCGTTAAATGACGGCTATTTTATACTTAATCTCTTTTCTAGGAATGAGTACCTTATCATAGAAATATTCACATATGAACAATTTAGCTGTTGTGCAACCAACGTCTACGCTCCAGGTGTTCAGTGAGCTGCCTACCAGTCAGAGCTCATTTTTTCAATTAAAACACTGCTGCTTCAGACTGATGTGGTTGCCTAGCTACACATCTGCTCCCACCCACAAAACTGCACTGAAGAATTTTCTGTATTTTATTCAAGTTGAGAATGCCTTTCTTTTTATGTACTTTTTAGAAAGCAATGGACACCCTTCTTCAAAACCACCTGATTTAAATAGAGATGACCCGGGGTTCCATACCCTTCCCCTCCCCTCCCTGCTTTTGCCAGAGAAAAGAAGTCCTAGAGAGGATCATTTCTCACGGACAGGCAAGCTGCAAAATTAAAAATTAACGTTGTAACATTTGTTGTTGCTGAACTCCCAATACCAGAGCCACAGGTAGAAGGACCATACTGGAGAGATTGAGATGAGCGAATATGAATGGGCAGAGATTTCCAATTGATCTTAAGACAACAGGAAAACAAAAAGAGAAATAAAACACACTCTGTTTTATTGAAATAAAAAAATTCTGGACCACTGAGCAAACTCTGAGCCTTAGCAATAACTCAGCAATAGTTAACAGAACAGGGAAGACAGCAAGTCTTCTGAAGAATGCAGATATTTTTCCAGGGTTTATATAAGTCCATTTTTCAAGACAAAAGTGACCAGTCCGTAATTACAGGTGACTCCCAGCACCTTCCTTTGCATTCCCAGGAGATTAGCAGTCTATTCCCCCATTTTAATCCTTAGAACCTCCACTCTCCACCCACAAAAGGCCAGTGAAAGCCACATCCAATGGAGCCCCTTTGTCCCCCAAACCAAAAAAGGGGTTTTCCTACCCCTCCTCACCCTGATATCTACAGAAGGAATAAGGAAGCCCTACCATTTGAAGCTTTCTAAAATGTCCCTCATCCAGATTTGGAAAATAAACTGCTGCTGCCTTAAATATTTACCCCCCAAACTAACCCAAATTCCAGAAAAGTGGTATAAACAAATAACACATCCAGCTTATACAAGCAAGACGAAGTCCAGTTTGGAAAATCAATGCAGCATTTCCTGTACTGCAGCTGACTCCTTTCCTCTTCACGGCCAGTTGGTTGGATGGAAAGGACTAGAAGCTGGAAGTTCGAAGTCTCAAGTTGGTACATTTCTTCACATTTTTTTAAATGCTTGTATTTCCTTATGTTCAAGACTGTTAAACAAGCAGATCGGCATCTCCAGGGTAAGGTAAAAAGAGCGTCAGACATTGCTATATATAGGATAAGAGAAGCAGCATTAGTGTCTAATTTGAATTCTGTATTCATGTTGCAATTAGCTGATTAACAATACCAATTAAGGCATCACAGATATGCCTCTCCTTAGTCTGACCCAGGCTTTCTTAGAAAGCAACAAGCAAAAGTTTTGACCCTGACAAAACCTCTTTCATTTACACTCTCTCTCCTGTGAATTCCTTTCATTCACAGTGAGCAAGGCTTTATTTAACAAACAGTCTTTCCAAGGAATGTTTATCCGCACGCACCTTATCTCATTTGGAGAGCTGCCAGATAACCAGTTTCCAAACACAGGGCAAAGCAACACTTGGCACAGAGTCTCTTATAGCCACAAACAGAACTTTCCACTCTTGAAACGACCGAAGGAACAAATTGTTTGGGCAAAACAGTTGAAAGTCCCCTTTTGCTCCTCTTTGGTTTCCTTTGGGAGGGGCCAATCCCCTCTAAGGTATGGTTTTACTCCTAAATCGACCCTGCTTTCTTAGTTGTTCTTTTCTTCTGGCAGCTCTGCACATGCGCACACCGGAAACAGGCTCCAGCTGTACCTCTGCCTCACTGCTGTCTAACTCCCTCTCTGCCTCTGACGCAGAGCCCTTGTCTGAGCTTTCCTCAGCCCTCAGGACTGGCCCATGTTCCTCCCCTTGGACTCTGTCGCCAGCTCTGCTGGCTGCAGCGAGCCACAACAGTCCTTTTTACTCCAGCATTCCTCAAGCTGATGTCCTCCAAGTCAAATAAAATTTCCATCATTCATGGCTGGAGTGGCTGCTGGATGTTGGAGTTCAGCACATCTAGACTCAGCAGTTTGGACAACTCTGATTCACACAACAGTCTGTTACATTTCTAGTCTGGCTTTGGGTAGAAATATTATTTGTCAGCCAATAATAAATCTATATAGATTCTTCTGCCAATCCTGCATACTCGCTCCCATCCCATCTTCTTCAAACATTTCATGAAACATTTTATAGTACCTTATACGACACGTCTTGGCTACTGTACCAGCCTGTAAGTGATATAGCGCCCAGCTGTTTCACTAGGCCGAATGATCTTTACCACCTGAAAAAAACCACACAGACAATAGAGAAAGAAAATTATTCAGGTTATTTTTCAGATTGATTATACAATGAATCCCTGGTATTATATAATAATGAATAAAATGGCTGACGGACAGCCAGCCTTTCAGGATTTCATCATGCAATCTCGTTATACGGATCAAACAAGTTCAGCCTTCATCCAACCTGATCTCTCCAAGTATCCTGGATTTGGCAACTTTGGGCCTGTCACTCTTTACCCAACGTACCTCACAGGGTTGTTGTTGTGGTGGTGGGGAAAATAGGAAGAGGAAGGAGTGTGTAGGTAATGTTTGCCAGCTACAGGAAGTCCTCAAATTACCACAGTTCATTTGGTGACCATTCAAAGTTACAACAGCACTGAAAAAGTGACTTATGACCGTTTTTCAGAGTTACCACCTTTGCAGCATCTCCACAGTCACATGATCAAAATTGAGATTTTTGGCAATTGGTTCATATTTATGACCATTGCTGTGTCCCAAGGTCAGGTGATCATCTTCTGCAACCTTCTGACAAGCAAAATCAATCGGGAAGCCAGATTCACTTAACAACCGTATTACTAACTTATCAACTGCAGTGATTCACTGAACAACTGTGGCAAGAAAGATTGCAAAATGGAACAAAACACACCTGACAAATATCTCACTTAACCACAGACATTTTGGGCTCAATTGTAGTTGTAAGTCAGAGACTACATATGTGCATTTAAAGGAGCATTCAGGGAAAAACTGATCTAACAAAAGCCCAAGTGAACTGTACTAAAAGTCCATTTAATCCAAATAGATGCCTCTGAGAAATACAAGAGCCAATCAAGTCCCTTTTCCCCCCCTCTCTCTCTCATCATCAGGCTTCCTGAGCTTCTATTTAGATATCAGAATTTATTGCCACTCATAATCTCTATATCAATCCATTGAGAAATGACACATTCCCACCATCCCTTTCTCTGTTCCTTACCTGGCCTCTTTTAATTCCAAAATAGCGAGCTACAGGATCTCCAGCTTGTATTCTTGGAAGCTGATTCTCCCTTAGTTTACTGACAACAGCAGTCAAAGGAAAAATTTCAAAAAATATAAAAACAGGACCTTTTAAAAATTTCCTATACTAGGATCACAGTATATTTTGGCTAGTTTCACACAGCTTGCTAGTTTAAGCTAAATAAAGTTGGTACAGTAATTTGTGGTTTGGGGGAACATAGAAACCCAGAGCCTCTTTTAGCATTATGATTGAATCAAAGCTTCACTTTAATCAATGTGATTAATTTGCACTTGGTGTGTTGTGTGAAATGCATTTTGTAAACTTAGGTTTACAATCTGAACCATGAAAACCAATGCATGTCAATGGAACTGTTTTCAGATAATAGGATGTATGATTACTCATACGTTGGGTTTACTCATCAACCTGTTATGCTTCTAGTTTTATAGGCCCTATCCAAACCCAAACTCAAGAAGATAAGACTATCATTTTAACCCCATATCCATGTTAAGATCCTACCTAGACATACTGTTTCCCCAAAAATAAGACCTAACCAGAAAATAAGTCCTAGCATGCTTTTACAGGATGCTCGTAATATAAACCCTACCCTCAAAATAAGCCCCGGTTAAAATTTTCGGTCAGATGGATGCATTTAGTACCGTATTTCCTTGAAAATAAAACCTAACCAGAAAATAAGCCCTAATGCATCTTTTGGAGCAGAAATTCATATAAGACCAAGTCTTATTTTGGGGGAAACACGGTATTAGTCTGGAAAGTTTCCTCTTAACACAGGATAATGCTAGAAAATTCAACCCCTGTCTGATATCTGACAGACAATAGCAACCCAGAACAAGCAGAAAACTGAGGAAGATACTCAAACCTGTAAGTACAAAGGCAAAAAGATACTATCTGGCCAGTAATTCTGTCACCTCTTCTTTGGTCATTACAACATGTTCTGGAACCAGCTGTAGTGGCAAAAAGAAAGAAAATAATGAAAACACAATATAGAAATAGATTTCTGCTATGCACAGAAAACTCTTCCAGGCAAACCACCACAGAAACAGTTTCTGTCAACTGAATGATAACAGACCTTATATTGTTCTCCTCTCAATGCACTCCTCACAGGCCCAATCAATGTCATACACACACACACACACACAGACCCTTCCTTTCTCACCTCATGCTCAGTGATGTTGATTAGCAGCTCCTGTTGAAGAAATTGTTCAAGGATGTACTTGGGAGCCATGTCTACTAGAGACTAAAAGAGAGAAGAGACATTGAGGCAGCAGATAGGGCTATAAATTAAGAAAGGGGCTTCAATATTTATTTTGAATATTTATTTATGGGGAAAAGAGAAAGAGAGACAGAGATTGCAATCCCTTTTCCTGGTACCTTAAAGCGTAAGCTCAAACTCTAGTTCTAGGCTGCTTCTCTTCTTGGTTAGTTTTCATTCATTGTTTCTTATCTTGCCTTCTGGTACTTTAGACAATAGGCTGACTCCTTCTTCCGTGTGGCAGCCCTTCAAGTGTTAGACTGAGATCATGTCACCTCTGGTTCTTCTTTCCACTAGTCTAGACATACCCAGTTCCTGTAATCATTCTTTGTATGTTTTAGCTTCTAAGCCCCTAATCATCTTTGTTGCTCTTCTCTGCACTCTACCCAGAGTCTCAACATCTCTTTTTATATTGTGGTGATCAAATACAGGTAGTCCTCAACTTACCACAATTGAGCCCAAAAGTTATGCTGCTAAGTGAGAAATTTGTTAAGTGAATTTTGCCCCATTATCTGACTTTTCTTGCCACTTTTGTTAAGTGAACCACCACAGTTGTTAAATTAGTAACAGGGTTGTTAAGGGAATTTGGTTTCCTCATTGACTTTGCTTGTCAGATTTAAAAAGGTGATCACATGACCCCCTAGGAAACTGCAACTGTTATGAATGTGAGCTAGTGCTCAAGCATTTGAATTTTGATCACGTGACCATGGAGATGCAGCAAACAGTTGTAAATGTGAAAAACAGTCATAGGTCACTTTTTTTCAGTGCTGCTGTAACTTTGAATGGTCACTAAACAAACTGTTTCCAGAATTTCTTGTACAGGATGCAGTATTGAAAGTGTGGTCTTACTAAGACTTTATAAAACAGTATTAATACTTTATGTGATCTTGAGTTTATCCTTCTATTCATGCAGTCTAGAATTGTATTGGCTTTTTTGGCTGCTGCCGCATATTGTTGGCTCATATTTAAGTGATCGTCCACTAGGACAACCCTATGTTACTTCGGATGTGCTATTCAGTGATAAGGTGGCATCCATAAAGATGAGAAATGCACACAAATATTAACATTAACATGGTGGGGAAACAGACTTCTATGACCAATACTCTGAGAACTTTCTAATTTGAATGATGTTCTCTATTAAAGACAATGCCTTGGGATCTAGCCCTCCCCCGAGAAGAGATTGTTGTTCCCTGAAAGTTACAGGTCAGGATCCCTTAGCCAGCAATGAGATTATATCAACATCCCTTCTGCCCATTTAAACTCAAGGTACCTGTTTGGCAGATGGAGTCATGCCTTGTTGCACCACAATCAGGGCCCGGGTAATATTTTCCTCTTGCATTCTCTGGCAATACATCTTGATGGTCTTAATCCCAACTTTTGGTTCCTCTGAAAAGAGATTTTTGTTTGTTTCTAAGTGGAGAATCTCCATGAAATAAAATACTTTGTTCATTAGGCCTGACATCTGCTTCAGGATTAGAATTCAAGCTCTCATTTAATAATAAATGAATTGAAAGCTTTAATAGTAAAGCAGGAAACTTGCAACTCCCATTGTTTCAAACAAACATCATTTCAATGGCTGGAATTTTAGCCAAATAAAATTTGCAGTAGTAACGATAACTGTTTCACTGCTACCATATAATCAAAAACAGCAGAAAGAGAATTCAGTATTTATTAAATTATCTACTGAAATACCATTTATTTTTATGTACTTCAATAACTGTTTTAGTTGAGAAATTAGTACAGATGTGGAAGATGAAAGTTATAACTATCAAACCTCATATCTTATTCTTATAAATATGTGAACATTTTATCCATTATATAGGCTTTTTAGAAAATGAACTCTTAATGGTATAAAACTTTTGCTTGGTCATTAACTGGACTTTTTTTTTTTAAGAGATGCCATCTCCTTTAGGAATAAATGCACTCCATCATGAAACAATTGTTACCATCAAAATAAATTTACTACATACTGAAAAGTGTAGTTTGTATAAGTATATTGGGCAAACTGTTTTTATTTCTGCCTCACTAACAAATGGCATTAAATTAAATAAAACAGTAAATAAAAAGCTCGTGTGCCAGTTTCCCGATTGTATCCACTGTGTATTTAAAAATAGGCAAACAGATGTCGAATTTATTCCATTCAATTAACTGGCATACTATCACTAAAAATACAACAAAAGCCAAATATATTTCCTTAAGATACACAGATGGTAAAAGTCAGTTAGCAGAAAGAACTGATGAAGAGGGTTGGGAAAATTCATTCCAAATCTTCAAAGAAAAGATTGGCTTTTAAGAACACAAACTGCAAGAAATGAAAGAAACAAAAATGGAATAAAAATGTAACTGAATTAATTCAGAAAAGAAAGCAGAATGAATGAAGATGCAATCAAATTCCAGGTTCTGGAAGCAATAACTAAATCTATTTTAATATAATCACCTGGGAAAAAGACAAACATCTGATCCGTAGGATCATCGTTGTGGGCCACCAACACTGTGAGATCAGTACGCCGAGGTCGCCCTTCACTCGGCTTATCACCAAACTGGGCTTTGAACTCTTCCAGAGTCTGATCCAATTCATCCTGTGTGACCAAGTAGCCTCGATCGTGACACAGCTAATTTAAGGACCAAAAAAAGTGCATTTAAATTTAATATAATACTATGCTGAAGAATCCCAGTAACTATAGCGACAAAATACAGGTAGTCCTCAACTTACAATGGCAATTGAGCCCAAAATTTCAGTTGTTAACTGAAAAATTTAAGTGAGTTTTGCCCCATTTTACAACCTTTCTTGTCTCAGTTGTTAAGGGAATCACTGCAGTTGGTAAGTTAGTAACCCAGTTAAGTAAATCTGGTCCCCATTGACTTTGATTGTCAGACTGCAAAAGGTGATCATATGACCTTGAAACACAGCAACAGTCATAAATATGAACCAGTTGCCAAACATCTGAATTTTGATCACATGATCATGGGGGATGCTGTAAAGGTCATAAGTGTGAAAAGTGGTCATAAGTCACTTTTTTCTGTGATGTAACTTTGAACGGTCACTAAATGAACAGTTGTAAGTCGAGGACAATCTGTAGTGAACCATTCATTTAAAAACCTATACAAAGATGTTCTAAGGCAGGGGTCTGCAAAGTCGACTCTTTTAAGACTGGTGGACTTCAACTCCCAGAATTCCCCAGCCAGCTATGCTGACCCCTGTTCTTTGCAGACCCCTGTTCTAAGGCAACTGTCAACACATAAAGCAACTTCAAATAGTGGACTGACTGCCAGCAATCTAAATATGTCAGCTTTGAGACTCCCTCCTCACTCTTTCTTCTGTTTTCTTTTTTATATATTCTCATTCAAGCAAGATAATATATAGTCTCCCTTGAATCATAAGTCCTAGTAAAGACTATATATGGAAGCAATAATGTAGTTTTCTTGGCAACAGTATGAAAATAGTTTGCCTTCATCTAGTTTGCTTTTCATTTTGCTAATCTAACCCAGCAGTCACCAACTGGTGATCCATGGACCACTGGTGGCCCTTGAGAAAATTGTAGTGGTCCGTAGAAAAGTTATTTGCATTTTTTATATTGCACTAAATACTATTTATCTTAAAAAAACATATGAGTGGTCCACGGGATTTAGAATTATGAATTTGGTGGTCCCTAAGGTCCGAAAGGTTGGTGACCCCTGATCTAGCCTGCAACTCTAGGATTATTGAATAGTCTTTGATCTGATTTTAGTTCTCCAAGATCTTTCAAAGTTGACTACCGTTGGTGCTACTGCTAGGTCATTAACTTTTCCATTGACCCAGACATATTTTGACCTGCCCCATCCCAAACCTACCACTCTATTACAAAATTATCATCATTTTTTTTAAAATAAAAGTAATGCAGTCATTTCCCAAGGCACCTGGGGGCAGGACAAGAAGCAATGGGTGGAAACTAATCAAGGAGAGAAGCAACTTAGAACTAAGGAGAAATTTCCTGACAGTTAGAACAATTAATCAGTGGAACAGAAGTTGCCTCCAGAAGTTGTGAATGCCCCAACCCTGGAAGTCTTTAAGAAGATGTTAGATAGCCATTTGTCTGAAATGGTATAAGGTTCCTGCCCACGGAGGGGGTTGGACTAGAAGACCTACAAGGTCCCTTCCAACTCTGCTATTGTATTGTATTGTATTTTGTAGCTTGGGTGAAAGCACAATATATTTTAATTTGCAAACAAGCCGGAACAAATGACCTACTTTAAAACAATCCAATTAAAACAAATATATTGTATAGGATTTGGGAGCACCGAACCCAACTAAGAAAAATATAAAATAAAAAGGACGGGCATTTTCTCCCTCCATAACGTTCAGGTCAGAATGGCGAACCCCGTCAGCTGTGCCCTACCCCCATTCCCATTCCCGGGACCCGTCCTTCTACCATCCTTCTCCTGACCTGCATGATTGTTTTTCGGATTTTCCATAACCGGTAAGTCTCTTCTTCGTCGTCCATGACGCTCGCTGACAAGACCGCCGCGCAAATGCCAACAAAACGGCTCCGGGAGATGACGCATTAGGCACGCGTCTTGTGGGCAGCATTACGCATGCGCAAAGAGAAGCGAGCCGTTGAAGGAGATTTGCGCACGCGCAGGAGGCGAGAAGTAGGAGAAGAATCTAAGGGCACGGGGGGGGGGTGTTATAAAACAAATCGCCTTCCTCTGGCTCTCCATTCTGCCTTCAACGTGACACTGCGCACGCGCAAGAGCTAAAGTAGGGCGGAAAAAAGAGACGTTTAGGACCTCAGTTTGTGGCAAAGCGCAAGCGCAGTATATAACTACATGGTACTGAGTCTGCCTTTATCACTTTCTCCATCCTTTCTCCGCAGCTGACTTTGTTATCGCGACAGATTTGATCAAAAGAGCCTATATTTACCCCCAAAAATACCAAAACTCTTACAAGGCTCGACCTCATTTGCGTAATGTTTAGGTCTAGCGTTGCTTAATTGCAATGAGAAGGATTGCCAGGAAATTAAATGTGCTAATTTTTTTGTTGTCCACCATTGGAACGGTTTACCTAGTTGTATAGATCATGGGGTGGAGCAATGTCTAAATGTGGGAGAAAGGGGAGACAGCCAAATGTGGTCCTGCGTTTGATATCTCAGACAGCAGAGTTTCTGCCTGCATATTGTGGAAATTGGCCCAGGAGATTTGGGTTGGCAGCCATGCACTTGAGAAGGACTTAGGACATGTGGAAGGTGAGGTATGACATCATCAGCCTCATAATCATAATCACCATCTGTAAAGCGCTCCATGGCTCGGGGCCTAGTTATATGCGAGACCATCTCCTGCCCCATACATCCCTTCGTCCGATCCGCTCCCACAGAGAGGGTCTTCTCTGGGTGCCGTCGGCCGGGCAATGCCGGTTGGCGACGCCCAGGGGAAGGGCCTTCTCTGTGGTGGGCCCTACCCTCTGGAACGACCTGCCTCCCGATCTCCGTATCACCTCGGACCTCCGCCTATTCCGTCAGTCTTTAAAAACGCACCTGTTTCAGCAAGCTGGCTTAGGGTAAATCCACCCGATAAACGACTGAGGGTTAGTTATACAAATTTTTAATCAGAGGGTTTTTAAACTGTATTTTTAGCGCAGGAGTATTTAATTTAATAGGGTTTTAGGATGTTTGTATATTTTTGTATTGTATATTGTGTTTTAAATGCCTGTGCGCCGCCCTGGGTCCTATTGGAGGTAGGTGCGGGATATAAATTTAATAAAATCTAAAATCAAAATCTAATAATATTGCTATGTCAGCCGTGGCCCTTTTTTCAACATACCCTGCAATGTTGCTCCATGCCCAGAAGAGTGTAGCTTGCAAGATGACAGCACAATGCTACTTTTGTCATTCTGAAAGCAATCGGTTCCTATGGACACCGCTAATTTAGGAGAGCAGAGAGCATTAACCACAAGTGGTGTGATGCAGCAGCTAAACAGGCCAAGGTTAGAGTTAGGGTTAGTCAGCTGTGTTAACAAACATATGTGCCATAGATCACAGGCGGTAATAATAGCCCTAAGTATGGGTGAGACTTTACAGGATTTGGTTATTAGAGTCAAAGCTATGGGTTCCCCAGTAGTGATGTATGGCTGTGAGAGTTGGACCATAAGGAAGGGTGAGCACCAAATAATTGATGGCTTCAAATTGTGCTGGGGAAGACACTTGAGAGTCCCTTGAATTGCAAGGAGATCGAGTCAGTCAATCCTAAAGGTATCCTGATTTCTTTGGAAAGACAGATACTGAAGCTGAAGCTCAAATACTTTGGCCACTGTTGGAAGAAATGTCCTTCTGGGTTCAGTTCCAAGTGGGAGAAAAACACTGGATTCATAGAGGCTATTGGAAACATAGTTTTAATGGTGGACAGGATCACAGGCCTTGAAGATGTTGGGTGAAGAAACAAAGGGAAGAGATGCTGAGAGTGCCTGGGTTGTAAGTTTCCAGAGTCTCCACGTCTTTTCTATACAGTTTTGGTCGCCACGATGTAGAAAAGACGTGGAGACTCTGGAAAGAGTGCAGAGAAGAGCAACCAAGATGATTAGGGAACTGGAGACTAAAACATATGAAGAACGGTTGCAGGAGCTGGGTATGTCTAGTTTGATGAAGAGAAGGACCAGGGGAGACATGATAGCAGTGTTCCGATATCTCAGGGGTTGCCACAAAGAAGAGGGAGTCAAACTATTCTCCAAGGCACCTGGGGGCAGGACAAGAAGCAATGGGTGGAAACTAATCAAGGAGAGAAGCAACTTAGAACTAAGGAGAAATTTCCTGACAGTTAGAACAATTAACCTCTGGAACAGCTTGCCTCCAGAAGTTGTGAATGCCCCAACCCTGGAAGTCTTTAAAAAGATGTTAGATAGCCATTTGTCTGAAATGGTATAAGGTTCCTGCCCATGCAGGGGTTGGACTAGAAGACCTACAAGGTCCTTTCCAACTCTGCTATTGTATTGTATTGTATTGTAATCTTCTCAGATGCCATGTGGTGAGATGGGTAGAGGGTTAATCCTATCATGTCCTGAGGGCCATGTCTTAATCCCATTACCCTGGAACTGAAAGGTGGGGGCAGGGAGCAACAGGAAGCTGCTTTGTCTTTAAAACATGTTTCTCCTTTTCTCGTCTAGGGAAATATAATATTCTGCCTTTTTAATATTTCCTAGAATATTTCATTCTTCTGGGAGAGGGGTGGGTGCTAACTTCCCACACCACCAAATAAGAAGAGGGGACTGATGCGGGGAAAGATTGAAGGCAAAAGGAGAAGGGGATGGCAGCGGATGAGATGGTTGGATAGTGTCATTGATGCAATGAACGTGAATTTGGCCAAGCTCCAGGAGACAGAGGAGAACAGAAGAGCCTGATGTGCTGTGATCCATGGGGTCGCAAAGAGCCCGACATAATTTAGTCACTCAACAGCAACTGGTTCACCCCACTTTAAAAGGGGGTATGGAGAAGCTGGAGCAGGTTTCCAAGATTGCTGCTTGGATTAGAGTTCTGAAAATTAATCCGTTCTACGTTGCTGGGGATGCTTAGCTTGCAACAGACAGAGGGGAGATATGACCGCTACCTTCAAAAGGTAAGAGAAAGGGATGCTGTTTTCTGTTAAAATCAAGAGCAGGAAATCAAGAGATGGAAATGAAAAGAAAAGCTCAGCTGAACAACATGAGGGATTTCCTGGCCTGACAAAACCGTTAAGCCAGTCTTTCTCAACTTCGGCAGCTTTGAGATGGATGGACTTCAACTCCCAGAATCCCCTAGCCCAGGGGTCTGCAAAATCGGCTCTTTTAAGACTGGTGGACTTCAACTCCCAGAGTTCCCTAGCCAGCATAGCTGGCTGGGGAATTCTGGGAGTTGAAGTCCACCAGTCTTAAAAGAGCCGACTTTGCAGACCCCTGCCCTAGCCATCGACTGTTAAGAAGTGGGAGCCTTGGACAGTGCTGGATTGATTCCCCCTCATGGAGGACTAAATGGCTTCTTAAACTTGCTTCTCTCGCAATTTCCTCTCACTTTAAAAAAAAGTTACAAAGGACCCCAAAATAACTTTTGCTTGTATGGGTCACATTTACCATTATTTAACTGTATTGGAAATGAAAATGGATGCATTTGGTGATACAACTCTTTCTCACGATTGATGGGGTTTTGATATTGTATTATTTTTCAACACGGACTGCCCAGTAATTTTCATTTTGTAGGCCCCTAAGAGAGCCTTGAAAGGGTCCCAGGGGTCTTAGGTCCACAAGATAAAAAGCACTGGTTTAGTGGATTTCTGAACTGAGGTTGCATTATTTATTTATTTATTTATTATTTTATTTATTTTATTAAATTTATACCCCGCCCTTCTCCTACAAAAGGACCCAGGGCAGTGCACAGGAAAATCAAAAATCAAAACATACATAAATAGACCATTATTAAAACCCAATTATACTTAAGTTACCCCGTGCTAAAAACATTTTAAAATCCTCTAATTAAAATTTATAGCTGATAAAAGTCCATATCGGGTGGTTATGCTAGGCCAGAGGCCAGATTAGATCAGAGGTTCCCAAACTTGGCAACTTTAAGACTTATGGACTTCAATTCCCAGAATTCTCCAGTGTGAGTTGAAGTCCACAAGTGTTAAAGTTGCCAAGTTTGGGAACCTCTGCATTAGATGACCTAAAAGATTTCTTCTTAGATTCTGTAGTGGAATACATGGCTTCTGGGTTTTAGGACAGACAGATGGTCTTCGACTTGGAACAGTTTATTTAGTGACCATTCAAAGTTACAACAGGACTGAAAAAAGGGACTTATGACTGCTTTTCTCACTTATGACCGTTGTAGCATCCCCATGGTCACACAATCAAAATGCAGAAGTTTGGGAACTGATTCATATTTATGATGGTTGCAGTGGTCAAGGATCATGTGATCACCTTCTGCGATCTTCTGACAAGTAAAATCAGGGATGGGCTTCAAAAATTGCAGCAACGGGTTCGCTGCGCTGTTGCTGGGTGGGTGTGGCCATGGTGGGCGTGGCCTAGTTGGCCTCTTGCACTATGGCAGGGGGGGCGTTTTTCACCCTCCCCAGACTCCGGAGGTTTTCCTCGGGCCCGATTTTTGGACTTCCAGAACCTCCGGTAGGCCCATTTTCCCTCCTCCCTGGACCTTTGCCTGGGCCCTGTACTTACCTGGCATGATGAATGGGCCACATGGAGACTCCTGGGAGGGGAGGGGTGGGAGTGGCCAGCCAGGGGTGGCATTTGGGGGTTTGCCGAACTGGGCAGAACCCTAGGCAGACGATCGCCCGAACCCGTGTGAACTCCCAGCAGCCCACGCCTGTGTAAAATCAATGGAGAGGCCAGAATCACTTAAGAACTGTTTTACTAGCTTACCAATTTGAGTGATTCACTTAACAACTGTGGCAAGTAACGTCATAAAATGGGGCCGCAAAACTCACTTAAGGAATGTGTCACTTAACAACAGAAATGTTGGGCTCAATGGTGGTTGTATGTTGAGGACTACCTGTATGAAGACCTTAAATTTAAATGGGCTGTTTTTGAGTGGATTCATACAGGTAGTCCTCCACCTACGATCACAATTGAACCCAACATACCTGTTGCTAAGTGAGAGCGTTAAGTGAGTTTAGCTCCATTTTACAACCTTCCCTACCATCGTTATTAAGTGAATCATGGCCGTTGTTAAGGTGGTAACATAGTTGTTAAGTGGATCTGGCTTCCTCATTGACTTTGCTTGCCAAAAGGTCACATATAACCCCGGGACACTTCAACCGTCATAAATACGAGTCAGTTGCCAAGTGTCTGAATTTTGATCATGTGACCATGGGGATGCTGCAACGGTTGTAAGTGTGAAAAATAGTCATAAACAGTCAAGTGCTGTTGTAACTTTGAATGGTCATTATACAAACTGTTGTAAGTCAATGACTATCTATATATACTGCAATAGGTTTCTCAATCTTGGCAACTTTAAGATGTGGGGCCTTCAGCTCTCAAAATTCCCAGCCAGTGCAAAGCTGTAGGACAGTGATGGGGAACCTTTTCGGCAGTGAGTGCTGAAAAGGGATCACTTCGTGCTTGTCTGGACCGTGAACAGGAAGAGGAGCTGCAGGAGGGCATGTGTGTGCCAGAAAATAAACTTCCGTTTTCTGGCGCAGTCTTCCAATTATTGCCGTGCATTCACACATGCCGATCAGCTGGCCGACGGGCATGCTCATGCCGATAAATGGAAGACCATCACTTCCAGTTTTCGGCACTGCCGTACGCACAAAAGCCAGCTGATCATCAAGTGCGCATGCGCGCCAGAAACCCAGAAGAGGAATGGGCGACACCACATGTGCCAGGCGACATGGCTTTGTGTGCCACTTTGTCACAGTTCATAGGATGTTTCGATCACAAATTTCAAAGGAAATCACAACTGGCTGGGAATTGTACAGTTGACCAGCCCAACTTAAATGCATCCCATTAAGTAGTAAGACGTGAGTCCTTAAAGGCTGGTTGATTATGGCATGTATTTTTGTGAGCCAGATTCTTACACCCGATACATTATGCTGTGTTGGCAGGTTTATCTATACAGTACACAGCTCAAATATATGCAATGAAGTCAGGTAAAAATGGAATGCACAAACCACTGGCAATTATAATTAAAGTTAAATGTATGTAGAATAGATGCAGTGATCTGACACAACAAGAGTAATTGGGGATCATCCCTACTAAACATGTGCCTTTGCAACTCCCTGCTTAGTTAGGTCGGATTAACCAGCCCAGATAAAAATCACTATTCTCTTGTGGTTAACTTTCTGCTGGTAGGAGATACCCATACACACACACATATAATATATATGCATAAACATACGCATGCATTCACTGCTCATTAGTGTCTAAAATAATTTGATTGATAGGTATCATTTTAATTATGATTGTCTTTTAAATTGTGTCTTTAACCTTTTATTTCACCTGCTTTGGTTGTGTGTTGGAAGGAAAGTAAGGTAAAAAAATGAATAAATCCTAACTTCTCTGAGATTATTAATCTTTACTCATCCAGGATCAACTCTACCCCTACCGTTTTCTAGGCCTCAGTTAACAAATCCTAAAGTTGGATGGGCTATTGAAACCAACCCTCTGCTCATTTTTAAGATTCTATAAGTCGTTCTTAATTTGCAACTCTATTTAGGACTGGAATGTCCATCAAAAATCATTGCGGCTGTAAATTGAGCAAGACCAGATTTTATGACAATTTTTACAGGGGTTATTAAGTAAATCACATGTTTGTTAATGGAATCCAGCTTCCTGAATGAGCTTTTTTGCTGGAAATTAGCAAAAATGATTGCAAATCACAGTCACATGATCATAGGATGTTTCAACCGGTCATAAATATGAGCCAGTTGCTGAGTGCCCAAATTGCAATCATGTGACCACAGGGTTGGGGTGTCACTCATAAGTGTGAGTACCGGTCGCAAGTCACTTTTTCCAACACCATGTTGACTTGAACCATTGTTATATGAACCGTCATAAGTAAAGGACTGCCAATAATTTAAAGCAACAAGACAACTGTCCGATCTTCTTGAACACATCTAGCACAGGCTCTTTTTGATATTCAGTATCATTATGAAACTGCTGTGAAATGTTGATGAACGTTTAATTGGAATTGTGATTTAAATCTATTCTGTTTCCAACGTTGTAGCTTTTTTTGAATTTCTCCTGAGCGATAGACTTTCATATTTTTGATGATGACAGCAAAGATTGTGTTAACTTATAGGGAGATCTTTTTCCAGGGTGATCCAGTCCTCAAACATTGATCCTTCTAATCTTCTACCTATGCTGGGGCAACTGAATGCCACCACATGTTTACTGGACCCGTGCCCCTCCTGGTTGATACTGGCTTCCCGGGAGGTGACATGAGGCTGGCTCCAGGGAATCGTCAATGCTTCTTTAAGTGAGGGATTTATGCCAACCGCCTTGAAAGAGGCGGTGGTAAGACCCCTCCTCAAGAAGCCCTCCCTGGATCCAGCTGTTTTGGCCAACTACTGTCCTGTCTCCAACCTTCGCTTTTTGGCGAAGGTTGTCCAGAGTGTGGTGGCGTGACAGTTCCCCCAGCACCTGGAGGAAACTGTCTATCTGGACTCGCGCCAGTCCGGCTTCCGGCCTGGGCAAAGCACGGAGATGGCATTGGTGGATGATCTCTGGAGAGCTCAGGATAGAGGTTGTTCCTCTATCCTGGTCCTGTTAGATCTCTCAGCGGCTTTCGATACCATCGACCATGGTATCTTATTGCGCCGGCTGGAGGGGTTGGGGTAGGGGGGCACCGTTTTGCAGTGGTTCTCCTCCTACCTCTCCGACCGGTCGCAATTCGTGTTGGCAGGAGGAGAAGCCACTGGGTGAGATCATCCGTAGAATTGGGGTAGAATTCCATCAGTACGCTGATGACACCCAGCTGTACATTTCTACCCCAGACCACCCCAACGATGCCATTGAAGTGATGTCCTGGTGTCTTGAGGCCGTGCGAGTCTGGATGGGGAGAAACAGGCTTCGACTCAACCCGTCCAAGACCGAGTGGCTGTGGCTTCCAGCGTCATGATACAGCCATCTGGTACCATCTCTGGCTATTGGGGGCGAATCATTGGCCCCCACAGAGAGGGCTCGCAACTTGGGTGTCCTCCTGGACTCTCGGCTGTCATTAGATGATCATATAACAGCCGTGGCCAGGGGGGCTTTTTATCAGGCTCGCTTGATTCGCCAGTTGCGCCCCTTTCTGGATCGTGATGCTCTACGCACGGTCACTCAAGCCCTCGTCATCTCCCACCTGGACTATTGCAAGACTCTCTACATGGGGCTGCCCTTGAGGTGCACCCGGAGGCTCCAGTTAGTGCAGAATGTGGCCGCGTGGGGGATTCTGGGCGCCCCAAGATGCTCCCATGTGACACCTCTCCTGTGCGAGCTGCACTGGCTGCCTGTGGCTTTCCGGGTGCGCTTCAAGGTGCTGGTAACCACCTTTAAAGCGCTCCATGGCACGGGACCTGGCTACTTGCAAGACCGCATCCTGCTACCAAATACCTCCCACCGACCAGTTCGCTCCCACAGAGAGGGCCTCCTCAGGGTACCGTCGGCCAAACAATGTCGGCTGGTGACCCCCAGGGGGAGAGCCTTCTCTGTGGCAGCTCCTGCCCTCTGGAACGACCTACCCCCCGACCTACGTACGATCACTGACCTACGCTTCTTCCGCCGGGCCTTGAAAACACATTTATTCCGTGCGGCCGGCCTGGTGTAGTTTTTAATCGATTTTAATCGATTTTATTTAGTAATTTTATTTGGTTTTAGAACAGGCCCCTAATTTAATTGACATTTTAATTGACATTTTAAAGTATTTTATATATTCATGTCTGTTGTTTTTTATTATGCCTGTTCACCGCCCTGAGTCTCGCAAGGGAGAAGGGCGGTATACAAATTCAATAAACATTAAACATTATTTAGCAGAATATTTTATCTGTATTTTATAGTGGCCCAGAGTTGTTTTATTGGAGAGATTGGTGGCATATAACTAATTAACTAACTAACCAGACAGACAGACAGAATTTAATCTCTCCCCTGTTATTTCAGATTGTCCCTTTAAACAAAGGTGGGCTGCACATGCTTTAAAAACTAGCTCGCCTAGTGCAGAACCGAAAATGTGAGCATGCACACGTACATGTGCTTCACATTTTTGGACTTGCGTGCTTGCGTGGGGCTTCAAACATACCTTCTCAGGCAGCCACGGTGAGTAGAGCAAGTGAGGTGAGAAAATCAGCTGGGCTGTGTGGGCACAGCGAGCCAGCCAGAAAGTGAGATATATAGGACTGGATAGCGCAGGGGCGGATGGGCGGGCGCAGCTGGTGGGCGGAACTACCGGTTCGCCTGAACCGGTCCGAACCAGCAGCAACCCACCTCTGCCTTTAGATCTCATAAAGAGCATGGTTTTGGGTATCATAAGTTAGGGACCTAGATTTGATGGGCCCCAGGAGATGTGCCTTCTATGCTGTGGCACCCACTGTCAGCCTCTGCTTTTTGCTTGCTTCGGCTGTCATTTTGAAATGGGGAGGGAAGGGCTGTGGGTATGGATATTAAGTGAGCTGGAGAGAGATGGGGCCAGGGCCTGTTATCACCAAGGCTAACGGTCTTGCATTCCACTGTGATGATGCTCCTGAGCAGGAAGCACACCTGACATCGTGAACGACTCTACATTGGATAATATACTGGGGTCAAAGGGGCTTAAGGGTTGGGTTATGCTTTGATACGTATGTTATGCACCTAAATGTTTCATTCCTTGCTTGACTTTCGCTGCGGTCTTATCATATTCAGTAACAGTAACCTTAAACTTCCAAATGAGCTTAAGCGTGGTCTTTCCTGATTTATGATGGAAGCAGATCTGACATCCACCTTAATAAGTAACATCCTGCCTTCTAAAATTAGGTTGGCCCCCTCCCTCCTTTGAACCCCCCCCCTCCTGACCTAGTTATGCTACCTGGCCTAGGGGTCTCAGGAAACCAGAGATTTGTCTTGATGGCCATATTGCTGGGGCTGATGGTCATTTCTATCCTCCTTTCGCCCAGGGTTAATATTTTTGCTTTTATAATATTTATTACTGTGACTTTAGATTTTTAGTTTTACAGTGGCTGCTTTATCTATTTGTTTTGCGATACCCAGAGTTGCCTTTGCCGAGATGGGGTGGCTATGTAATTTTGGCATAAATAAATAAGTTTAGTCTTGAGAAGAATGAATAAGAACGTGGAAAAAACCTAAATATTCCCTTCATTCTTGATATATTTAATTTAATGTAATTTATTAAATTTCTATACCGCCCTCCTCCCTTCCAGGACTCAGAGCGGTGTACAGACAGCAATAAAATCAGTGATATTTGATTTTCTAACTTGTTAACTTGCTGTTATTCTCTAAACGTATCCAATTTCTCTGATTTGTGGTGCCCCAAATTAGGCAGAATTTTAAGTGGGCACTGATTTAGGCAAACTAGAATGGTAAATCTTCTCCTTCCCTCCCTCCCTCTCATTTGTTGTTTATTCTACAACACACATTAGTTCCTTGCAGTGGCGTAGCGTGGGGGGTGCAGGGGGTGCCGGCCGCACCGGGCGCAACATTTTGGGGGGCGCAACCTTCGACACGCCGCCCACGTGATAGCCGCGCTCAGCTCATCCTGCAGCCGAAGGAAAGCGGCGGCGCCGCGGCGGCGGCCGTTTGTTGCAGGTGACTCCGGCTCTGCTTCTTTGCTGTGGGCTGCCTGCCCTAACCCTTTCCCTGCGATCCCATCCGCCCGTTTCCATTAAGCTCTCCGGTTGTGTTGTATGAATCAAATACAAGGTCAGCTATCTTCCTTTTCTTCTCGGTGAAAAAAGACTTGTATGGGCGGCCACCGCCCCCCTCCCTCTCCCCGCCGATGAAACAACGGGGCTGGGGAGAGAGAAAGAGGGAAGGCGCCGAGCTGGGGGTGGAGGAAGAGTTCGCTTTGCAACAACCCCCCCCTCAGCAAAAGAGCTTAGCCCCCCCCACACACACACACACACACAAACACACACACACACCGGCGTCGTCTGGCCCGGGAAGGCGCAGCTTGCAAAGAGGACAGGTTAAAAGACGGTTAAACTACTAGAGGCAACCAGATGCCTCTAGTAGTTTTGAGAAGGGAGGTGGTGGCAGAAAGAGGAGTCGTCCCTCTGTACGGTTTGGGGGTTTTAGGTCGGGTTTCCTAAGCATCCATTCAGAGGTCAATCACGACATCTACAATCCGTATCTACGAGGCAGCTTTTGTGGCCCTTAGAGAAGATGACCAGTTGTGGAGTAAAGCCCATTGAATTGAAGGACCCTTGTATAGGGTTTTAAAACCAAGGTACTCAAGTTAGCATCCCCTAAAAGTGTTAAATAAAAAATGTCACCAATTCTGAAGAACATCCTGATTTGCTGATGTTTTGCAGTAAGCACATATATTTTTAAAAACAAATTTAAAAGTACAGTATTTGAAACAATTTTTTCAAAAAGACAGTCTGAGCTCAGCAATCCTTGTTCTTCCTCTCAGAATTTCATGCCAATATGAAGGAACTTGCATTGGTTTCATTGTTTTTAAGGTGGGAACTTACATCTTTTCCTTAAAAGTTTTTATTATTGTCCCTTCTGACATTTTCTGCCTGAATACTTTTTTTTGACTTGGGATAAATGAAAATTAGTTTTTTTTTAAAGACTTTGAGGTTGTGTTTTAGTCGGTTTTCAGAGTAACCTAGCAGAAATGAGTCATAACTTGATTACTTTGAGGCTTTAAAGGCCTATTGTTGCAGATATTTACCCAACTACACTTGTATGTGCTATTAAGTTTGTGATATAGATAAGTAAGTACTGTGTACTTTGACCACGCCCATTACTTGTACTGTACTGTTCTATATACCTCCCTTGGTAAGGTTTGAAAGGGCAGTTAAAATTCCAAGACGCCACCATTATTTTAATTGCTAGGCCTATGTAAATACTGAGTATCCACCATGAAACAGAAATTGGACGATACAGCCTACAAGGACACAAATTCTGAATGAGCAGACTGTGTTGAAGGTGGGGTTTCTGAATGGGAAAGAAGCCTTTCTTTTGCCTCCTTTGAAACGATAAGCTCTATCTTGTGAACTCTGTTCTGGTGCTTTGAATGACTTCTGTGAACTTGCTTCTTGTAAACCGGTCAAGTGTTGGTGAACTTGCTCCTTGTGATAAAATGGTTGAATGCTGCTTGGGTAACTACAGAAAAATGATGCATTGGTTCGGTGGTCCTTTTTCCTCCTGCAGTATGCCACCATGTCCCACTGCTCTCATGTCCTCAAAAGGTCTAAAAATTCCAGCTGAAGAATGTGCTGTTTTTCCTCTGATAATTGTCATAAATTGAGGACTATGCCAAACTCATTTTCGTAGTATGGAAATAGTTTGCTATTGACTTCTTCTGGAATTCTGGTCTACTCTACAGTCTTGATATCTTCTGGTAGTATCTTATCTCTGAATGATTCAGGCCTGATTCTATGTGCCTCTGAGCTCACACAAGGTTGGCTAAATGGTTGCCTCCTCCTGAGACTTGAAGTCAAATAATGAGAGTTAAAAAACCACTTCGATGACTGGTCTAGTTTATGAACTTTCATAAGAGCTTACTTCATCATACTGAGTTACTGCCGAAGTGTCATCTTTTCTTAGACTGCATTTTAAATGGGCATTTCAGTATACTTGACTGTTTATAATTGGTTGCATGCATGAAGTTTTGAATCTAAAAGTATAACGTGAATTATATCCCATGTCACATGCTTCAATTTCTACTTGTAGAATGTACATACCCTTCCTATGAGAAGGAATTGCAGAGATTATAAGGAAAATGGTTATGATTTTTCATAATGATTAGGTTATTTTTTGTACAATTGTAATGTTTTTAACAGGGGACTGTATTTAAACAATGTCTCTTTAAAAACAAACCATTGCTAGCTATGTACATTTTAGTATCTATAACATTATGTTTTCTTGACCTAGCTTTTAGCTACATATAAATAGAGATTGCAGTAATTTTGACAGCTAGATTTGATACTAATCATCCTTTTTATACATAATTAATATATTTGCTTGATGTAAAGTTCATCATCAGGATGACCTGATTTTGGGGAGAGAAAAGCGCTTCGATGTCACAGTTAACTATAAATTTATATCAAGCAAATAAATCATATTTATTTATTTACTAGCCGTTCCCAGCCACGCGTTGCTGTGGCCCAGTCTGGTTAAACGGCCAACCAATCAGTGTGTAGATCTACACCTGCACAAACAAACACGTACACACAACCACCATATAACCCCCAACCTACCTACCTACCTACTCCCTTTCTCCCTCTACCTATGAGCCAAGAAAGACTGAGTAATCTAGCAATACTGTCCATTGAGAGAGACTTTAATGTAGATTTCAATTCCGTTGTTGAAAAATTTGCGCTAATTAAAAGCAGGCGAATTTAAATTAATCTGTATATTATATACAGATTGATATCTTGCACTTTTATTAAAGAATTACAATTAGAGGTACAGGATTGAGAAAGTTGGCTCCATCTAGCCCAGTCTTGGATCATCTCCAGGGCATGGTTTCCAGGTTTCCAGGGCATGGTTTCCATGGTTTCCAGGGCATCATCTGGATCATCTCCAGGGCATCATCTCCTTGGATAGTCTCTCTGTCTATAGATTTTTAAATGTATTTTAATGGGTCTTAATTTTTTAGCACGGGATAACATAGTTTAATGGTGTTTTAAAGTATATATTTTGTATCGATTGTTTATATTGTTTTTAGTTTCTCCTGTGCACCGCCCCGGGTCCCTGTGGGGAGAGGGAGCGGTTAATAAATGCAAAGTTATTAAAGTTATTATGGTTCCATTTTGATGTTTGGTTTTTGTTCTTGATATTGATATCATCTTGATATGATGGTTGTGAGACGACATATAATAGCATGGCCCATGCTAGGTTACTACATTTGTAGATTTGTATTCATAGACCTGCTGAAAATGTGGAGAATGTGTAATGCATGTTCGCACTCAATAAAGTGTTTGAAAATAAACTTGTATTTAGATGCATTTTACTTTAATTACATCAGTATTTTCATAACAAACAATACATGTGCTTAGGGGGTAAGGGTTTCTTTAACTAATCTAGTGGAAGAGACTCGAGTGCTAAAATCCACGGGTTAGGGGGCGCAAATTACTTGCCTTGCCCCGGGTGCTGACAACCCACGCTACGCCACTGGTTCCTTGACAACACACATTAGTTCCTCTGTTGTTTACGCCACATTGGGCATTAATTTCTTGGCTTACCAGGATGTTTGTATCATCACCAATGACTCTTGTTTTGAAGACTTACTGTCATTATTATGCTTGGGTTTAAATCAGCCTTCTCCAGCCTCTCCCTCCCTCCGTTAACTTAGTATTTAGTATTTGAAAATGTATAGCCCATGTTTCCTTCAGGAGTTCAAAGCACCTATAAATAAGTGTTTCCTTATCTCATTTCTCCCACAAAACAGCCCTGCAAGGTAGGTTAGGCTGAGGGACAACACAGGTAGTCCAAAGTCACCCCAGGAAGTAATCGCTACAATCTGAGAAAAATTTGGCAGAAACAATGTATGTACTTGAACTGCAACTCAAATGTAGCTACTAAGCATGTTAACAGAGGCTTTCACCGCAGGAGGGTTTTCCATTCTAAGTCTAAGTCTTGTGTATATGTATACAACCGAACTAGATTGTGTTGTTTGTCTGTGTCATGTAATGTATGTAGGTATGTACATAATTTTGTATTTATTTATTTATTTTGTCATGTTTATGTAGTGTATATTGGAGGCGGGGACCCTTTGAGAGCTGTATGCAACGTAATTTCATTTTCATTAGTGAATGTTCACTAATGCCGATTAGTGAACATTCAAAGTTATAAAGTTAGAATAAAGTTATTCTAAGTTCTAAGTAGGAGAAAGATAATGGTGGTAACAATCCCAGTCCCAAAGACTTTTGAAAGCTCGGCAAGCCACTCAAAATACCCAGCCAGCTAAGGGCATTTCGATAGTCCTCAGTGTACAACCATTTGTTTAGTCACTGGAATTTACAATAGTATTAAAAAAAGGAACCTACAACTGATACACTTGCAACCATCACAACATCCTTAGGGTCACCTGATCGGAATTTAGGTTCTTTGCACGAATTTGCAACGATTAATACGGTGGGTGTGTCATGTGATCACCATTTGCAACCTCCCGAGGCAGCTTCCAACAAGCAAAGCCAATGTGGGAAGCCGGATTTGCTTAACAACACTATGATTCACCTAACTCATGATCTGCTTGACATCCGTGGCAAAAGAGTAAAGTCAAGCATGGCTCACTTAACAACCACTTTGCTTAAAAATTCTGGTCCCAAGGGTGATGGTAACGTGAGGATTACTTATAACATATTTTTATTAAATAGGATTCTATGTCATTGCTTAGCTGTAGAGCAGGGGTGTCAAACTCGATGTCAGGTCTACAGTCATCTTTTCTTTTGAACTTCAGGCCTGCCACACTTTCTACTATTCTGTTATGGGAAAATGGGAGGGGAGAATTATATGGAGTTGGGTGATATGTAGCCATAATAACATTCTTTCCAGAAAGCCAAGGTCATGCTTTGTCTCTGCACCTGGCCGGAACTGGATGGGTGGAGCGTGGCAGTTGGAGATTGGGCCACGTGATGGACGTGTGGGTGTGAGGGCAAGATCTTGAACTTTCAACTGGGTGGGAACAACTGGAAGCTTTCAGATTTGGGTTTTCCCAGATGTGCCAACATGGCTCTCTTAATAAATTGGAACTTTGTGCAATACGTTGCCCTGGACTTTGATTTACTTTTGGATGCTATTTGGAACCCTAACTCTCGATTTCATTGAGAGCTGCATCAGGGTTGTGTTTGACCTTGTGGGGTGTGTGGCCAGGGAGCATGGCCAAATCAATGTCACTCATGTCGGGGGTGCCTGTGGCGGCCCAAGCACTGCCAGGGAAAACGGGCTCCCAAGCTCTGTTTCCAACTGTGACGGGCTCCTGCAACCCTCTCCCGGTGCAAACAGAGCTCTGTTTTTGCTGGCAGAGCAAAAAAAAATGGTTCGGTCCTTTGCTGTTTCCAGGGCAGCCCCATTGGCCAGCAGGCCGGATCTGGTCCCCGAGCCTTGAGTTTGACACCCCTACTGTAGAGAGTGATAGACCAAGTAAACCATATGCCAAATGCACCAAAAACTGAGCTACAAAGAACAGGGGAATATCATTTGAAATGTATTCATCTGCATTAAAGATAGGCCTTGACTTACAACCACTCATTTAGCAGCCGTACAAAGTTACAACATCCCTGAACAAAAGGGACTAACAACCACTCCTTGCAGTTAAGACCATTGTAGCATCTCCACCGCCATGGAATCAACATTCGGGCACTGGACAATTGGCATCTATTTATGATGGTTGCAGCATGCCAGGGTCACAGGATTGCCATGGGCAACCTTCTCGGCCAACTTCCAACAAGCGAAGCCATGGGGGAAAACCAGATTCACTCGATGGTTGTGTGATTCGCTTAACAACTGTGCCAAAAAAGGGTTCTAAAATAGGGCACCATTCATTTAACAATTGCCGTGTTAGCAATGGAAATTCTGACCCCTATTGTGGTCATACATTGTGGACTCCCTGTACTATTTAAGCAGAAAAGAACCATTTAGAAATTATTGTGGCCAATATTCTACTTTAAGCAGAAGTCATACTTAAAATACAGGCTTCTCGTAGAACACCCTGTAAGCTTCTTGGATAGTAGGGACCATAGAATGCAGCTCTGCAGGCTACTCCAGCTGACTGCTAGCTGCAGTTCGGCAGTTCAAATCCCACCAGGCTCAACATTGACTCAGCCTTCCATCCTTCTGAGGTAAAATGTGGAGCCAGATTGTTGTGGGCAATACGATGACATTGTAAACCGCTTGGAGAGGGCTATGAAGCACTATGAAGCGATATATAAGTCTAAGTACTATTGCTATACTGAATCTGTATGGGAGAGATTTCCACAGGAATAATTTGCAGCATCTTAAGTACCTTCCTGACGTTTTGGGATAATACAGAAGGCCTGTTTTTCTTAGTTCAGTAGTTTATTTCCTCAGGCATGGCTGGATGATGCTAGATTCTCAAACATTTTGATCTCGGGACTTTTTTTACATTCTTAAAAATGATTGAGGGACCCAAACAGCTTGGGTTCTGTGTGTCATTTCTATCAATACTTAAACTTATATGCGAGATCGTCTTCTGCCCCATACATCCCTTAGACCGATACGCTCCCACAGAGAGGGCCTTCTCAGGGTGCCGTCGGCCGGACAATGCCGACCGGCAACACCCAGGGGAAGGGCCTTCTCTGTGGCGGGCCCTACCCTGTGGAACGACCTACCCCCTGAACTCCGCACCATCACCGACCTCCGCCTCTTCCGCCAGTGTTTAAAAACACACTTATTCCATCAAGCCGGCCTTGCATAGCCTCTGCTGCGACTAATTTTAGATAGTTTTAATTGGGGGATTTTAATTGGTTTTAGCACAGGTTTCGTTATTTAATAGATTTTAAATTATATGTTTTGTATTATTTTGTATATTGTTTTTAAATTCCTGTGCGCCGCCTTGGGTCCTTTTTGGAGAAGGGCGGGATATAAATTGAATAAAATAAATGAAATAAATAAATAAACTATTCAAAATTAAAGATAAGAAATTTTCAAATATTTATTTATTTGACTTCTCAGACTCCCCAAAAGAGTCTTGGAAACTTTGAGTGGGTCTCCAAACCACACTTGGGTAACTTAAGGAAGTTATCAACGGCTACCCTGATGATACAGGAAGTCCTGCACTTACGACCATAATTGAGCCCAGAATTTCTGTTGCTAAATGAAACCTCTATTGCTTAAGTGAATTTTGCCCCATTTTATAACCTTTCTTGCCACAGTTGTTACATAATTGCCGCCGTTAAATTAGTAACAAGGTTGTTAAGTGAATCTGGCTTCCCCATTGACTTTTGCTTGTCAGAAGGTTGCAAAATGTGGCCACATGATCCCAGGACGCTGCAACTGTCATAAATATGAGTCAATTGCCAAATGTCTGAATTTTGATCACATGACCATCCTGGCCACGCATACCCTGGGCCCCCCAAAGTCAAACACACCCCTGATGCGGCCCTCAGCGAAATTGAGTTTGACATCCCTGGTCCAGGGGATGGGTGGAGGATGGGACATCCTGGCCTTTTTGGATACACCCCATCCACCCCCTTGAAGGAGCTGTGAGAAGCATCCCAGGGAAAGAGAAATCTGTGTTGCTGATTTTTAGGGCCAGCAAATAGTTTCGAAAGGAGTAATTGAAGGCCAGATAGAAGGAGTCCTTCCTGTTTGTAAAACTCAACTTTTGCTGAGGCAGCTGAGGATGAGCTGGCAAAAATATGCAAAGCCCTGTTTGTCTCTTAAGTTGGTTCCTCTCCCTCCCAGGAACTGTTAGGAATGATTCAGGAAACGAATTGAAAATGTTAAAAGCAGGCATGCACAAATCCTCATGGCGCACGGCCACCGGAAGAAATACATTGTGGGACTCTGGAAATTGGCTGACGAATCACCAGAACCTCTTTCTTTTGGACTCAAAGGTTGAAGCCAAGAATCCGCTCCTCAGGGTTTGGGGGAATCAGAGGTGGTATTCAGCCGGTTCGAACTGGTTCGCCTGAACTGGTAGTAGAAATCATGGGTGGGCCCATCCACCCACCCCGGCTGTATGCTGTTCTATTTAGGCACCTTTTTGAGGGCAAATGCACGGAAGACGTGCGCATGAGCAAATCACATGCGTGGAAAGCCTGGCGCATGCACGGAAGGGGCGTGTGCAAAACGCGCAGACAGGATTTGTGCGAACCGGAACTGGTAACAAAATGTGAAACGCTGGTGGGTATATTCCAAATGCAGAGGCATCGGGCAGGCCGGGCAGCTGACCGCTGAGACGGGCTTCGTGTTTAATAAAAGGCCTGTGGTGACTACCATGACAGTTAAACATCTCGTTAATACGAGGAATCCTGTGTTGGACGTTTTAGCTTAGCTTGGCATGCGTGCATGCTGGCACACACGTGCAGACCGGCAGATCTCCTAACAAAGCCCTAGACAGTAGTTACGAATATGTCTGGATTCCACATAATCTGTTATAATCCCAAAGCATAACTAGAAATAAAAATCTTTGTCTTTACATGCCAGTTTTATTCTCTTCCTCCTCCTCCTCCTCCTCCCTGTTTAAAAAAAAGTACAATTATTCAGAGGTCTCAAATATGAATCTGATTTAAACAAGGTGCTAAACACACCTGATAGTTGCATTCATGTAGCATCAACATACCAAGCTTGATTAGAGGTGGGAGGTTTTTTAGGGGGGCGGGGGATGACTTAGCACAGCGATGGCGGACCTTTTTAATAATAATAATAATAATAAATTTATTTATATACCGCCTCCTCTCCCCGAAGGGACTCGGAGCGGTGCACAGGGAATAAAAACCAATATAAAATACATAGAAAAAATAAATAGTTAAGAAACGAATTAAACAATTGTCCCTGCGCTAAAATCCCTTAAATTAAATTATACTAAAACCCCTAAAGCCCTATAAAAAGACGGGAGCCTAACCTAGGCCAGCCAAGCAGAAAAAGTGTGTTTTGAGTTTTTGACGGAAGGAGCGGAGGTCCGTTGTTGTTCTAATTTCGGGGGGAAGGTTGTTCCAGAGGGCTGGGCCCGCCACAGAGAAGGCCCTTCCCCTGGGCGTCGCCCGCTGGCATAGCCTAGTGGACGGCACCCGGAGTAGTCCCTCTCTGTGGGAGCGGAGCGGTCGCAGGGATGTGTGGGGCATAATCCGATCCCGCAGATAACTAGGTCCCGTGCCATGGAGCGCTTTAAAGATGATAACTAACACCTTGAAGCGCACCTAGATGGAAAATAAAATTTAAAAAAAATAAAAACTCCAGAAAAATATCTCTGGTGAAAAACAGCCTCTGTCTTGCAACACTTGTGGGATGCCAACAAGTTAAGCAGGAGTGAGGAGGCTGTGGTGACACAGTTCTAGACAGATGAAATGCAACAAGGAAGCCCAAAAATAGAATATGAAATCACCACTCAGAATTGTTGCCAAATTGTTTGTAATTTTAAAGTAATGTTGTAGACCTGCTGGAATGTGGATAATTCTGAACTACTAAGCTCCATCATTCTGCAATCTCGGAGTCGATTCCCAAAACTACTTCAAATTTTTTTGCTTCGATTCTAAACCCTGAGGGTAAAAAGTTGTATGTATTTCTATTGCAGGAGGTAGTGGGGAGAATGACAAGCCCTACAGAGTCAACGAAGTGTTCATAGTGTTTATATCAGTAAATCCAAGATACGTTGGCTTGGATTAAAGTAGCAGGAAGTGAAAAAGAGTTTCTGCTTCTAAAAATCATGCCGAGTTTCTCTTCTGTGATAGGTTGTTTGCGAGCACTGAAATATCAAAGAAGGAAGAAAAAAAACAAGTATATTTTTCCCTTTCGAAACTCTGAAAGTGGGTCAGATTTAGTTTATTTGCCGAACCAGTTTGATGGATGGACTGAAGACAGGCTGACACTTTTCTTTACCGTCTTTCAAAAGCTGGTCATCCATATCCAATTCTTATTCCCACTTTAGAAGATCTAAGATTAGATGTGTTGTGTCTGTTGAGGATATAAGTTTTAAGTTTAAGAAGTGCGGACTTCACCTCCCAGAATTCCATGCTGGCCAGGGAATTCTGGGAGTTGAAGTCCGCACATCTTAAAGTTGCCAAGTTTGAGAGAGACACTGACTTACTACGTACTACACGTGGATGATCCATCCGTATCCAAAAAGTACAAAAATTGCCGTTTTCAACATGTGGATGTTGTTTCTCGGGACAGTATAAATTCCATTTAGGCTTTAAATTCCTTTAAAGCAGGGGTCCCCAACCTTTGCAACTTTAAGTCTGAAGGACTTCAGCTCCCAGCAAAGCTGGCTGGAGAATTCTGGGAGCTGAAGTCCTTCAGACTTAAAGTTGCAAAGGTTGGGGACCCCTGCTTTAAAGGATTCTTTTCAAAATTCCTCTGTGCCAGGCTGATGCTGGAGGCTAACTCTAGCTTCCAAACCAATCCAGGTTACGTCAATGCCCTGTAGCCTCTTTCTCCTCCTCCCAGAAATGATTGCAAGCCCAGCACGGGAGATATTTTTCCCGGGTGGTGCTCCCAACTCTTCTAGGAGCAAATGGGGTCAGGGTGACCTTAAAACAATGCAGCAGACTGGATTGGTTGCATTCCATCAAGATCGGGGTTCCTCTGCTTTTTTGTTTTTTGTTTTTTGTTTTTTTTGTTTCCCTCTCCTTTTAAAGTAGCTCAGGAGAGGAATGAAATTTGGGGATTTGGGTCATGGCAGTGCTTTAAGGTGTGAAACTGAGTAGTGCGATCCAGGGCCACGTTGTAAAGTTGTTGTGTTATGACTTGATCCCAGCTCCCAGTCGAAAAAATAGAGAGATACCAGCAAAACTGCCGAAGTCTTGTTAGTTTCTCTTACTTTGTCTTAGTCACAGCCTGAAATAAAAGAACGGCAGCACCTGGCTCTAAATGTAGAATTTGTCAAGCTACCCCCCCCCTCCATGCAGGTAACAATATAATTAAGCCATTTAGTAATGGATGCCTTGATGTTCTCCCCTGCCCCCCCCCCCAACCAGGCACTTAAAGCAATATAGATGTCCCTATAACAATCCTGTGAGGAAGGTTAGGCTGAGTGATAGCAACTAGAAAATAAATGGATTGAGCTCATTTGCATGTGAAACCTAATTCACTCATTGCATTAAGTCAGGCTTTGGTTAATATTATTGAATAATCCACAATTGCCTATGCCGGGGGTCGGCAACCTTAAACACTCAAAGAGCCATAAAGGTCCTAACTGAAAGCCCCCCTTCCATTCTGGAGCCAACCGAAACTCCGATTCCCCCACCATAGAGTCTCCTCCTAGCGCAGCATCCTTTTTCCTCTGCCAACCGGAAGTCTGGTTCTCCCACATCATAGATTCTCCTCCTAGCGCAGCATCCTTTTCCCTCTGCCAACTGGAAGTCTGGATCCCCCACAATAGACTCTCCTCCTAGCGCAGCATCCTTTTCCCCTGCCAACCGGAAGTCTGGTTCTCCCGCACCATAGAGTCTCCTCCTAGCGCAGCGTCCTTTTCCCTCTGCCAACCGGAAGTCTGGTTCTCCCGCACCATAGAGTCTCCTCCTAGCGCAGCATCCTTTTCCCTCTGCCAACCGGAAGTCTGGTTCTCCCGCCCCATAGAGTCTCCTCCTAGCGCAGCGTCCTTTTCCCTCTGCCAACCGGAAGTCTGGTTCTCCCGCACCATAGAGTCTCCTCCTAGCGCAGCGTACTTTTTCCTCTGCCAACTGGAAGTCTGGTTCTCCCCCCCCACCATAGAGTCTCCTCCTTACAAGGCGTCCTTTTTCCTCTACGTGACCTAACCAAAAGCCCTAACCCTAACCCGAACAACTGTGGAACCGACTTGTGACAGGGAGCCACAGCAGAGGGATGAAAGAGCCGCAGCTGGCTGACCCCTGGCCTATACTGACACATTACATTAAGCCGTAGTTTGTAATTACAAGTAGTCCTCAATTTACGATTGTAATGGAGGCTGCCCATCGTGGTCGTAAGCTGCAACAGTCATCATCATGTTACCGAACTTTTTTTTATAGTGGTCAGCTAACTCATATTTGAAAAGAAAATGTTGGTCCAAAGAAAACCATGACGGTCAGTTCCAGGAGGTTCTTCTGACATTCAGATCGCCCCTATTCTGCTCATGGTATGTTTTTAAAACCAATTCTCTTGCAAGAATTCTTTAGCCCGTTTTGTTAGAGAATCCCTCCATCAGAAAGCAGAGGAGCAAACTTTGATGCAATTAGAATTTCAGTTAGCTGAAATTCTACAGCAGTGTGTTCTCAACACATGCTAGCCGGGGAATTCTGGGAGTCGAAGTCCATCCGTGTTAACATCGGCAAGGTTGAGATACTCTGCCTTACAGTAATTGCATCTATTCCATCCACATTCATGCTTGCCTATAAGCTATGATTCCGAAGACACTCATGCCTGGCTCCGCCTTTAGGGTTTAGCTATTGGTTGGAGGCAGATTCAGTCCCTCCCCCTTTCTGCAGAGCAGGAGGAAACAAACACAGGTATGCATTTTTCTCCTTGTGTCATTATTAAAACCGGCTAGCATTAGGTAGCACCTTCACGCCTCTCTCTGCGGCACAGCTGGTTCAGCTGTCAGGATCCTCTTAGCCCTGAGCCCTGGATGGATCTCGGCTGAAAAGCCAGGCTAAGAATCACAACTCGAGTATCGGAGGCAAACTGCACAACTCCCTAAATATTTGATGCTCTTCTTGAAGTTCACCTGCGGAGAACTTCGACCAGATGACTGACAAGCCATCCCAGCCCGTCTCCTGCCTATTCTGTTAAACACTTGTCTGCCATGGCCCCACCTGGAAGAGGCTCCTTGTGGTGACGGCGGCCCTAAGACCTGCAGGTTTATTCTAAGCTCCTCGCCAGCGGATAACCGCGAAGCCCCATGGTTATCTCTGCCCCTCTGGAAGCGGAACCGATTCTCCTGGCGGAGGGCCTAGAGGGCCATGGGTTGCTGGAACCCACGAACCAGCTGGACTTTTGGATTCTCCTTCATGACCCTCCTGTGGTTCGCATCGGCCAGGGAGCCCAGGGACTCCGTTCGGCAGGCAGACGTCACGTGCCCCTGGCCCGATGTGCACCGGCACGCTCGGAGCTACCACCACCTGGAAGGGGATGTGCGCTGGCGGCGCCTCTACTCCTCCAATCATTTCTTCCTTCGCATTGGCGGTGATGGGAAAGTCGAAGGGACACGGCGCAAAGAGAGCCTGAACAGTAAGTCGCAGTCAGCTTTTCCCACACTGGTGCCCAACGGGTGTGTTGTTCCCACAGGTGCTTTTGTGGGACTTCCTTGGTGGGGAAGGGAAGGATTTATATTCCTTGCAGACAGCTGGTCCTTTGCATCCTTTTAGAGGGTCGTTGAAGCCCTTGGAGGTTTATCCGTGTCCTCAGGGTCACTTGAGTGGTGCTAATGGTTCCTGCAGTCTGTATTTTTTTCCTCTGGAATGGGAACCAGATATCCAAGGGCTTCAACACCCTCTAAAGCAGTGTTTAGCGAATGCTGGCTGGGGAATTCTGGGAGTTGAAGTCCAGACATCTTCAAGTGGACAAGGTTGAGAAACACTGCTCTAAAGGGATGCAAATGACCAGCCGTCTGCAAGGAATATAAAATCGTCCATTCCCCACCATCCGGTCAGAGCTGAAGAAGCTTCTGGGATGAGAAGCGAAACATCTTCAAAGAAAAAACCAGTAAGTCCAGATGCCTCCTGAATAAAAAAAAAGCACTTTGGGACAACCATGACCTAGATCAGGGGTCTCCAACCTTTGCAACTTTAAGTCTGAAGGACTTCAGCTCCCAGAATTCTCCAGCCAGCAAAGCTGGCTGGAGAAGTCTGGGAGCTAAAGTCCTTCAGACTTAAAGTTGCAAAGGTTGGAGACCCCTGACCTAGATGACTGAGAATCTCTACAGACTTCCAACCGGTCTGTTGGACTTACAGCTTCCATCGCTCACCACCCCAACCAAAGATATTAGATGCTGGGAAGTGACTGGGTACTTATCAAGAACCCCTATCTTTTGTTAACTCAGATAGAAAAATCTTCTAGTCCTCCTTGAGCATTAGACAGGTATTTGGAGTCAGCTTTTTAAGATGATATCATTGGCAGATGCCATGAAAGAAATATTTGCCAACAATTTCAGTAGTTCAGGAAGTTATGAAAGCAACGAAACCTGGAAAGTCTGTCAGATTTTTAGAGACTAATTGTGAGGGATTACTCATCAGTGAATAAAATCTGTCTGCATGACCTCAATTGTCCTCTTGTCACAGTTTTTCATATTGTAAAATTAAAACAGAAACTATGGCGCTATTATTCTGATTTTCTGGTACACTGCAGAGGGTTGGACTAGATGATCCTTACAGCACCACAGTTCTACGTCTTTTGTGATTCTATAGGCAGTCCTCAGCTTACAACCATAATTGAGCCTGAAATTATGTGTTGGTTGTTAAGTAGGTCATATCATGTAACAGTGTCCGGTTTTACCACCTTTTTTGTGGTTCTGGTGGTGCAGGGAATGCCATGATCATAAAGGGAACGCAGCAGTCATGAAGTGAATGCTGCAGACATTAAGTGAATGCTGCAGTCATTAAGTGAATCCATTTTTCTGGAATGGGTATTTTTGCTAGAAACCAGAAGTAAACGCGAGCTTCTGGCATATGTATGTATGTATGTATTTGTCACGTGACCTTGGGACACTGCCAACCTATGTAAATTTTGCCATGCACAAAATGTGATCATGTGACTGTGGAGGGATGGCCATCAGAACTTCAAATCCAATTTATAAGTAGCCCTGCTGAGGTCTTTTGGAACATTGAACGGTTGCTAAGTGACCGGTTATAAATTGAGGACTATCTATATTCATAAAGGTAAAGTTAAAGGTTCCGCTTGCACATATGTGCTAGTTGTTCCCAACTCTAGGAGGCGGTGCTCATCTCCGTTTCAAAGCCGAAGAGCCAGCGCTGTCTGAAGACGTTCTCCGTGGTCATGTGGCTGGCATGACTAAACGCCAAAGGCACATGGAACGCTGTTACCTTCCCACCAAAGGTGGTCCCTATTTGTCTACTTGCATTTTTACATGCTTTCAAACTGCTAGGTTGGCAGCAGCTGGGACAAGTAATGGGAGCTCACTCCGTTAGGCGGTGCTGGGGATTCGAACTGCTGAACTGCCAACCGTTCTGATTGACAAGCTCGGCGTCTTAGCCACTGAGCCTTTCATAACAAGGTTTATTTCTAGACTGAATAATTTCCTGGTTCAGTCTAGCTCAGCGGTTCTCAACCTGTGGGTCGCGATCCCTTTGCGGGTCAAATGACCCTTTCATGGGGGTAGCCTAAGACCATTGGAAACACATATTTTCGATGGTCGGGAACCGAGACACTGGTTCCTATGATTGGGGGTCACCACAACATGAGGAACTGTATTAAAGTGTCACGGCATTGGGAAGGTTGAGAACCACTGGTCTAGTGCCTAATCCAGGGGTGTCCAAACTTGGGAACTTTAAGACTTGTGGACTTCAACTCCCAGAATTCCCCAGCCAGCTGCTGGCTGGGGAATTCTGGGAGTTGAAGTCCACAAGTCTTAAAGTTCCCAAGTTTGGACACCCCTGGCCTAATCCCACTTCTAAACTCATCTTTTTTGTTAGCTGCATAGTTCAGGCTCCATTCTCTCCATGTGCAAATGGCATCCCAGTCAGTCTACATTATTCTTGGCCTCCTGTGGACAGTGACAACCTTGGCTTGTGCTTCCCTCTTTGGGCAGAAGACCGTGCTTTGTCTCCTAGTGATGTTTTTCAGTCAGCTGTCCTACCGGTTGGAGTTACACAAGGAAGGTGGCATACATTCCAGCATAAAATTAGCTATCTGTGGATCATAAACCTCTTGCATTAAGGATCTGACCAGGTATTTTTTCAACTGTCCTCTGGAACGAATTGCCCCCAGAATTAAGAACTATCCCTGACTTACGCACCTTCCGCCGTGCTCTCAAAACCTTTATTTTCCAACAAGCCGGGCTGGCATAAAGATGATTTTTAAATTACAAATTTTTATTAATTTTAATCAGGGATGGTTGGGTTTTTTTCATTTTTAGGCCAAATTGTTTAATATCTCTTTTAAAAACTTTTTAAACTTTTATATATTTGTTTTACTCTGGCTGTACACCACCCCGAGTCCTTCGGGAGTAGGGAGGTATAAAAAACCAATAAAACCTAAAACCTAAAACTGGTTTGGATTATGGGAGTGTAAAACCATCAGTTAAGCAAGATCTCCTTCCCCCCTCTCCATACAACCACAATTGCACCAGAACCGAATATCCTATTGTTTCAGGTATAAAATATTGGGCATAATAAGAAGCAGCTGGCATAATTGCACCTATCTGGCAAACAGCCTCGTAGCAGTATGGTATGGAGGGCTATCATTTCCTTGTCTATAAGGACCATTGCATTCCAAAAAAGCCCCCTCCCCCCCCAATTCTCAACATCTTTATTAAGGTAAATGTAAAGGTTCCCCTCGCACATATGTGCTACTCGTTTCCGATTCTAGGGGGCGGTGCTCATCTCTGTTTCAAAGCCAAAGAGCCAGTGCTGTCTGAAGACGTCTCTGTGGTCATGTGGCCAGTATCACTAAATGCTGAAGGCACACGGAACGCTGTTACCTTCCCAACAAAGGTGGTTCCTATTTTTCTACTTGCATTTTAACCTGCTTTCGAACTGCTAGGATGGCAGAAGCTGAGACAAGTAACGGGAGCTCACTCTATTACGCAGCACCAGGGATTCAAACCGCTGAACTGCCGACCTTTCTGATCGGCAAGCTCAACATCTTAGCCACTGAGTCCCTCCAACATCTTCGAGCACGTCGTAATTATGTATTCTGTTGCATCTTGAATACTCTATTATATTTACGCAAGTGGAGGACCAGGAAATTATCGAAGACTGCCTTACTCGCAGTCACTCATACCTTGGTTTTTTCCCCATCTGGATTATTGCCATGTGCTTTACATGGGACTGCCCTTGAAGACAACTGAACGCAGTGGTGCGTGCACCTCTATGTTCACCCATGTTGTGTAAGCTGTCCTGTCTTTTAGTTGCTTTCTAGGTGCAATTCAAGGTGCTGGCCATCACCTTTAAAGCCCTACCTGGCACAGGGCCAGGTTATTCGCTGGGGCGCCTCTCCCTGAGGGTACCATCCCATTCCACTAGAGCAGATGAGATGGGCACACTCTTAAGTTCCTTCCCTGAAACATCGCCATCTAGTGGGACCTAGGGGGCATGTCTTTTCTGGGGCTGGCCCTACCTTATGGAATAAACTTCCAGGGGTTCAGCAGGTCCCAATCTTCTTAACTTTCTGGGGAGCCCATAAAAACCTGACTTTTTACTCAGGTTTTGGGGGAAACGGTAGAGCCTGCACAGAGTTGTTGAGGCACCCTAGGAGATGGGTCGAAGTGCTGGTTTTTTTTTAATGGTTTTTATAATTGCATTGCTATAAACTACCCTGAGTTGTTTAAAGCAGAGCAGCTAAAGAAATCTTTTAAATTAAAAATAGATATGTGTGACATGGCAATAAATTTTTTAAAACAATGTGAGTGCATTCGTTTCAACTCCAACTCTCAAGTTTTAAGTGTAATGCGGTTCTTACAGACATTCATTCCCGAGGAAGGTGAGAAATCGTGGTCTCTGTTCTGATCCAAAAGGATTGAATTAATTTGTCAATGTCAGTCTATTTTAAGGGAAACTTGTTTTCAAAGTTGTTTCCTCAGATTAAGATCCTTCTTCTGAAGTTTTCTTTGCTATGAAACCTAAAACTCTAACTTAAAATCAGCAGCAGAGATCTTGTAGGCTGCAGGGGTCTGTAAAGTTGGCTCTTTTAAGACTGGTGGACTTCAACCCCCAACTCCATGGCTGGCTGGGGAATTCTGGGAGTTGAAATCCACCAGTCTTACAATACAATACAATAGCAGAGTTGGAAGGGACCTTGGAGGATCTTGCGGGATCGGATCCTGCCCCATACATCCTCACGGCCGATCCGCTCCCATAGAGAGGGACTTCTCCGGGTGCCGTCCACTAGACTCTGTCAGCGGGCGACGCCCAGGGGAAGGGCCTTCTCTGTGGCGGGCCCAGCCCTCTGGAACGACCTTCCCCCCGACATTAGAACAACCACGGACCTCCGCTCCTTCCGCCTAAAATTAAAAACACATCTTTTTCGCTTAGCCAGCCTAGGGTAGTCTCTTTTATGGTTAGGGTGAATTTTTAGTAATTAATTGGGAGATTTTAGCGCAGGGTTAACTGTTTAATTTGTTTTTATCTTATATTTATTGTTCTTATTTTTGTATTTTGTTGTTTTTATTGTTTTAATTTCCCTGTGCCCCGCCTCGAGTCCCTTTGGGGAGAGAGAGCGGGTTATAAATAAAATTATTATTATTATTATGATCTAGTCCAACTCCCTGCCTAGGCAGGAAACCCTATACCATTTTAGACAAATGACTATCCAACATCTTCTTAAAGACATTTATTTATTTATTTATTTTATTAAATTTATACCCCACCCTTCTCCAAACGGACCCAGGGCGGCGCACAGGAATATTAAAATACATACAAAATCACATAAAAAATTTAAAAAACTTATTTGATAAAGATCCTGCGCTAAAACCAAATTAAAATCCCCAAAATTTAAAACTGTCTAAAAGTCATTATGGAGGTTACGCTAGGCCGGCTAGATGGAACAAATGTGTCTTTAGGCACTTGCGGAAGAGGCAGAGGTCGGAGATGGTGCGAAGTTCAGGGGGTAAGTCGTTCCAAAGGGCTGGGCCCGCCACAGAGAAGGCTCTTCCCCTGGGTGTCGCCAGTTGGCATTGTCCGGCCGACGGCACCCTGAGAAGGCCCTCTCTGTGGGAGCGTATCGGTCTTAGGGATGTATGGGGCAGGAGACGGTCTCGCATGTAACTAGGTCCCGAGCCATGGAGCGCTTTGAAGATGGTCATCAAAACCTTGAAGCGCACCCGAAAGACCACAGGAAGCCAGTGCAGCTCGCGCAGGATTGGTGTTATATGGGAGTGTCTGGGCGCTCCCGTAATCACCCGCCCGGCTGCATTCTGGACTAACTGCAACACATGCAGTGTTGGGGCATTCACAACTTCTGGAGGGAAGCTGTTCCACCGATTAATTGTTCTAACTGTCAGGAAATTTCTCCTCAGTTCTAAGTTGCTCCTCTCCTTGATTAGTTTCCACCCATTGCTTCTTGTTCTGCCCTCAGGTGCCTTGGAGAATAGTTTGACTCCCTCTTCTTTGTGGCAACCCCTGAGATACTGGAACACTGCTATCATGTCTCCCCTGGTCCTTCTTTTCATTAAACTAGACATACCCAGTTCCTGCAACTGTTCCTCATATGTTTTAGCCTCTAGTCCCCTTTGTTGCTCTTCTCTGCACTCTTTCTAGAGTCTCCACATCTTTTCTACATCGTGGTGACCAAAACTGAATGCATCTTAAAAGAGCCAACTTTGCAGACCCCTGTAGAGTAAAGGTAAAGTTTTCACAGCACATATGTGCTAGCCGTTTCCAGCTCTAGGGGACGGCTCATCCCTGTTTCTAAGCCGAAGAGCCAGCGCTGTCCGAAGACGACTCCATGGTCATTTGGCTGGCCTGACTAAACACCAAGGGCGCACAGAGCGCTGTTACCTTCCCACCAAAAGTGGTCCCTATTTTTTCTACTTGCATTTTTACATGATTTTGAACTGCTAAGTTAGCAGAAGAAACTGGGACAAGTAACGAGAGCTCACTCGGTTACGCGGCACTAGGGATTCGAACTGCCGACCTTCTGATCGACAAGCTCAGCATCTTAGCCACTGAGCCACCGCATCCCTACAGATATCTTGTAAGGTATAGAATAGATAGTCCTTCACTGTCTTCTTAATAGTTCTTTTTTTCAGTGATAGTAGTATTACATAGAAAGAGAATGTACTTTTAATTGAAATGTATTTGTTGTTCTTGCTTTACTCACTTCTCTGGAGGAAGGCTCCATGGAAAAAAGGAAGTCAGTTATCCCCTCAGACAAAAAAAACCAATAACTTACGAATGGCTTCTTAGCAAAATATATTTTCTCCTACAGTATTTCTTTATTACTGACACCTGCCAGAAATTTCTTTCTTTCAATTCAATTTGAGGATCAGCCATCGTCATTGATTTGGAAATGAGGATACACAGTTAATTTAATTGAGCTACGTTTAGGAATTTATTTATTACATTTCTATGCCACTCTGCACAGCAACTCATTTTGAGGAGGAGGTTTTAGGAAAACAATTTTAAATTAAATTTAAATTAAGAAGATTTTAGGAAACACTCCTCCTGAGGTTTCTGAGGAGAAATACCAAAGATGAGAATCAAATATTGTTTTTTTTTTAAAGGGATGAACCTAACAAAAGTTAAATTAAAAGCTTGGGCTTGAAGAGTGAATAGGTGGAGGACAAGGAGGGAAGTGGCAGGCAGCCCAGGCTGTATACCTGTGTGTCTACAGGTTATCCTTGACTTACAACAGTTCATTTAGGTGACTGTTCAAAGTTACAACGGCACTGAAAAAGTGACTTATGGCTGCTTTTCACATTGCAACATCCCCAAAATTTAGATGCTTGGCATCTGACTCATATTTATGACAGTTGCAGTGTCCTGGCATCATGTGATAACCTTTTGCAACCTTCTGACGAGCAAAATCAATGGGGAATCCAGAGTCATTTAACATCTGCCATGTTACTAACGACAACTGCCATGAGTAAGGTGACCAGACGTCCTGCGTTTGGCGGGACAGTCCCGTTTTCCAAGCATCTGTCCCGCATCCCGCGGGCTCTTAAAAATGTCCCGCTTTTTGGCGGCGGGGGGCCGGGCAGGCGATGGGTGCTCTGCACGCGCTCAGAGGCGCGGGGTGCAGGCAGGAAGCGGCAGGCTGGTGAGCAGGCGGAAGTGGAGGGCCAGCGAGGGAGGAGCCAGGCCCAGGCAGCAGGCGGCAGAAGAGAAGGAGAGCCAGCCGGAGCCCGTGCGGCCCTGAACTTTGGGCCGCACCGCCGCCGCGATGTGCTGAGAGCGGCTGGCTCAGGCGGGGAGGTGGCCACCACCACTGCCGCCTCCCTCCCCGACCGAGCCGGCTGCAATGCGCTGAGAGCGGCCGGCTTGGGCGGGGAGGCGTCCACCGCCGCCGCTGCCTCCACTCCCGCCTGAGCCGGCTGCTCTCAGCGCCTTCCCCACCCCCCAACGGTGTCCCGCTTTGCAAATTTTAAAATCTGGTCACCTTAGCCATGAGTCACTTAACAGCTGTGGCAAGAAAGGCTGTAAAATGAGGAAGAAAACACACTTAACAAATGTCTCACTTAGCAACAGAAAATTTGGGCTCAATTGTGTTCATAAGTTGAGGACTACCTGACCTGTAATCATGCTCCAGCTTTATGTGAGTTATTGGGCAAAATGTCTACTTGCTGACAGGATTTAATCCAGGCCCTTCCAGGAGTGTTTCGGGCCTTCCTGGAAGGCCCTGAATATTTAAAAGCCACTTCGACCAAACCTATGACTTTTGAAGCCATTCCAGTTATTCAGGAGTTTTGAAGGGGACACAAATACCAAAATTGCTGGTTCTACGGAAGCAGAAGGAAATCGTGTTTAAACTAAATCTATGGCTGGCAGGCATGAAAGACCAGGCAAAACTGGCATAGAAGCATGGGATCTTTTCCAACGTTGTTTCTACTTGGGAACAGATTCTGGATTTTGAGCCTGAGATGGGGAAAAAAATCAAACTTTGACTTGGAGTTTTGCTGATTTAGATAGGTTGGTGGCTCTAGAAATGACTAGTATATATATATTAGCATGTAAAGGTAAAAAGTCGAGACTACAATTATCTTATTCCATCATGCTAAAAAGTTGGAAATTAATGCTTTTCTTTCTTTTCCCTGCATTTTTTCCTTTCTCCTTTTCCTCCCCATTTTCTTGTGTATTTTATATCTTGATAAATGTAATCTTTCTTTTAAAAGTATGGAGGTTTTGGTCTTGTCAGTCTATGGCTGAGTTTTCACAGTATACAAGGCTGTAAATCTAGGCTACGAAAACATAATTTAGTTTCATCCTAATTTTAGTTTACTCTGCTTTAACCAGGTTTGTTAAATTCATTCATTTCTGGACCTGTAGAATGCATGGAATAGATTGTGAGAATGCAATTATGTTTTTACCTGGGCTAGTTAAAGGGTATTGTATGCACAAAGCTGCTTATGTGAAGCTTAACATACCACTCTATGGACAAACAGATATTTTGGATCAGCGTGGTGGCCTGCTTTACTCCACCTGAAGGTTCCCATGCTCTTCTGTTGGTAGAGAGAGCCAGCCTTTCAACATCTGTCAGGCTTTACCCAAGAAGCAAGACTGAAACCAGTAGGCAAGCTCACAAGAACATCTGATAAATAATCTTTATTAAGGAAAGTTAGGAAGACCCCTGAAAAAATTCCAAGATTAGGCCTTATCTGACAGCATCAGTCTTTAAAGCAGGAGTGTCCAACCTTGGCAACTTTAAAGGCCTCTGGACTTCAACTTCAACCCATGCTGACTGGGGAATTCTAGGAGTTGAAGTTCACAGATCTTAAAATTGCCAAGGTTGGACATCCCTGTTTCAAAGCCTCTTATATCTTTTCTACCTGCCCTAGATAATGAACTGTTTGGCCACCGTCTTTTGATCCATCTTTCTCTTGTTTTGGCAATGATTAGATTTGCAATTGTATTATTTTTCATTGATGAAAACCAACCTTCAGTATTCAAGGTTCTACAACCCACAGCACTCATAATTAGGATAAGACCCTTTTCATTTCAGACTTGGGGATTACTCACAGCTTGCTTGTTTCTTTAACCTGAAATCTTTGAAGATCTCCATGGGCAACAGAACCATGCAAGAAAATATAATCCAAATATCTGCAATCGTTCTCATTTAAACTTAAAACTTAACAAAATGCAAACTTTGTGCCTTGAACATGCCTTTTTTGTTGTTCTCCCCGCTTTATATTTTCATGCCCCTTTAGTTTATTAACATGGAGCCTGATGAAGAATTATGAAAAACTTCCAAGGTGGCACTCTGTTGAGCTCTTGAACTGACCCACTGAAATGGAGACCTCTATCTAAGATAATGGTTCCGAACTTTACTTTGCCACATGTCCCTAGGAAATGTTGGATTAATGTTTTGCATTTCCAACAAAAGTAATTGTGATTTATCAATAATAGACATAGAACAACAGAATAGAATAACAGAGTTGGAAAGGGATTTTGGAGGGATTCTAGTTCAATATCCTGCTCAAACAGAGGAGACCCTATGCCATTTCAGATAGATGGTTGTCCATTCCCTTCTTAAAACCTCCAGTATTGGAGCACCTACAACTTCTGGAGGCAAATTCTACCCAGGTTCCACTGGTTAATTGTTCTGTCAGGAAATTTCTCTTTGTTCTACGTTCTAAATCCCTTTTTAATAAGACATTCTTTGTCACGAACCTTGAAATTCCATTCCACGCCACGATCAGTCCATACTGGTCAAAGACATGACATTAACATGGCACAAATTCACATGATCTGAAAGCTCCTGGTATTATCTGTGTCCTTGATGCTGGTGACAACTGGGAAGCCCATTCCCTAATGTCTATGGAGATTCTCAGTCATCCAGATCATGGTTGTCCCAAAGGTGTGTTTTCAATAGGCAACTGGAGTTACTTGTTTTTCTTTGAAGATGTTTCGCTTCTCGTCCAAGAAGCTCTGAAGCAGCTGCTTAAAGGAAAAGTTTAAACAAGCCTCGTCACCTGGTTTGTGCACCCTGGTTGAACTAAGCACAATGGGCTTTTCAGGCAATCTACTGAAACTAGACTGGATGTGAGTCTGTACAAGTAGGAAGAAGAAGTATACATGTTTTTGAGCTTGCAGATTTAGGGGGGAAATATATGCTACAATGGTTATGAGGCAAGGATACAGTGAATAATTCAAAGCAGAAAGGAGTATATCCTGAGAAAAACAGTATAATTCTAAAATTCCATCTTCTTGTTTTTAGAAGTTGATCTTTTATAAGTTGACCCCTAGACACTTAACCATATTTTTCGGACTATAAGATGCACCTGTGTATAAGAGCGGGAGAGAGGGCGGTATACAAATTAAATTAAATTAATAAATAAATAAAATAAGATGCACCAAGATTTCAAAGAGGTAAGTAAGAAAAAAAAGTTTTGGTCCTCCCCGGCCCCTCAGGAGCACTCTGCAGGCTTCAGCAGGTCTGGGGGAAGGCAAAAATGCCTGTTTTTGCAAAAAATGCATTGGAAATGAGCCATTCTTTGCAAAAATGGGGGCACTTTTGCTTTCCCCCAGCCCTGCTGAAGTCTGCAGAGTGCTTCTGCGGTCTGGGGGAAGGCAAAAACACCTCCGTTTTTGTAAAAACGGCCCGTTTTTCACCCAAATGGGATGCCGGGGCAGGGCTTCAGGAGGCCAAAAATGGCTGTATTTGGTGTATAAGATGCACCAACATTTCCATGCTCTTTTGGGGGGGGGGAAGTGTGTCTTATACTCCGAAAAATACGGTATATTCTCCAGGTGTAAAATTGCTACATTAAAATTAAAATGGAACAGAAACTTGGGAAGGTGGGTGGTGTAACTTCAGCCCCTTCAATACACTAGGATGTGCACAAGCAAACATGCACACAGTGAGAGATTTGTGCATTAGGAACAGCTGCTGGTTGTTTTGCGTTAATAGGTCATGCCCTCTTTGCTATTTCCCCCCAGGCATTGTGGAGATTCGTTCTGTACAGGTGGGGACCGTGGCCATTCGATCCATCCACAATGGCTTTTACTTGGCAATGAACCGAAAAGGGAAAGTCTATGGAACGGTAAATGGAATTGCATGCCTTATGGGGGAAAGGGGAATTATAAGTAGTCCTTGACTTAGAACCAGAATTTCCATTGCTAAGCAAGGTGGTTTTTAAGTGAGTCATGCCTGATTTTACCAACTTTTGGTTGTTAACTGAATCACCACATTTGTTAAATGAATCATATCATTGTTAAGTGAATCCAGCTTGCCCCATTGACTTGGTTTGTTTGAAGCTAGCTGGAAAAGTCACAAATAATGAACCTCTCAGTCCAAGACCAGGCATGTCCAATAGTGAAAGTTCTGAACTAGGAATGGGAAGACTTGGATCGATTCTCCTCTTAACCAAAAGAAAAAAGAAAAAGAAAAAGAAAAGCAACTGGCTGAACTTGTGTGCAATATTTCTCAATCTTGTATGAACTTCAATTCCCAAAGAGCCCCAGCCAGCATGGGAGAGTAATGAAAGCCCTAGAGATTCAGATATATGAGATAGATTGATCAATATGAGATTGATTGATCAATTGCTCAAGAATAGAAGCGTGGATAGATGATTGATGTAGACAGATGATAGCTAGGTAGATGATAGATAGATAGATAGATAGATAGATAGATAGATAGATAGATAGATAGATAGATAGATAGATAGATATAGATACCATGTTTTCCCGAAAATAAGACAGGGTGTTATCTTCGTTTGACCCCCGAAATAAGCGCTTGACCTTATTTCCGGGGAGGCCTTATTATTTTTGAGGTGCAGGAGGTGGCGAGCATGGTCACCTCATGGCTGCTGCTGTGTTGCAATATTTTAAGGGAGGACTTATTTTCAGGGAAACAGGACAGATAGATGATAGATAGATAGATAGATAGATAGATAGATAGATAGATAGATAGATAGATGGATGGATGGATGGATGGATGGATGGATGGATGGATGGATGGATGGATGGATGGATGGATGGATGGATGGATGGATGGATGGATGGATGGATGGATGGATGGATAGATAGATAGATAGATAGATAGATAGATAGATGATAGAGCAAGCTTTGACGGTGTAGTGGTTAGAGTACAGCACTACAGGCTACTTCTGCTCACTGCGGCTGTCAGCAGTTCAAATCTCATTGATTCAAGATTGACTCAGCCTTCCCTCCTTCTGAAGTCAATAAAATGAGGACCCTGATTGTTGGGGGCAAAATGCTGACTCTGTGAACTGCTTAGAGAGGGCTGTAAAGCATTGTGAAGGTCTAAGTACTATAGCAGTGATGGCGAACCTTTTTCGCCTCGGGTGCCAAAAGCACACACGCTCGTGCTATTGTGCGCGCTCACGTGCCCACACCCATTATTTAATGCCTCCCATGCCGTGCCCCCTGAGCATGCACGTGTGACACCCCCTGCTGCCCCGCACATGTGCACATGGCTTTTATGGAGCCTGGGGAGGGCAAAAAAAGGCCCAACACACAAACTGGAAGATCAGGAATGGACTTCCAGGTTGCCTGCTGGGCCATTTTTCTCCCTCTGGAGGCTTCAGGAGGGCAAAAACTGGCCGAACATCAAGGCCAAATATCAGCTGGCCAGCACGCTCATGAGTGCTGGAGCTGACAGGGCAATGCCTCGCATGCCCTCAGAAATGGCTTCACATACCACCTGTGGCACCCGTGCCATAGGTTCACCATCACGGTGCTAGAGAGAGAGAGAGAGAGAGAGAGAGAGAGAGAGAGAGAGAGAGAGAGAGAGAGATGTGTGTGTGTGTGTGTGAGAGAGAGAGATGATAGATAGATAGATAGATAGAGAGAGAGAGAGAGAGAGAGAGAGAGAGAGATGTGAGAGAGAGAGAGAGAGATATAGAGATAGATAGATAGATAGATAGATAGATGATAGATAGATAGAGATAGATAGATAGTTATAGAGATAGATAGATAGATAGATAGATAGAGATAGATAGATAGATAGATAGATAGATAGATGTGTGTGTGTGTGTGTGAGAGAGAGAGAGAGAGAGAGAGAGAGAGATAGGTAGATAGATAGATAGATAGATAGATAGATAGATAGATGATAGATAGAGATAGATAGATAGATAGTTATAGAGATAGATAGATAGATAGATAGATAGATAGATAGATGAGAGAGAGAGAGAGAGAGAGAGAGAGAGAGAGAGAGAGAGAGAGAGAGAGAGAGAGAAAGAGAGAGAGAGAGAGGAATGGGCGGGTGGACGGACAGACAGAGAAAGGCAAGTGAGACTAAGGAAAGGCTAAAGCTAAGGAAATCACTTTCTTTCAGTTAGCCCTACTTCACAAAGTAACTGTGGGAGAGAGAAAATGGAGGCAATCCCCACAGAAGCTGCCTTGAGCCCAAAGGCAAGAGAAATCTAGTAAGCCAGATTTTCAGTTCTGCTTTTCCTTCACAAACCCAATCAGTGACATTTCTCCTTTTCTGTCTGTCTCTCTTGCCACCACAGAAAGCATACAGCCCCAATTGCAAGTTCAAGGAACGCATTGAAGAGAACGGCTACAATACCTACGCCTCTTTCCATTGGCACCACGAAGGGCGACCCATGTTCCTCTCCCTCAACAGCAAAGGGCTGCCACGACGAGGGACGAAGACCCGCTGGCAACACCTCTCCACCCATTTCCTGCCAATGCTCGTCTCATGAAGGAGGAACACTCTGGACTATTTCATCAACCATGCACTGTTTTTTTTTCTTTGTACGACCCTGTAATCCCTTAGTTCGGGGTAGAGTCGGGGAGAACTCGATGGAGCTGAGCATTTACTGGCCAGATGCTCTTCCTGACGCCTATGTGGAGTTTGCAGCAGATATTTTCTCTTTGTGCCCCGAGAGAGAAACATCTGTCACTACCTAGAATTGAACTCTCAACCTTCCGAGTGGGAGGCAAGCGTCTTCACCACTAGGCCACCACGCCTCTCGACTATGCACTACTATATGATGTATTTAAGAATTGGGGTGGGTGTGGGTGGGGAGGGCATATTTATTTTTTGTAAAAAAAAAAGAAAATGAAGAAAAAACAGCTTGGAATAAACACGGTTTTGGAAAGAAGAAGAAAGAAACCATATTTGTTTTTTCTTCACTGTGTAGTTTATCTTTCTGCCTTCTTTTTTTTTTATTTTATTGAAAAAGTTTTATTGGTTTTACATTTTTTCTATAGGGTAGGGTAAGGGATACAAAGAAATTTTGAGAGCATTCACGTCAGAGTCGTCGGCCCTTCCGAGACCTCAAAATACACAATAAAAAGATAACAAAAAAAAAAGCATTTTTCATAACACTACAAGGTAAAAGCAAGTACATATACCTAAATTCTCAATTCCATGCTGTCAGACATTTACAAAAAATCCAGATACAGATATTATGCAAAATTGTTCAGAAAAATCAAGGCAAAGTTATTTTTTCGATCTAAGTCTCTTGGCTATTGTATCTTCTTTTTCTCCTCCCTGGCCCCCAGCGGGCGGGGCCGTGGCCCCCTCCGTCCCCCCTGGATCTTCCCCCAGGGCAGAGGAATGTTTTTTAAGAAAGGCTTCCGCCTCAGCAACTGTTTTAATCCTCACTCTTCCTCCTTCCCAGAACACCAGCATCCCTTCGGGTGTCGCCCACTTAAACCAAATCCCATGATCAAATAAAATTTTAGACAAGAAGGAAAATTTCCTCCTTGCTTCTCGAATCTTTCTAGGAATCTGCTTCAAGATAGCAACCTCTTTTTGTTGGTAGATTAATGGACTACCTCTCTGCACTTTCAGGATTTCCTCTCTGGTTGACCTTCTAACAAATTTCACATGTATCTCTCTAGGCACTTCATTTATCCTGGCATATGCTGAGTTAATTCTATAAGCCAGGTCAATGTCCCCCCTGATCTCATCTTTAGGTTTTTGTAAATAGTCTGCTAAAATTGTACTCATAAGATCAGGGAGGAATTCACCAGGTTGCTCAAAAACATTCTGAAATCTCAAAAAATCTTTCTGCCTTCTTGAATCTGTGAGGAAAATTCCCACTTTAGGGCCGACCGAAGATGGCTGCCCACCCTCCCCCTTCCCAGGATGGAGGTCCAGTCTGCTGCCCGCTAGGTGTAAAGAATCCAAAAGCTCAACTCTCCCTGCCTGCTTTGATCAGCAAGGCAAAAGTTGGCAAATTTGGCAGCTGGGAATCTAGGGAGGGAGATGCAGAATGAGTGGGGTTGCATCACATCTGTGGGCAAGGGTGGCGCTGTCTGGCTTTGCATGAACTGGGTAAAGCAGATGGAAGGAAGGGCCGGTCTATCTACATCTGTCTGTCTACTATCTCTATCATCTAGCTGTCTATCTAATACAGAGGTTCCCAAACTTGGCAACTTTAAGACTTGTGGACTTAAAGACAGATATGAGAGGCTGGCTGGAGAATTCTGGGAGTTAAATCCACAAGTCTTAAAGTTGCCAAGTTTGGGGACCTCTGATTTCTAATCTCTCTCTCATATCTGTCTATCATCTGTCTATATCCTGTCTATCATCTAGCTGTCTATCTAATCTCTCTCTCTCTCTCTCTCTCATATCTGTCTATCATCTGTCTGTATCCTGTCTATCATCTAGCTGTCTATCTAATCTATCTATCTCCCATATCTGTCTATCATCTGTCTGTATCCTATCATCTAGCTGTCTATCTAATCTCTCTCTCATATCTGTCTATCATCTGTATCCTATCATCTAGCTGTCTAATCTCTCTCTCTCTCTCTTTCATATCTGTCTATCATCTGTCTTTATCCTGTCTATCTCTATTAACTAGCTGTCTATCTAATCTCTCTCTCATCTGTCTGTTTATATTATCTGTCTATTTTATCTACAGTATCTCTCTCTCTGTCTCCCTCTTTCCCTGAAAATAAGCCCTCCCCAGATAACCAGCTCAAGTGAGCTTTTGAGCGCATGCGCTAAAATAAGCCCTCCCCAAAAATATTGCAACACAGCAGCAGCCATGAGGTGACCACGCTCACTGCCTCCTGCACCTCAAAAATAATAAAACCTCCCTGAAAATAAGGCCAAGCGCTTATTTTGTGGGGTCAAAAGAAAACAAGACCCTGTCTTATTTTGGGGGGATTTTTTTTTTACTACCGGTTATCTGGCCGTGGCTTGGTGGGCATGGCATTGCTTGGTGGGCGTGGCAGGGGAAGGATACTGCAAAATCCCCATTTCCTCCCGATCAGCTGGGACTCAGGAGGCAGAGGATAGATGAAGGTGGGGCCAGTCAGAGGTGGTATTTACCAGTTCTCCGAACTACTCAAAAGTTCTGCTACTGGTTCTCCAGAACTTGTCAGAACCTGCTGAATACCACCTCTGGCCCACACCTGATTTAGCGAAGGGGGAAAGTCTTGATATGTCACATGACGCCACCATGACATGAGTTTGACGCCCCTGATCTATCTCTACCATCCATCTATCCATACCGAATTTGCCTATCTTAACATGTGTAGACTTCATCTCCCAGAATCCCCCAGCCAGCATGCTAGCAAGTTTGGGAAACACCCCAACATGAAACAGTAGCAGCCATTTTGCATTCATGGTTGTAGGGATTATGCAAAAAAGCATCAGGGTGATAGAAAAAAGGACTGGCAGAAAGGACAGAAGTCCGTTTTGGCTTAATCTTCAGCCTTCCAAAGTGAGCCATTATTATGAGAGTAGCAAGGTGCCCCAACCCCCTTTTGGATCCAAGAGCCCAAGCTATTTAATTGCCTGGAAAGAAGATTTTCCCAGTCACCTCCCGTTAGGCTCAGCCAGCAAAAGTCCAGCATGCTTTTTGAACAGCCTAAACCAGGGGTCTGCAAAGTCGGCTCTTTTAAGACTGGTGGACTTCAACTCCCAGAATTCCCTAGCCAGCATAGCTGGCTGGGGAATTCTGGGAGTTGAAGTCCACCAGTCTTAAAAGAGCCGACTTTGCAAACCCTTGGCCTAAACTAATATAGCTCAATCTTTGTTAAGATATCTTTGTTAAGATAAGTCTTTAAGAAGATGTTAGATAGCCATTTGTCTGAAATGGTATAAGGTTCCTGCCCACGCAGGGGGTTGGACTAGAACAGTGTTTCTCAACCTTGTCAACTTGAAGATGTCTGGACTTCAACTCCCAGAATTCCCCAGCCAGCGAATTCTGGGAGTTGAAGTCCACACATCTTCAAGTTGACAAGGTTGAGAAACACTGGACTAGAAGACCTACAAGGTCCCTTCCAACTCTGCTATTGTATTATTGTATTATTGTATATGTGGACTTCAATTCCCAGAATTCCCTAATCAACACTGATCTGGACTCTTTGGAGGCTCAGTCTTTTAAAGTTGAAAATTCAACTCACTAGTGCAGTTATGACTGCAATGACTGTATGATTGCATTTACACAGGCTGACCTCAAAATGTCAACCAGTCCTAATGAGGCCACTAGGAAGCCTCCAAAATGTAGACTGGGAAGTAAAAACATCGTCAACACACAGACGCCGGGAGTGACAAAGCCCTCCTATTTCACTGTCTATAGACAACAAAGGGAACACAACAGGAGCTGCACATGTGGGAGACGTCATTTCTTGGTTACACCAAATTTTGATCACGTGACCACGGAGATGCTATAACGGTCATAAGTGGGGGGAAATGGTCATAAGTCACTTTTCTCAGTGCCATTGTAAGGTTGAATGGAGAATGAACAAATTATTGTAAATCAAGGACTACCTGTGATGGATCCTGGACACATTCTTTACAGTAGTGGCCAAAATTGTGGAAACAATTTTTTGGGGGGGAGGAGTGTATTTTTGAGGTTGGATGGCTAATAACACCATTTTTTTGGGAGTAGTACCATAAAATTATATATCAATGGAAAGATAATTTAATCAAGAATGTAATGCAACAAGGTTTGTTCAATTATCTGTATTCTATGAAAAGCTATAGGTCAGAAGTGACCCAGCAATAAAACCCAATTAATAGAAGCAATCATTCAAACTTGGTTTCACATCATAACAGCTGCAGAACTAAAAGACTCGTTTCACTCCATGGGAAAACGTTGTAAGGCCATAATTCAGGCTAAAGGTTACCCAATTAAGTATGACGTGACATGGTGATAATGTTTGTATATCTCATTTTTTTCTACATGTTTCACTTTTCTTCCTTATAACTGTTATTCTAATAGCAAATCCTTCATAAAAGTTGTTGCATTACATTCTTGATTATATTATCTTTCCATTGATATATAATTTTATGGTACTACTCCAAAAAAAAAAGTGGTGTTATTAGCCATCAAACCTCAAAAATACACTTTTCCCAAAAGGTTTCCACAAATTTGGCCGTTACTGTTAAGTTAGCAGATCTTAGGTAACTTGATTCAAAACTTGTTGAAGTATACTGCACTTTGGGGGCTAACCTGAACATACAAAGAGATGAAAGATATTTTGCACGAGTGGAAGGAGGAAGGTACACACCAGTGGTGGGTTTCAAATTTTTTAGAACCTACTCTGTAGGTGTGGCCTATTTTGTGGGCGTGGCTTGGCAGTCATGTGACAGGGTGGGAGTGGCCACCTTTTAAAATGTGGTGAAACTCATTTAACAACACTCTTGCTTAGCAACCAAAATTTTGGACTCAATTGTGATGATAAATTCTTTCTTTCTTTCTTTCTTTCTTTCTTTCTTTCTTTCTTTCTTTCTTTCTTTCTTTCTTTCTTTCTTTCTTTCTTTCTTTCTTTCTTTCCTTCCTTTCCTTTCCTTTCCTTCCCGTTGGGTCACTGGCAATGGCGGGCCAGATTTACTTCCAGGTACACCAGTGGAACCCCCTCTCACCGGTTCTCTAAATTTCACCAACCGGCTCTCGCGAGTAGGTGCAAGCCTGCAGAAACCCACCACTGGTACACACTAACACTCATATCCTCACAGATTTTCTACAGATTAAGGCTGCGGTTCTACACGTATTTTGCCATATTCTAAATTCAATCGGATGTATCCTGAGCAGACAAAAATAGACGCCATTGTACAGTTTTCATGGTAACAGCATGCAAGTGGTTAGTTAGCACTGCCTTTCAGAATGCTTTTTCAACTTCCCAAAACAGGAATGTTCCTCACAGCTTCCAAGTGGGTAGAAAGCACATGTGTGAATTCCAAGCTGTAGCCCACAATTACATAGCATTGCAGAGATGGGCTTTGATCTGTAGGAAGTGTATTATTAAGATCCATTTCCCCCTTTCAAGTATTTTTAACCTAAAGAACTGTTGTCACTGAGTTGCTGAAATCCGTAGAGGGCAGGCCAAGATAAAAAAGAATCCACATAAAATACATGTTTTTAAGAATGTGTAAACGATGGGAATTTGGCACCACAGGGCATTCATTATTCTTCTGCGGGTGTAATATACACATAGATACGGCACGCATACACCACCTTGCAATTCTTACTGAAGCAACTCCGACCAGCTTACATTATTTTGTAAAAATAGATGCCACCATCTTGGCTTGAAGGAGGATGACATTACAAATCAACCTTCCCCAATCTGGGTTCCTTTGAAATATTCAGTCACTCCTTGACATAGGACCACAATTGAACCCAAATATTTCTGCTGCTAACCAAGACAGTTGAGTTTTGCCCTATTTTACGACCATTCTTATCCGTTGTTGAGTCAGCACAGTTGTTAAGTTAGTAACATGATTCTTAAATGAATCTGGCTTCCCTGTTGACTTTGCTTGTCAGGTCACAAAAGGTGATAAATGTGACCCTGGGATCAGAGGTGGTATTCAGCTGGTTTGGACTGGTTCAGCTGAACCTGTAGTGGAAATCGGCTCTATGCTGTCCTACTTAGGCACGTTTTCAAGCCATGCACATGTGTGCAAGTCCCACACGCGATTAAAGCACATACGTAGAAGACTGAGCGCATGCCTGGGTGCACGCAAGCTCACATTTGTGAACCGGTAGGAAGAATAAGTGAATAACACCCCTTCCTAGGATGTTGCAGCTATCATAAATACATACGAGTTGCCAAGTATCTGAATTTTGATCATGTAACTCTGGGGGTGCTGCAGCGGTTGTGAATGTGAAAAACAGTCGTTAAGTCACTTTTTTTAGTGCTGTTGTAACTTTGGTTAAATCACTAAATGAACGGTTGTAAGTCCCTATGGACTTCAATTTCCAAAATTCTCAGCAATGGCTTGGGATGTGGATTTCCAAGTTGTAAACCTAACGTTCAGGGTAACATATACGGATAAAAATAAATAAATAAAAGAAGCAAAGGGGAAGCTTGATGGGCGGGGGGGGGGCTGTTTGAGGAATAAAGACCACAACAGGCATTTGATTTCTTGACGTTGCTAACATTGTTTGGGAACAAGGGAAACCCGAAAACCGATTTCATTTTGATTTTATTTTATTTTATTAGATTTCTAGACCGCTCCCTCTCCCCGAGGGGACTCGGGGCGGTGTACAGGTAAAAAATTAAAAAAGACATCAACATTACATATAAACTAAAATCCAATTAAATAATCCCCTGTACAAATTTATAAAAATTAAAAACTAGACCTTAAAACCTAATCACATAATTTAAAATTACAAACTGAGGCGGGAAGCATGGAATTAGCCCAGGCCGGCTAGTTGAAACAGGTGGGTTTTGAGTTTCTGGCGGAAGGAGCGGAGGTCCGTAGTCGTTCTAATGTCAGGGGGAAGGTCATTCCAGAGGGTCGGGTTCATCACAGAGAAGGCCCTTCCCCTGGGTGTCGCCCGCTGGCATTGCCTAGTGGACGGCACCCGGAGAAGTCCCTCTCTGTGAGAGCGAATCGGCGGAAGGGATGTATGGGGCAGGATACGATCCCGCAAATAACTAGGTCCTGTGCCATGGAGCACTTTGAAGATAATAACTAACACCTTGAAACGCACCCGAAAGGCAGCCAGTGTAGCCCGCACAGGAGAGGTGTTACGTGGGAGTATCTAGTGACTCCCAGAACTGCCCACGCGGCCGCATTCTGGACCAGCTGCAGCCTTCGGGTGCATCTCAAGTTTTACATCATGTTAAAACTTCAGTCAACACGACAGCTTTCAGGATGACCTCTCAGGTTCATCAAGTCCCAATTAGTGACTTTTTAAGGGGCTCTGTGGCTGCTGGCTGTGCTTTTCCAGGAGCCTCGGATGAGGGGCCTTGGTTACAAAAAGCTGTACCCTTGACTGACACTCTTCTAAAGTGTTTTGGGAATGTTTGCAAAGAGATTGATGCAGCAGATCCCTAAGTGGGTCACACAGATTTACATCACTTGTTAAACTGGGGAAATGAATCACTAGGTCACGTACTCCTGACCTCTTTTGAGCTGTGGGTGTACAAATTGCTGCTGCCCACACACACACAAACCGCTTCCCCATTACATTTTTCTTAACTGCTTATTGGGGCTTGTTGGGGTTTAAGTTTTCCCCCTCAAGGCACATCCTGTTTACAGCAACCAAGCGCTGCCCAGCCCGACTAGAATATTTAAAGCTCTTTCTCATTAAATTTTAAAAAAATATACCACCCCAGACCAGTCAGAGACACCCGTTACATGAGGAAAACACTTCATTGTTGGGCACTTCAAAGCAAAGGGCACTCAGCTTTGCAGGAATGGAAACGGGACAGGTTGTGTGAAAGCTTCTGCATTGATTTTGCACAGCTCCACATCCTGGCTCCTAAGGGTACCAAGAGAGGCTTGGAAAAGCATTTCCAACTGGTAGTGTTGGACTCCAACCTCTAATCCCCTAATCCTAGCCCAGCAGTCAAACTACCGCGTTTCCCTGAAAATAAGACAGGGTCTTATTTTCTTTGGACCCCTGAAATAAGCGCTTGGCCTTATTTTCGGGGAGGTCTTATCATTTTTGAGGTGCAGGAGGCCCCTTAACCTCGGCCCGGGGATCACCTGATCCAGAGAAGGGCGGACGTTCTGTCTCTGTTTCTGGCACACTCTTGGCAGCCCTAGCGTCACTGGGCCTGCTGTTCTTTTTGCGGCCGCCACTAAGAGAAGGGGCGTGGTAGCTAGGGTTTGGGGGGAGTGGCCTCCATGAGGCCGTTCTGCGTAGATGGCAGGTGCATGTGGGGTGCGTGGGACATGTTCCCCCCTTCCTCCCCTATGGAAATGGTGGGGACTGGCTGCGCATGCATTTAAATATTTGCAGGGAGGGCTTATTTTCAGGGAAGGGCTTATTTTAGTTCATGTGTTCAAAAGTCCAATTGGGCTTATTATCCAGGGAGGTCTTATTTTCGGGGAAACAGGGTAGCTGAGGAGGGCACTTGGCTGGAGAAGGCTGGTGCAATCCAGCAAATGGGCTAAAAACTAATTCAGGGAAATTATAAGAAAAGATCTATCCAAAATGCTTTTGTTTGTTTGCATTCTGCCTTTATTATTTTTAAAACTAACTCAAAGGTGGCGAAATATATCCAACACACCTTCCTCTTCCTATTTTCCTCACAACAACCCTGTGTGGTGGGTTGGGTTGAGAGAGAATGACTGGCCCAGTCACCCAGCTGGCTTTCATGGCTAAGGGCAGGACTTGAATTCAGAGTTTTTAGCATGGTGCCTTAACCACTAGTAGACCAAACGGGCTCTTGGAAGGAGAAACTAACGAATAGAAATAAAGCCACTTTGCTTGTGGCTTCAATTCTTCTCAATCATCATCATGGAATACTGCATTCAGTTTTGGTTGCCACGATGTAGAAAAGATGTGGGGACTCTAGAAAGAGTGCAGAGAAAAGGAACAAATTTGATTAGGAGACTGGAGGCTAAAACACACGAAGAACGGTTGCAGGAACTGGGTATGTCTAGTTTAATGAAAAGAAGGACTAGGGGAGACATGATAGCAGTCTTCCGATATCTCAGGGGCTGCCACAAAGAAGAGGGAGTCAAGCTATTCTCCAAGTCACCTGAGGGCAGAACAAGAAGCAATGGGTGGAAACTAATCAAGGAGAGAAGCAACTTAGAACTGAGGAGAAATTTCCTGACAGAACAATTAATCAGTGGAACAGCTTGCCTCCAGAAGTTGTGAATGCCCCAACACTGGAAGCTTTTAAGATGATGTTGGATAGCCATTTGTCTGAAACGGTATAGGGCTTCCTGCCTAGGCAGGGGGTTGGACTTGAAGACCTCCAAGGTCCCTTCCAACTCTGCCATTGTATTATTTGTATTTGTATTATCAGTGAAAAGATGTCACCTATCTAGTGGTGACAATTCCCTGCCCTCTAAGACCAGGAAACTGATACCAATTGATTAGGGAACTGATTCCAGTTAAGCACCATGAGATAAGGAGGGTGTTATCTGAAAGACAACAAGTTCTGGCACAGAAGACCATCCCCAATGTGGCATTCAGTAACATTGGCAGGAAGGGGAGAAAAAAACTCAGGATGTTGGCCACAGCAGCAGGATCAGAGCCCTGTTTTCACTTGCAGCGGTGACATCTGGAGGGGAGGACAATGCACCCATCCACACTTTCCTTGACCATGATCATAATTTCCTGATTTCACCCATTTTAATTAAGATTCTTTTACTTTAAAATAAAGAAACAAATCAGCAGAGCCAGCTGCAGGCTTCAGGCATTACTTGAACAGCCAACACAGAATCCCCAATTCAGACACTAAAATGGAGGTTGACTGCAATCCGGAGTTTAGAGGTCGTTGATATATGGTCCACGGTGGTTGCCATTTTGCATGACATCTTCGGCATCATGTGTGCTCCCGAAATTCCCGATGTGCCAATTGAGCATGCATGGCTTCTAGCGTGCAACATCTAATTGGCTCCATCTTCCAAACCATTTTAATGCCAAGTTCTCTTGCCGTTAGTTCTTCTTGGACGAAGTTCATGGATTCTCCCCAAGAGCCATTGCAAAGTTTGTAATCCTGCTTGCTGAACTGCTCAGTTGATGTTGTATCAACCAGGCGATTAAGTTAAGTTGTACTAGGGCTTTGTTTGCACATGGTACATGAACATATAAATTCTCTCTAGAACACCGTGCATTTGTGTTGCCTAAATGTAGAACCTTACTCTTTTCGCCACTGAATTTCATTTTATTAGATAGTGCCCAATGTTCAAGTTCGTCAAGATCCTTCTGTATCTTAAGCCTGTCTTCTGGAGTGTTGGGTATTTCTGCCAGCTTGGTATCATCTGCAAATTTGATGAGTTCCCCATTTATTCCCTCATCCAGATGAAGATGTTGGAAGAGTACTGGGCCTAAAACAGAGCCTTGGGGTACATACCTCCCTCCATGTAGATGCAGTTCCATTGAGGACTACACGTTGAGTGCGGTTGATCAGCCAGTTTTGAATCCATCTGGTGGTGATGCTGTCTAGCCCACATTTTTCTACTTTTATCTAGTAGTAGGTTATGGTCTACCTTGTCAAATGCCTTACTGAAGTCCAAGTAAATCATATCGACGGCATCCCTCTGGTCCACTAATTTTGTCACATTATCAAAGAATGCAATAAGATTAGTTTAGTAACGGTTCAAAGTTACAACGGCACTGAAAAAAGTGACATGACCATTTTTGTAAACATACAACTCTTGCAGCATCCCTATGGTCATGTAATCAAAATCTGGATGCTTGCCAAATGATTCATTATTTATGACAGTCAATAGTGTCCTGGGGTCATGGGGACACCTCTTGTGACTTATTAACAAAGAAAGTCAATTGGGAAACCAGATTCACTTAACAACTGTGTTACTAACTTAACTAGTGGAATAATTCACTTAACAGCTGTGGCAAGAAAGATCGTAAAATAAGGAAAAACTCACTTAACAACTCTCTCACTTAACAACATAAATTCTGGCCTCAATTGTGGTTGCAAATTGAGGACTACCTGAGTGAATTGTGAATTTGCTTCAGCTAAGGTTATGAAAAATGCTCTGCTGGAGGAGATCTAAGGCTTCTCGTGGTTACTACAATTTCCCACACCGCCAGACACCAGTGGGAAATCCTTAAAAGCAACCATCACCATCTGTACAGGAAGTCCTCGACCTACGAACACAATCGGGCCTAAATTTCTGTTGCTAAGCAAGACAGGTGAGTTTTACCTCAGAACTTAGCCACCTCTCTTGTGGCCTTAAGCACCTCACAAGGTTGTTTTGGGAAAAATGGGAGGAGAAAGAATATTGGGTATTTTTGCCGCCGTGAGTTATTGATAAAAATAATAAAAGGAGGATTAAATTTTTTTTTTTAATTTTTAAAAGGCACCAAAACTGGACCGTTTGAAAAGCTAGATGTTGAAACTGGCCAGAAACTGGCTTTTTAGTTGCATCACGCCAAAAGATGTTGTTTAAGCAATCTGTGACCCATTTATCCTGACAGCTGCAATTTACAATCTGTAAAGGTCGCACACACACCAATTAAGGGCAAAGAAAATAGAGGTGTTTGTGCCCAACTGTTTGAGACACCAAACATATCACCTCTCTTCCTGCCCCACAGACAGAACTAGTAGGGCAACAGTCCAGAAATCTTCTCCATCTCCATCAGCCCCATATTGCAGTTCTTAGTTTCCCAGTTCAGCTCCACTGCACATGTGCATGCGCCTCCTGCTGGCCAGCTAATTTTCAGTCTCTGCCACAAATGCACAGGGTTGGGGCACATGCAAGAGATGCACATACATGCAAAGGGGTCGGGTCCCATGCGCAGCAGGGTCTGCCCCCCCATGCATGCGCATGCCCCCCCCCGGCCCATTTTTGCTCCCAGGAGGCTGCAGGGAAGCCTACTAGGCCCAAAATGGGGCACAGGGTGTGCATGTCGCGCATACATGCACAAGGGGGCTAGGGGCGCAGGTAGTATCATGCATGCATTTTATTATGGGTGTGGCCACACGCTGTTGTGTGCAGATGATTTTCGCACACAATGACAAAAAGGTTAGCCATCCCTATCTTAGATGGATTCTGATGAAGAGCAAAATCTGGAGATGGTTAATTCCGACTGAATAGAGGTGTTGCTAGGGAGGAGCAAAAGATTGCTGAAGATATTCCATTGATCAGGGGCTGCATTCAGAAAGGGTTAGAATAAGAATAAGGGAGCTAGTTTGGTCCAGTGATTAAGGCCCTGGGCTAGAAATTGGGAGATTGTTGAGTTCTAGTCCCACTTGAACCAAGAAACCCTGGGACAGTCACTCCCCCTCTCAACCAAACTTGCCTTAAAGGGTGTGGAAAATAGGAGGAAGGTGTGTTGGATATGTTCACCACCTTGGGTTATTTTGTAAAAACAATTAAGGCAGCAAATAAATAAAATAATTATAAAAGACTCTTCCAAACTGGCTAACAGCAAAATTAAAACCTTTGGAGATTTTGAATTGCAGCGGGAGGTGGTTATGTTAAAGCAGTAGTTTTTCAACCAGGGCAACTTTTAAAATGCACGGATTTCATGCGGGATGAGGAATTCTGGGAATTTACATCCACAGCTCTTTAAATTGCCAACTTTGAAAAACAATACTGCAGCAATAGCACTTAGACTTATATACTGCTTCATGGTGCTTTACAGCCCTCTCTAAGCGGTTTCCAGAGTCAGCCTATTGCCCCCAACAATCTAGGTCCACATTTTACCCACCTGGGAAGGATGAAAGGCTGAGTCAACCTTGAGCCTAGTGGGATTCGAACTGCCAAACTACAGGCAGCTGGCAGTCAGCAGAAGTGGTCTGCAGTACTGGACTCTAACTCCTGCGCCACCGAGGCTCATACTATGATGAGATCTGAATTCTGATTGAAAAAGATTTGGATGATCCATTTCCTCCAGAAGCCTCATCTTCTCTACAACCTTCCCCAAACAGAGAAAGATGACAGTTGGATAGAAATTATCCAGTACAGTCAAATCCAATGAATGTTTCTTAAACCGGGGCAACCACCCATCATTTTCCTGCAATTTTTACCAGCCTGGAAGGACATGAACTTAATAAACATATGGCTAAATTCACAATCTGGAGACCCTCTCCACCTCCTTGGTTCAAACTCTCCCTAGATCAGGGGTCGGCAAACTTAAACATTCAAAGAGCCATTTGGACCCTTTTCCCACAGAAAAGAAAACACCGGGAGCCACAAAGGTCCTAACCGGAAGCCTCCTGTTCAATTCTGGAGCTGACCGGAAGTTCAGTTCCCCCACCATAGAGTCTCCTCCTAGCACGGCATCCTTTTTCCTCTACCTGTCATAACAGAAAGCCTTATCAATTGTGGAGACAACTGGAAAACCCTCCCCTTGCCATAGAATCTTCTCCTGGCACACTCTGCTTCTCTCCCCCACCCCCACTGGAAGCTCCTCTCAAAATTGTGGCGCCGACCATTGACGGAACCGCAGCAGAGGGATTAAAGAGCCACATACGGCTCCAGAGCCGCAGACTGCTGACCCCTGCCCTAGATAATACAGGTAAGTCCTTGACTTACAACCACAATCAAGCCCAACATTTCCCTTGTTAAGCAAGGTACTGTAGTTGTTAAAATGAGTTTTGACTGCCCTACCGGCCATGAACTTTCAGAGCACTTCTGATTCTATACCCTAGAAAGGAATTTGAAATCCCCCAACGTTATTCCATCTAGTGCAGTGGTAGTCAACCTGGTCCCTACCGCCCACTAGTGGGCGTTGCAGCTTTCATGGTGGGCGGTAGGAGTTTTGTCCGATACTGAAGCACTTTCCTTTTTTTAAATTTAATTGACTTCCCTACTTTATAAATCACCATTACTGTAGAACCGATGGGTGGTTAGAAAATTTTACTACTAACAGAGATACAAAAGTGGGCGGTAGGTATAAAAAGGTTGACTACTCCTGATCTAGTGCACTGCACCAACAACCTGCCAAACTCTGTCAAAGTGTCAAGGGTAGCCCCTATGCCAGTATTGGCAAACCTTTTCGGCAACGAGTGCCAAAACGGGAGCGTGTGTGTGCACCTGAAACCGGAAGAGCAGCCGCTTGGGGCGCATGTGCATGCACACCAGCCACCTGACCTTCCAGGTTCTGGCACGCATGCATGCGCAAAGACCACTTCTGGCACGTATGTCATAGGTTCGCATGACAGCCCAATACAATAGGGAAAAAATATTATATCAGCACTTCCATCTGATTTCTAGAGCCTAACAGGATCTTAGACAGTGGTGGGATTCAAATATTTTAACAACTGGTTCTCTGCCTTTGGTAGGCGTTGCTTGGTGGTCATGTGACCGTGTGGCCGTGGCCAACTCAATGCCACTCACGTCGATGGGCACTTCGCCTTAGCTGTGACAATGTAATAACGGTTATCCGGAGAGGCGGTTTCTGTAAGCAGGGCAATAAAGATTAGGCTAGAAACACCACCAGAATGTTTTCTTCCTGCCTTCCTTACAGGATTAGCCCTGTAAAGTGGAAAAAAAGCAAAATAACATTTATTCCAACAACCAGTTCTCCAAACCTCTTAGAACGTTAACAACTGGTTCTTCCAAATAAGTGCAAACTGGCTGAATCCCACCACTGGCTTAAATCTGGTTATCTATGAAGCCCTGTAGTTACTGACCGAGTACAGTAGTCCCATTACCAACAAGTGAGTCCTCTCCTAATCCATGCTCAACTAAATTTTGGTGATCCATAGTTTGAGCAATTGGTGAACGTCTATCACCAGGGCCAGTGGAAGTCAAATAACTATCCTGTGGATATTCTGAACTTCTAATTTATATACAGTAATCCCTCGTTATTCGCGGCTAATCGGGACCGCACCTGTCCGCAAAAACCGGAAATCCGCGAAGTGGGATTCGCTAGGAAACTTGAATTGGTGGACATGTTTAAAGCAACCACTAGGGGGCGCTTGCCTCCTACCAATGCAAAAAAAAATTTTTGTATTTTTTACAAATCCGCGAAGGACTGAAGCCACGGAAAACGAAGCCGCGAATAACGAGGGATTACTGTATTCCCAAATTTATTCCTAACTGTAGTGCAAATGAGTAGTGCAAATAGGTGTGGAGCCTTCTGGAGTGTGTTGTAGTCTGGACAGAGATGATACCGTAGCCCTTTGCACTACTCAGGTGACTCTGAGGACACAGATAAACCTCCATGTGGCCTTAACAACTGGCTAAAAGAATGCAAAATGACCAGCTGTCTCCAAGGAGTATAAATCCTTCCTTTCTCTACCATCCAGTCAGAGCTGAAGAAGCTTCTTGGATGAGAAGCGAAATATCTTCAAATAAAAACCAGAAAGTCCAGTGGCCACTTGAAAAAACAGCACCTTTGGGACAACCATGACCTGGATGACTAAAATCTCCATAGATGTAATAGGGGAAGTTTAGCATTTAAAATATATGGGATGGGACAAATGCTAAAAGTGGAATAGACACAAATCATTTGCTTGCTTTCCAGATGACCGACCATCAACAACTTTTCTGAAAGAGGCTGGAACTAGCTTCACATCTCCAATTGTTAGGAAATGGCCACAAGATACCTCCAAATAGCCCTTGCGGTAGTTTTTGTTGAAGGGCAAACTGCTTAGCAGCCCAATTCTAGAACCAGAAACTACCTTTAAGACCCCCACATCCATCCCCTTCCTCCTTGCAGAACCCCCAACTACAGGGTTTAGCCAGCCATGGGATGGCTCAATCCTAAAAACAGGGTCCCTCCACCTTGTTGAATTAATTCCATAATTGCTCAAGGTCTCTTCACTGCAGATGTCAGGGGAATGGCTTCAGAGAAATGGATCTTTGCTGCCCCCTACTGGTTGCCATGCAAAAAACATCCCACCAAGGATAGGTGGGGGGGGGGGGGCTTTGCAGCCATAGAACCTGCCTGTGTCAAAAGGCACCACTGGAAAACCCTATTTTCTTTTGAGAGTGGTAAATCTTCCTTTTAACTTACATTTCCCATGCCAGGCCTCTTGTCTTCAATCAGGGCCCGGGGCCCCTTTTGCAGTCCCATACGACTGTCAAAGCATCCCTTGTTCAGAGTGGAAAGGGCCAATTTAAAAAAAAAAAAAGATTGGGTTTGCAGGGAGGGTGTATCAAACCCCATGGAGGCTTTGTGCAAAAATCTGGTTTCTAATCTGTTGCTGGTAAGAGGACAACAACTTGTCTCTGCCTTTGGTAGGCGTTGCTCAGTGGTCATTTGACCAAGGGGCGTGGGTCACTCAGGTCGATGAGCGCTTCGCCTCAGCTGTCACACTGTAATAAAGGTTAACCAGAGAGGCAGTTTCTCTAAGCAGGGCAATAAAGGTTAGGCTAGAAACAACACCAGAATGTTTCCTTCCTGCCCTCCTTACAGGATTAGCCCTGGAAAGTGGGGAAAAAAACAAGGGTGGAAAAACCGTGGCCTGAACCAATAGGTTGGACTCTGCTTACCGTTTGCCTCAGATTGTCCGCCTTCTCCCTTAACGCTGCTGCGGTCCAGTGGCGCCCTCCGGCGGCCAGCACTGTGCTTTGGTGGGTGCTTTGCTGGCAAGGCAGGCCTTGACAAGATACAAGCCCACTTTTGTAAGAGATCCTCCTCTTGCAGGCATAGCTTAAAACAACCCAAAGGGACACAAAGAGGTGTGGCACGGACCACCATAGCAGCATCCATCAAAGTTGCACGGGTACTCCGCTTAAACCATTAAACCACTCGTTTCATTACTGTTCAAAGTCACAACAGCCCTGAGAAAAGTGACTTACGACCGTTTTTCACATTTACAACCGTTGCAGCATCCTCGTGGTCATGTGATCGAAATTCAGACGCTTGGCGACTGGCTCATATTTAGGATGGTTGCAGTGTCCCGGGAGGGGTGTGTGTCATGCGATCCCCTTTTGCGACTTTCTGACAAGCAAAGTCAACGGGGAAGCCGGGTTCACGGAACAAACACGTTACTAATTTTACCAGTGCGGTGATTTAACATTAACAACCGTGGCAAGGAAGGTTGGAAAACGGGGCAACGCTGACTTAACGACTGCCTTGCTTAGCAACCAGACATTTGGGTTCAATTTGCGGTCGTAAGGCAAGGACCAGCTGTACAAAACAAGGAATGGCTTCGGATGCAAGGGCCAAACCTGGATAAAACCCCCAATCCTTGAGAGGTGGGACTTTTCACTTGCAGATGGTACAAAAAAAGGACCCCTTTTGGGGGGGGGGGGTGTAAGATCAAACTCCCGACTTCACAGACACGAAAATGCTGATTTCTCAAAAAGAACCAGGAAAGGAATTGGCCAGTGCTTATTTCTTCCAAGATTTCTTTCGGCATCTTAGTTTAGTCTAGGACCCTCGTTGCTTCCCAGGTTTTTCCCACTCTCTTACTTTTTTGAGAGAGAGCCCCCCGCCCCCACAGGTATTCCATCAAACAAGCGCCTTTTTTGCTTCATCTCATCTTCTCCGGAAGGCCACAAACCCAGATGCATCACAGGCTAGAGCTGAAATGTCCATTTATTTAACAGCAGTAATAATTTAAAATTATAAAAACCCCTTTCTCCGTATCGACTTGTCAAAAAGGGCGGTGTTAGTAACAGGGGAGGCTGGTGGCGGGGAAGGGGGGGAGGGAGGGAGAAACTGTGCAGAGTCAGGAAGTGGCTCTGATTGTTAAATTCGCTCCCTACTCCTCCTCTTCTTCCTCCTCCTGCCCGCCTCCCCCCCCCCCACCGCTTTGTTGCTGGCGCCTAAGGAAAGAGCCTCCCGAACTCTTCCGGCAGCAGAAAACCCACAGAGGAAAAGAAGGGGAAGAAGGATCTGGTATTACATTTCTACTTTCGAGGATCGGTATCGTCAGTTCTTCGAGAGAGAGAGAGCCGACGGCAGGACGGGAAGTGGGGCGAAACGAAAAAAAAAGGGAAAAAAAGAAAACATGTCAAAATTATATTTAAAAAAATAAATAAAGAGAAAGGGATAGACAATCTGTTTTTTTTCAGAACGCCCCTTTGGAACTCCGATCTCCCTTAAATCCAGTGCTTGTTCACGTTCCGACACCCGGCCGCTCGTCACACAGCGCGGTCGGGCCGGTTTTTAAGAGTCCGCACAGCAGCACAGTCTAGAGAGGAGGTTCTTCCCCCACCCCGCCCCGCATTGTCCCTCGAGAGAATGCAAGATTGAACACCAAACATCGGGGCGGGCGGGGATATGGGCAGGAGGGAAGAGAGCGGGAAGCCAAGAGGGTCTTGAAGTGATGGCGGTTGAGGTGGAGAAGAGTGGAGATTCCCATTCCCGGCCCTCCCCCACGGCTCTGTACTGGACATTCCCCACCCCACAGATTTCCCCCTGGTGGTGGTGGGGAGAAGCAAGGAAGGGCTATGACATTAGAAAAAGAGCATGAGAGTGGCGACTTTTTTTTTTTTTGCTTGTTTTTTTAAAGATTCATGAGTTGTTTGCGGAGTTTTCGTTACTTGGTGAACTGGAGGAGGAAGAGGAGGAGGAAGATGATGAGGAGGAAGCAAAATTCATTGCGGAGAGTCCAGGTGGGTTTGTGGCTGTGTTCTGCCCGCTTAAACTTTTCCGACACACAGGGCAGGTGTCATGCTGGGGAAGCAGGTGGAGACAAAAAGAAAAAAAGAAAAGAGAGACAGATAGAGAGAGAAAAAAATGTTAGAAAACAGATATTTAGCACGTTTTGATGCTTAAATACAGGCACTCCTCAACTTACGGCCATTCGTTTAGTGAATAGTGCTAAAAAGATGACTTGCAACTGGTCCTTGCACTTACAACAGTTAAAGCACCCCTGTGGCCACGTGATTCCCTTTTGCAACCTGACCACCCACTTTCCAAGAAGCAAATCAAGGGGAAAACTGGCAGAAAAGGTTCCCATTTGTACTCTTTATTTATTTTATTTTTATTTATTTATTCGAATTTCTACCCCGCCCTTCTCCTTGTTAGGACCCAGGGCGGCGCACAGGCATTATTTAAAAACCACAATAAATACAATATACAACATTAAAATATATTAAATTATTTACCCGTGCTAAAACCCATATTTAAAAACCCTACCAAATTATAATTTATGTATAAAAGTCAGAACGGGGGGCTATCCTAGGCCGGCTTGTTGGAATAAATGCGTCTTGAGACGTTGGCGGAAGAGGCGGAGGTCCGAGGTAGTGCGAAGGTCGGGGGGTAGGTCGTTTCAGAGGGCCGTGCCCGCCACAGAGAAGGCCCTTCCCCTGGGTGTCGCCAGCCGGCATTGCCCAGCCGACGGCACCTGGAGAAGACCCTCTCTGTGGGAGCGGACCGGACGAAGGGATGTATGGGGTAGGAGGCGGTCTCGTATATAGCTAGGCCCCGAGCCATGGAGCGATTTAAAGATGGTGGTCAAAGATGGTGAAGCGCACTCGAAAGGCCACAGGCAGCCAGTGCAGCTCGCGCAGGAGAGGTGTTATGTGGGCTTGCCTTGAGACACCCATAACCACCCGCGCGGTCGCATTCTGCACTAACTGTAGCTTTCGAGTGTACCTCAAGGGGAGCCCCATGTAGAGAGCGTTACAGTAATCCAGCCGAGATGTCACAAGCGCTTGAGTGACTGTGCGAAGGGCCCCCCGGTCCAGTAAGGGGCGCAACTGGCATATCAGGCGAACCTGATAGAACGCCCCCCTGGCCACGGCCGCCACATGGTCCTCCATGGACAGCCGGGAATCCAGGAGGACGCCCAAGTTGCGCGCCCTCTCCACGGGGGCCAGTTGTAATGCCTTGCAATGCCTTGCTTAACAACTGCAGTGATCAGCTTAATGACCGCAGCAAAAGAGGTTGTAAAATTGGCTGTGGTCAGCCTACTTAACAACAGCAGTGGTAAATGATAAATTCTCTGAATCTTATTGTGGCCGTCAAGTCACAGACTGCTCTAAATTCAGAAAGAGGCCTTGGCGTTCTTAAGGACAAACACAGCACAGGCAGACAAGCACTGTCTTCCTGCCTCTGCCCTCCTTTGGAATTAATTCTAGTGCATTGCATTGTCCTGTTCTATGGCGTCCCTTTTATCCAACACACCACATAGGGCCTTGAATCACTGTACAGTGGTACCTCGGTACTTGATTGCTTCAAACTCGTCAAATTTGCTACTGGATGCTTTTTGATGTGAAAATGTTATCTCAATACTTGATGTTTGTTTAGTACTTGATACGTAGCTACAAGAAGAGAGGAGCAGCTGTGGAGAACAGACAGGAAGTTGGCCATGCTGGGAAGGTCACTGCAAAATGAGGGGGATGGCCACAGAGGGCAGACAGGATGTTGGCCATGCTGGGAAGGTCACTGCAAAATGAGGGGGATGGCCACAGAGGGCAGACAGGATGTTGGCCATGCTGGGAAGGTCACTGCAAAATGAGGGGGATGGCCACAGAGGGCAGACAGGAAGTTGGCCATGCTGGGAAGGTCACTGACATAGCAAAAGGGACAGACAGAAAGTTCTTCCTGGCCGAAACAATGGGTTAGGTCAGGGGTCTGCAAAGTTGGCTCTTTTAAGACTGGTGGACTTCAACTCCCAGAATTCTCCAGCCAGCTATGCTGGCTGGGGAATTCTGGGAGTTGAAGTCCACCAGTCTTAAAAGAGCCAACTTTGCAGACCCCTGGGTTAGGTGGTAAGTCATGTTTAGGACTCGTCCTTTTTAGTACTCATCGCACCTCTCAGAACCAGTTAACACCGAGTACCGAGATACCACTGTATTTCCATGGGTGGGAGCTTGCCATTGAATGGATCCTTCAACAATTAAGAATTTCGAGGGAGAAAAAAATAAAAATGGAGTGATGAAGAGGGAAAAGCTGAGATGCTGGAAATAAACAGAGGGCCTATGCCGATGGTATTCCTGGGAGGGAAAAATAAAAGGAAAGCACATTTGATTTAAAAAAACTTAAGAAAATGTGGGTTTGATCGGGCAATGCAACACTTCAAAGGCAAGATGTGCTTCAGAGCATCTACAGCAGTGGTTCTCAACCTGTGGGTCGTGACCCTTTTGGGGATCAAATGGGTCCATAGGGGTTGCCTAGGACCATTGGAAAACACATATTTTCGATGGTCTTAGGAACCGAGACACCATTTTTATGGTTGGGGGTCACCACAACATGAGGAACTGTATTAAGGGGTCACAGCATTGGGAAGGTTGAGAACCACTGATCTACAGGAACGTGGTCCCCGTCTGCAACTTTTTTAAAAAACCAGTGTCTTTTCCCAAGTTATGTGGGGACCTGGGCTGGGCTGCCCTGTGCCACTGGTAGTGCAATCAAAGGAAAATATTGTTTGGTTTTGTCATACAGCTGCAGGGTGGGATTAGTGAACCATAAGGCCTGCAAAGCAAAATGGCCAACAGAACAAAATTGCCACTAGAAATTGTGAGCTTTTTTTACTGGAGGCATTTAACGGAGGCCGGAGAGCCATCTGTGTGTGGGGAAAAACTACCCTACTGACAGTTTGATGAAATAGTCTCTAACTCCCTAATTCTAATTCGACACTAATTCCAGTGTAACTCTGTGCCAAGGGATCTGTTCCCCCCACCTCTCAAATCCCGATCTTCAAAAAGATTATCAAACACTCATCTGTTTTAAATGGACTTAACAGAGACGATTTATCTAGCATGCTGTAAGCTGTTAATGCCTGGCCTTGAGACTGACTTTTCAATTACAAGCTTTGGGAATTATTGGGTTTAGAAATGACTTTCAAGGGCTGTATATTGATTTTCTAGAAAGGATTTTCACAAAAAAAAAAGGGGGTGGGTGGGTGGGACGTTTTATTGCAGGAACAAGAAGCCCTTAAAAAGAAAGTGCTAGGCTTCTAAGGAAACAGGGAATCTAGCAGAAGTCTCACTGGAGGAAGGTTTGCCCCTTCGGAGTAGTTTTTTAAAACATTCAAAATCCAAGGCATATTCCCCTCTCTTGGTTTTGTTTAAAGCAAGGTTTCCCCCTCGCACATATGTACTAGTTGTTCCCCACTCTAGGCGGCGGTATTCATCTCCGTTTCAAAGACGAAGAGCCAGCGCAGTCCAAATATGTCTCCGTGGTCATGTGGCTGGCATGACTAAATACCAACACAGAACGCTGTTTCCTTCCCACCAAAGGTGGTCCCTATTTTTCTACTTGCATTTTTACATGCTTTTGAACTGCTAGGTTGGCAGAAGCTGGGACAAGTGATGGGAGCTCACTCCGTTACGCAATGCTAGGGTTTCGAACCGCCGAACTGCCAACCATTCTGATCGACAAGTTCAGCATCTTAGCCACTGAGCCACCTTCTGTTTAAAGCAAAACAAGATCATTCGTTTTCAGTGGAACAATTGTTTTGTTTAAAGCAAAACAACTGTTCCTCTGAAAATGAATGATCTTGTGTCAATTGTTGAAGAATGAGGCAGGAAGACAGCATACAAGCCATGGACCAAACCCTGACCCCTCTTGCTACAAAAAACCCCAAACCCTTGTCTTAAAAGTCCTCTCTTCCTCCTGTTCAATCTCCAAGGACATCTATTATTCTCCGTCACTATTAAAAAGTGTCTGAACCACAGAAGGCCAAAAGAAACAAGGCTCCCATTGGGGCCCCTGGTGGATCGCCTCCAGCCTTCCCAAAGCAGCCGTGGACGTAGGATGCTCTCTGCTCAAGCCCTTCCATGACTTCCCCTGACAGCTCACCTGTTCCAGCCACGGGACTATGCAGCCATCATGGAAGAGGTGATTGCAGGGTAATTGTCGCACGCTCTCGCCAACTTCATAATCTTCCTTGCAGACGGGACATTCCAGTCCCGAACCTACAATTGGAAGGAAAAAAATAAAAATGAGAGAGAGAGAGAAATGAAGTAGAGCTGAGTTGTTCATCCCCGTTATAGGTAGTCCTTGTTTAGTGACCACAACTGGGACCAGGAACTTTCTTGTTAAGTGAAGCAGTGGGTAAGTGAAACTGCAACGGTGCTTAGGATCTTATTTTAGCACTCCTTTTTGCTTTACAGACACAGGAAGGATGTGAATGTAAGGATGGGCTGCAAAGTTACTTTTTCATCGTTACCGTAGTTGTGAATGGTTGCTAAACAAGGAATACCTGTAGAGGGAGTCCTCCACTTACAGCCATTTGTTTATTGACTGCTCAAATCTACAACGGCACTAAAAAGAATTAGGTCCTTGCATTTACAACTGTTGCCGCATCCCATTATCAAAATTTGGGCGCTTGGCATCTACCATGTATTTACGATGGTTATATCAACCAATCCCTTTTCTGGGATCTGATGAGAGTCAGCATTGGGCGCCTTAACCTGGCGTTTGGCTCATCCCGCAGCCCCAGTTCTGCTTACTAAAAGTGGCCCACTAGGCATCTCGTGTTCCATGCCTGGTTCCATGCCAGCCAGCCGGGCTTCTTGGCCATTTAAATCAGGGGTCTCCAACCTTGGCAACTTTAAGACTAGTGGACTTCAACTCCCAGAGTTCCTCAGTCAGCATAAGACCTCTGGGAGTTGAAGTCCACAAGTCTTAAAGTTGCCAAGGTTGGAGACCCCTGATTTAAAAGTTTGAGAATAGATTGAGATTGTTTCGGCCCCAAAACCTCTAATCATTCGCTGGATGGGATAAAACTGTGGCAGCCTTGTGCCAGCAAGCGCCAGCCATCCTGAGGGGACTTTGGAGGGAACCAGCTACTAGTCGGTTTGATTAGTCTTTTGCCCCCATTCACAGGTCAGACAACCGATTTGTATGTTAGGACCACCATTTGCAACCTTCCCAGCCAGTTTCTGACAAGGAAAGGCAATGGAGGACCTTCTGGGAACTTCACACCAGATTCATTTAACAACTGCCCTGAGTCCCTTTTAGGTGAAATAGGGCGGTATATAAATCGAATAAACTAAACTAAACCATGTGATGCATTCAACAACTGCAGTGATTCGGCGAACACCGTGGCAAAAAAGTTGTAAAACCAGGTGTGACTCATTTAACAATCTCCTTCCTTGGTAATGGAAGTTCTGGGCCCTGTTTGTGGTCATAAATTGAGGGTTACCTGGATATTTCAAGCAGCTAATGGGATGGGGGTGGGAATCACAGAAATGGAACAGAGAGCAAATGTTTTGGAGGAGGATGACGGCAGAAGCAGTTGGGATCTGTTAAGAATTTATTACCAGGTTCCCTAAGCTTCCTTTTGTTAAGGTACAAGTAGACCTCCACTTACAATTGAGCCCAAAATAATCAAGACAGTTGTTAAGTGAGCCTTGCCCATTTTACGAGCTTTCATGCCCCAGTTGTTAAGTGAATCACTGCGGCTGTTAAATTAGCAACACGGTTCTTTAGTGAATCTGGCTTCCCCGTTGACTTTGCTTGTCAGAAGGTTGCAGGAGGTGATCCCATGACCCTGGGACACAGCAACTGTCATAAGTACATGCCAGTTGCCAAGTGTGACCGCGTAGCGATGTTGCAAAAGTTGTTAAGTGCAAAAAACCACAATTGTGTCCCTTTTTTCAGTGCTGTTGTAACTTTGAACGGTCACTCAATGGTTGTAAGTGGAGAACTGCCTGTACATTGCTCTCAACCCACTGACTGGATGGATTGATGGCAGAAGATATTTATGGTTCTACTTCTTTCCAGAAGGCTGAGGCACAGATCTTCTTCCATCCTTCAGCTTCATGTGCTACACATAATTACAGCACTGTAGACAAACAAACAACGCTCAGCTTGAGAAATATGTCCCTGTTCAATGCTATCCAGCCACCTTAGTCCATTTGAACAGGAGGAGATGAAAGAGAATGCAAGGTGATTCTGCTTTGTAGGCCCTTGGCAACAAAACGAAAGCCACAATCTTCTGAAGTTTTAAGAACAAGCTGAGATCGGTTCCAAGTAAATCTAGGGTGAGCCTAAGGAACCTTGCCTAACCACAGAAAGGAATGAAGGCCACCAACCCTAAACCAGAGAATAAAACCAAGGGGCGAGAGAGGAGGAGGAAAGTTTGCCAACAAAAGCTACAATAAGACAGCAGAATCTTTTAAAAAAATAAGAATGCTATTGAAATGAAAATCTCTGATTAGATGTTGATCCAGGTCTTTCTGAATGGAAGGGTGGGGGGGAGAGAAGAGAGGCAGGAAAATGAGTAAGCCCTTACCGACATGTTCCTCTGTTATATGAATGGTTGGAAGGGCTTGAATCTTCTCCTTGTCTGCAGGAGGAGGGCCGGTGTTTTCAAACTGATTCAGGAGCTGAAAGAAAATAAAAGGGTGACAAAGGAGGGAGAGACTGTCCCAAGGCGGCTGCTGCCAGATTGTAGCTGTACATCAAGCTTGGAACTCCCAGGAGCCTCTAATCCAGGGATGTCCAAACTTGGGAACTTTAAGACTTGTGGACTTCAACTCCCAGAATTCCACAGCCAGCTATGCTGGCTGGGGAATTCTGGGAGTTGAAGTCCACAAGTCTTAAAGTTCCCAAGTTTGGACATCCCTGCTCTAATCCAAGAATGACTCAGGCCAAATCCTTCATAACTTCCTAGCCCAGAGAAAGCTAGCCTGCCGAAATGAATTCAGGGTTAAAATTAATTCTTATTAACAGGCTGTCCTTCCCTCTGTTTGCCCATCTGAAGGGGGGGAGGGGGATGTCTCAGCATCCCATTTGAACCCCCCAGGATAAGCAATCCATGTCTATTGGGGAAAAAAAAAAGACACATCCTCCCACCCTGTCTTAGGCCTGGGTATCAGGATAACCAGGGTCAGCTAAATTTGCAGCCTCCTATCAATGGCAATGTAAGAGCAACCCGCCTTGCCTGTTGCGGCTACTTCCCCTCCCGCCCAATAAAGATGGCAGCTAGGAGCCCAGTCTGGAGGCCACAAACTTAAAAAAGCTGAGTTATGATATAAAAACAAACAAACCCCAACTGAGCTCTTCAAGATGAGCCTGGACATCCACTAGCCAAGGATGCTTGGGTCCTCCCAATTTTCAGGCTAGGTTTCTGCTGCCCCATTCAAAGGCGCATCCAACTCCACGGAGCCAAGCTTCAGCTTCCTTTAAAACCGGTGTTCCTCAACCTTGGCAACTTTAAGATAGGTGGACTTCAACTCCCAGAATTCCCCCGCCGGCATGAAGTCCACCTTTCTTAAAAGTTGCTGAGAAACGCTGCTTTAAGCCACGTTTCAGAACAGGAAATACTTTTTTAAAAAACCATTCCCATCCGCTTTCTAGCTGCAAATGTTTTATGGGAGACATGTAACAGGGCTACCTCCGAATTATCATCTATTAACCAAATGATACGAATATTAATAATGCAGGTGAGTCTTGACTTACGGCCACCAATGGGCCCCACATTTCTGTTGCTGAGTGAGACAGTTGTTAAATGAGTTGTGCCCCATTTTACGACTTTCCTTGCCACCGGTGTTCAGTAAATCACTGCAGCGGTTACGTTAGTACAGAGGTTCCCAAACTTGGCAACTTTAAGACTTGTGGACTTCAACTCCCAGAAATCTCCAGCCAGCATAGTCCACATTGAAGTCCACAAGTTTTAAAGTTGCCAAGTTTGAGAACCTCTGTGTTAGTAACATAGTGGTTAAATGAATCTGCCACATCCCCATTGGCTGCTTGTCGGAAGGTGCCAAAAGGTGATCCCATGTCCCTGGGACCACCATAAAGATGAGTCGGTTGGCAAGCATCCAAATTTTGATTATATGACCACAGGGACGATGCAGTGGTCATAAGTCCAAAACATGGTCATTTTTTTTTCAGGGCTGTTGTAACTTCAGACAGTCACTAAATGAATGGTTGTAAGTCAAAGACCGCCTGTGATATTAAGCAAGGTAGGGGTACTTGGAAGGGTCTCACCTTGGTCATGTTTATAAGTGTGGCATAGGTATACAGTTTTTATATACGTTTGCTGCACAGACTAAGCCAGGCCCATTACTAAACACTCTTGTTTCCTTCCTTTTTTAGGGGCCAGTGCCTGCACAAACCACGAATGCAGGATTTGTAGGCTACAACTTTCTTCTGCTGTTCGCTTCCAGCACAAGGGTGGATTCTTCCCTAACAGGGAGTTTCCCTTTAGCTAATGGAAGGTGATCCTCCTAGAACAGGGGTCTCCAACCTTTGCAACTTTAAGTCTGAAGGTCTTCAGCTCCCAGACTTCTCCAGCCAGCTTTGCTTTGCTGGCTGGAGAAGTCTGGGAGCTGAAGTCCTTCAGACTTAAAGTTGCAAAGGTTGGAGAGCCCTGTCCTAGAATTAAGATGCATCTCGATGGGAGTCCACAGAAGAGGACGTGAGAACAGGGGCGGGCTGCTATGGGTTTGCCCGGGTTTGGGAGAACCCGTAGCTAATCTTATGGCCCGTTCGGGAAACCTCCAAATCCCACCCCTGGCTGGCCCCGCCCATTCCTCCCCTCCCAGGAGACTCCATGCGGCCCGTTTTGGATGCGAGGCAAAAAGACCGCCCTGGGTCCTTTTTTAGGAGAAGGGCGGGGTATAAATTTAATAAAATAAAATAAATAAAATAAATAAATAAGTGCAGGGCCCGCGCAAAGGCTCAGGGTAGGGACAAAGCCTCCGGAGCCCAGGAAAGGCAGTTTTCGCCCTCCCAGAAGCTCGAGGAAAGCCTCCAGAACCCAGGGAAGGTGAAAATTACCCCCACCCTCACCGTGGTGCAGGAGGCTGACTAGGCCACGCCCAGCGTGGTCACGCCCACCCAGCAACCGGGCAGAGAACCCATTGCTGAAATTGTTGAAGCCCACCCTTGCTTGAGAGTCCTAAGCTCCGAACCCTCCGTAGGCCACCGTTCTGCTCCCCCCTCCCTGCCCCGCAAAAGGAAGAGATGTGCCTATACACAGCCAGCTGTACCTGAGTAATAATGGCATCCAAGCCGTTGGCGCCCCAAGCGTAGTCCATGGGATTTGAATGCAAGACTCCCCTTTATAAATAGAAAGCACCAAAACAAAGAAAGGACAGGAGGAAAAGTTAAGCCTTCACTGGAATTGGCTGGGCTGCCGTAAGGCAGATGGTCAAAGGTTTATTGACTTTGGAGGATTCTTAGAATAAGCCTAAGAATTCCACTTTCTTTAAGACGGGTGGGCCGCCTCCCAAAATTCCCCAGTCAGACAGAATTCTGGGAGTTGGAGTCCATACTTCTTGCAGTTGCTAAGGTTGAGATACACTGATCTAGAACATGCTCTGACCAACTCACCAAGGTCCTACTCCAAGGTTTGGTATCGTGGTCGGTGCTATAATTCCATTGACCAGCTGCTGGATAATTCTGCCATAAGGAAAGCAATAAAACAAACAAAAAATGTTGAGGCATTCTGGAGCAGGTTGAAGAGAACTGCTGAATGAGATCACAGTCACCCAATTTCGGATGATGGAATAGGTGGAATTTTAAGAGGCTACTTGGTAATCCCCAACTTATACCGTATAAGACGCACCTTTGTTCCGCAAAAAAAGAGGCTGAAAATCTGGGTGCATCTTATACACTGAATACAGCATTTTTTTGGGGCCTCCTGAAGCCCCGCCCCCTTCACCAAAATGGCTGCGCATACCCTTATGGAAGCTTTCAGAGAGCTCCTGGAGGCTGGGGAGGGCAGAAATGAGCAAAAAACGGGCCTGTAACTGTAATGGAGCTTGGAATTATGGTTTTTAAATTGTGCCAGTCATTAAGTGAGTCATCATGTGACCGACCCAATTTTATATTTTCTGCATTAAGCAAATCATCATGGTCATTAAGTGAATTGGCAATTGTTAGGCAAAACACTGTTTGCAAAGTATGCTTTTTGCTGGAAACTGGAAGTCCATGCTGGTGATTACGTAACTGTGGGACATTGCAAATGGCTTCAAATACGGGCTAGTAGTCATGCGCCTAAAATGCAATCATGTGATCGCACAGGGGGGGGGGGTTGTTGGAACTTCGCTGGTTGCCTTGTTAACTACAATGGCCATGCTCCAGTGCAGGGGTCTCCAACCTTGGCAACTTTAAGACTTGTGGACCAATTCCCAGCATTTCTCAGTCTCATACTGGCTGAAGAATTCTGGAAGTTGAAGTCCATAAGGCTGGAGAGGCCTGCTCTAGTGACCTCCAAATGGTGGCTGGAGAAATGAGTGATGCCCAATTCTTCAACTCCTGTGCAGGATCTTTACCTCCAACTTGGTGTGGCCCTTCCAATTTTCGGACAGCGCACTTCCAACCAATTTGGTAGACACCCTCTGCCCAAACTACTGGCATCCTGGGAGACGACACGAGGCTGGCTCCAGGGCATTGTCAACGCATCTTTGAGTGAGGGGTCCCTGCCTGCCGTCTTGAAAGAGGCGGTGGTAAGGCCCCTCCTCAAGAAGCCGTCCCTGGACCCAGCATTATTAGAGAACTTTCGTCCCGTCTCCAACCTTCACTTTCTAGCGAAGGTTGTTGAGAGTGTGGTGGCCCAACAGTTTCCGCGACACCTGGAGGAAGTTGATTATCTAGACCCGCGCCAGCCCGGCTTCCGACCTGGTCACAGCACCGAGACGGCATTGGTCGCGTTGGTTGATGATCTCTGGAGGGCGCGGGATAGAGGATATTCCTCTATCCTAGTCCTATTAGACCTCTCAGCGGCTTTTGATACCATCGACCATGGTATCCTATTGCACCGACTGGGGGGGTTGGGGCTGGGAGACACCGTTTTACGGTGGTTCTCGTCCTACCTCTCTGGTCGGTCACAATATGTGTTGGCAGGGGGGCAGAGGTCGGCCTCGAGGCCCCTCGTATGCGGGGTCCCTCAGGGTTCGGTCCTCTCGCCCCTCCTATTCAACACATATATGAAGCCGCTGGGTGAGATCATCCGTGGTTTTGGGGTGGGATATCATCTGTACGCTGATGATACTCAGCTGTACATCTCCACCCCAGACAACCCCGATGCCGTCGAGGTTATGTCCCGGTGTTTGGAAGCCGTACGGATCTGGATGGGTAGTAACAAACTCAAGCTCAACCCATCCAAGACTGAGTGGCTGTGGTTTCCGGCACCCCGGTTCAGCCAGATTACTCCAACTCTGGCCATTGGGGGCGAAACACCGGCCCCCATGGAGAGGGCGCGCAATTTGGGTGTCCTCCTGGATTTCCGGCTGTCCATGGAGGACCATGTGGCGGCCGTGGCCAGGGGGGCGTTTCATCAGGTACGCCTGATGCGCCAATTGCGCCCCTTACTGGACCGGGCTGCCCTTCGCACAGTCACTCAGGCCCTCGTGACATCCCGACTGGACTACTGCAATGCTCTCTACATGGGGCTTCCCTTGAGGTGCACTCGAAAGCTACAGCTAGTCCAGAATGCAGCCGCGCGGGTGATTACGGGAGCTCCTAGATGCTCCCACATAACACCGATCCTGCGCGAGCTGCACTGGCTTCCTGTGGTCTTTCGGGTGCGCTTCAAGGTCCTGACGACCATCTTCAAAGCGCTCCATGGCTCGGGGCCTAGTTATATGCGAGACCGTCTCCTGCCCCATACACCCCTTAGACCGATACGCTCCCACAGAGAGGGCCTTCTCCGGGTGCCATCGGCCGGACAATGCCGGCTGGCGACACCCAGGGGAAGAGCCTTCTCTGTGGCGGGCCCTGCCCTGTGGAACGACCTACCCCCTGAACTCCGCACTATCACCGACCTCTGCCTCTTCCGCCGTTGTTTAAAAACACACTTATTTCATCAAGCCGGCCTAACATAGCCTCCGCTGGGACTAATACTAGACAGTTTTAAATGAGGGATTTTAATTTGGTTTTAGCGCAGGTTTTGTGTCATTTAATAGCTTTTTAAATTTATGTATTTTGTATTATTTTTGTATGCTGTTTCAAATTCCTGTGCGCCGCCCTGGGTCCTGTTGGAGAAGGGCGGGATATAAATTGAATAAAATAAATAAATAAAATAAATACTGTTCTCCTACATCCAAAATTGAATCAGCAGCCACCATGAACCAGGAATCCCATGGCTTTAAAGCACCTATATTCAAAGAAGCAACTTGACCATCGGAGCGGGACAAACTGTCCTCACCCTTCTAGTGTGGGGACTCCCTCATGTCTGCCAGCCGCCCGTCGTGTGGTGAAACGAGCCCGAGGTTGCCTGGCTCCATATCGGTGCCGAGACTGATGTTCCCTCTCCCGCCTGTTCTCAGCATCACGGTTATCTTCTGTTTGTGTGTTGGACCCAAAGGCTGGGAACTCAAAACTGTCGTCGATTATCCCAAAGGCAAACTGGCCGTAGCCCTGCGGGAGGGTGAAGAGGGGCTGATCCACATTCTGGAAAGGAGAGAGGAAGCGTCAGACAGAGAAAAGGAAACTGCTTAGAACAGAGGAAGATGATTTATGGAGACAAGCCAGAAACCAAGACTGCCAGTGATGGGGGACACGTAAGCTGACATCGTCCGGCTATGGAATTAAAGTTCCCATAGTCCTTCACCATGATTCATTTTATCTGAAGGAGGTTGAAACTCAGAAACGTCCGATCCAGATACCTCTTTCTGCCTTTCTGACAGAATTTTGGAAGCACATCATCACCGGCACTCTCATCAAATGGCTGCCATGGCAGGAAAGTAGCCCATTTACAAAATGGCTGCCGGTCACAAAATACACATTTACCAATTATTTTTTCTCTCTCCGCCATCTTCTCGAGAACTCGCCTTAGCAACCTGACTTCCTTTTTTCTGTTTCTTCTACATAGCTAAGTACCGAAAATCCTGGGATGGATCCTCTAACCATTTCTAACTTCTAAGAATGCCAGGGAGGCCCAAAGGCATTCACAGAAATAAATATAACGCTAAAGGCCTCCTTCTTTGTAGGAGCTTTCTGCGTTACTCTTGAAATTTAAAGGAGGGATCTGATTGGGTGCCGTGGGGCGTCTGTGAGACTCGGGGGGTGGGGGTGGGGCTGGAGAGCAGTGTCTACAATCAACAGCCTGTCTAATTGTACTGCAAATCTTGAGCCAGAGTTGGAAAAACAGTACTTTCCAATCTGCAATGCTTGACAACTTGGCTCTAGGGAATTGAGTACTCTTTGCTGCAAGCGTTTCCCAATCCTAGCAAGTTTAAGATGTGTAGACTTCAACTCCCAGAATTCCCCAGCCAGTAATGCTGGGAAGAAGTCCACAGACCCTCCAAGTGAAAAAGGTTGAGAAACAGTGGTCTAACTCAGGGGTCTGCAAAGTCGACTCTTTTAAGACTGGTGGACTTCAATTCCCAGAATTCGGGGAGTTGAAGTCCACCAGTCTTAAAAGAGCCGACTCTGCAGACCCCTGGTCTAACTGAAGGGGGTTCTAGGCCCTGCACTGAATTGTTAGCAGGCAAAACGAACACCATCCATTGACACTAAGAGATGTTCTCCATTCCTTTCCCAATTATTATTATTACTATTATTATTGGAGGGGAGGGGCTCTCTTAGGATTGGACCTGGAATCTCTCAAGAAAAAAGGGGAAGCCATAAAGATCCTGGGGAAACATTTGGCGGGTTTTTCTTAATTGTCTATCGATATATTTATATATTTATACCCGTTTCACCGAATGAAGACTTTATTCCTAAAGAACTCACCTCAAACGGATGTCTGGCCTGGTCACTGGTCGTGGCTGAAGAGCTGGACCCATTTTCGACGTTTCTAGAAGAGTTTAAGGGGTGGGGGGTGAAAAGCAAATTACTCAAGTACGATGGAAATTAGGATTCCTGAGAATGCTAGAGAAGAACTACAGCCAGACAAGGGAAACTGTACGTTTTTAGGTGTCTCTGTTAAAAAAAAAAAGACACCACAATATAGATGAAGTCTTTTTTTTTTAAATAGTGACATCTATGTCTTTTCTTCTTATCTGCTTTATTGTTCTATTTTTTAACTTTTGTTTGTTCAAACTTCCTTTTGTTGTTTATGGTTGTGAATGCCTAGAGTAGCCCCATGTCAAGATAGCAAATAAATTTAATAATAATAATAATAATAATAATAATAATAATAATAATAATAATAATAATAATAATAAACAACTTGTGTTGGGTTTACATGAGTGATAAAAACAATCTGTAACAGGCCGCCTTTTGGCGAAAACAAAAAATGCCAGCATTTATTTTTCTTGTTTTTCCTTCTACTTGTAATTGTTTTTAATTTTTCCATTTCTTCTTCGTTCAGTAACCTCTACAATAATACAATAATACAATAGCAGAGTTGGAAGGGACCTTGGAGGTCTTCTAGTCCAACCCCCTGCGTGGGCAGGAACCTTATACCATTTCAGACAAATGGCTATCTAACATCTTCTTAAAGACTTCCAGGGTTGGGGCATTCACAACTTCTGGAGGCAAGCTGTTCCAGAGGTTAATTGTTCTAACTGTCAGGAAATTTCTCCTCAGTTCTAAGTTGCTTCTCTCCTTGATTAGTTTCCACCCATTGCTTCTTGTCCTGCCCCCAGGTGCCTTGGAGACTAGCTTGACTCCCTCTTCTTTGTGGCACCCTCTGAGATATCGGAACACTGCTATCATGTCTCCCCTGGTCCTTCTCTTCATCAAACTAGACATACCCAGTTCCTGCAACCGTTCCTCATATGTTTTAGTCTCCAGTCCCCTAATCATCTTGGTTGCTCTTCTCTGCACTCTACTTTTCAGTTTTCTCTCAAACTGGGGGAAAAAAAATCCCCCTTCTCTTCAACTTCCTTGTCTTATAACTTCTGCTTTCTAATAAGATGGTGAACCTGTGCAGTGGGACACTTATAAAAGATAAATGAGCCTGTGCTTTTAAATTCCTTTTCAGGGCCTCACACATGCCAAATGTTCCTGGCAGAAAGAGAAATAACATTGCTGGGTGAATTTTCTCTTCCTGGCTTTATGCACACTGCATGCTGTGCAATCCATGCAGAAGAAAACCCCTTCCTGCAAACAGGGAGATTTACTTTCAGTGACTTAATTATATTATTGTATCTTTTACAAGGTGTAAACTGCTCTAGCAGTACCTATTGTGAAGGATACAATAGACCCCTTTTAATTAAATATATTTATCTACTCATGAAAGGAAGGAGGAGCAGAAGAGTATCATTTATTGTACTGCAATCTGAAACCAGTAATCCCAGGGGCTTAACCGGGTTAAAACCTGAAACCATCCCAGCTGGGAGCAGAAGCTAATTTAAATGTCTGCAGCCTCCTCCCATATTCCCTCCTGAAAACCTTACTGCCACCAACATTAAGATATTTTTACTTCTTCTTTTATCACAGAGGTCTCCAACCTTTGCAACTTTAAGTCTGAAGGACTTCAGCTACCAGAATTCTCCAGCCAGCAAAGCTGGAGCAAAGCTGGCTGGAGAAGTCTGAGAGCTGAAGTCCTTCAGACTTAAAGTTGCAAAGGCTGGAGACCCCTGTTTTATCAGGTTTTGGCAACTTTGCAGTCAAATTTAAAAGTGTGCTTTTGCCAACTTTTGAGCAGGTCTAATACAGGAATAATGGTCCTAATGTAGAACTGGAAGCATTGAATTTAACTTGAATAAATTCGAATCTGCTTTTATTTTAACAAGGAAATAAAGCCAAAACAGTAGTAGACAACTATGGTAATTGTTCTTGATTGAGACCCTTGATATCAAATTTAATACTGTTTCCCCAAAAATAAGACCTCCCCAGATAATAAGCCCAATAGGGCTTCTTTTTTTCTTTTCTAATAATAGTTTTTTTTTATTTTTCCCATTTCAAAATCATTCATTGATATACATTCTTATAAATGCTATTTAACATTTATCTATTCATCATTAACATCTATACACATTCTTACATATATACTGTATGATACAGTTTGGATCGCTTTCTTGCCACCCCGTGTCTCCATCTTATTTTGCAACAGCCTCACTCCTACTTTCTCAAGCTCCCTTCTCTGCCTTCTTGTTTCCTCCTCTCATTTCTCCTCTGTTCTCCCTTTCCCCCCCTCTCTTTCCTCTCTCCTTCTCTCCTCTCTTCTTTCTTGTCCTCTCTCCTACTCTTAATTCCCCACCCTTACTTTCTCTACTTTACCCTTTCTTCCTTTCCCTCCTCGTCCCTCCTGTTTCCGTCATTGCCTTTGCTTTTTTTTTTCTTCTTCGATGGGTTCTGGGGGTGGCGTTTCAACGATCCAAACTTAATATATATTTTTCCCTTAAAATAAATTTCTATTGAACAATAATTCATATAAACATTGAACAAAGACTGAGGAGTTTAATGCCTCCTTCAATTTTAGTCTAATACATCCCCCCAATAGGGCTTTTGAGCGCATGTGCAAAAATAAGCCCTCCCCTAAAATATTTAAATGCATGTGCAGCAGGTCCCTGCCATTTCCTGGGGGGGGGGGGGAATGGGAGGGGAACATGCCCCACGCGCTCCACATGCACCTGCCATCCACACGGAATGGCCTCGCAGAGGCCGCTGCCGCAAACCCTAGCTACCACACTCCTTCTCTTAGTAGCGGCCGCCAGAAACAGAGACAGAATTTCCAGCTCTCTCTGGATCAGCTGATCCGTGGGCCAAGGTCAAGGGGACTCCTGCACCTGAAAAATAATAAGACCTCCCCCCAAATAAGACCAAACGCTTATTTTTTTTGGGGGGGGGGGGAGAGTCAAAAGACAATAAGACCCTGTCTTATTTTGGGGGGATTAATTAATTTGCCAGTGACCACACAGAGAAAGTAGGGCTTGTTAAAATTCATAACAGCAGAGGAATTCACCAAAAATTCAGTAAGAATCCCAATAGATCCAAACCCTTCCATTCAACTAACTCTAAAACTGGGGGAGAACAATGCATCTTTGTCAGATAAAAGGGGACCCCCCCCCAAAAAAAACTTGTGATATACAAGAGGATTTTGAAGAGAAGAACTTGCCAAACTTTCTGAGCTGGGGGGCACTTTTGAGAAGTTCTCACTTTCTGGCCTGAGGGCAGAAGCAGCTACTGTATTCAGTGTATAAGACGCACTCAGATTTTCAGCCTCTTTTTTGAGGGTAAAAGAAAATACACTCCCAAAAATACGGTATGCAACAACTGTTAATAAAACATGAGCTTGGCCCAGGATATGGGAAAGTGTGAGAAAGAAACTCAAGGATGCTCCATCTTGATTCTCTTTGGTCAAAGAGGGAAAGAAGGGGAAACACTGTCAAGATTCTACAATAATAGCTTATATCAGGAGAGTTTTAGCATTTCTTATGGAGCCTGCTTCCTGACCTAGTTTACATCAAAGAGCTGATATCAAGGCCTAGTCATTTGTTGCGTTATGGATACAGTTAGTCCTTGATATATGACCATAAATTGAATTTGCCAAGTAAGGTCCTATGTCCTGATGGCCACAAAATGGGTCAGCCACCATATTTTATGACATTTTTGCAGTAGTCACTGAGCGAATCACCACATTCATTAAACAAATCACACCACAGTTGCTAAGCAAACCAATGGCTCGGTAGGGTGCAGTTTTGCTGAAAAACGGAAGTAGCAGTTTGCAGTCGTAAAATGCATTCATGTGACAGCAGGACACTCCGAACAGCTGTAAATGCGAACCTGTTGCTGAGCGCCCGAAGTTTGGTCACATGATCATTGGAACCAACTGACAGATCTTTGAATCCAGGTCATAAATCCCCTTTTGGGGGGGGGGGGGGCAGTCATAACTTTGAACGGTTGCTAAGCAACCAGTTGCAATTCAAGTACTACCCATATTAGGATCTAAACTGATCTTGGAAATTTAGCATTGCTTAAGCCTATGACTTGCACCAGATATGAGTCAGCTAATGACGTTGAACCAGCTTTTGTGCTACTCCTTCCTTGATATATGTGTAACAGAAACAAACTCAGGAAATAAGACTGTAGCACATCCAACTTCAGACAAAGGAGATCATTCGTGAAGGCATCTGAGGGAAATGGCCCAGGAAGAATGGACAGAAATGCTGGGCATATTCTAGGAAAAAGAAGATTTTTGGCTAAGGACCTTCATTGACTTTGCATATATGGGGATTTTTCAACACAAAGAAACCAAGCATTTATCCATCAATCATACTGATTTATATGTGGATCCAACCCCTCCCAGGTTGACAGAAAATAGTTCTTGAGAAAACCTGCCAACGCCTGACCCAGAGCTACCCCACATATGCATTTGTCAATTTCAAAAGTAAAAAAAAAAGGCTTGTTACCTTGGTTCTTCAGGTAGCTCTTCAATAAAACCAGATTCGCACCTTGGGCAAATGTAATCCTACAGGAGGAAATGTTGTGTGAGAATGCTTTCCGTTCAAAAATCCAGCAAGGAGCAAAAGATGGGAGATTGCCGGGATGTTCTCCGGCAAAAGCATCATCAGTCAATCACTGTCCAGACTTCAATGTTCCTCAATAGAACAGACCCGGCCTTGCCTCCACTGGCAGCGAACTTTTCATGAATTAGAATCACTTCTAGCAGTGTTTCTCAACACCAGCTGGCTGGGGAATTCTGGGAGTTGAAGTCCACTCATGTTAAAATGGCCAAGGTTGAGAGACACTGACTTAATAGATTTCCTACCACATTGCTCATGCATAGTAGTAGTGGTGTATATATATATATATTGCACATTAAAAAAGCAAAGCAGAACCCTCTAAACCAGGGATCTCCAACCTTAGTAATTTTAAGACTTGCGGACTTCAACTCCCAAAATTCCTCAGCCAGCTTTGAAGTCCACAACTTTAAGATTTGCGGACTTCAACTCCCAGAATTCCTCAGCCAGTCCACAAGTCTTAAAGTTGCCAAGATTGGAGATCCCTGCTGTAAATTTAAAATATTCAAGTACTACCAGTGGTGGGTTTCTGTAGGCTCGCACCTACTCGCGAGAGCCGGTTGGTGAAATTTAGAGAACCGGTGAGAAGGGGTTCCACCGGCGTACCTGGAAGTAAATCTGGCCCGCCGCTGCCAGTGACCCAACGGGAAGGAAAGGAAAGGAAAGGAAAGGAAGGGAAAGAAAGAAAGAAAGAAAGAAAGAAAGAAAGAAAGAAAGAAAGAAAGAAAGAAAGAAAGAAAGAAAGAAAGAATTTATCATCACAATTGAGTCCAAAATTTTGGTTGCTAAGCAAGAGCATTGTTAAATGAGTTTCACCACATTTTAAAAGGTGGCCACTCCCACCCTGTCACATGACTGCCAAGCCACGCCCACAAAATAAGCCACACCTACAGAGTAGGTTCTAAAAAAATTTGAAACCCACCACTGAGTACTACCCATATTAGGATCTAAACTGATCTTGGAAATGTAGCATTGCTTAAGCCTATGACTTGTACGATACACTTTTCTACGATACACAAGCAGAGGTTTCCGTAGTGGATACTTGTCTCACATGCAAAATTATATTCCCAAGGAAAAACAGGAGGAGCAAAGCTGAGTTCAAGTACACAGGAGTCCTGTAATAGTAGTAAGTAAATTGTAAGTCGGGAACTACTTGTACCTCTCAAAAATAATTACATATGAAGAGGAATGCACTGGATTGGCTTGTTAGTACTAAAGTGATCTAGCTTTTTTTTTTCTTTCTGCATACAGAGCGAAAGGATGGTTTGCCCTCTTATTAAAAGCTGGGAGAAGTTGCGTGCTTGCCTCGCAACAGCAGGCTGGCATTCTGAAAAACCCAGATTTATCACAACAAGCTGCCTGTCGGAGCAGGTGTCCTCCAATCTTCCTGGGATAAACTTGCAGGAAGACATTGTGGGCATTCCTGCAAAATGGCTACCGGGGAGACAGTATATTCACAATATGGCAGCTATTACTTGGAAACCGCTTCTGGACTTTGTGCTCAAGACAGAGAAAAAAGAATTCTTGATGTTGGGTTTTGCTGATTAATATAGTTTAACAGATTAACAGACTTGGAAGGGACCTTGCAGGTCATCCAATCCAACCCCCTGCCCAAGCAGGAGACCCTACATCTGGCTCTACCTAGGATCGAACTCACAACCTTCTGCTTGTGAGGCAAGAGCTCCCACCTCTAGGCCACAGCAGCAGATTGATATAGGAATAGCTAGTACTTGTTAAGTTGGTAAAGTTAAAATGTTGAGGCTGTAATTTTTATTCCGTGCTTTATTGCGCTGAAAAAAGTTGGATCCCCCCTTACACCTTCCTTCCCCTTTTCTTTCACTTCCACACTTTCTATTATCTGTATTATCGTCTGTATTTTATATGATAATTTTAAAAATACGCCCCCCCCCCCCAAATGCTATCAGGGACAGGAGAGCTGACTTGTCAAAATATTCCATCACACCCTCTCTAGCTGACCCACTCTAGACTTCTCTCTACTATTATCCTTGGTGGCATATCCTATTTTTTCACATAATAAAATTATTCTTGAAAGATGTAAATCAGATGCGGTTAGACGCTATGCAGGCACCGACGGAGATGCTGCAGACTGCAGAACCAGCACCCAGAGCCAATCTGCACCTGGTCGGCTATGTCCACCAATAAATATGGTTTAATTATTCCATAAAATGAATGCTTTATGGGCCTTTTGCTGAAAATGAAAAAATGAACTGATGATTAATGGATCTGATGATTGGAAAGGAGGAGGAGTTTGACTTTGTTGTTACCGAGGATATGGACAGGTGGTTGAGGAACCTTAGGGCTACCACATGTTTAGTGGACCCGTGCCCCTCCTGGCTTGTACTGGCATCCTGGGAGGTGACACGAGGCTGGCTCCAGGGCATTGTGAACGCATCTTTGAGTGAGGGGTCCCTTGCCTGCCGTCTTGAAAGAGGCGGTAGTGAGGCCCCTCCTCAAGAAGCCGTCCCTGGACCCAGCATTATTAGAAAACTATCGTCCAGTCTCCAACCTTCCTTTTTTAGCGAAGGTTGTCGAGAGTGTGGTGGCCCAACAGTTTCCTCGACACCTGGAAGAAGTTGATTATCTAGACCCGCGCCAGTTCGGCTTCCGGCCCGGTCACAGTACCGAGACGGCATTGGTCGCGTTGGTGGATGATCTCTGGAGGGCTCGGGATAGAGGTTGTTCCTCTATCCTAGTCCTATTAGACCTCTCAGCGGCTTTCGATACCATCGACCATGGTATCTTATTGCACCGACTGGGGGGGTTGGGGGTGGGAGGCACCGTTTTGCGGTGGTTCTCGTCCCACCTCTCTGGTCAGTCGCAATGGGTGTTGGCAGGAGGGCAGAGGTCGGCCCCGAGGTCCCTCACATGTGGGGTTCCGCAAGGGTCGGTCCTCTCGCCACTTCTGTTCAACACCTACATGAAGCCGCTGGGCGAGATCATCCGTGGCTTTGGGGTGGAATACCATCTGTACGCTGACGATACTCAGCTGTACATATCCACCCCAAACCACCCCAACGATGCCGTCGAGGTGCTCTCTACATGGGGCTCCCCTTGAGGTGCACTCGAAGGTTGCAGCTAGTCCAGAATGCGGCCGCGCGGGTAATTATGGGTGCCGCAAGGCAGGCCCACATAACACCTCTCCTGCGCGAGCTGCACTGGCTACCTGTGGCCTTTCGGGTGCGCTTCAAGGTGCTGACGACCATCTTCAAAGCGCTCCATGGCTCGGGGCCTAGCTATATTCGCGACCGCCTCTTGCCCCATACATCCCTTCGACCGATCCGCTCCCACAGAGAGGGCCTTCTCGGGGTACCGTTGGCCGGGCAATGCCGGTTGGTGGTGCCCAGGGGAAGAGCCTTCTCTGTGGCGGGCCCTGCCCTCTGGAATGACCTTCCCCCCGATCTACGCACCATCGTGGACCTCCGCCTTTTCCGCCAACGTCTTAAAACCTACTTATTCCAACAAACCGGCCTAGCATAACCCCGTTTCTGATTTTATAGGGATAATTTTAAATTTTAGAACGTTAGTATTTTAGCACAGGGAATTATTTAATTAGTTTTTAAAATTTTGGATTTTTGTACTGTGTATGTTTTTAATGATGCCTGTGCGCCGCCCTGGGTCCTTTTTTAGGAGAAGGGCGGGGTATAAATTTAATAAAATATAAATATAAGATGTGCTTACTTTTGACAGGGGCGAATGGCAGATGAAAACTTTGGAACAACTGTTGGAGGCAGGAATTACTTTAAATTGGTTACACTACACACAGTTACAGAAGAGATGGAAAGAAGATCGCAGGATTGGTTTTATGGAGAAAGAAGTGGAGTTGATCAAGCAGATAAAAGAGACTGGCCCAAAACATGTTAAAAGAATATATAATGTACTGTTAGAAAGGGATTCAGAAAGCGAGTTGGTCAAGGATTGTATGATTAAATGGGCTCAGAATTTTGATGAACCCGTTATGTTGGATACGTGGGAAAAAATATGGGTTCAAAATATTAAATTTACACAGTCACAAAGTTTAAGGGAGAATTTTTATAAAATGTTTTATAGATGGTATTTGGATCCTAAGAAATTATCATGTATGTATCCTAATTTTCAACCTAAATGCTGGAGATGCGGGTGTTTAGATGCTACTTTCTTCCATGTATGGTGGACTTGTAATAAGGTCAAAGCTTTTTGGATAAAAATATGGTGGGTTATGCAAAACGTATTTAAGAAAAGATTAGAATTTACCCCGCAAATGTTTTTATTGGGCATAACTAAGGATTTTCGTAAAGGGGAAACAAAATTGTTTTTGTATATGGTTACAGCAGCAAGGTTGTTGATTGCTCAACATTGGAAGAAAGATTTTGTACCGACAATTGCTCAATGGATTCAAAAAGTGGCGGGGTTTGCGGAAATGGCAAAACTTTCAGCTTTCCTAAAAGACCAGAAGCAGGAGAGCTACACACAGGAATGGGCAAAATGGATTAATTATATACAGAATAAATATCAGACTGGGAAATATCATGTAGCTTTTAGGTAGGAATGTTTGGATTGATAGGTGAATAGATTAAACAATATCTGGGATGTTTGGAATGTTTAAAGTGGTGTACAGCGGAACTCAGGGGGGGTGGGATTGACTGGGAGGTGGGGGTGGGTTAGGGTGGAGGGTGGGGAAATATAAGTGGATAAGCAATATAGAGATGGGTATAATGGGATATGGTCATGTTATGATGCTGAATTAACTTAGAAAGGGTGTCAGGGAGAGATTGATGTATTTTATACTAAATTTATATCATGTTGGTCGGGGGTATAATACTCAATATTTGAATGAGAACTTTATTTTAAGATGGGGGGAGGTGAGGGGTATACTTTTTGTATGTGATTTTATATTATATGTCGGGGGGGTAAAAGGGGGGGAAACTTGTCTGAATAAAACTTTTGCAATAAAAAAAAATATATATAAATATAAAAAAATATTAAAAAAATATGAGAAGGAAATCACTTGGTAACTGTACAGAAAGCGGATAGATCATCAATTTATTTTGAAGACTGGAAGCCACTTTTTAATACTTTTTTCCTTTCTTTTTTTCATTTATTCTTTTTTCCTCCTTAAAATTGTAACCTTTTTACTATTGTATAAAATTCCTCAAAATAAACAATTTTTTTGTAAAAGAATATTATGTAAAAACTAAGCCTGGAATTTGCAGCTTCCAAAGAAGCCTGGATTTGTAAACTAAACACTAACCTTAGTTTACAATCTCTTGGAAGTAAAAAGCCAGGGATCTTGGCTTAGATAAAATAATGTGCTTCCTTTTCCTAGCTAGCTTACCATATCCTCATCCTCTGGCAGAAACAACTGGGCTGCAAAGTAACCAGCACTGCATTCTTTCTTGGAAAACCAGTTGCCTTTAGAACAGGGGTCCCCAACCTTTGCAACTTTAAGTCTGAAGGACCTCAGCTCCAGCCAGCAAAGCTGGCTGGAGAAGTCTGGGAGCTGAAGTCCTTCAGAATTAAAGTTGCAAAGGTTGGAGACCCCTGCTTTAGGACCCAACTTCCTGTTGTGCCCAAATGCGACAATATGACCACTATTCACAGTAATCTAGGGCTCACTCTTATTCTGCCTTTGGAATAAGTACTTGGCTGTTTGATTTTTTATTTTTTTTAACCAAGGCACCGATTTACTTTTCATGTACAAAATAAAGTTGCTCTCCAAAGACATGTAGCTATGTATACCTTGCCCACTTGGGACTGGACTTCCCAGCTAACTAAACTCCATGTGATGGTGTTTTTTCCACAACATTTAAGGCAGACATTTTTTTTCCTCCTGGGAGCTCTCCAGACAGACAAGATGGGCCTCAACTCCCAGAACCCTTAGCAGCCCTCGCGTAATTGAAGGACGCCATCTTAGGGAAAGGTGTCCCCGGGCGATCATGAACCAAGAGAGCTCTCCAAGTAGGCAAAATCCAAGTCAGGGCTTGTACTCTGAATGTGGTTTATATTTATAATAATAACAATGAAAACACAGGTTAATAACAACGACAACTAAAAAAAAAAAGGCAAGGTGGTAAGTCTTCACCAACATTCTTCAAGTCTGATGTAGCAAAGGTTTGGCTCGGTGATGACAGACTACTTAACACGTTTCCAAGAACCACAGGGCAGTGAGGGATTTAAGGGGAGGTGGTAACCAAACAGCTCCAGCAAAGCAGACTTTGGGCCCGCAGCCGATCTCTGTGACACAAAGTCCGTGGCTACTCAGGATTACACCAATAAGTGGACAGGGTGCAATAGTGGTTAAGCTGCTTGGCTACAATTAAGACCCAAACTCTGAATAGGCAGGTGAGGGCAGCAGAAAGCCGGTCTGCTTGGAGAAACTAGTTTGCCCAGGTTGAACACAATGTTTCCTTAACTAATAGATGATGATGATGATGATATTTGCAAGATTCACTCCACATGCTAAGGTACGGACTGCATTCACCACAGTTTGTCACACAAGTCACAACAGTCTTCATTAGACACAAGAGCAGTTTTTCCCCAAACGCCATCACTCTGCTAAACAAATAATTCCCTCACCACTGTCAAACTATTCACTAAGGCTGCATTTCTATTACTATTAGTCTCCTCATCTTTCCTGTCACCCGTTTCTTCCCACTTATGACTGCAGGACTGTAACTTTGTTGCTTGTATCCTTACGATTTATATTGATAAGGATTGTTTCCTGATTGCTTATTTGGACCCTATGACTATCATCAAGTATTGTACCTTATGATTCTTCATGAATGTATCTTGTCTTTTTATGTACACTGAGAGCATAGGCACAAAAGACAAACTCCTTGTGTGTCTAATCACACTTGGCTAATAAAGAATTATGTTCTATTCTATTTTATTGTTTGCAGATAAATTAACAAATCTGATTCAGAAAAGACACTTGACTAAAACCAAGCAAGCTGTGTTGTAATATAGCACAACGAGCGAAATCAGCTTGTGGTGGGATTTATATAGTGATAAATCATGATTTATTTGATTATGGTTACCACATGAACCCTTTATGGCAGGGGTCCCCAACCCCCAGTTCGTGGACCGGTGCCGGTCCGTGGCTTGATAGGAACCGGGCCGCAGGGCCGGAGAGGAGGAAGAGGGAGGACGGGGTAGCCCCCTGGGCAGAGCGTGCACTGGGGGTGGGAGAGCACAGGTGTGGCCGCTCACACCATTGGGGGCCCTAGAGGGGCAAGTGAGCCGACTCACACACACACACACCCGCGTGCGCATGTGCCGCCTGTTCCCCCTCCCCCCGCTCCCCCTCTATGCGGTCCGCGGAATTTTCTTTAAAATGAAACCAGTCCCTGGTGCAAAAAAGGTTGGGGACACCTGCTTTATGGAAAAGTGGCACATGAGAAGCCCAATCTCTAAAGGGGTGGATAGGTGAATGCAAGAGGCAAACTATTCCTACACCATGACCCACAACCTACAACTAATTTCGTTGTATTTATTTTGTACAATGACAATAAAGGCTATACTAACTGGCCGAGTTTTAGCAATACGTTAATCCAACCTAAGCAAAGTATATCACTGGCCTAAGCTTTTTTAAATATTTTACATTCTTGACAAGATATAAGCCATTTTGCACTTTGCCTAGTTAGGATGATATTTTGTGCAGGATGACACTATGGGTTACTTGTTTTGGTGCTTGTGTGATATATTAACCTGTTCAAATAAGAATCCCAAGGTTTATAAACCAACATAACCAACAGATTTTAAACACGTGAAAGAAAAATCTAGCAAACAGTAAAATTGCCTGGCTTTAGAGTACACGACACACACTAGATTCCTACACCAATGCCTGCAATTGGATGGGTTTTAGCAAGACATTAATCCAAACTAAGCAAACATCACAGCATTAGAATGAAGTGTGAATCCACTTGCACACTGAATGAAGAAGTCACATATAATTGAGTTAATCTTTAGTATAACCCGTTATATTACGCTCTGAAGATGCTTCAGTTTAGATTCCTGTGCTAAGTTGCAGATTTGGTTCAAGGATCCAGTGATCCGTCTGCACTCTAGAATTCTATGGTTCAGCATATCTAATGAATCTATCCATTGCACTGCAGTCTGCAAACCACCATATGACTTAGCATGCTTTGTTAATCAGATCATGGACTCAGATACATACAGCCTGGCAAGTATTCTCAGGCATCAAAAGTTAGTCATATTTTCAGTATCTGCTCTGATACTAAGTTGATGTTCTTGGAAGAAAAATGAAGTTATTCTCTACACCTTGGGGTGTAGAGCCTTTTTAATTTAAAAGGGATGTGATATTTAGAAGGAGTGTGCTTGTCCTTAAACCAGTATTTCTTACCCTTGCTAACTAAGATGTGTGGACTTCAACTCCCAGAATTCTTCAGCCAGCTATGGAATGAAGGGAATTCTGGGAATTGAAGTCCATACATTTTAAAGTGGCCAAGGTTGAGAAACGTTTAAAGCAGGGGTTTCCAACCTTTGCAACTTTAAGTCTGAAGGACTTCAGCTTCCAGAATTCTCCAGCCAGCTTTGCTGGCTGGAGAATTCTGGGAGCTGAAGTCCTTCAGACTTAAAGTTGCAAAGGTTGGAAACCCCTGCTTTAAAGAACAAAAACAAATGCCAGTTCTTCACTCATTTGCGGCCTCAAGATGTGGGGATGGCTAGCATTAAATGTGGTTTCAAAAATGATGAGATGGATGCCGGGAAGTAGAAAATAGCTTATAATACCGTAGTTATATACAAATTCAAGTTTCAGAGACAGTTGGCTTCCAGATAGCAGGTGTCGGGGCGTACAGTAGAAGTAGACTAGTGTCCCAAAACATATTAGTGGGATGTCTGAAGGCATCTAACTGACCAAAGTGAAAGTGCAGTGAACCACTGATCCAGTGGTGGGTTACCCTGGTACGGGCGTACTGGTGTCTGCTGGGAGCACCAGGTACTGTTCCCATACAGTGCTCTGGAGGGCCCGCCCACTCTCCTTACCTGTATTTGACCCAACCAGGCCATTTGCGCACACACACAGAGTGTAGGGTGCCTGCGCCATGCTCCGCTGAGCAGCTGGAGCATCGCGGGCCATGGGTACGCATGCATGCACTGCGTGCGTGCACATGGTGGATGCCCAGCTCTGTTGCAATGTACTGGTTGCAACGGGACTCGGAACCCACCACTGCACTGATCCCATGCAACACTGAACTATTAGTTACAGCTTCGGGCCTTTTGGTTCCAAGCACCATGTTGGGCAAGGCGCTTTCCTAGGAAAAATTCCAGGGCTGGCTCTGCTATAGGAAAATTCATCCAGAACACTTCCACCAGGGTCTCCTTCTCTGAAGGCACACTGGATGAGCTCTGAGTGCCTTTATGTAATTTTTCCCAATATGCAATCTGCTTTGTTGGGCACACTGTTCATTGTTTCCTTAACTTATTTCATAAGATGTAACTGGCTGGCTATGCACATGCTAACTGACAGCCTATCGTTAGAAACTTTAACAGCAGGGTTTACATGGCACATTAAACTGAAACGAAATATGTTACATTAAGGTTGTCACGGTGAATGAAGCCAGCCAATGTGGGTTGTCATCAAACATCTACAGATGAGTATGTTGAAGAAGCCCAATAGTTTTGGACTCATTCAATAAATCATAGGTCCCTTCCAACTCTGCTATTGTATTGTATTGTATAGTAAAAGTAATGGTAGTAGTATATGAACATTTTCTTGGCATGAGGGATCCTTGGTGCTTTTTTAGCTTGATTGTTTTCTGGCAGGCATTTCATTACCCAAACTAGGTAACATCATCCCTCCGTGCTGGTAGGAATAATAGAATAGAATAGCAGAGTTGGAGGGGACCTTGGAGGTCTTCAATTCAGGAGAAGCCTCCGGAGCGCAAAAAAAAGGCCCTATGGGCAAACAGAAAGTTTGGCAACAGACTTCCGGTTTGCTCGTAGGGCTGATTTACCATTCAGGAGCCCTCAGGAGGCTTCCTTGAAGGCTCCGAGGGCAAAAAACGACCCTACGAGCAACCCGGAAGTCACTTCCAGTTTACTCGTAGGGTCGTTTTTTGGCCTCCAGAGCCTTCAGGGAAGCCTCCTGAGGGATCCTGAATGCTCTGGAGGGCTAAAACCAGCCCTACAAGAAAACCGGAAGTCCATCCCTGAATTTCCGGTTTGCCCCTAGGGCCGGTTTTTCGCACTCCAGAGGCATCAGGGAAGCTCCTGAAGCCTCCGGAGGGTGAAAAGTGGCCTCAAAAGAAGGCTGATGTCAGCTGGCCAGCACGTGCATGCGCTGGGTTTGCCATAGGTTTTCCATCACGGCCCTATACCATTTCAGACAAATGGTTGTCCAATCTCTTCTTAAAAACTTCCAGTGTTGGAGCATCCACTACTTCTAGAGGCAAATTGTCCCACTGATTAATTGTTCTAACTATTCTCCTGAGTTCCAGGTTGATTCTCTCCTTGACTAGTTTCCATTCATTGCTTCTTGTCCTACCCTTGGGTGTTTTGGAGAAAACTCTTCTTTGTGACAACCCATTACATATCAGAACTAGGGAGGAAGAGGGATTTGGTCTCAATTTATATTCTAGTCATTTGCCCCGTCAGTGTTGGCTGGGAGTAGTCTCAGTGGTTCTTGGGATGTTTACTGTTAGCTTGGGTTGTTTACTGTTAGCTTGTTTTTAATGGATAAAGTTTTAATTGATTTTAACCTTTTTAATTCAAATTTTTAGCACAGATCCCGATTTAATTCCGTTTTAAACTGTTATATATTGTATTGTTTTGCATATGTTTTTTATATTTCTGTGCACCGCCCTGAGTCCCCTCGGGAAGATAGGGCGGTATACAAATTCGATTAAAGTATTAAAGTTTGGCAGTTCCTTGATTGGGGTTATGATTTACTTCTTGTTGGTCTGATGTTAATGTTGGTGTTAATCATTGTTCATCTGGGTGTTGAATGCTGGTAGGGACACTTCCCCGCCCCTAGTAATCAACATGCAGATAAGCAGAGATTAACAGCAGAACACTTTTATCTGGGATTCTAGAAGCCTAATCAGCAGGGACTCTGCTTTCATTCTCATAGTTCTTTAAAATGTTTCTTGATTGACTTTCAAGGCCACTATCTTCCCAAGGTTACTTACAATACTGCAATGCATAATAGCAAATCATAGCTTGCAATTGACCAATCAAATACTTTCCTACCAGAAAATACACATGAACAGATTCAACGAAAACCTGCTGGAGAAGTAACACCAACAATCGTTTTCATCACTAGCTTGGGGAAAATATAAGTTTTTAAAATCTTTCCAAACCAATGATGTGCAGAGGCCTTACATATTTTGGGATTGCCATATTCCACAGAGTATCACTGGGAACGCCATCTCTTTTTCCCATGAACATTTCTTCCTAAGAACTGTCAATGTTGAAAATCATACTACCTTGGTTCTGGATCTATGTCTTTAATTCCATTGCAACTTCTCATAGGTGGCAGCACCCAGCTAAAAAGTCCACTATCTGGAATCAGATATCAGATTAATATTTAAATGGGAAACCACCAGAAATCCCAAAACTCCAAACATCTTGGAAGGAAGCAACACATTTCTGTACTGCCGATAAGGATGCCATATTGATGTTGAGTTTGACTCAAAGGAGAACATATATTTACCTATCTTCCCCTGCAATTTAATCTCCACCCTTGCCGTTTTCCTTCCCACCCAGCCTTCGGCTGCTCTTCTGCTTGCACCATTTCCACTCACAAATTCCTCAGCTGGGCCACAAGCTTAAGAACAGCTGCTGCCTTTGGTAGTGAAGTTAGAATGCAGGGCCAAAGTCTATCCCTGAATGTTACATTTGGGAAAAGAGAACATTTAAAAAAAATCCTCTCCAGTATCTTCAAAAGCATTTGACTGAAGCTAAATTAAAGGAAAACAAATGTAACTTTTAGCACTATTGTTCCATGCCAGTGTTTCTCAATGTTGGCAACTTTTAAGATACATGGACTTCAATTCCTAGAATTCCTCAGTCAGCAAAGGGAATTGTAGTTCATGCATCTTAAAGTTACTAAGGTTGATAAACACTGTTCTGAACAACAGCAGCACAGATAGAGGTTCAGAGTTCATCCACAACACCTGACTATCATGGAAAAGTATTTCATGCTAATTTTCTAGCCATAAACTTTACATTAACGCCTGTTCTCCAGGTATTTGTGACTGTAACTTCCAGAATTCCCTGATTGAAGGAACAATGCTGGAAGTCAGTGTCATTCTATATGGCAGATGTAAAATACTGAGTCATACAGAAGAGTGGGCACACATTATATTGCCCCATAACATGTTCCGATTTGGAGCAACACATGATCCCAGCCATTGTGAATTGTAAACTATAGATTTTGATGTAAGGCTGTGGGAAATCAAACTGCTACAGCTTGTTCGGTCAACTAGGCTACACTACACTACATGGACTCAGCCTGACAGTCACTTGCTACCCTATTTCCCTGAAAATAAGCCCTCCCTGGATAATAAGCCCAATCAGGCTTTTGAATGCATGCGCTAAAATAAGCCCTCACTAAAAATATTGCAACACAGCAGCAGCTATGAGGTGACCACGCTTGCTGCCTCCTGCACCTCAAAAATATTAAGACCTCCCTAAAAATAAGGCCAAGTGCTTATTTTGGGGGGTCAAAAGAAAATAAGAACCTGTCTTATTTTGGGGGAAACACGGTAAGTATAATAATGATTTATTAAACTTGTATTCTAGTATCAACTCTAGGATTCTATGAATATAAATGGGGATTTGTGGTTCATAGCTCAATTTTTTAACCAGCATGATACATCCACCTCTTGAATGAATGAGACAGCTGGCCAGCCACTGATGAAACAGAACCCTGAGCAAGATGAAACTTTAATTTGATCTAGAAGACCTTTGCGTTTTCTTAGGAAAGACCAGGTCTTTTTATTGACAACAAATAAGTGGGATAAACTTGAGTCTGCTTGTTCAATAGATAAAAAAGTTATATGCATGTATAAGAAAGAGCTGTATTGTTTCACGTCTGGCTTTCCAGCTTCCGACTACAATCAAAGGCTGAGCAAAGTGGGCTTACCTTACTCTGATCTACATGGCTCTTCTTGCTCTCACATACATCCTTAAGGAAAACGAGTCCATCCACAGCCATTAACCAACAGGCTTTTAAAAGGAAAAGGAGAGGACCACTTACCACGAAAGCTAAAGGTTGATTCAGCCTCAAATGCTGAAAATTGTTTTTAAAAAAACCATCCTGGATCATTGATGTAACTGAGAAAACAAACAAGAAGCCCTGTTGATTCAAACCAAGATAAGTCCATCTTGTTCGACATCCTGCTTCCCACTGTGGGCATACAAAAATCCCCTAATAGAAGTCCACAAAATGGTCCAGAAGGCAACCCTTATCCTCCACTATTTTATCCTCTCAGCAGCAAACCAGAGATTACTAACCTTGGGAAAACTACAATGTAAATGACAAGTATCAATGACTGTGTTCACAGATAAGAAGGAGAGATAATACATTCAAAGCATTGAATCCTCAAACAAGATGGCATTTAGGTAGCCATGTAATTCAAGCCCCTTTCTCAATACCTTCGGTGGAAGTCAGAGCATCATTTCCATAGCTCATGAATTTCACTTCTACACTGTTTCATTATTTACAGGTTCTTGGTAAATATGCTTCTGATTTCAACCTGCTTAACTCAATCCTGCTCTCGAATGATAACCCAAGTCAAAATTTCATAATATTTTATTTCCAAACCCTTCACTATTTTGATTACCTTTAATTCTGTCTATGGCTTACTTAAAAGATATAATTCAGAACAAAACATATTACTCTACATGAATCTTAACACAGAAATAAAATGAAATTATTATTGACTATGATCCAATCAACTCACTTTAGCTAAAACAATTACACATGCCTTCATTTACCAATCCTTCTCATTTCCTGTCCTTCTCATCTGTTTTCCTATTTTTAAACAGTAACATTTTGGGGATAAAAAGCCACTATACAGTACCTGCTTTTTGCAAAGTGACATGTAAAGTAACATTCCAGAGAAGAAATAATTGTGTTAGTTTTCTGCAGCCAACCAAGCACCCCATGCATCTTAAAGTATCAGATTAATTATATATGTTCATGAGGAGATAGGCAATACATACAATAACCAAGTTAAGTCTGAATGTACATGGATCACATAATATCATAAGAATATCATTATACTTTTTATTCATCTAGCCTAAGACTATATTTCATTAGCAGGGCATTAGATTATTGGGTTGTGTTCAATTTGTGATACATTAAGGCCTATTTTCCTATGTGCAGCACTAAAGCTATATATGTTAAAAAGGTTCTCTTAGTTGCCCCACCTTTGGTTATGCTCTAGGTGAATTTATTTTTTTTCCTTTCGATACTGATGGCTTTCTTAGCAGGAAGCAGGAGGTGAGGGGGATTTCTCTCCTGCAGCAGTCCTCGCAGCCATTTGGTTCTGAGGGATACCATTTTTATTATAAAATAAATGTCAACGGATGAGTCTCAGAGAATCCTAAATGAACCTGTCCACAATCCCTTCAACAGGCAGGGGCAGCTCGAGCCCAAGCTACCCAGAGGCCTACAAGGCTCATGGCTCCTGTTCTGACAGCGTTATCAAAAGTGAAAGCAGTCTCCCTCCCAAGCCCGGCCTGTTTCACACGCGCTGGATTCAAAGACCCATGATTCCCACCCAGCAGCAGGAACAGGTGGGAGGAAGTGCAGACGACTAGGGGCGAAATTTGGAAAAGGCAGAGAAATGCCCACCTCCCACTCTCGGTGGATCCTCCATGTACAGGGCTAGTCTACCTTGGAGGTCTACCAAGTGGGGGGGAATTAAAACGGAGTGAAAATCGAAAGGATTAAATCCGCCTTCGGCGACTTGACACTCTCCATCTATCTCAAAACTACAGTTCCCATCACTCTCAGCCACCAGGCTAACGGCCATGCTGGATGGGGACGGTGGGAATTGCAGTCCCTCAGCTTATCCGGAGGACGTCAAGCCTTAAGGCGAATCAGCTCCGGTATTACCATCCCCACCGACCCTCCCCTTCCCCTCCTCACCGGTAAGCGCGGCGCGATCTCGGCCGAGCAGCAGTGGCAAAAATACCGTCCCGGCTGCGGGGAAGCCTCCGCCATCTTGCTTCCTCCTTTTCCTCTTTCCTCCCTCCCTCCCTCGCCCCCCCCCACCGCCCTTACAGGGAGGCAAGACCGCCACACGCTGCGTCCAATTACGTCAAGACGCTTGGTAAGGCAAACGTCTTACGGCGGCCGTGCAGGTTCAAGAACGGGCCACCTCTGAGTGGCGAAAGAAAGGGCGGGAAGTCAGACAGCTGACAGAACTTTCCAGTCCTAGACCGGCTCTTTCTGCCGGAAGAAGGCTGAGAAGGAGGCGGGCTTGGGAGGGTGGCGACCTACAGACCGCCGGGCAAAGGGCGGGTCTTGCTTTTAGAGCCACGTGACTTCTTCATACCCCCCCCCCCGCCCCAGCGTCTGCGTTCTCACGACTTGCGGAGTTGAAATACGTTAGATAGCAGGCAGGTTGGCGCTTTATGGTGCAATGCGAGTCCCTCTTTTTCTTCCTCTCTCGTCTTTTTATAACCCCCATCCCCACCCGCATTATAACCAGCAGAAGGGAGTCTGCAGGCTGATACAAAACTTAAGTTAAACTTTTATCTTGGTGGGTTTTTTTTTGATAAGGCACTGAATTCGTGTTTTTGCAGAACCAATCTTGACCTTTAATTGATTTGGCTCCACAGGAGGGCGGAGATTTAATCTACCTCCCTATTGAAGTTGCAAGCCGGAAAAATAAGACTCGTGTAAAAATCGGTAAAGAAATGTCATTAGTTGAAACTTGAGTTGGTGCACATCGTTTAAAGCAAGCACTAGGGGGCGCTTGCCTCCTACCGATGCATTTTTTTTTTCTATTCTGCATAAGTAAATACCATGTTTTCCCACAATGTAGCAATATATCAGAGTAGTTAAGCCATCGATGCCCAGATGTGCAGTCGGTTGTTACCCTATAACTTTTCTCCATGCAGAAAAGCTAGGACTGCCTAGCTTTCATCGCCTCTGGTCTCAAATAAGGGCTGGAGATCTCAGTTTGTTTCTGCTCCTACAGGTAATCTTCGCGATCACCATTGGAACCAGTGTGTCCTTGCTAACGGAGGTAGTTAAATGATTAGATCCTGGTTTTACGACTTTTGGCAGTTTGAAAAAAAATCATTTAATCTGTTAAGTGAATCGTGCTGCCTTCAATGAATTCAGCTTCCCCCGCCGTTGACTTTGTCTGAAGCTGCCTGGGAAGGTGGCAAATGGCAATTGCATGAACCGCCCCCCCCCCCCCCCCACCATGCTGAAACTGTTGTAAATTGCATGCTGTAAATTTGCAAGTGCCCAAATGTTGACCATGTGACTGTGGGGTCCACTTATTGGTCACTTTTTTCAATACTGTTAACTCCAGTTGCTAAACAAAATGGCTGTAAGTCAAGGACCACTTATTTTTCTTTCAAAGGCATGTGAATGGTATTCTTTTGGGACATTAAAGATGTTGCCAGGTAGAGCAGATGATAACTAAATATAATTTCAATTTTATGGCATGGTTTATTTATTTATTTTATTTATTTATTTATTTTATTACATTTATACCCTGCCCTTCTCCTACAAAAGGACCCAGGGCGGCGCACAGGAAAATTAAAAATCAAAACATACCTGAATAGACCATTATTAAAACCCTATTAAACTTAAGTTACCCCGTGCTAAAAACTTTTTTAAATCCTCTGATTAAAATTTATAGCTAATAAAAAGTCCATATTGGGTGGTTATGCTAGGCCAGCTTGTTGGAATAAGTGTGTTTTAAGAGGCCTGCGGAAAAGGCGGAGGTCTGTGGTAGTGCGGAGTTCAGGGGGCAGGTCGTTCCAGAGGGTTGGGCTGTGTCAGTCTATTCTGGTTTCATCAGCAAACTATGCCTACCACCCAGCAGAGGTCTGCAAAGTTGGCTCTTTTAAGACTGGTGGACTTCAACTCCCAGAATTCCCCAGCCAGCCATGCTGGCTGGGGAATTCTGGGACTTGAAGTTCACCAGTCTTAAAAGAGCCAACTTTGCAGACCCCTGACCCAAGCTAATACCCAATACCCAATACCCAAGCCAATACTGACAAGTCATTTGCATCTGATTCTAGACTTCTAAATTACCTTAATATATATTTAACACCGTTTCTGAATCTGGGAAATACTTGATCATGACTACTGATACATTTCTCTCACAAACTAGGCTGCTGCTACTATATATATCCTGTGCCTTTTGGTCAATCTTGACTCCTGGCAACTACACAAACAATGTGGGGTATTGGGTTCCTTCCAGTGGTGGGTTTCGGATCCCGTTGCAACCGGTATGATGCAACGGGGCCCGGCGTCCACCACATGAATGCGTGCAGCACATGCGCAGCACATGCATGCATCCTTACCTCTTGCGATGCTCCACGATGCTCCAGCTGTTCGGCCGCGCATCATGTAGGCGCCACATGCTCTGTGTGGGTGCGCAGAAGCACCAAAGAGCTCAAATATAGGTAAGGAGGGCAGGCGGGTGGGTGGGCGCTCTAGAGCACTGTACCGGAACGGTACCTGGTGCTCCCGGCAGGCATCAGTACGCCTGTACCGGGGTGTACCGCCTGCAACCCACCACTGGTTTCTTCCCCCCTCCTTTTGATAGTATTTTTCAAAAGTGGTTTGCAACTGCCTCCTTCCTAGGAAAAAAGAAGGGGCCCAAAGTCGCCCAACCGGCTTCTGTGCCTAAAGCATCATTAGAACTCACATTCTCCTGGCTTCAACTCAGTCTCTTTAATCACTTCGCCAAACTGGATCTCATTTTTACAGTACCCTACAACAAAAAGGTTATGGTAAGTGGCTTTGAATTGTGGTAGCTGAATAATGAGCCTCACACAAAAGGCTTTAGACTGGGGAGGGGGGGGGGATGCAATCTGTTATGGCAGCTAGAATTTCTTGTTGCTAAATGTGTATTCTGTTGCTCTGTTTAAAAAAAAGAACATGCGTAGCAGCTAATGCTATTGTGGATAAAAACAGGATTCAAATGAAAACATTAATAACAATTAAAAATAATCAGTGAAGCAGCTTTACTGTAACTCCCCAATTAAAATCTATTTCAGTAATATCATCTTAAAGCCTACGTGCCTGCCTGAATAAAAACATGTTTACCTGTTAAGGACAAACAAAGCCCAGCTTTTTATGGGTTAACACAGAGCTGAGAGGCAGCTGATGAAAAGGTGTGTTGTAGGACTTTAGGTAGAATGTGCAAAGGCATAGCAAAATGCATTTGGGACTTTAGATCAGTGTCTCTCAACCTTGGCGACTTTAAGTCCTGTGGACTTCAACTCCCAGAATCCCCCAGCCAGCTTAAGTCTACAGGACTTAAAGTCGTCAAGGTTGAGAGACACTGCTTTAGATGAAGAGAAGAAACTATCCAGATTCATTGGATGGATTCCCCCATTACATTATATCAGAATGGAGGTGTTATGTGATACCTGTTGCAGGTAGTCCTCAACAGTTCGCTTAGTGACTGTTTGAAGTTATGGCACTGAAAAAGTAACACATGGCCATTTTTCATATGTATGAACATTGCAGCATCACCAGTTACATGATTTACATTCAGATGCTTGACAACTGACTCACAGTTATGACAGTTGCAGTTTCTCAAGGTTATATGATCCCCTTTTGCGACCTTCTGACAAGCAAAGTCAGTGAGGAAACCAGAATCACTTAACCACCATGTCACTAATCACAGTTAACAACTGCACTGATTCACTTAATGAATGTGGCAAGAAAAGTCACAAAATGGAGCAAAACTCACTTAACAAATTTTCACTTAGCAACACAAATTTTGGGCTCAGGTGTGGTTGTAACTTGAGGAGTACCTGTACTGTGCATAACCACTATGGCTGCCCCATCTTATGACTTGGTCAATGAACCATGGTTAAAACAGCATGATAAAGATTTTACTTAATCACACGTCATCTCTTAAAGAGTCCTAGTCAAACTGGCAAATGAACATCTTTATTAAGATGGAAAATATATTGGAAATGTATTGTACAGGTGTCATAAAGTCTCTTTATTTTTAAAGAAAATTATCTTGATCAATGTTTATACAAACTATCTTTCTTTTCCCCATCCCTGCCTGTTGTTTTTCAGAAAAGTCTGAATGTTAAATCTCATATTCAGAACAAAAGTAGACCTAAGAAAATCCAAAACCCACGGTTAGATGATATTTTATTCAAAGTAGTGTGTGGAACCATCTGAACATTTTCCAGGATTTTTCATCAGGCTAAGTAGAAAAACCCTAAAAGTCGCTTAAGCCAGGGGGCCCCAATCTCTAGGTCTGCAGCTTGTTCAGAACTGGGCCATAGAAGCAGACGAGCGCACACATGTACGCAGCTCCATTTGTGTGAGCAGCACACAAAAATGCAGCTCCGTTTATGGGAGGGTATGGTGGGCACTTGACCGCCTCTCGTACAAATAGAGCTGCACCCAATAGCAATAAGACTCGTATGCCGCTTTACAGTGCTTTTACAGCCCTCTCTAAGCGGTTTACAGAGTCAGCCTGTTGCCCCCAACAATCTGGGTCCTCGTTTTACCCACCTTGGAAGGATGGAAGGCTGAGTCAACCTTGAGCCTGGTGAGATTCAATCTGCCAAACTGCTGGCTGGCGGTGATTATTATTTATTATTTATTTATTAATTAGATTTATTAACCACCCCCTCTCCCCGAAGGGACTCGGGGCGGTGCACAGGAAAATTTAAAAACATATACATATAACAATAATAAATGATTAAAACTATATTAAATACTAAAACCCTGTGCTAAAATATACCCCTTTAAAACTGTACCTAAGACCCAATTAAATAATTTCTCTACTAAAAACTAAAGGCTAGGTACGGTAAGTTAGGCCAGGCCGGCCTGCTGGAAAAGATAGGTCTTTAATTGCTGACGGAAGGAGCGGAGGTCCGTAGTTGTTCTAAGATTGGGGGGTAGGTCGTTCCCGCCACAGAGAAGGCCCTTCCCCTGGGCGTCGCCCGCTGGCATTGCCTAGTGGACGGCACCCGGAGAAGTCCCTCTTTGTGGGAGCGAATCGGCCGAAGGGACGTGTGGGGTAGGATACGATCCCGCAGATAACTAGGTCCCGTGCCATGGAGCGCTTTAAAGATGGTAATCAACAGTAGCCTGTAGTACCTGCTGCTCGCAGGTAACCATTCTCCCTCTCCCTTTTGCTGGTCTGCAGAGCCAAAAGGTTGAGAATTGCTGGCTTAATCTTAAATAACTGCCCCCACAGGCCTTCTCCCATGCTGATTTTTAGATAATCCATATTTTCAATTTTTTTTACACAGCATGATAAATGCTGTTATCAGTATACAAAACTACAATGTGTATTTTCTATTTCTCACATACCAGAGGCCATTGCCAAACCTGTTCTCTTTGCTAATGCAACTTTTCTTAATGTGGATAAGATTGAGGATGTCGTAGTCATTTCAAAGTGTACGTCCCACATTATTTTGCAGCTGGATCTGAACCTTAAGTGCTGTATTATTTTCTGTATTCAAAATAATTTTGAGTATTAGAAATTTATAGTCTGAATATCGGAACCTTCCATTAAATTCGGTAGCAAGAGCCATTCTGCCTGTGAATCAATGAATATTGCTATTCCAGGGTTCGGCGATGTAACTCAGCCCGCTTCTACCTTCTTTCAGCCTTTTCAACAGTCCAGAAAGGTAAGTCAATATTATTATCCCTGTATGGCAGATGGGAAGGCTTAAGAACATAAGAAGGTACATTATGAGAGGCTAGATTATTTATCCATTTAGTATCCTGTGAGCAAGGCAATTCTTTAGTCCACCCCTCCCCCACTGAATTTTTGTCATGCAGAAAAATCAGAGGCTGCCATTCTTTTTAAAGAAAGAGAATGAAGAAAAACAGAGAAACTTATTACCTTTTTCCTCGTTTCAATTTAGGCATCATATTCCCATGCGCACACCCTCACACACACACACATGGATGGCATTACACCTTTGAAAGTATCTTTTTCTTCTTTTTTAATATTTCTTAAACTTTACAAGGTTACAATCATCTTAAATATTTCTGAAGTTTAAATACAATCTGTAATAATGTTATAAAATGTAAACTTTTCAGTGTTTTTATTTCTTTATTAAGTCACAAAGGTTAATACCTGAATGTTTTGCGAAAAAAGTGATTAAAAAACAAAAACAAAAGCAAAAACAAACAAAAACGAAGTACAGAGGCCAGGAGACAAAAGGCAGCCCCAGGCCTACTGTTTTCAGAGGTAGAATGTGGTTTCTTTTACGATTTTTATTTCTTATTACCTGAGTCAAAAAACTACATACGCTGTACAGATTGCATATCCTTGCTGTATTCGATTTTTTTTTCCATTCAAAATCCCTAGAGAAAAAAACTGAAATTACATCTTATTTTTTTTAAGCTGATATGCAAAGGAGAGTGGTGGGAGAGTATTATGTTCTCCCCGCCCCCAAATCAAGACTTCCCCTCAACACAGTGTTTGTACAAATGCTAGAACAAAAACACCCTTTTACTAACTAAAGCCATCCCTTACCCCTTTCGCAAGAATAAAAATAAGCCAATAAACTCCCCCCAAGACAAAACTTGATTGTGGGTTGAGCAAGCTGGAGAGCGTTGCTTGAGGTCTGTAAATTAAAAAAAAAAAAAAAAAGTGGTGGATTTAAAATGCCAACTGTGTTATAACATGTGCTATTAAGTGAGAAGAGAACAGGAAGAGCTAAATCCCCAAAGAGACTGATCTTGTATCACCACTTCTAAGTCGTCTCCTTCTTTTTACCCGAAGTTTTCACCAGTATCCATTTTTCTCTCAACTGCCTGCTTACAACTCCTCCGAGGCGCCAATGCATCTTTTTTCCAAAATCGTTAAAGAATCTGGAATGTTCCTTGATCGTTGGCTATAATTAAACTTGCGCAAATGGAAACACCAAAGCCAATGCTGGGGCTCAGCTCTTCTGAAAAGTTTAAAAACAAGCAGAACGTATTTCTTTTAAACCCACCACCATCTAAGTAACAGTCACAGCAAGCAAATCTGAACATTTTTTTTAAACCCGCCCTTGTTCCGAGACCCTTCCCCCTACCCGCCTCCCCCGATACAATCAAGATCTAGACAGCAGGTTCAATTCCCCTGAGTTACAAATCCAATCCTTAGTCAAAAAGCTTGGACTGAAAAATAAATTTTATACGTTTCTTAGACACTCACGCGCACACGCCCACAAATTACACACTCAAAAAAAAGGGAAAAGAGACACAAACATACACACTCATTTTATATATATATATATATATATTTATATAAATTTAGTTATAGAATCTTTCTTCTCCACCCACCTGCATGCTAGAGCCCAGACCCTCTTTCACCATGTTTATGAGGAAAATGCCAAGACCTACCCACTGATAATGAATAGAGTGATATGCTCAGTGGACGCACACAGGTTGGGAGGGTTTTCTCATGCAAAATTGGCATATTTAAATTATTTAGATTGAGACCAGTGAATTCCAAAGGAAGAGCTACCAAAATGAGGAAACAAGAGTGATAACTTGCACTTCATAGTTCCTGAAAGCCATCGCTAAAGGTTTGGCCACGTTTGGACAATTTTATGGCTGAAGTACTACTACACACATGCTTTGTGCCAAACCTGCCTGTTTATGTTCTTTGTGAACATAAAGCAAACAAAAAACCTGTCTGTTTGACCAGCTTCCCTGTAATTCGAACTGATCGTCAAAAGCTGGAATACTCTGGGACATTAAAGCATTATTTGAAGCTGAGTTAATATCCTAGTTTATTCCAAAGCTAATAACCATTGTTTTCCCTATTCAAGTGAAATAGGAAATTATGGTTCATAACTTGAATTGCAGCTCCTCCAGAAAGACACTTGTGCATGTGTTACGTTACTAAAGGAAGGTAAGGGGGCCTTTGTCCTGCTGCAACAAGCTGCCAACAGAGGTGGGAACAGTGCTTGGCCTAATCTTTGACAAGATGGCTACCTTAATTGCCTCTTTGTTAAATACTCTCTATGCTGCTGGGAGAAGATGGTCCATCCAGCAGTTAGGTAAAAATAGTTCCTGTTGGGAATGAAAGAGGAAGGAGGACCAGGATTCATAAGTCACAACAAAAAGGCTGCTTCACTTTAACCAACCTAGCAAAGGCATTTTTGGGAAGCCGGGACACAAAACAAAGGACTTCTCAATAGGCTCACCTTTTTTCACAGAACAATGAAGAATATAGGAGTAATTCCTCCCCTTTCTCCCCTCTGTGTGAGGTGTTTTTATCTACTCAATAGTCAATATATTCCACGCACAACTATATATTGTTAGATATCCTCTACCTATAGCTAAGGTTAAACCAGGGGTAACTTGCTTAAAGAAAGAATGTAGCGGAACAATTTTGCACAAAATTCTGTCTTGGGCATGGCCTGCAGGGACATGAATCTTCAGTCAAATTTGCATAATCATTTTAAGAATTGTAAAAATACAGGTGTTTGGTTTTTTGGTTTTTTCAAAAAGCAAGCTCTGATAGGAAACAATTAGACTTGCACAGGAGATGAAAGAAACTAAAATAGAAAACGCTGGCTTTGTGGCAGAGACTATAGATACTGATGGACCTTCCTGGCAATTATGACTCAAGGTTTTTCTGGGAGGAAGTAGAGATTTCTTAATTGCCATACTTACAAAACCCATTTCGGGCACAAAATCTAGAAAACAACTGTTTTAGCTATTTTAACCTATGAAATTTCCACAAAGATTGAGAACTCTTTGCTTTTTATTAAAACTCAATGAGGCATATCCTGAAATAGCCTTTTTCTGCAGGAAACGTCTCGCATGCTTTCAGCTGGTTCCACCCGGTGAGGTGTAAATGTAGATTGGATCAGAAAGACTAAGGCAGGGATGTCCAAACTTGGGAACTTTAAGACTTGTGGACTTTAACTCCCAGAATTCCCCAGCCAGCTATGCTGGCTGGGGAATTCTGGGAGTTGAAGTCCACAAGTCTTAAAGTTCCCAAGTTTGGACATCCCTGGACTAAGGGGCAGTCAAGTTTCCAGATCTCACAGAAATCCTAGACACCAAGTCTTCCCTAGCTGCACATCCTCCAGCAGTGGTTAGCACTCCGGTTCCCAGAATTCCTAGAGTGATCTTACAACATATTGTCTGGGCATTCTGGGAGTTGGGAGTCCTTATCACATTTGGAGGGAATCGTGTTGGGGAAAAGCCGATTTGGCAGACAAGACAAGAAAAATACCAAGAACTGTGGTGAAGGCACGAAGGGGGAAAGGCTCCAGTTTCACAGCTAGTCTTCACAGAAAGTCTTCAAGTGGCAGGGTGTTCCAGGGGGTGGAATGCCCCCAGACAGGGATGTGATACCACCCTTTTTTATCAGCACAGATGAAATGATGAGGGGCACCTTGTCCCTATGCTCTCATCCCTTTGACTGCCTATGGGTCACAGATAAACCCTCTGGCAATTACCACAAGTGGAAAGAGAAATCTCTTCTCTCTTCCTCCAACCCAATCGGCATCTAACTAATAAGCGGCTTTTTGTAAGTGCCTGATGACAGGCCACGTTTCCCCCTTTTTTGCATTCCCCTCCCTGTGTCAACAGAAAGTTCTGGAAGCAGGAGCGAGAGAAAAAGAATGGCTTGTGCCATCTAGAAAGGGTCAGATTCAGCCTATTATGTTCCTTCTCTCTTTCATATTTAAGCCACTTTGCAGTTCCTCTATACCAGTGTTTCTCAACCTCGGCGACTTTAAGTCCTGTGGACTTCAACTCCCAGAATCCCCCAGCCAGCATAGCTGGCTGGGGAATTCTGGGAGTTGAAGTCCACAGGATTTAAAGTCGCCGAGGTTGAGAAACACTTCTCTATACCCCTTAGAAGCCAATCGCCTGGATTTTACTTTCTGAAGGTCTTTTCCCCCCTCTCTGACATCCTCTGCTACCCTGAGAATGGAAAAAATTCCCTGTGTGGGGCTCAGAGCTCTCCATTCCTCACAGAAAGTGACCCTCTCCTCCTCCACCACCGTTTAGAGACACCATGTTTTGCCCCACGTTTCCAGACCTGGAGCCATATTGTAACCAAGGGGGGTTTGGCCTTATCTGACATTTGAGGGGAAGATGCTGAAAACCTGAACTATGATAAAAAGCCCCCACCCCACTCCCAAATAGATTGCAGTGCCTGGGATTTGTAACTGTGGGAAACGCCTCAACTTGGCCAGGAAATTCTGCTTCCCAAAATGAAGTGCGCTCCTTTCGGTATTCGTGGAACCTGAAGATAAGCTGAATTTTCCTATTCTTAGCATGCCCAAAAGCTGCTTGATCCACAACTGTGAATTCTCCACAACTTGCTACTTTGGCATCCGGTCAGAAATGTGGGACTCCCATCGCCCAACGCTCCCTTTGCCAAGATTATTGGGCTGAAACGGGTTATTGAGGGGGGAAATGCATGCCTTCCTGCTTGAAAACACTTGACGTTTAACTCAAATACTTTCTGTTATGCCGAATCAATTACAGTATCTCAGAATCCAACTTAAAAAAAAACCAGCCCTAAGGGAAAGGATTGCCACATGTCAGTCTTTTGTATGATGCAACTGATAGCATTAAAATCCCAGCAAGGAAGAGGCGGAAAGGACATACGCCTGCTTCAAACCCTATAAAAATTCTTTAGCGCTTACCCGGGCTAACCACATAGAAAATTAAAACCTGCCAAAAACAAAATCTTGGCTCTACAGTGTGTGTTTTAACGTTGGGAGGACACTGATGACAAAGCGACCTCTTCCAACTGTATCTCCACCTAGTTTTCCAGCTTCTGTCTCATATCACGTTAAATCCACAAATAGGGCCTCTCTTTACAGAAGCTCCGTTTCTTTGAATGCGGCAGTCCTTGAACTGCACAGGCTGAAATAAATTATACTTCCAGAGGGCACAAAGGGAGTGAGTTGGAGTGCATATACCTAGGAGAATCGAAAGAGGGAATTAACCAAATTGCTCACCAGGGTCCACTTCCCTCAGCAGCAAATTAAAATGTGGAAGGGAAGAAAAAAAAACCCATCAAAATAGGCACAGGGCCTTTGCGATGGCGAACGAAGAATATCTTTTGTTGATGTTATTTTGGATTCACTGGTCTTTTGGAAATGAAATGAAAACGCCGAACTCCAAAGGAAGTTTGTTTTCCTAAAACGCGTCAAAGGAAGAGGTCAGAAGGAAAAGAAAAACGGAAAATAGCGGACCTGAAAATCAGTGGTTTTTGAGATTTGCGAATATGTTGTTTCCCAGCTACCTTTCTATACGTTGCAGAGGAACTACAGACCAAGCTCTTCCAGTCACCTTCTTTGTTACTGCAAAAAGCAGTGAGGGGGAAAAAAAAATTAGGTAGATGCCTCTTGCGCAGCTGTTCTAAAGCAAACCCAAATATAGCTAGTCAAAGGAAGGATGCTAGAAGACTGAGCTAAGGGGCAAAAATGGAGTGATCTCTGCTAGTAATAATGGAGGGTATTTGTCCTGCAGACCCTTCGATTCCTTATAAATGAAATTATATATATGGCAGGAGTGATTCTGGAGTACCATGAAGATCCCAACAATACTGGAGAGTGGTAGAATCCCACGCGACCCTGTGTAGTATTCAGGCAAACTTTGCCAAAACTACCTTTGGAGGCACAGGACAACCTGTAACAATTTCTATGTTCCAAACATATCTCAGAGCTAGCAAGGAAGCCAATCTTACACAGTCTGAGGAGTTTAGCACTCTATCTAACAAATCATGGGTTTTAAAGGGTGGGGGAAAGGGTTTAAAAAAAAAAAATATCAATAGCTGCAAGTTGATCGTGACCTGTCTTTGGGGATCCTGTAGTGCACCCCCAGTTATCATTCCCACCCGCCTGAGAGAAGTCATGACGATGCCACTCTCTTCTGTTTTCTAAATAGGTGTGCTTTGAAAAGAAGATTAGACAAAAGCAGCTTTGCAGAGATTATGCCACAGGTAAATGCTACTATTTAAATTGTTTTTAAGAAACCCTCTGAAGTAATCAGCCACTCTGACCATATGACAGACAGAATCTTCTGTAGGTTAAGAGAAAGAATTAGAAGAGAGCCAACACTTAAAACAGCTGGTAGGCTTCTCCTTTCAGTCCTCATTCTCACAAACGTACAATCCATACGTGGGGTGGGGGCAGCTCTGTATAAAAATATTATCCTATGAAATGCTACCATAGCCCCTCACACCCCACCCACTCCACACACAAAAAACTACCTGAGCACCCTCAAAGCCCTACCCAGATCTCGGGGGGGGGGGAGGGAGGGAGGAGAAGGAGAGGAAGGAAGAGTCAAGACAGCTCCGAGGAGTTATCTTTGCAAGAAAAAAAGAAGAAAAAACCTATTTTAGACGTGCTTTCCTTAACAAATGCAAAGACATGAAGCTTGCTTGTGGGTCAGATTTGGGGGGGGGGGGGGATAGCAGAGAGATCTACTGAAAATAAACACTGTATTTACACCCTCCCTTTCATTTTCCTTAAATAGTTTGACAGCAGTTTATAAAAAAAAAGGCAAGGAATAAAGCTTCCCCCAAATTATCCTCAATCTGTGAAATCCTTGATGTCTGCATATATATATATATATATATATATATATATATATATATATATATATATATATATATATATATATATATATATATATATATATATATATATATATATATATATATATATATATATATATATATATATATTATTTAAGGGTTCCATTTCAAAGCAAGCCTGTGAGAATGGAGGCACACCAGCTGCTTACTGCCGCCACCGCTACTTTTTCTGGAGGTATCCCAAAGAATAACTTAAAAAAAAAAAGAACAAAATCAAAAAGGACACACAGTGCAAAGTGTGGATTTGCATGAGGTAAGGAGTTATGGATCTACAATGCATCACGTCAAAAAGCTAGTCTGCACAGTATTGCTCCGGCTCAGAATTTTAACAACACCCCTCCAACCCCACTTTGAGCTTTTGTGTGGTGGTTCTTTCCAATGTATTCACTAGGAACAGCCTTCCCCCAAATTGGTGCCCTCCGGGTATGCAGGGACTGCAATGCCCAAAACCCCATGGAGCACAACCCTAAAGAGAGAATACCAAGTGGGTAAAAAATGTTTTAAAGGGGAGGAAGGGGGGGGGGGGGGGGGGAAACAGCAGAGGAAGGAGGACGGGAGAAAAGCATCATTCCAGGTACTCCTCTTCCTCTGAATTTTGTTTGGTGTTTGGTTTTCAGCTACATTGGGAAAAAATGCACTTTGTTTTCTGAATCTTTGTCCCATCCTAGGACAGTACCATCCCTGAATTCCTTGCTGCCTGGGTGGGGACAGGGGAGTTTGCACCTTTAGACCCCCCCCCCTGCACTATGCATGTTAGTTACCCCCCTCAATGTCCATGGCTGGATGCCACGCATGGTAAGGTTCGTCGCTGATTCCACCCCCATCCAGCCCCCCGAAATCCAAGAAAACCCCATCCAAATGTATCAGGCAGGCCCTGATGTCTACGGGGGGGAGGGGGGTATCAAGAGGGTGGGGAAGGCACAATTTCACTCCCCCACTGCACACGGGGGGGGGGGGGGGCGGGACAGGGAAGGGGGAGGGCCGGTCTCAAATGTCCTGTCCAAACAGTGTCTTCATTTTGGCGGGATGGAGGAGGAAGAAGAGGTGTGGTGGGTTTTAAGGCGATAAGGAGTTGGTTGAGGTAGAAGTCGGTGCAGGGGGCACACCGACTTGTGAACCTGCTGCCGTGCCACCTGTTGCACCCCCGCCGCCACTACTGCCAGTGCTGCTGGAACTCCGCCCACTGTTGGCGCTTCCTTTGTTGTGAGAAGACGAGGCTCCTGGAGTTTGGGCAAACAACACTCCTGGGAAGAAACAGGGAACAAAAATGGACAGGGCAGGTTCACAATAGCTGTGACTCTTCTTCTCCCGCAGCCCATCTTCTTGTATCTCCTTCCAATAATTGAACCCTCCCCCCCAAACTACAGTATCACCTTTCAAGCAATGTAACCCATGTGGATTAATATGCCAAGGTTAACTAAAGAGGGCAGTACTTTAGAGTAAAGCACCTTAGTTTTTGCTGGCATCTTAGCGCAGAGATGTCACACCAGATAACAGCAGCTAGTCAATCTTGGCCGATTGTGAAAAGCTAAGCAGAGTCTGATCTAGTTAAAACTTGGATGGGAGCCCACTAGAAAAATCCCACACCTTTAGTCTGGATTGGAAAGTCCATTAAACATTCCCACCCCCCAATAAAGCAATGCCAGGAGAATGACATGGAGTCCTCCCGAGTCAAGATGAATTTGAGAGGTTCTCTTAAATATGGCAGGGGGAAGCCTCCAGCTTATGAACTGCTGCATACACTCTCTGAAGCAGGGGTCTCCAACCTTTGCAACTATAAGTCTGAAGGACTTCAGCTCCTAGAATTCTCCAGCCAGCTTTGCTGGCTGGAGAATTCTGGGAGCTGAAGTCCTTCAGACTTAAAGTTGCAAAAGTTGGAGACCCCTGCTCTGGAGTACTCAAGGGCTTCTGTCCTTTTAAAATCAGCACAATAGGTTTGTTAGTACCCTTCTTTTGCCATCAAAAGCTTGCATTAACAGTGCATGCCCACTCCCTCTCTGATGATATCACATACCCCTAAGCTGCATGACACACACACCCACTTCTTGTTTGATTAGGGACTGGATGCTCACCATCTACCTGCAAATTCGCCACCTTTTTAACTACGTGACATGGCTTATAAGCAGGTGTCCCTAACCTTTCAGACCTTAAGGACCACTAAATTCATAATTTTAAATCCCATGGACCACTGAGATGATTTGCCTAATGGCTGGCTGGGTGGGCGTGGCCAATTCGATGTCACTCACGTTGAGAGGCGCCTCGCCAGCCTCTCGTCTGCCCACCCGGGCTCCTTAGGGCCCCAACAGGAAGCAGTCGTTGGAGCTAAGCAGCTACCACGAGAAAGAATTGGCAAAACAGCTGCCTGAGTTCAAATTGGATGTGACCGAGAAAGAGGCTCAGCAGAAGCAGCTCACTGAGGACTATGAGCATAGGCTTTCCAAGCAGAGGGAAGACCTGTAGGAATACAAGGCCAGGTACCGGCACCTGGAGGCTCAGCGGGCTGAGATGGTCAGCCAGTAACAGGCCATGATGCGCTTCCCTCCAGCCTTCGCCCAAAGCCCTGCACCAGGAGGCTGAAGCAGACCCCCAAGTTGGAATATCTGCCCCCCTCTGACCCACACAAAAACACCCCAAAGGGAGAGACTCTGCAGCAACACAAACATTCATTGCATGTATCCGACCCAGCGGCCGAAGTTTGAGGACCCCTGATTTAGTGCAATATAAAAACTGCAAATTTTTCTGCCAGACCACCAACATTTTCTCACGGACCACCAGTTGGTGACCGCTGACTTATAGAACAATCAACTCTTGCCACAGTGGCCAACCATTTTCTCTTAAGTCCTGACTGCATTTTCCCCTTACCTGCATACACGATGCCATTAATCTCGACTGACATGCTAATGCTACTGGTGCCATTGGCAGCCAGATTCATGGAAGAGTCTTGGCGGTTTTCTGCAAAAGAATAAAAATGTCTCTTTTTTGTTTTTAGATGCAAAAGTGATCTTTGTATGGTGAGAGATTAGCTTAAAGCAGCAATAAATTAACTTTGGGGCTACACGTACTTGGTTTATAAACTGGAAATTAAATGGGCCAGGCTGAAAATAAAGGACATGTAAATGTTGTAAATGGAAAATGAAGGCAATCTCTCAGTCACTTGGATCATCTGAATATACTGAAATCTTGTTAAAAAGAAAGAATCCTTGATCGCTTGAATTTTTAATATCGAAAGACATAAGTTTTCACTGAATGTGGGAGGGGGGATTTGCAGACTTATAAAAATGACAATGATTAGTTTCTGATTTGAGCACTCAGTTATCATTCCAGGCCCAGTTAAAGCAGGATAAAATGATGCAGAAAAATATACAGCTGGCAGAAATGAATAATGCAAACTTGTTGGGTTTACATCATTTACAGAGTTTTTAAAAATCTATCCAGTTTTATTTTTATTCATCACATTTACAAGAAGTTATCATCTTATGACTATAGTTGAGCCTGGAATTACAATCATAAATCATTGTGGTTGTAAATTGAGGCATCATGTGACCAGATTTTTTAAAAAAACCTTTTTTGCAACAGTTGTTAAGCTAATGCTGTAGTCATTAAGCAAACGCCGCAGTCATAAATCAAATTAATTTTCCCCGAAGGCTGTTTTTTTGCTGGAAATCAGAAGTAAATTTTGGAGAACTGGCCAAAAAAGTTGCAAATCATGGTCTTTTGACAGCAGGACACTGCAAAGAGCCATAAAGGTGAGCTAGTTGCCAAGTGCTCAAAATGTCATTGTGTGATTGTGGGATATGTGTTATGTGGCCATCATAATTTCAAAAATGGATCATAAGCAGCTTTTGGGAGGCTCCATCATAGCTTCAAAATGTTGTTAAATGACCGGTCTTAAGTTGAGCACTACTGTATATAGCTGCCGGTCTCACAAAACATGATTCTGAGCAGCATACAATAAAAACAGAAGACTATAACAGACTTTTAGTTGGAAAATAAACTTTCTAGCCATGGAGTCACATCTTTCTCTTTCAGTAATAGGTGTAAAATGCTTTCTTAAGGGGAGTGTTAACTACAGGTAGTCTTCATTGACCAACATCACTCAGAAGCTGTTCAAATTTAAGCCAGTGCTGAAAATAGGCACTCCTTAAAGTTAAAGCCAGTGCAGGTTGATCCTGTGGTCCTGATTCAAGAACCTGGCAACCAGTATGCATTATCACCATTTGTTACCTTCACAGCCAGCTTCTGACCAGAAAAGTCAATGGGGAAGCCAGCAGGAAGTTGCAAGTCACGGTCATAAGATGTTCTGTTTAATGACCACACTGTTTGCAATTGGTAAGTGTGAACTACCTGTACCCTGATTAGCAATAGCACTTAGAATTATATACCGCTTCACACTGCTTTACAGCCCTCTCTATGTGGTTTCCAGAGTCAGCCCATTGCCCCCAACAATCTGGGTCCTCATTTTACCCACCTCGGAAGGATGGAAGGCTGAGTCAACCTTGAGCCTGGTGAAATTTGAACTGCCAAATTGCAGGCAGGCAGCAGAAGTAGCAGCCTGCAGTACTGCACTCTAACCACTGCGCCACCGTGGTTGGTGCAGTGGTTAGAGCTTCAGGCTCCAATAGGAGGCATATCTTGAGCAACCCTTGGGCCGAGGTGCCTGGCTTCCATCCATCTCCACCTCAAGTCTGGTATGGTTATCAACCTTTGGGGAAAGGGAGGGAACATGCAGCAACCCACCGACCTGGTGAGCGGGCCCCTTGACTATTGATCCGGATGCTCATCGGCAGCTGAGCGGTCATGGCGAGCAAGTTTTGCTGGATTGCCCGTTGCATCAAACGCTGCTGTTCATCGGTCACAAGTGCCATCTTCTTTTCTGGCGGCTCCCCCGATTCCAGCTTCTCCCGTAGCTGTTCCAATGCTGCCGCTTGAGCAGCTACAGCAGCTTGGGCGGCAGCTGCCTGCACTGCTGCAGCCTGCGCTGCGACGACAGGATGGCTTGCGAGCGAGACAGGTAGGCGGGTGGGCACCGCAATAGGAATTGCAGAATCTTCCTCTGGCGTGGGGGGGAAGTGATGGAGAAAGGTGACTACAATGGTTCTAGGGCTTTTTTTTTTTTTAAAGAAAAAACACACACAAAATAGGTGCAACCGGTAAAATTATAGTCTCTCTCGCTCTGGAGGAGACTGCTCCCATAATCGCAGGAAGGCAGTGTTAACAGAAGTAATTAAACTTAAATTAATGCAATCCTTAAAGCAGTTGCAGCTGCTTTTTTAAGGCTCACATAGAATCTTTAAAAAAAAAAAAAAGGCTGGGCTCTTTTTTTTTTTAATGACTACTAGAGGTGCTGCTGTAGTTCAAGATCTGCAGTCTTTCTTCCGAAAGAAAAGAGCACAGTCCCAATTCCTTACAAGCCTCTCTCCCATTTTAGCTGTTTTCCATGGGAAAGGGACTCTGGTGTTCATTTAATGTAGGCGTGTCAAATTCAGGAGCTGGATCCAGCCTACAGGGTGCTTACATGTGGCCCGTGGGGCCACCCTGGAAATAGTGAGAGACTGGTGCCTCTGCCAGCGAAAATAGGCTCCCAAGCTCCATTTCCGGCTGCAACGACCTCCTGCAACTGCCTGCCAGCAAAAACGCAGCACGTGGCCCTCCCGAGCTATTTCATTTTTGCTGGCAGAGGGTTGCAGGAGGCTGTTGCAGCCAAAAATGGAGCTTGGGAGCCTGTTTTTGCTGACAAAGCGCTTGGGCCACCACAGGTGCCCCCTGACATGAATGACGTCGAGCTGGCCACACACACCTCCCCCCCCAAACACAACCCTGATGCAGCCGTCAATGAAATCAAGTTTGACACCCCTGATTTAATGTTTCCCTCTTGCAGCATCTTTATCAGCAAGATTTTAGACTGTCCTGAGCCCGAAAACCCAGTCTGCAGAATTTCATTATGTATCAATCAACTTTTAGACTCGGCACCAAGTCTGGAGGTAAACATTAGCTGGTTCAGGAAGGGCTCTTACAGGCAGAAGTCATCACCCAAAAAAGAGGATTGAGGAGCTTCTCCCCTCTGTTACCCTGTGACGCATGCCTGGCTGCAGCCTTTCCTCCTCCACTGAAGTTCTCCACTGCTTGGTATTGCCTGAATGAAGCTGCTTACGTTAAACAGGCAGGAGTTTTACCGATGCCTGCAACCCAGTTAGAACGCTCTTAATCTGGCCACAGTGAACTTTAGAACAGTATTTCTAGCTGGGGAGAATTAAGAAACCTGCTACAAAGAGCAAATACAAATATACATTTTGAGGTCAACTGCATAAGGCCGAACCTAACAGGATTTTTTCCCCTCGTAGTTCTGAGAAGCCCAGGAGCAAAACGTTCATTTGTACCACCCCGGAATAAATCCTTTTTTCTCACGGCATTTTATATTAATGATATCTTTCTCATTGTTTTTATTAACCTGAATTGAGTCAATGATCCAGTAAATGAGACTATGTGACTCTAGATTATGTTTTAACTGATTACTTTTGACTCAAGGCAATGAAACACATTAGTCACGTCCTCATTTCAAATTCATTGGCTGGGCTACATAGGTGAGACCCAAGTCACTTGCCTTTCCCCCCAAAGTTTCCTGCACTTAATAACAGGATCCCAACTTTCACTGCTATGCAAAAAGTCAAAAGGTAAAGAATGTCACATGACTGAGCCTCTTAGCAACGGAAATTCTAGAGCAGTGATGGCGAACCTTTTTCGCCTTGAGTGCCAAAAGCATGCATTTGCTTGCGTGCCCGCACCCATAATTTAATGCCCCCCCTTTGCCATGCCCCCTGCGGATGCATGCGTGAACCCCCCCCCCGCCCACTCCCTGGCACATGCGCACACAGCTTTTTTGGAACCTGGGGAGGGTGAAACCGCCCCTCCCCCGAGGCCCTCCGGAAGCCAGAAACGGGCCATTTTCTGACTTCCGGTAGGTCGGTTTTCACCATCTCCAGGCTCCAGAGGCTTTCCTGAAGCCTGGGGAGAGTGAAAAATGGCCCAACCGGAAGTTCAGGAACAAACTTCCAGTTGGCTTGTTGGGCCTATTTTTTGCTCTCCCCAGGCTCCGGACGTTTTCCTGAAGCCTGTAGAGCAGGGGTCCCCAACCTTTTTTGCACCAGGGACCGGTTTCATTTTAAAGAAAACTCTGCGGACCGGCTGAGTGGCTCAGCAGTCATGTGACTGGGTGGGCGTGGCCAATTTGGAAAATGTGAAACTCACTTAGCAATGGTCTTGGTTAGCAACCAAACTTTTGGGCTCAATTGTGGTCATAAGTTCTCTCTCTCTCTCTTTCTTTTTCTTTCTTTCCTTCTGTCTTTCTTTCTCTCTCTCTCTCTTTCTTTCTCTCTCTCTTTCCTTCCCTCTTTCTTTCTCTTTCTCTCTCTTTCTTTCTCTTTCTCTTTCTTTCTTTCTTTCTTTCTTTCTCTTTCTCTCTCTTTCTCTCTCTCTCATTTTTTCTTTCTTTCCCTCTCTCTCTCTTTATTTCTTTCTTTCTCTCTTTCTCTTTCCCTCTTTCTCTCTCCCTCTCTTTCTTTCTCTTTCTGTCTCTTTTTCTTTCTTTCCCTCTCTTTCTCTCTTTCTCTCTCTCTCTCTTTCCTTCCCTCTTTCTTTCTCTTTCTCTCTTTCTTTCTTTCTCTTTCTCTTTCTTTCTTTCTTTCTCTTTCTCTCTCTTTCTTTCTCTCTCATTTTTTCTTTCTTTCCCTCTTTCTCTCTCTCTTTATTTCTTTCTCTTTCCCTCTTTCTCTCTCCCTCTCTTTCTTTCTCTTTCTGTCTCTATTTCTTTCTTTCCCTCTCTTTCTCTTTCTTTTTCTCTTTCTTTCCTTTGTCTCTTTCTTTCTTTTTCTGTTTGTCTTTCTTTCTCTCTCTCTTACTTTCTCTCTCTCTCCCACTTTCTTTTTCTTTCTTTCTCTTTCTCTCTTTCTCTTTCTGTCTCTCTCTCCTTCGTCTGCCCATCTCAGCCACTCTGTGTGTGTGTGTGTGTCTGTCTGTCTCGCATTCAGGCACTTAATCACTCATTCAGTGCCTCTGTCTATCTTTCTCTCCCTCCCTCCCTCTGTGTGTGTGTGTGTGTGTGTCACTCTCTCTGATTCCCTCTCACCCTGTTTCTCTCTGTGTCTATGCCTCTCTGTCGGTCTGTCGTCGTCCCGTCCCCCCCCCACCGTGGAGTCTCCTCAGCTCGGCTCGACTCGCTCACTAGCCTTAGCCTGCCCCGGCTGGGCGGCCGCTGCCGCACTTGGTCCCTCGTGCGCTCGGTCAGGCTCCTTCCAGGAGCTGAGAAGGCTCCGTGGGGTGGGGGTGGGGGGGAGGAACCTCCGCAGCTCCTGGAAAAAGACGAGTGGGTGGCATGCCGGTCGGGGAAGCTCTGGGGGGGCAGGGAGGAAGGGAAACTGTGGGCTGTTTTGCTGCGGCGCGCAGGAGTCCCACCGTCGACAAAGGTGGAGGAAGAGGCTCACCCCAACCACGCGAAAAGCCCCGCCTGCGATCTCCCGCGCGCTCTGCCTAGGGGGCTGGTTGTTCTCCTCCTCTCAACTTGGTTGTTCTCCTCCTCTCCGGCCCTGCGGCCCGGCTCCTATCCAGCCACGGACCGGCACCGGTCCGCGGCCCGGGGGTTGGGGACCCCTGCTGTAGAGGGCAAAAACGGCCTTCCCCAGCCTTCCAGAAGGCCAAAACATCAGCTGGAGCTGAGGGCTGCCGTGCCAGCTAATATGGCTCCATGTGCCACCTGTGGCACGTGTGCCATAGGTTTGCCATCATGGTTCTAGAAGTTCTGTTGCTGTTGTTAAGTGAATTCTCATGGGTCATTAAGCAAGGGCATCATGTGATTGCCATTTGCAACCTCCTGCTGACTTATCATTGATTTTTTTTAATTGTAGGAAGCCAGCAAAGGAGGTTGAAAACGGCCATCGTGTGACTGCGGGGCACTGTGACCATCTTACGTACAAGGACTGGTTGGAAGTACTTGTTTAGCACCATCCTAAATTCAAACGGTCACTAAACAAATGGTTGTTAAGTGAAGACCACCTGTATACCATCTTTTTCAGGAAACAGCAGACAAGGGCACTCATAGAACTTTTAATGACTACTCTTGAGGTGCTGGAAAGCCTCCTCTCCCCACTAATTTTCCCATTATATTTGATGTGAAAAGCCCCACCTGCTAATTAAGAGATCAGCATACTAAATTCGCTGCAGCTCAGCACCAGTTAATTACATCTGCAGTGCTTAAATGAAAATATAAAGAAATTCCATAACCTGGTACCCTCCGGTCTTTGAACTTCTCCTCCCACAATCTTTAGCCTAGCGCAGCCCCGAAGGATTGTGGGAGGGGAAGCCACTGGGAAGACGCCTTCAAACGTTCAACACATCGCTCTCAAGAAAAGGGTGCAGATAGTTACCTTTCTTGATTTTCGGAACAGGGGCAATGGGGCTGCCATTAGTGGCTGAGGTCAGTCCCAAGGTTGAGACTTGAAGCTTGGGTGAAGACAACATGGTATGAGTGCCACTGGGAGAATAGGTAAAGATTGAACCACTGAATCCTTGCCGACGGCCCTCTCGACGGTTGCTGTCAATGGCTGCTTGGAGTTCATTGGGGTTGCTCAGGCCTCTTTTCTCGCACTCGTATGGATATAAGTACTTCATATACCTTTTGGAGACAAAGAGAGAGAGAGACAAAAATCATGGCTGCCTCATTTAGTAGAACCTCAACAAACAAAGCAGCAATTTTTAAAAATTATATTTTAAATCTGCCAATGTATTTACACTGCTGAATTTTATACAGATTTCTGTCTACCAGAGTAATAAACGTAGTCAACCATTTAAATAGGCAGGACTAGAACTCATCTCCTGATTTCTACCCTGGTGCCTTAACAACTAGACTCTGCCCTTCTGATACATCTGGCAAATTTTGATTTGCTGATTTCCTCCATCATGGATTGGGAATCTTTATTGAAATGCTACGTGCACAGCTGTGCTAATAAACAAAACCCCAGCTGTTAATAAAAACTTAATATTCTCATTCCATCCACATTGGCTTTTCTCCCTTTTCACAGCCAGGAGACAGAGTTCTAGTTCACTTTAGGCAGGAAAACCACTTTAGTTTCACAGCCAGGAGACTGTGAGTTCTAGTTCGCTTTAGGCAGGTGGCGTAGGGCCACTCTCTCTCAGCCCAATTCACCAAGCAGGCATGTTGTTATAGGGAAAATAGGAGGAGGAGGAAGGAACATTGTGTGTGTTCACCACCTGGAGTTATTTATAAAAATAATAAAAGTGGGATAAAAGGTAAAGTTCCCCCCTTGCACATATGTGCTAGTCGTTCCCGACTAGGAGGCGGTGCTCATTCGCCGAAGAGCCAGCGCTGTCCAAAGACGTCTCCCTGGTCATGTGGCCAGCATGACTAAACGCTGAAGGCACACGGAACGCTGCTATCTTCCCACCAAAGGTGGTTCCTATTTTTCTACTTGCATTTTTACGTGCTTTTGAACTGCTAGGTTGGCAGAAGCTGGGACAAGTAACAGGAGCTCCCTCCATTACGCAGTGCTAGGGATTTGATCCGCTGACCTTTCTGATCAACAAGCTCAGCATCTTAGCTACTGAGCCACTGCGTCCCACTAAGGCAGGGATCTGTAAAGTCGGCTCTTTTAAGACTAGTGGACTTTAACTCCCAGAATTCCCTAGCCAGCTATGCTGGTTGGGGAACTCTGGGAGTTGAAGTCCACCAGTCTTAAAAGAGCCGACTTTGCAGACCCCTGCACTAAGGTATATATAAAAAGGTATATAAAAAGGTGGGGTATAAACAAACAAACAATCCAATATCAATGGTTGTATCCAATTCATGGTACTGGAAACTTCTTAGAACCTACTAAACTGTGGAGGAGAGGAAGGATGTTTCAAATAAATATTTCAGATCAATATTCCCTGTTTATTAGATGCTCAGGATAATATGCTGCAAAATCCAGACACTTCCGTTTCCAAAATCTGCACCAGTGGTTAAAAAATGCTGCTGTTCTTTTAAATGCTCCCGGCTTTTAAAAAGTTAATAGCTCTCCTCCTACTCCCCCCCCCCCAATTCCCCCAATCCCAAATCCCCTTCCGCCACCTGGTTTTCTGAATTCCAGAGTAATTAACTTTAGTGTTGATTAGGGTGGATGAAAAGATGGGGGAAGGGAATTGAAAGAAGTCAGAGAGAAAGAGCGGAAGGGGAGGAACAAGGTGGAAGGCTCCTGTTTTCTGATTCTAGTTCACAAAATAGGATAATTGGTTATCAGGACACATTTATTCCAAAATCCTTTTAATGTACTGGAACAGATTACTTTTCTATAGATTAAAATTCAGGGTGGGTGGCGGGATAGCCGGTCTTCTCTGCAGGCTGCATCTGATATGCAAGCCTTTTCAGCCTGGTGCTATCCATACACATTGGATACAACTCTGATTACCCCAAATCATCCTAGTTGTTCCCCAGTCTGGGGAATTTCCTGCAGGTCATTTGCAGAGGGTAACAAAAAATAATCTGCTTTTCTTGAGGGGCCCTTGGTGCTCTCTGAGCTTGGTTGTTTTCTTGCAGGTGGTTCATTACCCATTAAAGTACTGATGAGGTTACCTAGTTTGGCCAATGAAACGTCTCCAAGAAAACAACCAAGCTCAGAGAGCACCAAAGATCCCCCCCCCCTCATTTCAATCCCGAGCTACAAATATTCCCCTTTATTGGGATCTGTTTCTTACTGGACTGGGAGATTCCTCCATTTATTCTTGTACTAGCTGTATCCGGCCACGTGTTGCTGTGGCCCAGTTTGGTTAAATGGCCAACCAATCTGTGTGTAGATCTACACCTGCACAAACACGTACACACAACCACCGAATAACCCCCAACCTACCTACCTACTCCCTTTCTCTCTCTACCTACCTATCTACCTACTGTATTTCTCCCTCTCCCTCTCTATCCCTATACCTACCTATTGTATTTCTCCCTATCTATCCCTCTACCTACCTACCTATTGTATTTCTCCCTGTCTCTATCCCTCTACCTACCTACCGTATTTTTCCCTCTCTCCCTCTCTATCCCTCTACCTACCTACCTATTGTATTTCTCCCTGTCTCTATCCCTCTACCTACCTACCTACTGTATTTCTCCCTCTCTCTCTACTACCTACCTACTGTATTTCTCCCTCTCCCTCTCTATCCTCTACCTACCTATTGTATTTCTCCCTGTCTCTATCCCTCTACCTATCTACCTACTGTATTTCTCCCTCTCTCTCTACCTACCTACCTACTGTATTTCTCCCTCTCCCTCTCTATCCCTCTACCTACCTATTGTATTTCTCTCTGTCTCTATCCCTCTACCTACCTACCTACCTACCTACCTACCTACCTACCGTATTTCTCCCTCTCTCTATCCCCCTACCTACCTACTGTATTTCTCCCTCTCTCTATCCCTCTACCTACCTACCTACCTGATTTTGAACAAACTCTTGCTACATTTTTATTTATATAGAAAGAAAAGATAGTCTTCATGCATGACAGTCATTTTCCCACTGAAAGAAATTCTTCCTCTTTCCCTATACAAATATTGCTCCTTAAAATGCCTCGACCCGTCCTGAAATCAAGTTGGAGAAGACACCCCCTGTGACTTACTGGGTACGCAGTGTGAAGGCGGCGCTGGTGATGGAGGTGGGCAAGTTCAGGCCCTTGGTGATCTCCCTCCACAGCTTCTTGTTGATCACTTCCACCAAGCCTCCCTTATCGGTCACCAGAACGTAGAGCATATAAAGATCCAGCACCTGCTTGGCCATGATCGGGATTCGGTTCACAGGGGTCCCTACATTCGGGGGAAAAGTGGAAAGGAGGAAAAAATGTTGGGCAAGGCAACAATCACGATGATGCTGACTTCCGACATCAACCAGGTTTTTTGTTTGTTATATAGTTTTCTCGTGACATAACAATGTTTGTGTACCATTTCTGCTTCTACGAAATATATCACATGCAGTTCTTAAGTTGGAATAATACAGAAAATAATGCCGAAAGGAAAACCATTACTATGCTTAGGGAAACAAAATAAACACATTAATGAAAGGCTACCAAGGCAACCTATGGCAGAGGTAAAATTTAATCCCCCCCCCCCCCCCGCCCCTGGAAGGTGACTCAGAAATGGCTGTCTTCAGTTCGCCAGGGAGGTTTAAACTGTTGGTGTTGAACAGCCAGGCAAAATTGCCACAACTGATGGTGCAGGTTTCCATCTTGCATCCTGGAGATAATTCAGAAGCCCTGTGATGGTGAGCACCCATGTCCTGAAAGTCCTTTAGATACTTTTAATAAGATTTGCTTCTCCTAATGCAGTGTTTCTCAACCTTGGCAACTTGAAGATGTCCGGACTTCAACTCCCAGAATTCCCCAGCCAGCGAATGCTGGCTGGGGAATTCTGGGAGTTGAAGTCCAGACATCTTCAAGTTGCCAAGGTTGAGAAACACTGTCCTAATGCATGTTGCTTAGAAACAGTGTCAGGCAGGACAGCTAACCCTTCATAGAGTCTCTGCTCCACTAACTTGGCCTCCAATCCCAGTACAGGCCAGTAGCCTCACAGACACCCAAATATTCATAACACAGCCTTGTCTTGGAATGCAAAGGAATACATACTAAAAATGAAGGCAGTGGGGGAATGAGGGAGGAATGATTATGGAGAAAGGATGTATTTCTCGCAGCCTGTACTTTTCCTGCCCGGGCGATGGTAGCTCAGTGGCTAAGACTCTGAGCTTGTCGATCAGAAAGGTCGGCAGTTTGAATCCCTAGCGCCGCATAGCAGAGTGAGCTCCCGTTACTTGTCCCAGCTTCTGCCAACCTAGCAGTTCAACAGCACGTAAAAAATGCAAGTAGAAAAACAGGAACCACCTTTGGTGGGAAGGAAACAGTGTTCCGTGCCCCTTCGGTGTTTAGTCATGCCGGCCACATGACCACAGAGAGTTCTTCGGACAGCGCTGGCTCATCGGCTTTGAAATGGAGATGAGCACCGCCCCCTAGAATCGGGAACAACTAGCACAAACTGCAGGTACGAGGGGAACCTTTACCTTTACTTTGCCTGCAATTTTGCAAACTATAGCAGCAGATCTATTCGCACGTTATTAATACATCTTTCTAAAATAAAATCACAGTTCTGAATGCCCATACCAAAGAAAATGCCACTTTCTCTGGGGACTTCTGTGACACCTGGCTGGCCTTACCACAGTTTTGAAGAGAGGCTGTTTCATTTAAAGCAACTGCACAGTAAGAAACAAGAACTTCCACTATCTCCTGTTTGGGGGTTTTCTTGAAGTTTGGCTAGGCTCCAGGTTCTCTATGAAGTTCCATGGATTTTATCAGCAGAATCTTTTTGCTTAGTATGCATTTATTTAAGCCACAATAATAATAATATGTCTATGTATCAAGGAACCCACATTGAGCAACCAAACAGGGACAGGTGAACTTTGCAGATTTGTCAAATTATGCAAGTTACAAAACTTGTTTCATGCCTTAAATTTAAGGACCGGCATTCGCCTGGGGAGGCTTTGAAGCTTTGCCAAGAAACCTTGATATTACTCAAACTCTTCTTCTCCCTTCACCTTATCCGTGCTTGCAAGCATGCATGAAAATACTCTTTAAAAAATGGTTGTAGACTAATGCTTGTGGGGGAAACTACATGCTGAACCCTTAGGTAACCTTTTGTAATTGAATTAATCCCATTTTTCTGGACAAATTCCTATCCAATCACTTCTGGATTACAGGCTGTCTGTGCAGAATAGGAAGAGATCACTTTCCGTGGATCCAGATGGTTTCTTGGGGTGTCTTTGAGAGATTTTCTATCCAATTAGTCTATGGCCTGGCAAAGACCCTAGTCCAGCTCAGCAGCAGGCAATCGTTTGCGCAGTAACCAAGTGAATGGGGCCAGATCTGGTTAGGGGCCAACTTTTAATGGCTGAGATTCTTAAATTCCTCTGAAGCAGGGGTGTCAAACTCAAGGCCTGTGGACTGGATCCAGCCTGTGAGGTGCTTAAATCTGGCCTACAGGATCAGCCTGGAAATAGCAAAGGATCGGCCTGCAGTGCCGCTGGCAGCTAAAATGGGGCACGGGAGGAGGGACGCATGCGCTCCCTCGTGCCCTATTTTTGCCATGGACAGCCTCCTGCATCAATCTGCTGGCCCGAACAGGTTCCCCTATGCCCCGTTTTGGTAGGCTAAGTGCTGCAGGAGGCCATCAAGGCTGAAAACGGGGCACAGGGCTCCCTCGGTTTGTCCGGCAGGGTGCTGCAGGAGGCATCCGTCCTGTCTCCTCACCCCCCGCCAGCCAGACCGCAGAGGAGAACTACAATGCTGATCTGGTCCTCAAAGAAATCCAATTCGACACCTCTGCTCTGAAACGTAAGGCCTTGATATCTAAGGCCAAGTGTTTCTCAACCTTGGTCTTAGACTTCAACTCCCAGAATTCTCCAGCCGGCCTTCAAAGTGCTGGCATGTATTTATGAAGGCTTCAGCATCTCAGGGTCTTGTGATCACCATTTGTGACCTTCTCAACTGGCTTCCTACAACCAAAGTCAATGGAGGAAGCCAGATTCGTTTAATGACTGCATGATTCACTTAACTCAGGCATGTCCAAAGAGGGAGTGACTGACAGACACAAAGAGAGACAGAAGGGGAGGGAGGGAAAGACAGAGAGACAGACAGAGACCGAGAGAAAGAGAGGGAGGGAGAGAGACGGAGAGAGACACAGATAGAGAATGACACAGGGAGGGATTGAATCGGAGACAGACTGGGAAAGAGGGAGAGACAGACATACAGAGAGAGGGAGAGAGGGAGAGAATCAGAGAGAGTGACACACACAGAGACAGGGAGAGACAGAGAGAGGGAGGGAGAGACAGATAGATAGAGACTGATTAAGTGAGTGAGAGACAGACAGACACACACACACACTGAGTGACAGAGAGAAAGAGAGAGAAAGAAAGAAAGAGAAAGAAAGAGAGACAGAAAGAAAGAGAAAAAGAGAGAGAGAAAGGAAGAGAAAGAGAGAAAAAGGGAAAGAAAGAGCGAAAGAGAGAGACAGAAAGAAAGAGAGACAGAAAGAAAGAGAAAGAAAGAGAGAAAGAGCGAGAGAAATGGAGAGAGAGAGAGAGGAAGAAAGAGCGAAAGAGGTAGGTAAGTTTTTTAAAAATTTATTTTCAATACATTGTGAAAACTCAACTGTCAGTTGATCTTAATGTTATGAAATGAAAAGTATGTCATTTGCAATTAACTTGGCATAAAATAATTTATTTGCATTTAATTGTAATGGTTCAAAGAATGTTCGGAAAAATGTTCGGCCCTCCACCATGTTCACTTCATCCAATCTGGCCCTCTTTGAAAAAAGTTTGGACACCACTGACTTAACTGAAGTGATACGCTTAATAGCCATGACAAATAAGATAATAAAAGCAGGCACATATCACTTAAAAACCATCTTGTTCAGCAATGGAGATTCTGGTCCCAATTCTGGTTGTACATTGTGGACTACCTGGGCCGGATCTTTAGGGTTAACCATGCTCTCTTCCAAACCATTGAAGGGTGTGAAAAATGGAAAGGACGTGACATTATTTTCTAGGTGCAATCCTTGTATATTTCTGGAAGCCTTTGCTGTGCGAAATGAGCCGTCCTAGCCTGTAAAATGTTATACATTTATTTATTCCAGCCTGCACTGCGATGGTTTCAACATATTGTATTTTAAAACAAAGACTATATATTGCTGCTAAACATTTTTTTTTAAAGGAAAAACCCCTATATTGAATGCCGATTGTCTGCCTTTGTTATCAGCCTTGTGGTAGGTTTACTCAGCAAACAGAACTTAGCTGAACAGAGTTTTATTTTTTAAAGACCACATCAACAGGATTGCAGTGTTTATCTTGAAATGTTCATGATTTCGAGCGTTTTAGGGATGAACTACAAGGATCTGACAGGCTATCCCAAAAGTACAGGCACAGCAGTTTGGGGCCATAATGATTTGACCTCCTAAGCTTTCTGATTATTCAGGGATGGGGAAAGGGGGAAGCTGGGAGAGTGCGGCTTCATGAAAAGCAGAGAGGAGACCCAGCAAAAATCCAGAAGAGGCAAAGCAAGAAATGGCTTTTCAGAGATTTTGTTTGCTTCTCATTCCCATCTCTTTCCCTTTTAATTGATTTCTCCTTTTATTGATTTATTGCTTCCTTAAAACAAAAAGGAACAATTTTGAACAGGGTGAAGGAGGAGAAAAAGGGGGGTATGGGGGGGGGGAGAAAAACACCGTATTGTGCAGCATAGTTTTACTGCAGGAAGAAGGCATGGCACATTTTCCGGGAGTAAAATCTATTTGAGCAAGGGGCAGCTGGGGCTCAAATCCTAGGAGGTATTTCTGAGTGAAGGAATTTCCTTCCTATTTCAGTCTGCAGAATAGCACTGGCAGCAGGGCTCCCCCCTCCATGCTGGGAAACCACACGGCAGACAGAAATCCGGCCACTGCCCCCTCACCACGGGAAAAGGCATCTGACAAGCCTCCTCACATTTGCAAAAAGGCACCCAAAATGAGGGAGTTGCTTTGAGAGTCGACCCCCCCCCCCCTCTCAACATGCATCAGCGTTTTAGAAAACTCCCCCGACTGGTTTTATGCTTGTCCTGCTGCTACCACCACATACATTCATTTTTGCTGATTGCTGAGCTGGCCTTATATGCTTTATATTGTAGGCAAAAAAAAAAAAAAAAATGGGGGGGGAAGCAAGATTTTACTGAAAAAGGAATGAGCTCCATAGAGCTCACAAAACTGAGCTGCATGCGCAAATAAGTATGTTATACATTGCTTTTGTGCACAAAAATGTAGTCACAAGTGCAAGTCCCAATGTTAAAACATCATGGATGTAACATTTCAGGGACCTAGTTATATGCGAGACCGCCTCCTGCCCCATACATCCCTCAGACCGATACGCTCCCACAGAGAGGGCCTTCTCAGGGTGCCGTCGGCCGGACAATGCCGACTGGCGACACCCAGGGGAAGACCCTTCTCTGTGGCGGGCCCTGCCCTTTGGAATGACCTACCCCCTGAACTTCGCACCATCTCCGACCTCCGCCTCTTCCGCCAGTGTTTAAAGACACATTTGTTCCATTTAGCCGGCCATGGGGAACCTCCACAAATGACTATTTTAGACAGTTTTAAATTTGGGGATTTTAATTTGTTTTTAGCGCAGGATGGTATCAAATAAGGTTTTTTAATTTTTTACTTGATTTTGTATTGTATTTTAAATTCCTGTGCGCCGCCCTGGGTCCTTTTGGAGAAGGGCGGGGTATAAATTTAATAAAATAAATAAAATTTCAGTACCAACATAATACTATGTAGCCTGGGTTTGTGCAGCACAGGAAGCCCTGGTTTGGGCTTGCGGTATTGCACCAACCCAAACAATTATAATTCATTAATTAAAGCAGGATTAAATCATAGCTTAATGCAACGGCTGGCTTCACACAATGTACTAAAAACCAGACTAACAAAGCTCGATTTGCTATTTTCATAGGGCATGCTATATTTAAGCAAGCTGTCTCTAACGTGTGTCTTAATAGGATGGCCTTTCCCACAATAAGTGAATGGAGGCAACCAAATTATTAAGCCTTATTTAATGTATTTATTAGTAAAATGTATGTGCCTGGCAGACACTCTGGGCAATATTAGTTTAATTTAATGTATTTTTGTGACCCTAGGCAATAGCTGGTGGACTTTTTTTTTCCTGGTATCAGTGCTGCTATTTATTTTTAAAAAAAAACATTTTTTGGTCATTGGGTGTGTTTCGAGGAAGCAACTTTGAGGTTGCTTAGTAGTTCAGTGAACCAGGTAGTTTCCCACTATATTGGTTACGGTCATCAGGCCAGAAATCAGCAGACGGTGAGTTCTACTCCTGTCTATCTTAAGACATGAAAGCTGGCTGGGTAACTTTGGGCCAGTCACTTTCTCTCAGCCCAAGTCACCTCACGGGTTTGTTGTTGTGGAGAAAATGTTTGCTGCCTTGAGTTATTTATAAAAATAATAAAAGTTGGATCTAGGTAACATTCAAAATAAATAAATAAATAAATAAATAAATAAATAAAATCTCCATACACCCCCTCCCCCCCCAAAGGAAATGGAAATAGGGGTCTGGTGCATCTAGATCAGTGTTTCTCAACCTTGGAAAATTTTAAGTCCTGTGGACTTCAACTCCCAGAATTCATAGCTGGCTAGGGGATTCTGGAAATTGAAGGCCACAGGACTTAAAGTCGCCAAGGTTGATGAACACTGATCTCGATGATGCTATGAGGAAGAAAGGCTTAGCTCTGTGCTAATTATTATTTGTTGTTTGGACCCCTATTTCTCAAACAATCCTTAGTAGATGGCTCACACATCATGCTGTGCCGTGAACAGTAATATACCAAATGCAATGGCTGTATTCATACCTATGACAAAACCAAACTATCTTATGAAACCAGCTTATACCTAGCACCACCAATCCCTGGCTCGATTCCTTTTGATGCCTTCATTTATAAATGGTGTTGATAGGGAAGCGGGATATCAACTGAATAAATGCAATTTTGTTTATTCTGTGCCACGAAAACATCAATTATAAGGGACGCGGTGGCTCATTGGGTAAAACGCAGAGCTTGTCGATCAGAAATGTCGGCAGTTCGGCGGTTCAAATCCCTAGCACCGCGTAACAGAGTGAGCTCCCGTTACTTGTCCCAGCTTTTGCCAACCTACTGTAGCAGTTCGAAAGCACGTAAAAATGCAACTAGAAAAAATAGGGACCACCTTTGGTGGGAAGGTAACAGTGTTCCGTGCACCTTCGGCATTTAGTCATGCCGGCCACATGACCATGGAGACGTCTTCGGACAGTGCTGGTTCTTCAGCTTTGAAATGGAGATGAGCACCTTTATCTTTAAAACATCAAACCTCTATGATGCAAGTTGTAAATGGCATGGATGAAAACCCCTCTTGCTTTGGGATGGGGAAGGCGTTGGGGCACACAATGCCCAGAGTTGCAGGTACTTGTGGCCTCCAAGCTTGCACACTGGAGCCTTTGCTCTTGGGTAAATCAGAAGACTGGGTGCCCTTGGCATCCTCCCCTCCATCCCCCACCCCCCTCCTGCAGGGTTTAAACTGCCTCACGGCTATATCCTCCAGGAATTCCAGCCATTTAGCTTAGTGCTCCTTTCCTGCTTCAAAAACATGTTGACAATTGTTCATGCAGCCATTCTGCGTGTCCCCCACCCCCTCTACCCCCGGTGTGCCCCTCCCTTTCCCCATTAAACACAGCCCAGGAACATACTAGGCTACCTCACCATTGTTTGCTTAGATGGCCTGGTGCTGGGTGGACAAGACCCTCAAAGGATATTAAGCCTCCAAAAAACATCCCTGCAATTTCCTTTCCCTGCTTTCCCACCCCCTTTTGTGACTTCTTACATTCCACACAAAGAACACCCCCCCACCCCCACCCTGCTTTCTCTGGGCTGGCCAAGGCCATCTGCTCCCCACCCCCCCATCCCAACCAGATTCCTTGACTTAGGGCAAATCTTTCCCCTCTCCCGCCTTTATCTTCAGACTTGAGAATCCTCTTCTTGGCATTACCAGCTGAATTTTGTTGATCAGCTCATCTAGGATCTATCAGAGATAATATTCAGGTGGTTTTTTTTTTTTTAAACTGGGATTATACGCTGTGCTTTGGCATAAGGTGGTCTCTGCAAACCTACCCAATTGTGGTTTATAAACCAAGGGCAATGGCCTAGTTTATGCAAAGGAAGCTACTATGGCTTGTTCAATAAGCATGGTTAGTGGGTTAATAACAGATGGCCCAGAGGCTTCGCCCCTCCCCCCCAAAGTTTATACAACAGCCAAAGATTACACTATCAAATAGCCGGGACAAATTACAGTACTGAATAATAGGTAACGGTAAAGGTTTCCCTCGCACATATGTGCTAATCGTTCCCGACTCTAGAGGGCGGTGCTCATCTCCGTTTCAAATCCGAAGAGCCAGCACTGTCCGAAGACATCTCCGTGGTCATGTGGCCGGCATGACTATATGCCAAAGGCACATGAAATGCCGTTACCTTCCCACCAAAGGTGGTCCCTATTTTTCTATTTGCATTTTTACATGCTTTTGAACTGCTAGGTTGGCAGAAGCTGGGACAAGTAACGGGAGCTCACTCAATTATGCAGTGCTAGGGATTTGAACAGCTGACCTATCGACCTTTCTGATCGACAAGCTCAGTGTCTTAGCCACTGAGCCACCGCGTCCCTTCTACTATTACTGAGCAATAGTAACACAATAAAAAGATTAAACAAAACTGAAATAGGTATGCTATTCCCTTGATCCCACCAATAGAACTAAAATATCTTAAGATTTCCCTTTCCACTTATAGTTCTGTTATGACCCTGTAATTCTAAAATGATCATGTGCCATCAAGGCAATGTCAACTCTTAGCACATAAGATTTTTCTATGAAGCAAATTTTGCTTCAAGAATTGAAATGAATGCAGCCCTATGGAGACTCTCTCTGACCAGCCATCTTTTGCAATGGACTGCTAGAAGTAGTCCTTCTAGGCTTTAAAGATGCTCGGTTCCAACAGCTGCTCTGCCCAATCAGGTTCTCTCTTCTTCCACTGCCTTCTCTGCTCTTGACCCAATTCTCTTGCGTCTCATCGGGTTCAAAGGCAAACAAGTTTAAGGAGTCCTATCACTTTACATGTTCTTAACACTAATAAGAATAATAACAGGTTTCTGTAATTGGAATACACATGTAGACCGCACTCATCACAACAACTAAGCAATGGTAATGACACAAGGAAGGGAAACCTAGTGAAACTCCAGATTTGCTTCAGGCACACCCCTACAATAGTGTACTACAACAAGGTGTTTTTCAACTCCCATTATCCCCTGCAAGCCAAGTCTTTGGGCTCTACTGTCTAGCAATTCTGCCATCTAGCACAGCTGCAGGGCATCACGCTAGAGAATATTCTTGGATACCAATAATGGGACTTCCTTTATCGTTGGCATTCAACTGAGAGCCAATTCTCCCTGCAACTATCTAGGTATGTCTATTTATATTTAACTTGGGGAGGGGGGGAGGAATCAGAACTATACTTAGCATTAACATTTAAGATTCAATTTTCCAGATCCATGAGCAAAGAGTCCCTACCGCCCCCTCTCTCGACAACTTCTGCAACCTCTCTGTCTCACATGCCCAAGGGGCCCCCAGCTTCCAATTAGTGCTGGAGCCAGCTGCAAGCCATTGCTGGCATTTATATATTTTCAAAGGCAGAGGGACCATTATGTCTTCCAGCATGCCTTGCTGCAACCAGAGACCTTTTCAAGATTAGGCCCAAACCTAATTTAATTAAGTCTGCAAAATGCTTCCTGTATCCCTTATCCCAAAGACTGTAACAAGCTGCAGACGAGGATTCCTTCCACTGGCCCTGCCATCTCCAATCGGTCTCCTTCCTTTAATATGAAGCCCAAAAATGGCTCATTATTTCTGGTCATGAAAACTTGCTCATTATTTCTGCAATCTTCCAAAGGAAACATTCTCCAACTTGCTGCTCTCTAAACATCTTAGATTACCACCTGGCAGTTATTGCCCTTCAAATAAAAAAATAAAAAGGCTTACTTGCTGTTTGAATCAAAATGCCTACTTTCCAAATTCTTTCATAATCTTCATTCCTTGTTCCTTCCAAAAAGTTCTCCAAGTGCACCATTTAGTAGTTATATGTAGGATGCAGTGTGAAGAACCTTCTGAAACTATGCGGATTTTGTATTTTTGTGTATCTAGTAATTTCAAGAACGTAATGCTTCCTAGTTTTGAAAACTGCTATTGAGAAGAAACAGAACATATTACAGGAATAAAGGTACAGGTTTCCCCGCACATGAGTGCTAGTCGTTCCAAACTCTAGGGGGCAGTGCTCATCGCCATTTCTAAGCCGAAGAGCCATCACTGTCCGAAGACGTCTCCGTGGTCATGTGGCCAGCATGACTAAATGCCGAAGGCACACAGAACGCTGTTACCTTCCCACCAAAGTGGTCCCTATTTTTCTAATTGAATTTTTTACGTGCTTTCAAGCTGCTAGGTTGGCAGAAGCTGGGACAAGTTACGGGAGCTCACTCTGTTACGCATCATTAGGGATTCGAACCGTTGAACTGCCGACCTTCTGATCGACAAGCTCAGTGTCTTAGCCACTGAGCCATCAATTCCCTCATTACAGGAATAGCTGCTTTTAAATCTATGAAAAAAATCCATAAAATCTAAATTGGTAAAAATGTAGAATGAGGGAATACTGTATCATAATTGTTTCCACCAACAGAAGCTCACACTGAGTGCACCTTCTCTCTGCTCACTAATTTGAATTCTTCATTTCTTCCACTTATTTAAACAGGTCCAAAACAGTGAATTGGTAATTAGACGGTATGGTGAAGGTGCATTATTTCCATTTCAGAAAAAAACATGGTAAAAATCCAGATTTTGGTATGAAATTTAAGTGGAACGTAACTGACTGGGACCACAGAATAATTACAGAATGCAATTATAGAATTTACACAGAATGCAAGTTTTTATTTACACAACTATTTATATAACGATTGTTTGAAATTAGTGGCCCAGATAATCTTCCTGCCAACAACACAAATCCCAGAATCTGTGTGGTAACAATTATCTACAGTAGTTTGTTCTAAACATTCTGAGTAGTTTGTTTCTAAACATCCCATAATTCCTCACCAGATGATTGTAATCAGTAATATAGTCTCACTCTATTGATAAAGACAAAGACCACTGTCTGCACATATAGAAGAGAGGGGCCATTCAGACAACATGCCACAGTAGGCCACTTAAATCAGATTTGCTTTATGCACCTAGAATCTTGGAGAAAATGCAAGTAGGCCAAAGTGCAAAACTGGGCTTGTTCTACTCACACCATCTAAATTTTGGGGTTTTTTCCCCTCACTGATTATACCCCCCCTCTCTTGCAAGCCTAAGAAAACAGAGGGGTCAATGCCTGAAATGCTCTACCTGACTCCGTTGTTACATCCTCAAACCCCCACAACTTCAACCTTAAACTGTCTGCAGTGAACCTCTCCCCATTCCTAAGAGGTCCTTAAAGAGGGCGTACATAAGCACACCAGCGTGCCTACTGTTCCCATTTATTTTTACTCATTTCTTTTGTTCATGTCCATGTTCATACTTATACTTGCTATCTTGTACATGTTTGACAAATTAAATTTAAAAAAGGGAGAAACGGGGACAAAAGGGGTCCCCAACCTGTGGGCCATGGAAACAGCCGCTGAGCACACATGTACGCCGCTCGTGCAAATGGCGCTGTACACACTTGCCGACCATTTGCGCAAACCATTCCCCCCAACCTGGTACCCAAAGCCGGAAATGTTGGGGAACTCTGCACTAAGCCTTTCCCATTGTACCAATGGTGAAATTAAATTTTTTTTTACTACCGGTTCTATGGGCGTGGCTTGGTGAGCATGGCAGGGGAAGGATACTGCAAAATCCCCATTCCCTCCTGATCAGCTGGGACTCGGAAGGCAGGGAAGAGATTAGGGCGGGGCCATTCAGAGGTGGTATTTGCCGGTTTTCCAAACTACTCAAAATTTCCGCTACCGGTTCTTCAGAACTGGTCAGAACCTGCTGAATACCACCTCTGATTCAGAGTCTGTACACGGGCCTCTTACAAAGATTTCACCCTGCAGGCCTGGTTCCACAACGCCAACTATTTACATCTTTGAGAAGTCAATCCAAAGTGCAAAAGAGGAAGAGAAATGGTCATTGTAAAAAACACGAGGCTCTCTCTGAGCCAATAGGGTTTTCCCTTTGTTGAAACCTGCTGAATTTCACCCCTGCACTGTACCCATAGCAACTCTGATTGTAACTGAGCTGCAGGCACCCAAAAAATGAAATAAAAATACAAAATCCCTCTCCATTTACCATTACATATACGTTAAAGATGCTGCCTAAGAGGGCTACTCCTGGAATAATTGGGCCGCATCTTAGCTTTCTCAATAGTCTGGTGCTGGCTTACTCATTAGTTACTCACCATGGTTCAGAGGAGACTGGGTCAACAGAAGTATCAAGCACAATTTTGTTCATCTATCCATCTGTGGTCAATTTGCTGTTCTTTTAATCCCAGTATCTGAACTAGCAGCATCTTCCATAGGATCAAGAAGATGGAGGCCATTCCCATCTCTTGTATCTGAACTTTGAAAAGTGGGAATCTGGGATTCAGGGGGCCTTCTACATGCAAAGCTATGTTCCTTCCTCAATTCTGGAAGAATCATCCAATTATGGACTGGTGGAAATCTGCCCCTCTCCCCTTCTCTCTGCCTCTGAACTTGGCAAGGCCCCTAAAAGATCATCTGTAGCATGCGCCAAAAGCTCACCTCGTTTCTGCATAAAACTGAAGAGGTCATCGAGGAATTCCTTCCTTTTCGGATCTCCATCAAGTTCATATAACTGCAGAGGAAGAGTTGGGGAGAGAAAAATAAAGGGGGGAAAATCAGGAGACAAAAAATAAAATTGCTTCAGACACACTTCTCCAACTGTTCCAATATTTCTTGCATAATGTAGACAACTAGCCCATTGAAGCTAGCACATAAACAGGGAGCCCAGGGGTAAATCTGTTGTTCAGAGAAGTTGTTACAATGCTGTGGGGATGTAAGCTAATCACAGATCTTATTCTTCTTAAAATCATTCTTTATGGATAATAACCCTGTTAGGTTTCTAGGTTTTTGTGTGCATGTACAGAGGGAGAGAGGTTTTTTTTTTTTAAATAAAGCTTGGTTCAGAGGTTGCAGCAATTTAGCTAAGGCTCAACTCCTACTCGACTCCTTTTTCTAATGAGACATTCTGCAGCTATTACAAACTGCAAGATCAGCAATTTGCCAAGGCATGAGCAATGGAGTCACCGGGATAACAGCAGACAGACACACACGAGGCACCCAGCTAATTTTCTAACCACTCTTCTCATCTGCTTTCTAGGACCTCCTCCTCCTCCTCCTCCTTCCTCCCACCAACTGGCAAAGAGAAATCTGCTTTCTTTCAAGGGACAGCCGCCAAGCGACAGAATAAACTCTTATCGTGCCCTCCATTTGTTCCGTTCTCGATTTCTTGCCTACCTAATTCTGCGAGCAGAGATTACCCATGAGGCCACATATTTTAAAATGATATATATTCCAACAAATAAAAGGCACCCTTTCCCCCTTGGCCAATTAATCTCAGAGTACTGTATTTTTCGGAGTACAAGACGCACCGTTTTCCCTCAAAAAAGAGGGTGAAAATCTGGGAGTGTCTTATACACTGAATACAGCATTTGTGGCCTCCTGAAACCCCGCCCCCTTCACCAAAATGGCCGTGCAGAGTCTTTAGGAGGCTTCCAGAGAGCTCCTGGGGGCTGGGGAGGGCAGAAGGGAGTGAAAAACGGGCTGTTTTTTGCTCGATTTTGCCCCCCAGCCTGTAGGAGCACTCTATAAGCCTCCTAAAGACTATGCATGCCCATTTTTTGACAAAAAGTGGGCCTGTTTTCACAAAAAAACCCAGCCGTTTTTTGTTTGTTTTTGCCCACCCCCACTCCCCCAGAATCACACTCTACAAGTCTCCTAAAGGCTATTCGTGCCCTGGGCCAGTTTTGGGAGGTCTGCAGAGTGCAAAAGCTTTTTTTTTTTTAATTTGCCTCTTCAAAATCTTGGTGCATCTTATTTATTTATTTATTTTATTAAATTTATACCCCGCCCTTCTCCTAAAAAAGGACCCAGGGCGGCGCACAGGCATCATTATAAACATACAAAAATCCAAAATTATTAAAAAAACTAATTAAATATTCCCTGTGCTAAAATTAATAAAACTCTAAAATTTAAAAATTATCCCTATAGAAAGGCAGAAACGGGGTTATGCTAGGCCGGCTTGTTGGAATAAATAGGTTTTAAGACGTTGGCGGAAAAGGCGGAGGTCCACGATGGTGCGTAGATCGGGGGGAAGGTCGTTCCAGAGGGCAGGGCCCGCCACAGAGAAGGCTCTTCCCCTGGGCACCGCCAACCGGCATTGCCTGGCCGACGGTACCCTGAGAAGGCCCTCTCTGTGGGAGCGGATCGGTCAAAGGGATCTTATACTCCGGTGCGTCTTATACTCCAAAAAAATACGATACTTTTTGTGAGATCAAAACTACTGCAAATTAATGGAAATGCCAGTATAAGTCAAGCTTTTAAGTTAAGAAATGGAAAGTGCTGCAAAGGTTTTGGAATAAACAACAACTTTGTATGCATGAATATTTCTCCTCTTTTATTTACTATGGAAGAAGATGACAATGTGTCTTGTAGGCAATAAGATACTTGCAGCATTCCTAGATGGCATCTATGGCATGCCGAAATCAAAGTTTTTTATGTAATATATTGAAATGGTTTATGGGATTGCCAATACTCACACAATTTCACTGTTGAAATTGAGATTGCATGAGAATCATGCAAGACTTCAGTAATTACCCAGGATGATATGACTGAAATAGCAATACTTTCATTTTTTTTTAATTATTTAAACTTTTTTTTGGGCCTTCAGTAAGGAAAAGTTTGCAATCCCTTTGTTATGCCATCATAATACTCAATACTCATGTCCCTTTAAAAATCAGCAAATGCAAAATAATCTACGGTAGTTAGAAGCACATCTTGGAACGCACAAACCTTCTGTAAAACATGAGGAGGAAAATGCCTTTTCAGCAATAATACTATATTGGAATACATACCAATCTTTAAAAAGTTTTCATTTGTATGCAGATTTATGCACATTTCCTCTGAACATGTCATGTACAGATAATTTCTTAAAGTCCCAGCAAAAATTCACCAAGGTAAATTGGAAGGAAATATAGATATATGTAAGATCTGAATGAGTTCAGATAATCTCTATCTTCTGTCCTTAATCCCATCACTAGGTCCTAAAAATTGCAAACCAAAATGAATCAAAACCCAAATTATTGCCTCTCTACTTGGGAGCCGTAAAAGGGAAGCTAGTGGGTCTACAAGATTTCCACTCCCTACTTTTTGCATTCCTGGTCTATAGGAATGCAAAAGATCTCATTTATAATCCTGCATTCTCCCTAATTACATAAAATTAAGGTGACCAGATGTCCCGCTTTTGGCGGGACAGTCCCGCTTTTGAAGAAATTGTCCCGCGTCCCGCGGGGTTTTTAAAAAGTCATGCTTTTTGCCTGTGCGGGCTCGGGCTGCAGCCCCGATGTGAACAGCTCTCCTCCTCCTCCGCCTGCTGGCTGCCTGCCTGCCTGCTGGCTTGCTCCTCCCTCACCGGCCCGCCCCTTCCGCCTGCCCGACAGCCCGCTCCGGCCATCATTTCCTGCCTGCGCCCCGCGCCGCTGACCTGGCCCCAAGCCGCCTGTGAGCACGTGCAGAGCGCCCACGCCCACCTGGCCCTGCTCCGCCGCCCCGCCGTGCCCCCCGGCCGTTGTCACAAAAGGCCGCTTAACCTGGAAGAAATGTATGGAACTTTATGATTAATTGATATAATTTTATGATTCGTAATTTGTAATGGAAGATGGCTTCTTATTTTCTTCTTTTTTGAATATGTCTGCCTTATTATTATTTTTAAATAAATAAAAAATTACTGCAAAAAAAAAAAGCCCCCCCCCCCCCCCCCCCCGGCAATGGTGTCCCGCTTTACCAATATTAAAATCTGGTCACCTTACCTAAAATGCTAAATATGAAATAGCGGGGGGGGGGGGGGGATGTGAGAAGTTAATATGATGAGGAAGGCAAGATGTGGAAGCCAGATTTAAAGTTTTTAAACATTTTCTTCCCAATTCAATTTTTTTTGGAAAACTCACATTACAACCCAGGATGGACAAATAAAAAGAAGGCATGTCCAATTTGCTTCTGCGTGCACACAAGTAATGAAAAATCAATCTGAATTTTAAGCTGAACTGGAGGATCTGTGTCTTGGAATATATGGGAGGCAATGTCATACAGCTAAAGAAATAAACACAGTCTGTTTTTCTACCCTACGGATTAATTCCATCTGCTACATTAAGAGTGTTGGAATTTTGCATCACTGCAGGAACGGAGCACAAACAAAACAAAAAGTTCTCTTGCATCTTTCTTTAATAGTTTTCAAACAGAATGTGAAATTGAGAAAGAAAGAGAGAGAGAAAACAGACCACCTGCTAGCCAGAAAAACATGTGTTCCATTATGCTCCAACTAAATTGGAGCACACTTCTCCTTTGCATAAGCTGAGCGAGCAACTGCTTTGTCATCGGTATATCATATAGATCCTTTGGTGCAACAATTCCCTTTGCATGCAGGAACGCTCTGCCCCTGATGTGTAGAACATGTGTGCCCCACTGTTCTCAATTCCCAACTATTAATAGCCTTCAATCAGCAAGAATGTTCCTTGCTGGACCAGCTGCTGAGCTTGGATGGCCTCAGCTTGTCCTCATCACATCACCCCACATAAATTTTGACACTGCACATGGTTACAGGCTTCGATAGATCCAATCGGTAGGACCCACCTCGTCTGAAAAAAATTAACTAGATAATTTTACCAGAATCTATCAATGGAAAGATTCTGAGAGATGTGGAGAACGACAGTGAAAATACTTATTATAGTAGTTGAAGGTATTGAATTAAATGAACTGGAGCCAGTTCCAAAATGGAGTGAGTTTCCAAATTAATAACAGCACTGATTAAGCAAATAAACCAATAGACAGCAGGAAAGTCATGTACCAAGCAAAATGGGAAATGTCCCCCAATGGTAAGCACATATCAACAACAGCAGAGTACTAATACACACTATATTATGGAAGTGAGATTTCCACAACTTGGATGCAAGTATTTAGAACATTTAAAATGGAAACATCTCCCTTCCCTATCAATCCAGCTCAAATGGGAAGCCTCTGCACTTTCCTGAGACAAACCAGGGCCTATATTTGGCAGGCTCTTGATACTGTCCATTTAGGGCTTAAAAGAATAAACCATTAGCAATCAGAATTGTGCCTAGCAGCCCAGCACTCTTTTAACATAAATTCCTGCAGATACTCTAAATGATAAATCTCATCAAACTATGTCAACTGGGATTTGCACACCTCCCAACAAAATATAGGTGCTCACACATTCCAAAGAGAAGGCATCACATTTCCAGAATCAGTTTATCTGAGATCATGTTAGAATTATTTCTCCAGGGGATTCCTCTGGCCATGTTAGCCTGGGATTTGGGAGCTGGCATTCATTCCCAAGTCCAGGAATTCTCAACCTTTCGTATTCAGGCACCTCTTCTGAGCCTAATTACAATACAATACAATACAATACAATACAATAGCAGAGTTGGAAGGGACCTTGTAGGTCTTCTAGTCCAACCCCCTGCATGGGCAGGAACGTTATACCATTTCAGACAAATGGCTGTCTAACATCTTTTTAAAGACTTCCAGGGTTGGGGCATTCACAACTGCTGGAGGCAAGCTGTTCCAGAGGTTAATTGTTCTTACTGTCAGGAAATTTCTCCTTAATTCTAAGTTGCTTCTCTCCTTGGTTAGTTTCCACCCATTGCTTCTTGTCCTGCCCCCAGGTGCCTTGGAGAAAAGTTTGACTCCCTCTTCTTTGTGGCACCCTAATTTACCTCTGCGATTCCCCTCATAAATTTCTGTAAGCTAGGGGGGAAAGGTTACTTTACCATTTGCACTGTTTCATTATTACAGGTAGCCCTCGAAATTACAATAGTTTGTTTAGTATTTTATTTATTTATTTATTTATTTATTTATTTATTTATTTATTTATTTATTTATTTATTTATTTATTTATTTATTTATTTATTATTTTATTATTTTATTATTTTATTAAATTTATACCCCGCCCTTCTCCTTGTTAGGACCCAGGGCGGCGCACAGGGATGTTAAAATACATACAAAATATATAAAATATATAAAATTTAAAATACTTATTCTAATAAATAAATAAACCCTGCGCTAAAAACCGAATTAAAATCCCAAGTTTAAAAACTATCTAATAGTTAGTATGGAGGTTACGCTAGGCCGGCTAGATGAAATAGGTGTGTCTTCAGACACTTGCGGAAGAGGCGGAGGTCGGAGATGGTGCGGAGTTCAGGGGGTAAGTCGTTCCAGAGGGCTGGGCCCGCCACAGAGAAGGCTCTCCCCTTGGGTGTCGCCAGTCGGCATTGTCCAGCCGACGGCACCCTGAGGAGGCCCTCTCTGTGGGAGCGTATCGGTCTGAAAGATGTATGGGGCAGGAAGCGGTCTCGCATATAACTAGGCCCCGAGCCATGGAGCGCTTTGAAGATGGTCGTCAGGACCTTGAAGCGCACCCGAAAGACCACAGGAAGCCAGTGCAGCTCGTGCAGGATAGGTGTTATGTGGGAGTGTCTAGGCGCTCCCGTAATCACCCGCGCGGCTGCGTTCTGAACTAGCTGCAGCTTTCGGGTGCACCTCAAGGGGAGCCCCATGTAGAGAGCATTACAGTAGTCGAGTCGAGAGGTGACGAGTGCTTGAGTGACTGTGCGTAAGGCACCCCGGTCCAGTAAGGGGCGCAATTGGCGCATCAGGCGTACCTGATGAAACGCCCCCCTGGCCACGGCTGCCACATGATCTTCCATAGACAGCCGGGAATCCAGGAGGACACCCAAATTGCGCGCCCTCTCCATGGGGGCCGGTGTTTCGCCCCCAATGGCCAGAGTTGGAATAATCTGGCTGAACCGGGGCGCCGGAAGCCACAGCCACTCAGTCTTGGACGGGTTGAGCTTGAGTTTGTTACCACCCATCCAGATCCGTACGGCTTCCAAGCACCGGGACATAACCTCGACGGCATCGTTGGGGTGGTCTGGGGTGGATATGTACAACTGAGTATCATCAGCGTACAGATGATATCCCACCCCAAAACCACGGATGATCTCACCCAGCGGCTTCATATATGTGTTGAATAGGAGGGGCGAGAGGACCGAACCCTGAGGAACCCCACATGAGGGGTCTCAAGGACGACCTCTGCCCCCCTGTCAACACATATTGCGACCGACCAGAGAGGTAGGACGAGAACCACCGCAAAACGATGCCTCCCAGCCCCAACCCCCCCAGTCGGCGCAATAGGATACCATGATCGATGGTATCAAAAGCCGCTGAGAGGTCTAATAGGACTAGGATAGAGGAATATCCTCTATCCCGCGCCCTCCAGAGATCATCAACCAACGCGACCAATGCCGTCTCGGTGCTGTGCCCGGGTCGGAAGCCGGACTGGCGCGGGTCTAGATAATCAACTTCCTCCAAGTGTCGCGGAAACTGTTGAGCCACCACACTCTCAACAACCTTCACTAGAAAGTGGAGGTTGGAGACGGGACGATAGTTCTCTAATAATGCTGGATCCAGGGACGGCTTCTTGAGGAGGGGCCTTACTACCGCCTCTTTCAAGACGGCAGGCAAGGACCCCTCACTCAAAGATGCGTTGACAATGCCCTGGAGCCAGCCTCGTGTCGTCTCCCAGGATGCCAGTACAAGCCAGGAGGGACACGGGTCCAATAAACATGTGGTAGCCCTAAGTCTCTTTGACAACTTGTCCATATCCTCGGTGGTAACAAAATCAAACTCCTCCCAAGATGGTGTCACAAGAACAGCCTCGGCCCGCTCGACTGGGCCACTGTCGATGGAGGGTAGCTCGTTCCGAATCCGAGTGATTTTCTCCTGCAGATAAATCCCAAATTCCTCTGCTCGACCCTGTAAAGGGGCTTCCCGCGGCCTCTGTTGAAGGAGGGAGCGGGTCACCCCAAACAGGGCAGCAGGGCGGTTATCTGCGGATGCAATAAGAGTGGCACAATACTCATGTTTGGCCACTCTTATCGCCACTAAGTAAGTCCTAATATGGTCTCTCACTAGTGTTCGGTCGGCTTCGGAGCGAGAAGATCTCCATCTGCTCTCTAGGCGTCTCTTGTGGCGTTTCATCCCCCTAAGCCCCTCGGTAAACCAAGGAGCCTGGGTGGTTCGTCGCCACAAGAGAGGCCGCAAGGGCGCGACTCGGTCCAAGGCCCCCATGGCCGCACTTAACCATGCGGCCACTAGGTCCTCAGTCGAGTCGCGGGGCAAGTCCACAGGAATTGGCCCAAGCTCCCTTTGGAACCTTATCGGGTCCATCAGGAGCCTGGGGCGGAACCATATAGGAATGTCCGGTTCCGCCTCCCCGCGGTGAGGTGCGGCGATCGGAAAGTCGAGCCGAAGGAGAGCGTGATCTGTCCATGACAGGGGTGTGATGACTAGATCCCCTAGTAACCATTCAAAGTTATAATGCTACTGGAAAAAGCATTACTTATGACCGTTCTTCACACTTATGACTGTTGCGGCATCCCCATGGTCACATGATCACAATTTGGATGCTTGGCAGTGCCTGGAAAGCACTACCTGACACTGTTGTTACATCCCCAAACCCCCATAACTTTAACCTTAAACTATCTACTGTTGACCTCACCCTATTCCTAAGAAGACTGTAAGGGGTGGGCGTGCCTAACATCCTTGTCCTACTATCCCCATTTATTTGTACCCGTTTCCTGTGTCCGTATTCATGTTTATTCTTATTTCTGTTTTCTTGTACATGAGTGACAAACTAAATAAATAAACAAGCATATTTATGGTTTCAGTGCCCCAGGGCCTTGTGTTCAACTTTTGCATTCTTCTGATAAGCAAAGTCAATGGGAAAGCCAGATTCACTTAACAACTGTGGTACTAACATCAACTGCTGTGATTCACATAGCAACTATGGCAAGAAAAGTCATCAAATGGAGCAAAACTGACTTGACAAATGTCTCACTTAGCAACCGGAATGTTGGGCTCAGTTGTGGTCGTACATTTAGTATTACGTATATTCTAAACTCTAAACTGTACAAAGACATGCCTGTGACTCTAGAAATGCGGTGTGGCTTCCCTGGGGATCACACAGCCCACATTGAGAACCGTTGCCCTAGTCATCTGGAAAGTGCCAGATTTCTCAATCTATGTGTATGAGAGAGACAGATGCCAGGAATGAAAAGGCTGGATTTTAAAATGGACTAGGCCACACTATGCCAGAGATCCAGTGGGATCATGGAAATCTTTCTACCTATCTTTTGTAACTTGAAGCATTCAAGTCAATTTCCATTAGCTCTCTGATTAGGAGAGGGAGTCTGAGAGTTTGAAATCCAGCACATCTGGAGAGCACCACGTTGGGAAAGAATGTATACCATGCCTATCTCATGGAAATCTACCTTATCATCTATCTATCTATCTATCTATCTATCTATCTATCTATCTATCTATCTATCTATCTATCTATCTATCTATCATCTACCTACCTACCTACCTACCTACCTACCTACCTACCTACCTACCTACCTACCTACCTATCTATGGTGTGAGTGTGTTCCAGCATAACTCTGGAACGCCTTGAGCAATTTCAACCAAACTTGGTACACACAGATGACTTACTCTTTGAAAACAAATACTGTGGGGGTAAGACATCCCTAAAACCCCTTGGGGTGTGTGTTCTGTTAAGATACAGCCTGTTGTGCCTTAAAATGGCTTCTACTGTACTGCCGTTAAAATGAATTCTACTGTGCAGCGAAGTGGAGCCACTTCACAGTACTCCACAAGGAGGGTACCCTCTGGTAAAGGGGAAAAACCAACATTAGAAATTAAGTTTGGTCAGGACATTTCCTCCCTATAAATAAATACCCAGACAACACCGGGTTATCAACTAGTGAAGGATGTGAAAGAATTTGTATGGGTGCTGAAGAAACCAGGGCTGGGAAAGGGTACAAAAGGCCCTTGCTCCACTGCACAGGAAAAAGGTAGGTGTCTCAGGAACACTATTTTCCAGCCTTAACACTGACATTATAAATTATTTTCTAACTTTTATCAGTCTGCAGAAGACAAGAAGGAAAGAGACGGGCCATTTACCCATTCCATCTGTGTGGGTTTTTTTTTTTTTAAGCTTCATTGGTTCATCTTGTTCCTGAATTGATTTCATTCCAACTGATCATTTACAAGAACCGTTTCTGGGTGTGTTTGCGTGTTCAGTCGCTTCCCCCTTTTTTGAGTCTTTGCTTTTCATGAACAACTGGGCTCGTGAAACAAAAGGAAATCTGTCTGATAGATAAATATCTGGTTTAAAAAAAAACCACAAACACGTGAAGAACATATGGCTGATCATCAAGAGTAAAATACACAAATGCCCTTGGCAAGCTGACCTCGGAAAGGAGGAAGACAACCGGAGAGGAAAAATAGTGGCATTCAAGACAACCAGAAAAGTCTCACTGAGGAACAGGAATTTTGGGCTCAGTTGTAGACTCCTATATGTAGGACTACTATATTCTAAAGCAGTGATGGCTAGCTTTTTTGCCATTGTGTGCTGAAAGCAGGGAGAGCACAGAGGGGTCATGCGCGGGCATGCCCACACCCATAATTCTATACGCACCCCCACCCCCCGTGCATGCACATGAGACCCCTGCCCTCCTCCCGCTTTTGTGTGCCAAAGACCCATTTTTCACCCTCCCCAGGCTCCAGAGGCTTCCTAGGAGCCTAGAGAGGGTGAAAATGGCCTCCCCCACCCCTCCAAAGTCCCTCTGGAGACTTCAGGAGGCTTCCCTGAAGCCTCCAGAGGGTGAAAAACAGCCCTATGGGCAACCCAGAAGTCTGTTCCTGAACTTCCAGTTTGCGCGTTGGGTTGTTTTTCGCCCTCCAGAGGCTTTAGAAAAGTTACCAGAGGGCAAAAAACCAGCCAAAAATGAAAGCCGAAGTCAGCTGACAGGGCAACGCCTCGGTGTCTGAACAAATGGCTCTGCATGCCACCTGTGGCATGCATGCCATAGGTTCACCATTGTGATTCTAAAATCTAAACTGTACCATGAAATGCCTGTACCATGACTCTGGAAACATGGTGTGGCCCCCTTGGGCCTAACCGGCCTAACCCTATATAAAGTAAGTGTGCTTATTTCTAGGTGGAACGTGTACACAGATACATGTATAAATGAAAATGGATGACAGCCAGTGTAGTCTAGTACAGTGGTCCCCAACCTTTTTGGCACCAGGGACTGGTTTCATGTAAAAAAAATTCCGCAGACCGGTGGAAGCCTCCAGCGGGTGAGTCGAGTCACATCGGCAGTCATGTGCAACCGGGCGGGAAAGCTGCCAGGGGTCCCAAACGAAGGATCCTCGGCTGGGGCAGGGAAGGACAGGCTGCGTCCCGAACAGGAGGGCCTGACAGCCCCTTCCCCCCACGCAGGGCTGGGTGGTGCCCTGAACCCCCCCAATGCAGGTCGTTGTCCCCATCCTGCTCCCGGGGAGCGCCCCGGCCAGCCGCCAGGATAGCGGAGCATTTGCTACACTTTCCTAAGAGTTGCGGTACTCTCTCTGCCGCTCATTCCGGCCTGGTTACTATCAAGCCATGGACCGGCACCGGTCCGCGGCCCGGGGGTTGGGGACCCCTGGTCTAATAGATCAAGGTGCTGAACTAAGAGCAGTCAGACCCAAGTTCTAGCTCCTCTCAATACCCACTGAATGACTCTGAGGATCGATAGTATATATATATATCTACCAACCCTCACTAGATCTGCATTGTAAATTACAGCCCATAATCTTCTATGGACTGAATTGATTCAAATTGATAACAAATAATAGTAATAGGAAAATGGAAGCAGAACTGAAAGGAAATATGTGATTAATTCCTGGTATGGGTAGAGGAATTAGAAATAGATCAGTGAAAAAGCTTTTGTTTAGTCCCCCAAACTACTAATAGCAAGAATTTGGCAGAGGCCCATTCAAGGCTGCTTGGTACACAGACTATTTAAGGGCCAAGCAACATAAATTTAAATGTGGGAGGGAGGTGGGGAAGAAGACCTGGGTTAAATCTCAATACAACTGTCCATTTTTTTCTGGGGCCTACTTATTTTTCAGGGTGGAGAGGAATGGAGATCTGTGCATTCTGCCTTTAAGTTTTTATTCGTTTACAAATGTTCACAGAGTAACAGCTGAGAAATGAAGGGAACGTCTTTTCACAATACGCAAAGCTAAAATACATTCAGAACTAGATCTTATCCTCCAGGAAAGAGCCTCTATTGTGATGCATGTCTTTACAAACACACACTTACATGAGACAACACACAGATTACATCTAGCTTGCCAAACCCAACATCCCCTCTATGTGCTCCTTTCATCTCCACCTGGCGTGTGTTTCGATACTTTACTGCCCACAGATGGAAAGTACTTAATGATCATGTGCTCTACATGGGGCTACCCTTGAAGAGCATTCGGAAGCCACAGCTGGCGCAGAGCGTGGTGGCCCATGCAGTTCAGTTCTTTAAGCGTCCCTAGAGTCACCATGTTACACCACTGCTTCACCAGCAGCATTGGTTGCCAGTCCGCTTCCAGGTGCAATTCAAGGTCTTGGTCATCACCTTTAAACCCTGCATGGCATGGGACCAGTCTCACCCCAATGGGACTGGCCCGCCCTACCAACGCCAGCAAAGGAATTTCAGCTGGCGGGATCTGAGAGAAGAGCCTTGTCTGCTGTGGCTCCTGAACATCTTACCACCTGAGGTGAAATTGGTTCTCATCCTCCTGATTTTTTGAAAGAGCCTTAAGACCTGGCTCTGGCAGGTGGCTTGGGGACCCAATGGGGGAATCTTCATACTGGATGTGGTTGACTAAAGTTCAACCCCCCTTGCCATCTTGTATCCATGATTGTATTAGTCAATGTTTTTATCTGCTGTGCTTTTCACAATGGGTTTTTTTTTTCCGAATTTATATCCCGCCCTTCTCCAGAAGGACCCAGGGCGGCGCACAGGAATTAAAAGCATATAAATATAACAATATAAAATTAAAAAAGATATTAAACTCCCACCCTGTGCTAAAATCAATTAAAATCCCCAATTTAAAACTGTCTAAAAGCAGTCACAGCGGAAGGTTACGCTAGGCCGGCTTGATGGAAAAGGTGTGTCTTTAGACACTGGCGGAAGAGGCGGAGGTCAGAGATGATGCGTAGTTCAGGGGGTAAGTCGTTCCAAAGGGTAGGGCCTGCCACAGAGAAGGCCCTTCCCCATGGTTTTAATGCTTTTGAATGGTTTTTTTTTTTTTAGTTGTAAGCCGCCAAGAATCATTGGATCAGAGATGGGCAGCAATTAAAATTTATAAATAAAGAAATTTAGTGGAGAGAGAGAACAGAAAAATAAGGGTCTTGGAGACAACTGTTAAGAAATAAGAAATAAATTCTGAACACTCCCAAGGGAGCAACATCAATGCACTGGAGCAAAAATGACATGACTTAGCTGTAGAAACACTGCAAGCAGGACAATGCCACAGCGATACTAAGGATAAAAAGGAAAATAATGACAGTCTCTATACAAGGAGATGGAGGGGGGGGAACCATATATCAAATTAGCCTTTTACCCCCACAGCCATGTCCCTGTTGTGGTCCGAGCTCGCAGCAGAGTCGGACAGAGAGGAGGTTGGGGAGGAACATGGGCCAGTCCTGGAGTCTGAGGAAGGTTCGGACGAGGGCTCTGCGTCGGAAGCAGAGAGGGGACCAGGGCCATCTGGGAGTTATGTGCTGCCTCCAGAGCCTCCAGAGTCGGACAGCAGCGAGGCAGAGGAACAGGCTCCCCCTGTTCCCAGTCCGCGCATGCACAGAGCTTCCAGAAAACAAGAACAGTTAAAACAGAAGGGACGACAGGAGTAAGGCTTGGAGATGATTGGCCCCTCCCATAAGACATAAAGGAAGAGCAAAGGCGCATGAGCCTTTGTAAGAAGCAACTTGGTTCATGCTGGTCAGTTTGTCTTCTGAAAATACGTTTGGACTCGCCAAGCTAATTGCCAATTAAGTCTTTGGCTGGGTTTTCAAAGAAGATAAGGGTGGGTGCTTATCAGCCTTATCCCGAAGGACTTTGGCTGCCTGCTGTAGAACTCTTTACTACTATTTGGATCTCATTACTGGCTGTGAATGAATCTAATTCACAGCCTTTGAAATAAAAAGAGGGGTTTTGGACCTAATCATGTGCTTTTTATTGTATCAGGAAGCCTAGGTCAGAACAACCTCAAGACAGTAAGGACACATTGCATGAAGGAGCGAGCAGATAGCATAATGCTTATACTTTAGCCCCTCTATTTTGGGGAGGGGGGCTGTCTGTGCAACTTTTAAATAAATACAATTGTTTATTTATTTTATTTTATTTTATTAAATTTATACCCCGCCCTTCTCCTAAAAAGGACCCAGGGCGGCGCACAGGCATCATTAAAAACCATACAAAAATACAAAAAACCAAAATTGTTAAAAACTAATTAAATATTCCCTGTGCTAAAATTAATAAGACTCTAAAATTTAAAATTATCCCTATAAAATTTTCCCTATAAAAGTTAGAACGGGGGTTATGCCAGGCCGGCTTGTTGAAATAAATGGGTCTTAAGACGTTGGCGGAAAAGGCGGAGGTCCACGATGGTGCATCGATCGGGGGGTTCCAGAGGGCAGGGCCCGCCACAGAGAAGGCTCTTCCCCTGGGCACCGCCAACCGGCATTGCCCGGCCGACGGTACCCTGAGAAGGCCCTCTCTGTGGGAGCGGATCTGTCGAAGGGATGTATGGGGCAGGAGGCGGTCGCGAATATAGCTTAAATCTGACCACTGCATTCACATCTTCTTGGAGAAGGAGGTTCCCTGCTGTTGCTCTTCAAGAATGTCATTATTCTTTGGGCTTCTCCAAAAAGAGTAACTCAAGTCAACATTGCTCAAAACATTCAAATAGCAAACTCACCGTTGTTTTCATTGTAAAGAAGGGATTCCATTTTTGGCTAGCAGTTCTTTTCTCACATTTCTGAGTGAGCTATTGGACCAAGCAGGTATTTTAGTAATTGGAAAGAAAAATAAAACCGCAGCTCTTTTGAGAGAAGCACCAAATAAGGTTTTCTGGGGGGAGGGGGAAACCCCCAAACCCTCCAGTGAATAAAAGGTAAAAGGCGGGACAGCAAGCAGCAAAATTTGACTGTTCTGTTTCATATCTAACAACCCAGAGATTTTTCTACATGCATTTTTTTCAAGTCCAAAGAGAAGGTGGAATGAAAAGGCGACAAGAATAGCGTATCCAGAATACGGACTAACAGCAAAATATTCAAATAGGTATTGCTCAAAAGCTCAGATCTCAGAAGAGAAGGCTGGGGGGAAAAGATAATAAAATTGAGGAACTGAAAAGCTATTTGCGTATCAGGTTACATGTGAAACCAAGAAGCCCGTTAATCTGCAGTTTCAAGGGCTGCTTCCTGTTACGCCAGGGGACTGAAGTGAACAGGTGTGCTGGGCGCCCATCCCCTTAGCTGGGGCCTGGTTTTTAAAATGTCACTCCCCTCATCCCAACCAGCAGGCTCCTTTCACCATGCACACACTTCAGAAAACTCTGATGGGGGGGGGGGGAGAGAATCCATCTTGTTGTAGCCAAGGGACCACTTGAACATCACTGCTGAAGCCTATCACAACAGTAATCCGTTGGATCCCTTGGAGGCATAACAGAATAATAAGAGTTGGAAGGGACCCTGGAGGTCTTTTAGCATTTTAGAAAAATGGTTGTCCAATTTCTTCTTTAAAACCTCCAGTGATGGAGCACCCACAACTTCTGAGAGCAAGCCATGCTGCTCCATGACTTCTACCGCGTGGAATGTGTCAGGGGTTGATCCTAGAGCTGAATCTTCAATAGTATGGATTATGGAAGCTTCAATCTTTCGCACCATCACGGACCTTCCCCTCTTCCGCCGCTCACTCAAGACACTTCTTTTTCAGCAAGCTGGACTGGCATAGAACTTGAATTTTAGAACAATAGAGCTTCAGCCAAGTTAGATAGGTTTTTAAATGGGATTTTAGCACAGGTTCTCTATTTAATTTCTTTTTAAATGTTTGTATATTGTTATTTATTCTGAATTTTAATGTCCTGTGCACCGCCCAGAGTCCGTCTCGACTGAGATTGGTGCGGTCAACAAATCGAATAAATTCAAATTCAAATTCAATCTGGGCTCCAAGGAACTGTCTTTGGAACTGTTCCACTGCATCATGGGGAACTCTTACTAGCTTACATATTCATTGACGCTCCTTAACAATGGGATACTTACTTGTGTTCCAAGCTTCTCCATGTGCTCTCAAGCTTACGAATATATCATATTTTTCAGAGTATAAGACGCACCTTTTTCCCTCAAAAAAGAGACTGAAAATCTGGATGCGTCTTCTACACTGAATACAGCATTTTTTGCCTCCTGAAACCCCGCCCCCTTCACCAAAATGGCCATGCATTGCCTCTAGGAGGCTTATAGAGTGCTCCTGGGGACTGGGGAGGATAGAAATTAGCAAAACACAGCTCGTTCTTTGCTCAATTTTGCCCCCCCCCAGCCCCCAAGAGCTCCTATAAGCCTCCTAAAGGCTATGCATGCCCTTTGGCAAAAAACAGGCCAATTTTCGTGAAAAAATGTCCCATTTTTTGCCTTTTTTAGGTCCTCCCACCCTCAGGAGCACTCTACAAGCCTCCTAAATGCAATTCATGGCCTTTTTTGAAGGAGAAAAAAACGGGTCCATTTTCATTTAAAAATGGGCCGTTTTTGGGAGGTCTGCAGAGTGCAAAAACTTTTTTTTTTTAATTTGCCTCTTCAAAATCTTGGTGCATCTTATACTCTGGTGCATATTATGCTCTGAAAATATGGTAACAGCAACAAACCATTAAGTCTTGCTATCTGGTTTTGTAAAACAGGCGTTTCTGAGCTAGACAGCTTCTAAACAGCTAAGAGGATTCTACTGACACTTTTTCCCATGAATTTGTCTTTCCCATTTTTAAAGGTCATTGGCACATCTTGGGTCAGCGAATCTCACAAGCTGATTCAATACTCTGGGAAAGCATAGTGCCTTTTGTTTCCCTGAATAAATGCCTTGGGCGAAGAGTTGTACAAAAGATCACATTTGCAGATGACACAATAACAGAAGGTACAGTATCAAGATCCAGGGAGATCCTGACATGGCCAGAAATCAGTATTTCAACTGGATAAATGCAGAGTCCTACACTGGCTCCCAAAAATCAAAGACATGAGTGTACGATGGACAGGACCAAAAAGAATCTGGCTGTCCTGACAAATCACAAGCTGAGCATGGACCAAGAGTACGATATCCCTACAACAAAAGCAAGTGCAATCCTAAAATGCATCAAAAGATCTTAAAGCTTGTGCCCAACTTTAGGAAAGGCTGTAATAAACTATAGCTAAAGATATGATAAGGAGCCTGAAAAATGTAAGGGGAATGGTTGAAGCCACTTAGTACGTTTTGCCTGGAGAAGAGAAGGCTGGAGGAGGGGGGGTGTTTAGGGGGGGGGTATTTAAGTATCTTAAAGGTTGTCATGCAGAGAAAAGCCAGAATTCTTCTGAGGAGAGGAAACAATAAGTTTAAATTACAAGGAGGGGGTAGTGTGGCCTAGCAGTTAAGATACTGGATTTGTTGACTTAAAGGTTGGCAGTTTGAAACCCAAGTATCATATTATGGGGGGAAGCACCCGTTCCTGCCTCAACTCCTGCCAACCTAGCAGCCTGAAAGCATGCAAATGCGAGTAGATCAATAGATACCACTTTGGTGGGATGGGAAGAGCGTTCTGTGCACTTGGGCATAGGCACACCTGGCCCAATGATCACAGAAGGCATCTTTGGACAATGCTGGCTCCCTTGGTTAGGAAATGGAGATGAACTCTGTCCCTTAGAGTCCAACATGACTGGACAAAGGAAGCCTTTGCCTTTTTTCAAAAGAAAAATCCAGTCAAATGCCAAGGAAAAAATCTCCCCTTGTAAGAATTGTTCAACAATGGAACACACCATGTTGAGAAGTGGCTGAGGCTAGATGGCCATTTGTCAAGGATGCTGTTTAGTGGTGGATTCCTGGACTGGGAAAAGGGTTGGACTAAATGACCTCGAAAGCCCTTTTAACCTTTATCTTGTATGATTCCATGACAGCCGTTACCAATGTGTTTTAATAAGAGTCCATAAAGAGTTTCAGTATTATGCAAAAGATTTTTGTCCATTCATCTATCTATGTCATTAGTAACTTTTAAAACCAGCCCTGAAGTCTTTAATTTAAATAATGTATACACCACTCCCATTTGTGGCCCTAGGCAACTTATAAATATTCAAAGTAGTAAAATAAATTTCCTCACAGGGCAAGACTCCAATCCCCTGTCGTTTTGCAACAATTTCCAGAGAGGCAATTGAGCTATTTTACGGCAGTAAAACCAGATGGAGTCTTTGGACACTTATACATTTATTAATTTTCACTGTCCTTTTCTCAACTCCCCTCTGCAAATTCTCTCAAATTTTTTTTAGATATAGTCAAATGACATTGTAGCTTAGATTTGAATTTTAAAAATAGATTTGGGTTCTGGCAATTTCCTACTTGAATGCTTTTTTAATGATTCCTCAGATGGAATTTCCTCTTTTGCACTACAACCTTTGGGCAATAATCTGTCTCTGAAATGAGTGACAACTTTTTGAGAAGTTCTGTACTCTTAGGTAAAGGTAAAGGTTTCCTTCACACATATGTGCTAGTCATTCCTGACTCTAGGGGGCGGTTCTCATCTCCGTTTCAAAGCCAAAGAGCCAGTGCTGTGCAAAGATGTCTCCGTGGTCATGTGGCCAGCATGACTAAAAGCTGAAGGCGCACAGAATGCTGTTACTTTCCCACCAAAGGTGGCTCCTATTTTTCTAGTTGCATTTTTACGTGCTTTCAAACTGTTAGATTGGAGAAGTTGGGACAAGTACCAGGAGCTCACTCCGTTACGCAGCACTAGGGATTTGAACCGCCAAAACGCCACCCTTGCTGATCAACATACTCAGCATCTTACCCACTGAGCCACCGCACCCCATTTCTGTACTCCTACCCCAATATTATTGTTCCAAATGCAATTTCTATTGCTGGTTTCAACCTATAAAACACCAGTTGACCAATGCTTGTCTTCAGTATGAGAAATTATGATCATTACTAATGTTAATAACCACATGGCTAGGAAATAAATTATTATGTTAATATTTATTCATTAAATAATGGCTATCACTGGCTGCCATACCAACAAATCTTGGAAGGCACTTAGGCAGTCTGTTCATTGACAAAATTTCCATCTGCCAATTACAAAAAGCCACACTGCTTAGATCTGCATATGATACACTGATACAATATGATATCCTAGATCAGTGATGGCGAACCTTTTTAGGCTCGCGTGCCATAAGGGGGGGAGCGCAGGGAGGGTCGTGTGTGGGCATGCCGCACCCATAATGCAATGCGCGACCCCCCCTAGTGCGCATGCGTGCACTCCAGATTCCCCCTCCCCCATTTTTTACATGCTCTTTTTGCCCTCCCCAGGCTCCAGAGGCTTTATAGGAGCCTGGGGAGGGTGAAAAGAGCCTCCCTTCCCCCCGCCCCCGGGCCCTCCAGAGGCTTTATGAACTTCCCTGAAGCCTCCGGAGCGCTCAAAATGACGCGCCGCCGAAACCGGAAGTGACCTCCGATTGCTTGCAGCGTCATTTTGAGCACTCCAGAGACTTCAGGGAAGCCTCCTGAAGGTTGGTGAAGCCTCCGGAGGACCTCCAGAGGGCCTGGGAAGCCTCCGGAGCGCTCAAAATGATGCACCGCCGAAACCGGAAGTGACCTCCGATTGCTTGCAGCGTCATTTTGATCACTCCGGAGACTTCAGGGAAGTTCATGAAGCCTCGGGAGGGCCTTTGGGGGGCGAGGGGGGGTTTCTTTTCGCCCTCCCCAGGCTCCAAAGGCTTCATAGGGTGAAAAAAGCATGAAAAAATTCAGCTGGCCAGCATGCGCATGCGCGCTGGCCAGCTGACAAGGCATCACCTCGCATGCCCTGACAAATGGCTCCGCGTGCCACCTGTGGCACACGTGCCATAGGTTCGCCATCACTGTCCTAGATTATTGGGAACAACTCATGTATAAGAAGGCCAACACCAAGTAAAGGACTGGCAGCTGTGACTTCACATTGTTGTGAAGAGTTAATAATAACCCATTACACACCATCAGCAGACAAAATCAGAGTCAGTTGCAAAAGGCAACTTAGAAAAACTTACATTCTGTGGTAGCAATAGCACTTAGACTTATATACTGCTTCATAACACTTTACAGCACTCTCTGAATTTATTTGGTAGACAGTGGGCATAATGCCTTCAACAATCTGGGTCCTCATTTTACTGACCTCGGAAGGATGGAAGGTTGAGTTAATCTTAAGCCTCATCAGGTTCAAACTCCAGGCTATGGGCAGAGTTTGTCTGAAATACTGCATTCCAACCACTGCGCAACCAGGGCTCCTATGATGATATTTTAGTGTTATTAAACAATATCTGCTTGTCTTGGGTCTTTGGGAGGTATTCAGTAGGCACCCAAAAATACCAAAATTAGTCTAAACCTCTGGCTGACTGTGTAAACAAACATAATAATAACCCAGTGGTGGGTTCCAGATCCTGGGGCAACCGGTATGGTGCAACGGGGGCCAGGCGTCCACCCCATGAACGCATGCAGCATGCACGCACATGCGTGCAGCATGCGCATGCATGTATTTACCACCCGCAATGCTCCAGCTGCTCGGCAGAGCATCGCGGAGGCGCCGTACGCTCTGTCCACATGTGCAGAACCCCCAAACAGCTCAAATACTGGTAAGGAGCATGGGCCGACCCTCCGGAGCACCATACCAGAACAGTACCTGGTGCTCCCAGCAGGCACCGGTACACCCGTACCGGAGAGTACCAGTCATACCCCCAACTGTAATAGCCATATACAAACATGTCACTTTTATCAACAGAAGAGTTGGATCACTGTTTCTCAACCTTTGCTGGCTGGGGAATTCTGGGAGTTGAAGTCCGGACATCTTCCAGGTGCCAAGGTTGAGAAACCAACTGGTCTGAATGAAGCTAATAACTACAAATACCTGGGCATCCTTCAAGCTGACACCAGGCATACTGAAATCAAGAAGGTTAGAAGTAAATAAATCATGAGAGTGAAGTGCAAATTCAGTAGAGGAAATGCCATAAAACTGGCCTATAAGAAAAACCAAGTGAAGAATAGGAGACGTGGTTACGCAAAATATTACACGGCCAGTACATTAAAAAAAAAAAACTCTAGCAAGCAAAACTGTTAACAAGTCCTGGCAATGGCTAAGAGCAAGAAAGCTGTGAAAGAGGCAGAGGAGGTAATTCTGACTGCACAAGACCAAACCTTAAGCATATATGCATACGAAGGCAGATTGGAAAAGACAGACAGCAACTGCCACCTCTGCAAAAGAGCTAAAGAAACAGTGGACCACCTAGTTAGCCGCTGCAATAAAATCAAACAGACTGACCATAAACAACAGTAGCAACAATGGTGCATTGCAATATATGCAAGAAATACCATTTGCCTGCAAGCAAGAACTGGGGGGGGAATCACAAAATAGACAAAGAATTAGATAACAAAGAAGCTAAAATACTCTGAGATTTTAGAATTCAAACAGACAAGCATCTGCCACATAACACGCCAGACTTAATAATTGTTTATAAGAAAGGCGATAAAAAAAAGTCTGGAGAGTGGATGTTGCAATACCTGGAGACATTAGAATAAAAGAAAAGAAGTTGAGAAAATTTCGAAGTACAAAAACCTGCAAACAGAAGCAGAATGATCCATTTAAAAAAAGTAAAAATAGCACCAATAGTAATAGGCACCTTGAATGCAATCCCAAAACATCTGGAGCACCACTTGAACACCATCAGCATTGACAAAATCACCAGATAATTGGAAAAGGCAGCTTTACTTGGAACAGCTTACATCCTGTGATCAACGCCATCAACCTATTTCAGGACCTTGGGGTGGACTCAATAAGTAAATTAAAATGCCATATCCAGTTTAAATATGTGGCTGATTGTGCAACTAACCATAACAATTTTATTAAATTGTATACTGCCCAATTCTCAACAATTGTGGGTAGCTCACAATCAAATTTGTCTTTCTTTAGTTAAAGTTTAAATCGCCTTACTTAGTCTGGGGTCCTTTATGGGTGCTGGGGTCCTTCTCATCAGCCAGTATCACCATTTGACAATGTTGGTTACAGACTGACATGAAGGGTAATGAAACCTACTGGAGGACATTAAATTGGAGCCAGGCTCTCTGCTACACTAATTATTATTATTTTACGGCATGAGCGGTAAGCCATTCATTATGTTTTCAACCCACCCTTCCCAAGGATTATAGGGCAAAAAACAATGACTTCCTTTATATTTCACTATCATGCTTCTGTGATGTAGAAACTAATTGTCCCTAATTCTCCCAGTTTGTTTCTTAGCTGAGCAGTGTTCATGTGACACACAGTCATAATTACTGTTAAGCATCCCACTGTACGTACCCCAGATAAATAAATAAATAAATAAATTAATTAATTAATTAATTAATTTTAATTTGTAGACCGCTCCCTCTCCCCATAGGGACTCGGAGCGGTGCACAGGGAGGATAAAAAACAATAAATATACAAACATATTTAAAAACAGATTAAACGATATTCCTGTGCTAAAAATTCCCCATTAAATACTAAGATTCCCCATAAATTAATATATTAAAAACCCTATAGAAGAGAGACTACCCTAGGCCGGCCAAGCAGAAAAGATGTGTTTTTAATTTAAGACGGAAGGAGCGGAGGTCCGTGGTCGTTCTAATGTCGGGGGGAAGGTCGTTCCAGAGGGCTGGGCCCGCCACAGAGAGAGCCCTTCCCCTGGGCGTCGCCCGCTGACAGAGTCTAGTGGACGGCACCCGGAGAAGTCCCTCTCTGTGGGAGCGAATCGGCCGTGCGGATGTATGTGGCAGGATCCGATCCCGCAGATAGCTAGGTCCCGAGCCATGGAGCGCTTTAAAGATGATAACTAACACCTTGAAGCGCACCCGGAAGACGACAGGCAGCCAGTGCAGCTCGCGCAAGAGCGGTGTTATGTGGGTAAACCTTGAGGTTCCCATAATTGCTCGCGCGGCTGCATTCTGGACCATCTGAAGTCTCCGGGTGCACCTCAAGGGGAGCCCCATGTAGAGAGAGTTACAATAGTCCAGTCAGGATGTCACGAGAGCATGAGTGACTGTGCGAAGGGCGTCCCGATCCAATAGGGGGCGCAACTGGCGAACCAGGCGAACCTGGTAAAACGCCCTCCTGGCCACGGCTGTCACTTGATCTTCCATGGACAGCCGGGCATCCAGGAGGACACCCAGGTTGCGCGCCCCATCCACAGGGGCAAGATGTTCGCCCCCTATGGCCAGCGATGGAGTCAGCTGGTTGAATCGGGCAGCCGGAAACCACAGCCACTCGGTCTTGGTCGGGTTGAGTCTGAGTCCGTTATTTCCCATCCAGATCCGTACGGCTTCCAGGCACTGGCACATCATACTGAACATTTTTCTAGTCTCCCTCTCTTTTGCAGAATATTCCAACAATGATAGGTCAGCAACACATCCTTTTGTTTTTTCTAAAATAAAGCCACAGTGGCCTGATCAGATTTGTTTTTGAAAAGTATTCCTCCCATAGGGAATGAAAAACAAAATAGGAATAGCAGAGGTGTTGCTACCAGAGCAACTCCCTTCTGAGGCTGATCTTTCACATCATGTCTTTTTCTTGGAGGACTAATGGCTACTTGTGTTTATCAATTAGCAATTAGTCTAGATTTGGACAACACATTCTGTGATTAAGATATAACAATTTGTCCAACTATAGATACAAATTGTGGTTAAGGTTCTCCTCTTCTTTTATCACCATTTAATTCAGGGTCTATGACATTATCACAGTAGGCCCTTAACTATACCATGCTGCATAACAGGTATTTTATATTGCACCAGTATATTGTTGTTGTTTTAACCCTTCAGTCGTGTCAGACCCTTGGCAACTTCATGCACCATTATATTAGAATCATCAATATAGCAGCTGAAAAATTCTGAATGCTTCAAAGTGCACACACACACACACACACACACACACACACACAATCAAAAGATTCCATTTGAGGCAAGCAAACTTATAGGACAGGGAAAAGATCAGTAACAGTAATAAGAAATTGTTACTGAAGAAATTAAAGTGAGGACAAAAGAGAAAAAATGTAAAATCTAACTGCATTTAATTCACATCCAGACTTTCACACAAACCATCCTTGTTCCATCATGCTTGTACACCATTATATATTGTTTTTCAGTGAAAAAAAATCTGTTTGGCTTCTCCATTTTGTCTTCCTTGTTTATATATTTATAGCATACAATAATTTCCTTTGTCAATGTAATCTCTCCAGATCTGTATTTCTTTCTTCACTAAATGTTTAATGTATATAACTGAAAAAAGAAAAGGAAGAGTATTGGGAAACAAACAGAATGTAATATCTAGCGAGATTAGCTAGAATGTCTAGTTTTGCCATTCTTGCCAGCTAAATTAATTTTAGCACAGGATAGGAATGTAATATGTCTTTTAAATTTTATATTTTTGTCAGATTTGTATGTTTTAAATTCCTGTGCGCCGCCCTGGGTCCTTTTTGGAGAAGGGCGGGGTATAAATTTAATAAAATAAATAAAATAAAAATTTATTCTTTTTATTTCTTGTTTATTGTTTTGTTTTTGATGTTATAAACAATTTGCCCAGGATTTATTTTCATTAATTTTTCACATTTTTGAGCCATTCATCTTCCCTTAGAGGTTGCTGAGAGTTGGGTGCCACATATATTTAATATATTATTCTTGCTATTATTACTACTACCACTACTATTACCACCAGATATGAGGGTAGGTTTAATAATGGCCATCAAGCAAGTAGCACCATTTCGCACAATACAGATGCCAGTTCTGAACTGGGTACTTGTTTACGAGGAAAAGTAGAAGTTCAAAATCCACAAGAAAAGCAGCCTCTCAAAGGTGTTTTCTAGAAATATTAAAATATGGTGTGCATGAATGAGATTGGGATTGTAATCCAGGAGGACTGGTCAAATTGGGTGGGAGGGGAGGCTATTTAAGTATGGATAAAATCATGCACACACTACACCACAAAAAGGGCTAACCCGCTGGAAAGAAGCTGTTGGTAGGATGCTAGAAATGCAAGGCAACCTGACTCCTTTCAGCCACCCCACCACCTCCCTTTGTCTTGGGGAGGCCAGCAGCAGGTGCCTCTCACCTCTTCCATTTCAGTCAGCCTTCCCTGGAGACAGGAAATGTTTTAAAAAGGGGGGAAATGCCAACGCTTGGTTCTCCGGTTCTAGGGAAAAGGAGAGCCACAGGAAGCTTTCTCTCCTTTTCAGCAACCCTCTGAGACAACCTGGGCTTTTAAAATAGCATGTGCTGATCAGGCCCTGGAGGGGGGGGGGAGGAGGAAGGGGGGAAATTGTGTGGGAGGGGATATATTTATCAGGCCTCAGAGCAGGCCTGATGCTGGGAAACCCTCAGGATGGCAATAATTGGAGCCATTAAAGTTTTTTAAACGGAGTAATGAGTTAGTAAAGAGAAGCTGTTTCTTCATTTCCTGTTTAAAAAAAAACCTAAGGAAGAGGAAAAGGTCACTAGAGCAGGAAGGCCATTGAAAAGATAATGTAAAAAAAATACAAGAGGTTCTACCTAGATCAGGGGTCCCCAACCCCCGGTCCGTGGCTTGATAGTAACAGGGCTGGAGTGAACCTCAGGTTCCACGTGACCGCTCAACGAGCACGCGGCCCACGTGACTCGACTCACCCGTGCTGGAGGCTCCCACCGGTCCTGGATTTTTTTTTACATGAAACCGGTCCCTGGTGCCAAAAAGGTTGGGGACCCCTGATCTAGAGGATATCTCCCCACCCCTTAAGTAATAAACAGTTATTTAAAAATGACTTTGCAGAATTTTGGAAAGCAATCAGTTGTCAGCTTGGTAAAGCAAGAAACAAACCCTCATATTCCTAATTATTTGTCCTACAACTCCAATCGAACCACTTACAGGGCCAAAAGCTATGCTGGCCGGGAAACATGGATTCTGAAGTAGCCTAAGTAAAGGATAAATAGCCCTCTGCTTTAATTTGGATTCCTCCATTTGTCCCTTTCCCAACTCCACTGAAGAGTTAAGACAAAAAACAGGGATGGACAACTATGGAATCTTTACAACTGAGCCAGCATGAAGACTCTTCCCTTCTCTACATGCATAGTCTCTGTTAGCAACATTGGGTAAGCTCAAAGGTGTCCATGGGATGTCTGAATAGAGAGACAAAACTCTGAATGATGGAATGTTAAAGCAATTCCTGGCCCCAAGATACCTTCTCTTGTGCTTAAGGTTTGCTTTCAGTAGTAGATAAGAATGCTGCGTGAAAATAACATTATGGCAATTGTACCACTAGTGATCTACAGACTTCAGGAAGCTAGTGTGGCTTGTTTGGTTTTGGTTTACCATGTAATATGAAAGCAATTATGGATGCAAACCATGATTTATGGAAATATGTTGGATAAACATACATGTGATTTAGTCATAAATAGTCAAAGAAACTATATGTAGACCCAGCCTATATACCAAATTATAATTTGTAAATCGATTAAAATACTTTACAGATCAACAAGCAAGTTGGAAAGAAATACCATGACTTATAAATGTGGGCTCTACTCTAAATAGATACCCATCCATCCAGTAATCCACCCACCCACCTATCTATTTATTTCAGTGATGGCGAACCTATGGCACGGGTGCCACAGGTGGCACATGGAACCATTTCTTAGGACAGATGAGGCATTGCCCTGTCAGCTCCAGCACGCTTGTGTGTGCTGGCCAGCTGATTTAGGCCTTCTTTTGAAGCTGTTTTTTGCCCTCTGGAGGCTTCAGGGAAGCTCCTGAAGCCTCTGGAGGTGGGGAGGGGAGGCTGTTTTCACCCTCCCCAGACTCCTAGAACGCCTCTGGAGCCTGGGAAGGGTGAAAGAAGCACCCCAAAAGCAGGGGGTCGCGCACATAGCATTATGGGCATGGCACGCCCACACACGACTCCCCCGCGTTCCCCCCGCTTTTGGCACGCGAGCCAAAAAAGGTTCGTCATCACTGATCTATTTTGTGAATCGCCCATCTCACTAACAGACTGACATATATTTTTATTTATTTATTTATTTATTAAATTTATACCCCGCCCTTCTCCAAATGGACCCAGGGCAGCGCACAGGGATGTTAAAATAGATACAAAATATATAAAATATATCAAAATTTAAAATACTTATTCTAATAAATAAACCCTGCGCTAAAAACCGAATTAAAATCCCAAAATTTAAAACTATCTAATAATCAGTATGGAACTGTGGAGAAATTGCTGTGCAGAAATCCAGAAGACAAGGCTTACTTTTTTTTTTATAGTCAAAATGCATATAGTTCTTTCACAAATACACTGCAGAAAATGCTTCCATTCCAGAGTCTATAATAGAGGAGAAGATAATCAATAGCCTTCCCTCCCCAGTTTAATGGCCTCAAGGATGATGGGGGGCTAAAATTCCCAGCTGTTGACTCTGTTAATTTGAAATTCTGAGAATGGAAGCCAAATACATCTTGGAGATACTGAATGTATTTGGAATGTTACATGCAAGGAATGATCATGGAAGCAGAAATAGCAAAGAGAGCTGAAGCCATTTGTACTAGCAAAAAGGAACAACCAGCAGAAAGTAAGCAGAAAGAAATACGGTTTATATAGGAAGAGGTGCCAGAAATACCAGCAAAATAAATCACACACTGTTCACAGAGCACTTATACTGCCATCTCAAGAGCTTGATAGATCGTTTACAAAACACCAGAAAAGGTGGCAATGCAGTAGAATAACACAGCTGCCATGAAGATGGCAGTTTCCATGGAAGCAAGCGCACATTAGTACTGAAGTGACACACTATATTGGCTATCTCTCTCTCCTGCCAGATGCAAGAGGTCCCTGGGCACTGGCAGCATTAAGCAGGCCAGTTGGGGGAGAAGTATTGGAAAAAGTAACCACTCCAGATCCACAAAGCATCACCCATGCGATCATTAGTTGATCACAAATAAGATAAGGAGATGAGCGGGGCAAAATATGTGTCCCCAATATGCAAAGGAGTAGAGCAAGTTGCTGTTTTCTTAAGAATCCATGAAAGAATCCATGAAACGCATGCGCATTTTCAATCACACATATACCTAGCATTTTCTCCAACCTAATACATCCCAGATGTGTTTGGATTGCTAAACCTAAAATGCTACTGGAAGAGGAATTAAGACTGAATTGACTCTAACCTAGCAGCAGCTCAGATTCACTAATTCACCCTTCAGTCTGCTGACAAAGAGGTGTTGTTCTAAAAAATTGAACTCTGCTAAGATCTTATTTATGTATCAAGTTCTAAAAATTAAACAAGAACAGATCCTGAAGCCAGTTGTGAATGGCCTCTCGAGTACATTTTGGACATTACAAACCTAAAGTTCATGTCTCCCAATTGTTCAAAGCATATCAGAACTACTGCTTACACTGAATCAGACCACTTATTTATTGATGAATGGTTGATCTATTTTACGGGTAGCAGTGTCTACATAAACTGTCATTCTGACCTGGAATTGTTGAATTTAAAGAAAACATTTTTTTTATGAAGTTGGGGGATCCATTATCTCTTAAAATATTTTCTTCAGGAGTATAAAATTAAAACATTATTGTGCTCTTGAAGCATGAAAGTAGTGTTTCCTATTATTTTGTGGATTTCTGAACAGAACTTCTGCAGAAAGAAACAATAGGCTACCACATCCTTCCTAAGGACAAGTAAATTTACTGAGGGTACAGACAGAAAAGGACTCCATCTATACTGCATAGATATGTTTTAAGCAAGATCAGAGCAATACATGAACAGCATCAAGCAAGTACCCCATTCAATAGGTTGCGCTCACAGTTGCTTTGTGTAATCTATTTATTTCTCAAGAGACACAAGCAGTTTTTTCATGGCACAAAGGACAACAAATTTATAGATCCTGTTTCCTTTTCTTGTTCCAAGGGGAATTGGAAATATAACCAGCCTGTGTTTTTGACTCGTTGCCGGATGGAACTATCTCCGTGACCTCTGTCTATTGGAAAAACAGGAATAAAATGTGCGTATACATTTCTTTAAAAAAAACCACACACAATATTTTCATTTTAATTTCTGAAAACCCATTTCTGAGCAATACCCCCATCTTGGAGCAGCTATATCCATTGATTGGTTTGATCAATTTTCTTCATGCTGTGCTTTCATTTAAAAAAAAAAGCAGCACAAAGTCCATTTCTCATACTACATTAGGTAGATTCCCAACTGATTCACTTTTATGTTTTTTACCTTATAGGTAAATTACCTTTTAATTAGCATGCATTTTTTTCCATGAAAGTAAACTCAGGTAATCTACTAAGTACCATAAAGAAGCAGCAACATATCAATGACGATAATCATTCACATGTTATCTAGCTTGGCAGATTATTGGGAGTGGGGAGGAACGGACAGATGGACACACACACACAATGAATCCATTTCAGTTAAATTTCAGCAAAATGACAAAGAATGGCGTTGAAACTGGTCAAGAATGCCAATGTATCAGAGATCTTCTCACTTGCTTAAGCTATTTGCAGTAGCCTACATTAGTTACATAGGCAAGCTCATCTCCAGAAAACTAAAGATAATATTGTATTTTGAATCGGGGTGCAAATGTACAAGGCAAGCTTTTAAAACTTACACAGGTGTCTTCCTCATGCTGAATGTTTACACATAAAGGAAGAATCCCCCTATATGGTATCTCTCTAGCCTTCAGATATTCAGAAATCGTGTATCTCTTTTATTGAAGCATTTATGACAGCCCATCTAAGCTCATACTGGATATTAGTTGGAAGTTCACAGATAAACTTGAAGCAAACCAAGCAGGCAACTGGGTTTGAAGAACAGAAGCCCTCACTGCTCCAAGGAATATTACCTGCATTTCTTAATCAAAGATAGATTGCATTTTTAACTGGAGATTCCACATAGCAATTCTAACTTCTAACCAGTACCTCTTCTATGATAGTTTTCTCCAGCCTGGTATCAGCAATGCATTTGGATTATCTCTCCACCCCCTATTACACTACTTGCAGTCCTCAATGTTAGGCCAATTTTAGGAAGTTGGTCTTTGACTTTTTCCCCAAGTCACTTAAACTACTCTCTTCAAAGGGCAGGGAAGCCAACTGAACGTAACAGTTCTTTTGTCTATCAGAATCAACATTCCATCTTTTAAAAATGGAAGAATGGTAGATACCACTCACTCTAAACCTTTTCAAACAGCTGCAGGCTGCAAGGGAGAGATTATCTGCTCAACCAGCTAATGCAGTGAAAGCCCTGATCAATATTTTAAAAGAAAGTAAATTGACCCTCCTCCAGTCATTAAGACATGTGCACAATCCATCTCTCCCAAGGACTAAACAAACAGCTTGCATCCGCTGAGCTCAGCCATCATTCCTTCCCTTTTTCTCCTCTGGATCTACCAAGGTTTTCCTTTTCTCTAAAGCAATCTAACATCAGAAAGCGGGTTGTTTGATAGCTGCTTAAGGAGGTTGTTGTTTGCCTCCCTCAAATATGCCCACAAGGCCATAAATTCAGAGCTTGCCTCAGAAAAAACTCTCAATGAGGCAGCAATAATGAGTTTTAGGATGAATTCTCCCCACAGTTCTGTATCTGTGATGTTTTATGAAACTGATGCAAAACACTCTTGAGAAGAATGGGGGAAAGTAAGGGCTAATTAACAGATACTTCCTAGGATAATTTTCACTGAAACGAAACATACATATACGTACCTCACATCCTCCCAGAAAACTTAAAATGTATTTCTGAACTAAATAGCAGGGAGGGAGTAGAGAAACTGTCCATTCAGCTTTCATGTATGCCTTAATCCTTTAGGTTCATTTATACATTCAAGAGCAGGAGAATGCATGCTTCCTTCTTCAGTCTTTCCACATTAACAGGCCTGCGTATCAGTTGGTTTAACTATGCATAAGGTAAAGGTAAAGGTTCCCCTCGCACATATGTGCTAGTTGTTCCTGACTCTAGAGGGGTTATCTCAGTTTCAAAGCCAAAGAGCCAGCGCTGTCCAAAGACGTCTCCGTGGCAGTGGCGTAGCGTGGGTTGTCAGCACCCGGGGCAAGGCAAGTAATTTGCGCCCCCTAACCCGTGGATTTTAGCACTCGGGGGAGGCAGCTCTTCTTGTGGTGTCGAGCCCACGCACCTCCCGCGAGGATCCGGCGGGCAGCCGCTGCCCAAAGGGCTCGGCCATCCGGGTCCGACACTCGTTGCCTCGCCTTGGGGAGAAGCGGGCGCCCTTTGCGTGGTGCGGGCCTGGGACACCCGACGCTCCTTTCTACGGAGGGCGACGGCCCGAAAGCCGGGGCAAGAGGGTCTTCCCGGGCCGCCGCGGGGCCCAGGTCGCCGCTCCTCTGGCTGGCTCGGAACGGAGGAGTCTTCCAGGGTCTCCACACGGCCGTTGCTTCGAAAGACCTGCGCCTTTAAGTCTCGCCTGGCCCCCTCGGGTGGCGCTGGCGGGTGCGAGGAGCCGGCGCTGGCCTCAGCCGGGGGATGGCTCGGGAGAGTTTGGCCCCTACTGGCCGCTGTTCGCTCCCCGACTCTCGCCAGCCCAGGAGCACCCAGGCGCCGCCAACTCCAGAGACCCGCGGAGGAGAGCTTCCGAGTCGGGTCTCTGGAGCGCGCCCCCCCAGATGTTGCGCCCGGTGTGGCCGGCCCCCCCTGCACCCCCCACGCTATGCCTCTGCTCCGTGGTCATGTGGCCAGCATGACTAAATGCCGAAGGTGCACGGAACACTGTTACCTTCCCATGAACGGTGGTTCCTATTTTTCTACTTGCATTTTTTACATGCTTTCGAACCTCTAGGTTGGCAGAAGCTGGGACAAATAATGGGAGCTCATTCCATTACGCGGTGCTAGGGAGTTAAACCACCAAATTGCCGATCTTTCTGATCGACAAGCTCAGTATCTTAGCCACTGAGCCACCACGTCCCTTTTATGCATGTCTGTCACCAATACTGCCCCTCACAACAATCCTGGGATATAGACTGGTCTGAGAAGATTCCTGGCTGTATGGAAATTTGAACCTGATTCCACTTTGCTCTAGATCAAAATACGATTCATTTACAATTATTGCACGTTGCTCTGATCTTGGTAGATACTCACTCAACAATGTACAGGACAAACAAAAACATAATGAACTTTAACATAACTTAATAGAAGCTTGCCTTCATACTGAACCATACCATACCATACACCATACCATAAACCATAGCATAGCATAGCATACCTTCTCACCTGAAAGAAGGTAAGAGTTTCAAAAGTGGGGCTACCACTAATAATAATAATAATAATAATAATAATAATAATAATAATTATTATTATTATTATTATTATTATTATTATTATTATTATTATTATTATTATTATTATTATTATTATTATTATTATTTTAATTTGTAGACCACTCCCTCTCCCCGAAGGGACTCGGAGCGGTGCACAGGGGAATTAAAAAACATACAAACATAAATACATCATAAATATATATAAAATCAGATTAAACAATTTATCCCTGTGCTAAAAACCCAAAATACTAAAAACTAAACCCCTTAAACCCAATTAAAACAATTTAAATGTTCAGACTGAGAGGCTGGAAGGTAGGTTAGGCCAGGCCGGCCAGTTGGAATAGATAAGTCTTGAGCTTTTGTCGGAAGGAGCGGAGGTCCGTGGTTGTCCTGAGGTCGGGGGGTAGGTCGTTCCATAGAGCTGGGCCCGCCACAGAGAAGGCCCTTCCCCTGGGCGTCGCCCGCTGGCATTGCCTAGTGGACGGCACCCGGAGAAGTCCCTCTCTGTGGGAGCGAATCGGTCGGAGGGATGTATGGGGTAGGATGCGATCTCGCACATAGCTATGTCCCGTGCCATGGAGCGCTTTAAAGATGGTGGTCAGCACCTTGAAGCGCACCCGGAAGACCACAGGCAGCCAGTGCAGCTCGCGCAGGAGTGGTGTTACGTGGGAATGCCTAGGGGCACCCAGAATTGCCCGCGCGGCCGCGTTCTGGACTAGCTGTAGTCTCCGGGTGCACCTCAAGGGAAGCCCCATGTAGAGAGCATTACAGTAGTCTAGACTAAGAAGGTCTGATGTGGGAGTGTGACTCTCAACAGGCTTTCTATGGGTGTTCAATATTCATACTGAATATCATACAAGGTAAGAAGGATCTTGGCGTACTTCACTATCGCATTACATGAGGATTTATTGGTAATGACCAGCACTTTGAATTGATTTAAGCTGCAGAATCTCCACAAACAATTGTGTCAATTGTAAGAGCCATATAAGTGACCATGCTTGATCGCCAGCTCACTTTATCTATGCGGCTCTGAACTCCATCTTCCACTTTGCTGGCTGAGGAATTCTGGGAGTTGAAGTCCACAAGTCTTAAAGTTGCCAAGGTTGGCGACCCTTGTTCTAATTAACCCACCTATTTAATAGAATAGCTATTAAAGGATCGGATCCTGCCTCATACATCCACACGGCCAATTCGCTCCCACAGAGAGGGACTTCTCCGGGTGCCGTCCACTAGACTTTGTCAGCGGGCGACGCCCAGGGGAAGGGCTCTCTCTGTGGCGGGCCCAGCCCTCTGGAACGACCTTCCCCCTGACATTAGAACAACTACGGACCTCCGCTCCTTCCGTCTAAAACTAAAAACATATCTGTTCTGCTTGGCCGGCCTAGGGTAGTCTCTCGTCTATGGGATTGTTAATAATTTTAGATAGGGATTTTAGTATTTTAATTGGTAATTTTTAGCGCAGGGATATATTTAATTTGTTTTTATCATGTGTATGTGTATTTATTGTTTTATTCGCCCTGTGCACCGCTCCGAGTCCCTTTGGGGAGAGGGAGCGGTCAACAAATTAAATTATTGATTATTGATTATTGAGAATAATCAGCTCATCTCTGGGACCCTGATTCAATGGAGCATCTCTTATCAAAAAAATTAATCACAAAGCCTTAGTACAATCCTTAAAATATCTCAAGAACTGGTATTAGAAGTAGATTTAAGAGCAGCCCCAGATCACTGGTTAATCCCAGTGCTCCACTGGATGTTCCATCTTTACATCATTTACACAGTAGTGAAAGCACTAGTTATCACAAAAGACAATCTTCTGCCATGTAAAAGACAGAGTTTGATGAAGACAAGGTGGCAAAGTTCATAGCAGATCCAGGATCTGAGTCAACAACTTCTTCTACGTGACGCATTGTGGTTATGAATTTACATGTTAAAACATAGTTTCTTTAAAGCATAATTTGCTGAATAAGTAACAGCGGACAGGTTCACACACACAAGTCTAAGTCATAAACACTTTGGTGATCCCAACCTCTTCACTTTTTATACTCACATTCACTGTAATATCTGCAATGTAGCAGGCAAATGCAAAGAGTGGGGAAAGAATAACCTTGGCAATTGGGTGTGGAGAACAATATTACTGGGTTGTTTTTTTTTCATTCTGCCATTTCAGATAAGATTCTCCCAACTCCATATCTGGGCTCCCTTCGTTTTTAATCGCCAGACTCCCCAAAAAAAAAAAAAAAGTGCAAAAGATCTGTTTACAGCAGCGTGAATTGAAGGGCAGGAGAACCGAAGCTACAATTTCTGGGAAGGAAAGGGAAGAAAATGGCATTTGGGGCAAAATCCTATTGAACAGACCAGTGCCCCGCCCACAATATAAACATTTATGTCAAGCAGAAGTCCATATGCATCCTTCCTTTTTGAAGAATCGCCGGAAGATAAACTTTTAATGCCTAGAACTGAATAACATCCCAGCATTATAGTTCAATTGCTGGGTGCATTGCCCATCATTAAAAAGGCCAAAAGAAAAAGGGGTCACTGTCACCCAAGATGAAACACTTCTTATTATCTCAGGGAGGCAATAACGACCAGTGATAAACTTAGTCTAGACACTTCCATAAAAAAACATTAGAAAGGCAATGCAAAAAAGCAAGCCGATGATCATAAACGGAAATGGCATGGACTTTAAAATAAAGCTACTAGTCAAGTGGCAGTAACTTGTTGGAACGCCTTTTTCTCAGACTTACAGCCATGACTGTGTAATTGGCAATACTTAAAAGATTTTTTTTAAAAAATCAACTGAACTGCTTTGGGTGAGCACGGAATAATTTTGTCCTATTGCTAAAACTGACTAAAATCAGTAACGCGGAGCTGCAGACAATACCCAAAATCGCATTTCTGCCATTATACAAGCCAAGCCAAAGGAACAACACATCTCAAGTCTTCTTGTGTATACGATACACTATATCCCATGAGGTGGAAACGTTTCCCTCCAGTTCAATCCCCTGCCTTTCCACTTTGTCACCCTCAGCTACCGGTGGCCACAATTTTACAATTCGAGGAGATAAAAGGCAGGGAAGAAGAGTTATTTGAATTATTTCTCATATGCGGAAGCAATTTGTTTTTTTTTTTTCATAAGTTGCAGCAATGGCCTTGAGACCTCAGAATGCAAAATAGGCAAAGGTGAAGAATCAGACAAAAATTCGTAAAGAATTTATTTCTCCTTGAGTACATATTCTGGGAGCTGAAGACCGTCAGACTTAAAGTTGCAAAGGTTGGAGACCCCTGGCCTATACCACTTCAGACAAATAGTTGTCCAATCTCTTCCTAAAAACATCCAGCAACCATAACATCTGGAGGCAATTGTTCCATTGATTAATTGTTCTAACAGCTTTGAATTCTTAGAAAATGTAAGGATTTGATACATTCATTGTAAAAACAAATTTCTCAAAACTATTTAGGTTGATTCTTTCAGCTGAAGAAGCTAAATACTCCTGAACAATAGGCAATTGGGCGGGGAAAAACGGCCTTCAGAAACTCCTCAAGAGCTTCCCAGTCTGGTTACAGGCAAAGAGAGGCTTACCAGACTGGTAAAACTCACTCTGGCCTCCTCCAATCAGGATATTCTTAGGGTTTGGGGTTTTTTTTAAGGCATACCAGAGAGATTTAAAAAGTGAAGATAAGAGATGTCATTCATGGCTGCTACCTGAAGCTTCCATATACAGATGCAATCTATCCCTGGACAGTTCTGCCTTGAAGGACAGAGAGGGGAAAGAATCTGCATTTACATTCTGGTTGTGATCTTTTCAGAACGGCCAAAAGTAGAAGAAACTCTTCTGTTTGGTATCCTTGATTCAGAAAAATTAAGGAACCTGTAGACTCAATCCCCATGTGTCAATAACCTGCAGCTATGTATTTTGTTGTTTCTTTAATAACAAGACCGCAACATTATCTTGCCCGGGAATATTCTTACTGCACTTACAGAAAAGCACCAGGCGGCTTTCTCAACAGGTCTTTGGGAGTACATATGGCTTGCTAATTTTTCTTCTTGAAGACAAGCCCTTTTCTTTGAACTGATGTTTTCTCTTCAACTCGGTCGACACCCAACAAGCTGAAATAATGGCCTTCCTCACCACCACTTTGTCCACTGGGCTTTTGTTCTACTAGCAAGCACAGTTAGCATCCGAGGGGGGTCACCTTCTAATCTGACCTCCGCTCGTTCAGTAGCAGCCCCCTGGGAGCAGGGAACGGCCTCCAGAGCTTGGCTTTCTAACCTCAATAATTCTTGTTCACGCCTTTGACTTGTGGCGCTCTGGAAGCCTCACCACCTCCTTCACCTCTAGGAGTGTCTTTTACACCAAGACTGAATCTTCCTCTTGGAAGGATAGAAAGGATAAGGACAGAAGAGGACAATCTTCCCTAAATGTCTGCAATGGCACCTCCCATGGTTGGGGATGATGGCAGTTGTTGCCCAACAATGTGGAGGGTGCCACGTAGGGAAGGATTGGGTTTTTATCACCTCTCTGGAGTGCACCAAGATTGGAACAGGTACCAGAGTCAGATTTGCAAAGTCAATGCTTCTAATTGGTTAAAGGTTCCCCTGTACATATGTACTAGTCATTCCCGACTCTGGGGGGCAGTGCTCATCTCCATTTCAAAGCCAAAGAGCCAGCAGTATCCAAAGACATCTCCGTGGTCATGTGGCCATCATGACAAAACGCCGAAGGAGCACGGAACGCTGTTACCTTCCCTTCCTATTTTTCTACTTGTATTTACGTGCTTTAGAACTGCTAGGCTGGGACAAGTAACAGAAGCTCACCCCGTTATGCGGCACTAGGGATTCGAACTGCCAAACTGCTGACCTTTCGATCAACAAGCTCAGTGTCTTAGCCACTGAGCCACCGCATCCGCAAATGCTTCTAACTAGCTTTCTGAAGACATCAGTTCAGTTTCCCCATATTTCGTCAGCTGCTTCACCTGATTCCACACATTTCCCCGCAATTGAAGAGCCTTTAACGTGGTAAGGCAGAGCAAGGTCTTTCCCAATACCTTAGTTTCAGCCTCCACAGCCGGATCAGATCACACATCCATTTAGCTCAGTTTTTGATTAAGTATCTCTTTGCTGTGGTGGTTTGCAGCTTTTTAGGGTGATGGGCACAGCTGGGATGTTGAGAAAATATTGTGGATCCTTGCATAAAATGGCTGCTGGGACAAGTTGTCTATTTAGAAAATGACAGCTACAGAAGACAATCAGTTCCAAACCAGATTTACCAGAATTTGCTACTATACCAGTTTCTCTTACAGGATTGTTTCCTGTGTTTACCCTCTGCCTCTTTTCTAGACAGATGAACCCATCTCCAAAAGCAATAGCTGGCAATTGTTGTTATCTAAAAAGCATTTAAAGGACCCTTGGAGAGAAAAATGTAATGGAAGGTGGGCCATCCTTTTGCAGCATTCCAGTTTTTTAAAAATAATAGTAATAATGCAGAGCAAGAGGCATTGCCAGGTTGAAGAACCATACTGCATACCCAGGTTCTTAGCAGTAACAGTCACAGATCCCTCTCCATGTAAAATTTAGAGATAAGACTACTCAAGAGTCCAATTTCCTGCTCAGTGCAGGAATCCAAATTAATCTTGGCCACACGGCTGTCCCATCTCTATTTCACCTTGTTCAACGAAGGGGAATCTAACATTTTTAAACATAGAGGTATTATTTCCTCATAGATTTGTTTAAACATTAAAATACAGATCTTAGCCAAATCCTGTATCTGCTTTATTAAGCAATTTGGGTTTCAAGTAGTGCCAGAAAGGGAAGTTTGCTTTTTAAACCTGGTTTATTTTTACCATCTCTCTTCCCTTTACTTAATTTTAGGCTTGATTTTTCCCTAATCTAAAATGCCTGACGACACCTCCATTTAGGTCTGGAGCATGTGAACATAGCAGAGCGACAGCATTTTCCACACCACAAGACTTGCCATTTGGAGCGAATCTAACAAAGGCACCCACAATCCACTCTTTCCAGAATACAATTACAACAAAAGATTTCATTGCTGGGAAATATTGCAGCAGCTTTAAGGCTGCATGGGGGGTGGGGTGGGGGGGTCATAGAAAGAGGAGGAGGAAGGAAGAGAAGGAAGGAAATTGCACCGGAAATGGGTACAGGCCATGTCTCAAACTGCTTTGTCAGGTTTTCTGACTCACCAAGCAAGAAAGATTTTGCAGCATCTTACCAAATCTTGCGTAACTGGGGAGGAGTGGGGAGATGGAGGTATCAGAGAGCTTCAAATTCTAATAGTAACGGAACAGCTTCACACCGCAATATACAATACAACACAGCCCAGTTTATTACAACCTGTCAGATTTTATACTTCTTTAATAACACCTGCAGGGACTTGCAGTGGCTCAGTGGCTAAGACACTGAGCTTGTCAATCAGAAAGGTTGGCAGTTCAAATCCCTAGCACCTTGCAACGGAGTGAGCTCCCGTTACATGTCACAGCTTCTGCCAACTTAGCAGTTTGAAAGCACATAAAAATGCAAGTAGAAAAATAGGGACCACCCTTGGTGGGAAGGTAATAGCGTTCCATTCACCAGCACATGACCATGGAGATGTCTACAGACAGCCCTGGCTCTTCGGCTTTGAAGCACCCTAGAGTCAGGAATGACTAGTACACATGTGCGAGGGGAACTTTTACCTTTAATAACACTTGCAAGGGGTTCAATGAATTTTACCAATGTGCTTCTCAGGGTGCATTTTGAAGAAATATAAGGAAAACCAAATTGGCCCAGATCCAATAAGGCAGGGGTGTTCAAACTTGGGAACTTTAAGACTTGTGGACTTCAACTCCCAGAATTCCCCAGCCAGCATGGCTGGCTGGGGAATTCTGGGAGTTGAAGTCCACAAGTCTTAAAATTCCCAAGTTTGGACACTCCTGCAATAAAGGGATCCAAGGGAGGAAGGCAATCACAGTTCTCAGTTTGGGGCAAAATTCATTTAACAACTGCCTTGCATAACAAGTCTTGCAATTTTGAGCTCACTTGTGCTCGTAAGTTGAGGAATACCTGTACAATATTAGGAAGTGGTTGTAGGGGTAGAAATTAAGTTAAAGATTGCCGGGAAGTGGGGTTGAATTTGGGAAGAACCATCTTTCTTTACATAAACAGAGGTAATAAAGCTAATAAAACTGTTTCATTTCTATTTTATTTCTTATTGCCTTTTTTCTTTTTATGACATTCTTTTATTTTAATCTTCTTACCAAAAGAGTAGAGTGTAAGTCACTCAAATGGCAGTAGCATAAACCCCAGCAAATAAATAAATTATCCAATACTATCTTTAGTATTTTATACATACCAAAATACAACCAATTAATAGGTTAGGAGGTCACAAAGTTGAAGGCAAACTACAAAACTAGAGAGAGAGAAATGTTGGTGAAGAAATTTTGTACAGAAATTTTCTCTAAAAAAAAAAAGGTCGAACAGGAAGGAAGAAGGAACCCCACTGAGCCAACTGAATTCTGCAAAATGATGTAAATGACACAGAAGAAAGTAGAGGTGTACAGTGGAAAAGGAGGGGGAGGAGGAAAAGGCTACTATGGGAACCCCTCTTTTGAATCATGGTGGGAAAAGGAAAACAAGAAAAAAGAAAAGAAAAGGGGAAGCCCTGTAAAAAGTCAACCGTTGAAAAGTTTTCCATTAACTCTGGCAGTTTCTGTGAAACAAAAACGCACACCTTTTAAAAGAAGGAAAAACAAGCCTCAAGCAGGGTAAGATCTGATTACTTAATTGGACTGAAACACCACAACACAGTCAAGTAATTACCAACACAGCATATTCATGCAACTCATCTTCATAACCTATGTGCAAACAAGATACAAGCACCTAAGTTTTCATTCGGACCCTAGCAGCCTGCACAATCTTTGTCCAGTGCACCTCCAGAAATAAACAAGCACACACGGGGTGGGTTTGTGTAAAGTGCAATACGAAGTGTTTAGAAGATGCTCAACTGCCTATCCTTGGTGTTCCTGAGTGAAAGCCCACCTCTAGATGACAGGTGATCCGGACAGACAGACAAATTGGGGAAAGAAAGTTCACGGCTCTGAGTCAAAGCACATGTTTCACAGGCTGAGTGATGGGTTTAATCACCAAGTTTTTCGGTTCAAAGAGAGTCAGTGTGGTATAATAGTTAAAATGTTGGACAAACTTCCACCCCTCAGTCTTGGAAGTTCCTTGGGTGATATGGGGATATTTCTTCCCTCTTGGAACAAGGACCAGCGTGGTAGAACGATGAAGGTCTAAGAATAGAGAATTCCAGATTCTCGTGCCCCCTTGGCCATAGAAATTCCCAGGATGATAATATTTATTTGTTTGTTTGTTTGTTTGTTTGTTTGTTTATTATTCATATTTGTAACCCGCACCCATCTCACCACAAAGGGACTTGGGGCGGCGCACAGAAATTTAAAAAATAAATATAAATATATACAAAATATTAACATTCAACAACTAAATTAAACCAAAACCCTGTGTTAAAATAAATTTAAAACCCATAAATTAAAACTTGGATTAGCTACAAGTCAGTACGGTGCGGAGTAGTTCATGCCAGGCCGGCTAGATGAAAGAAGTGTGTTTTTAAGTGCTGGCGGAACAAGCGGAGGTCCGAGATGATACGGAGTTCGGGAGGTAGGTCGTTCCAGAGGGTTGGGCCCACCACAGAGAAGGCACTTCCCCTGGGCGCCGCCAACCGGCATTGCCCGATCGACGGCACCCGGAGAAGACCCTCTCCGTGGGAGCGAGTTGGCCGTAGGGATGTATGGGGCAGCAGACGGTCTCGTAGGTATATGGTGAAGGGGCTGGACTGGGAAGAGTTAGACATAGGCCTCGGTCCCTTCTCTCTGGAAGATTGTGTTAGTTGCTCCTTCTCAGCTTGACAGTCAGAGTCATGTAGTCAGGTGGGATTGAAATTTTTTAGCAACCAGTTCTCTGGCTGGTTGCTGGGTGGGCATGGCCGTTTTCGCCTTCCCCAGGCTCCAGAGGGTTTTTTTTGAGGGTGAAAATGGCCTCCCTCGGGCTCTGGAAGTCCTCTGGAGGACGGAAATGAGCCCATTCTGGACTTCCAGCAGGCCCGTTTTTCGCTCTCCCAGAGCCTTTGTGCACTTACCTGGCATCCAAAATGGGCCACGTGGAGACTTCTGGGATGGGAGGGTGGGCGGGGTCAGCCAGTTCTTGCAACTACCTGTTTGCCGAACCGGATTAAAATTAACATCCAGTTTGCCCGAACCAGTCCGAATTGGCATGTAGTGCTAAAGGACTGGAGCAGGAAGAACCAAGTTCATATCCACCCTTAGCCTTGGAAACACATGAAGTTACTTTAAGCTAGTCCTCCACTCTCACTCCAAACTAGAGCTGCAGTGGTGAGGAAGAAGGAATTCTACATATGCTATCTTGAGCTCCCAAACAAGAGACAGAATAAAAATCTAACCAATACATGCATTTGATGGAAGCGAACGAGAAGAATTTTAAGCACACGCGGGTGCAGAGTGCTATAAAAGGATACCCATCTATCCTTTTAGTGGACAATGCAGTCAATGTGTCCTACTGATCCCCCTTTAGAAAATATAGGGCCGTAATGGTGAATCTATGGCACTCGTGAGCCATGTTGCCTGGCATGCGCAGCGTCGGCCATTCCTCTTCCGGGTTTCTGGTCAGCTGGCCTTCGTGCGTGCCGCAGTGCTGGAAACTGGAAGAGCTGGTCTTCTGCTTTCCGGCGTGAGCATGCGCGCTAGCCAGCTGATCGTCATGCGCACATGTGCACCAGTAACTAGAAGACTAGCCGGCCAGTGTGCATGCGTGTACCAGAAACCGGAAATTCATTTTCTGACGCGTGCATGCCCCCCTCCTCTTCTGGGTTGCGTCCCAGATGAGCGTGCATGCGCACTCCCTTGTCGGCATGAAAAACACTCCCTGTTGCCCAGGTCTCGAAAAGCTACTGCCATCCGCAGCAGATGGATAAACAATTTGACCTGGAATAAAGTAGATTAATGTGGATGGACTTAGCTATATGGATCTCAGCCTGCCAATTAAGATATAAGCAGAGCTGACAAACCCATGGCCCTCCAGAGGCTGGAGGTTGTGGTTCAGCATGCCTATGGCTACATGTTCCCCTGTCACTGACTCCTGAATGTATTTCTTTCTCATTGCGGGTGGTGACAGGTAGTCCTCAACTTAAAACAGTTCACTTAGTGACCAAAGTTACAATGGCACTGGAAAAAAGTGACTTATGATCATTTTTCACACTTACGCCCGTTGCAGCATCCCCACATGATTTACATTCATATGCTCGACAACTGACTCACATTTATGACGGTTGCAATGTCCCGGGATCAGGTGATCACCTTTTGTGACCTTCTGACAAGCAAAGGCAATAGGGAAACCAGATTCACTTAAGAACTGAGCTACTAATTAAAGAATTACAGTGGTTCTCTTAAGAAATGTGGCAGGAAAAGTCGTAAAATGAGGCAAAATCCACTTAACAAATTTTTCACATTGCAACATCAGCTTTGGGCTAAATTGTGGTCATAGGTTGAGGACTACCTGATAAAGCTAAAAGCACTTGGAAGTCCAAGTACAGTAGTCCTTGAGCCTAGCAATCATGGTCATAACTCATAGTGGTTGTAAAATTCATGTGACTTGTTTTTAGCAAACTCATCATAAATTAGGTCATAGGACTGTGGGATGTTGCAAATGGGCATAAATATGGCCTGACTGCCCAGCACCCAAAGTGTGGAGATGTGACCATGTGGGGGGGAGGAAATCATTGAAACTTTGAGTCAGGTTCGTAAGTACATCCTCGCCGCCAGCTAGGTGCCTTTAGTGACTGTTCAAAGTTATAACATCACTGAAAAAAGTGACTTATGACCGTTTTTCACACCTACGACCCTTGCCGCATTCCCATGGTCACATGATCAAAATTCAGATGCTGAGCAACTGACTCATCTTTATCACGGCTGCCTTGTCCAGGGGTCATTTGATCCCCTTTTGCGACCGTCTGACAAGCAAAGTCAATGTGGAAATCAGATTCCTTTAACAACCTGTGACAAGAAAGATCCTACAACGGGGTGGGGGTGGGGACTCACTCAACAAATGTTTCACTTAGCCACAGAAATTTGGGGCTCAATTGTGGTCGTAGGTTGAGGACTACCTGTACTGTCCCACAGTGCAAAACACAGAATACGGGTCTTAAATTACAGAATGACAGTTTCCAGTGGAATTGAGGAAAAACTTCCTAACCCTGAAAGCAACAGGACAATGGAAAGGATTATCTAGGTGTATGTGTGCGTGGGTGTGGGGGTGTCTCTTCATTGGGAATATTCAAGCAAAGTCGAGTCAGCCATTTGTTTGGGATGCTTTCGCATTGCTTTCCTACGCTGGACAAGAGCAGGTCAGCGGTGAGTACTGCCAGCATTACTGACAGTTCAATGTACGTGCAAATTTGCACGCATGCGCTTGCTTCACTCATGTGCGCACTAGACTGGGAACCGGTTCAGAAGCACGGCAGGCCTGAGTTGCTTTCGGTTCTGGCAAGCCATTACCGGTCCGTCCGAACCGGTAGGAACCCACCTCTGCTGCCACGCCTCCAAATCGGTTCCCCGGTCAGCGCAGCATATTTCCCCCCCCCATTTTTAATGCTCTGCGCATGCGCAGACCTATTTATGGGCAACTGCACATGTGCGCGGAACGCATGTCTGGTGTGCAAGTGAGTGAAGCGAGTGCAGGCGTGCAAAATTGCATGCACACCGAACCGGCAGTAATGTTGGTAGCAACCCACCCCTGCGTGGCAGGCCTGTGTTGCCTGCCAATTCCCACGATCCAGGCTGGCAAACCACTCGTCTGAACCGGTCCGTACCGGTAGAAACCCACCTCTGGAGCAGGTCCCTTTCAACTCCAGGACTCTCTGAATCTGCTTCTAGAAGGCACGGAGTTTTTCTGCAGAGCCACTGAACGACATGAAAGAGAAACACACCAAGATCTGTTGGCTGGCCTGTGTGAGAAAAGCCTCTCCCAACATATGTCAGAGGAAGGGAAGAGGCGAACACGCGGTGTTCACCTTTGGATCCCTGCCAGGGATTTGCTCAGTTAAGCATCTGGCAGCAAGTTCCACTCGGCACTCTTCCAACCAACTTTTTTTCTCCCCCCACCCTTCCCTTCCTTTTCTTCCTTTCTGAATGCTCTCCAAGCCCTGCTGATAGGCTACAGCCTTGGCAAGCAAAGGCCTGGGAAAAAAAGGAACACAGGAATGTAAACAAGACGGGGCTGCTAACAGGATACATGAGACAGGACCTGCCAAGCTACCATAGGGGCTGTCCCGTCCCGGGCAGAAGGCCTTGGCAAAGATACAGGGTGACTTCTTAACCCTGACTTCTAAGGCACAAGCAAAGCTCTCCTAGGAGCAGAGTTTTTTTGCCTTGGGGAGGTGACAAGAGGCAAGAAAGTTGATTAGTAGTGGGGAAAAGAAAGAACACCTAGACCGGGGTTCCCCAAACTTGGCAACTTTAAGACTTGTGAACTCCAGCTCTGCTGGAGAATTCTGGGAGTTGAAGTCCACAAGTTGCCAAGTTTGATCTAGACTACAGTGTCTTCTACAGAAGACTACAAGTATTAAAGTTGCCAAGTTTGAAGTCTTCTGATCTAGACTACAGTGTCTTCTACAGAAGACTACAAGTATTAAAGTTGCCAAGTTTGAAGACTTCTGACCTAGACTAAGGCAACTCTTTAAAACAGCCTCAGTGCAATGTTTATTAGTTTTTGTTTTTGTTTTAACTTTACAACATGGCTTCCTGCAAAATATCTGAAAACGGTTTCCAAAGAAAACAAGTTAAAAAACAGTTCATAATTGCAGCCTGGGTATTTGAGCACCTTCCTAGGTAACTGGCTGAACTGGGTGATGATGTCACCCGCAGCCTAATGCTTGAGGGAAACTAAAAAAGAACAGAATGTTACTGCCAATACCAAAAAAGAGCAAAATATTCTTTCTGGCGCAGGGGAGGGAAGGGCGGCCCGGGGGGGGGGGGGGGGGCGCTAGGCAATGAAACGCAAGTTTAGGTCTTTTTCCTTGGAGGAGGGTGAGGACGAAGCTGAGAATTCAGTAAATAGGGAATAAACATCTCGGAGACCACTAGGCTGATGGAGGCTTAATCACAAACAGAGACAGCAAAAGAGGACAACACACACACCTCCTTAAAACGGGGCTGAAAAGAAGGGCTCAGAAGCAGGGGAAAAACTGCCCAGAACAGGGGTGTCAAACTTGATTTTACTGACGGCTGCATCAGTTTTGTGTTTGACCTTGGGGGTTGGGATGGGCGAGGCCAGGGTGGCCACGGCCAGCTCGATGTCACTCGTGTTCAGCTCCGACGGCCTCCCATAACCCTCTGCCAGCGAAGACAGACCTTAGTAGGGCCGCATACAGCCCTCTGGAGCTCCATTTTCACTGGCAGAGGCACAGTGGGTCCTTCACTGTTTCCAGGGTGATCCCACGGGCCAGATCTAAACACCCTGCGTGCCAGATCCGGCCCCTGGGCCTTGAATTTGGCACCCATGGCCTAGAAAAAGGGCCTTGCATTAGCAGAGAACTAGCGGCTACAAATGGCTAAAGTACAAATCAAGGGAGACAATGTGCGTGCATCATACACACACCCATATAGCAGTGGTGGGTTTCAAATTTTTTAGAACCTACTCTGTAGGTGTGGCCTATTTTGTGGGCATGGCTTGGCAGTCATGTGACAGGGTGGGAGTGGCCACCTTTTAAAATGTGGTGAAACTCATTGAACAACGCTCTTGCTTAGCAACCAAAATTTTGGACTCAATTGTAATGATAAATTCTTTCTTTCTTTCTTTCTTTCTTTCTTTCTTTCTTTCTTTCTTTCTTTCTTTCTTTCTTTCTTTCTTTTTCTTTCTTTCTTTCTTTCTCTCTCTTTCTTTCTTTCTTTCTTTCCTTCCTTTCCTTTCCTTTCCTTCCCGTTGGGTCACTGGCAGCGACGGGCCAGATTTACTTCCAGGTACGCCGGTGGAACCCCCTCTCACCAGTTCTCTAAATTTCACCAACCGGCTCTCGCGAGTAGGTACGAGCCTGCAGAAACCCACCACTGCCATATAGCCATGCACCCTTTTGCCTATATACATTGAGCTGAAAACTTATATTTTGGCAGATGGAATGAAGTTATAATTATTACATCTCCATCTTTCCCCATGCCATTGTTATTCAAATGACTTCTTTTAAAAAATGGGGGAATACAGCAACAATGACATTTTCTCATTATATAATTCCCCTGTATTAGTGGTGTGGGTTTTTATTGTACCACCCTCTGAATTTTGTAAAGGAAACATATTAGGCTCTGCAAGCATAGGTTCAGAGTCTTACTCGCATTCAAAAAGAGCCATTATCTGCAATGCCTATTACATAAATGTGGGCATTACAATAAAGTACATTAGTCCTTCACAATCGTTGGCCTCTTATCTTTACTTTTGTTGTCTTTGTTGTCTTTCTCTCCAACCATTCCTCTCACAAGTTGTCTGGAAATGAAGTCCCACCTCCATGTCAATAGAACCAGATAGCATTACCTTGAACTTTTCCTTTATCGTCACCTTTATAATGCAAAATTGTTTGCTTTGTAGAATATGTGGGCGTATGCCTTCCCAAAAGCAGGGAAATCTGTTGCATCTTGAGAGATGGAGTCGTGCTTAATATGACCTCCTTGGAGAAAATAATTGCTTTCAACTTACACAGTGACTGTCAGGGTCTCTGTCTGGGAGCAACTGAATGATTCAGGAGCAACTGAGTGATTGCACTTAATACACAACAGGGCAAAACTACCTCCCATCAAGCCAGATGAACGCCCTTGAAGACCAAGGATTCCGATGCTAGGAGTGCTCCAGACTAAGGTTTCTTCCAACCCTGAGTCTATTCTGTGACTCATCCACAGTCACAGTGGGAAGCTCTTTTTCTAGGCAGATACCATCAAAAACAATCATTTTAGCAGAAGCTTGGCCAGTTTTGGAATCACTGAATTACAAGCAATTCTCAACTTACAACAGTTTGTTTAGTGACTATTCAAAGTTGCAGTGGCACTGGAAAAAAAAAAATGACCTAGGGCCCTTTTCACAGTTGCAGCATTTCCCAGGGTCACGTGATCAAGAGACACTTGGCAAATGGCTCATATTTATGACGGTTCCAGTGTCTCAGGGTCACGTGTTCACCTTTTCAGATTCTGAGAAACAAAGTCATTCCCTTAACAGCTGTGGCAAGAAAGGTCGTAAAATGGGGCAAAATTCGTTTAACAACTGTGTCGCTTAGCAACAGAAATGTTGGGGTCAATTGTAGCCATTAAGTCGAGGATTACCCGTATAGTTTTTTTTAAGGCATTCTTTTCATCTAACTAAAAACTTGAAAAATATAGATACTGAGCAGGAATTGGACTAGAACAGAGGTCCCCAACCTTTGCAACTTTAAGTCTGAAGGACTTCAGCTCCCAGAATTCTCCAGCCAGCAAAGCTTACTAAGGAAGCATAGAAGGTGCCTCCAATGTGAATACAGCAAAAAATCCTCTCTCTTTGTTGCTGGTAAGTAAATAAAATGCTGTCTTAAAACTACACTGACAATGGCACTTACTAGAGTAGTTAGGCCCAGCAGACAAGTGAGAGACTTTTTCTGAATAAACATGCGGTTAATGGGCAGGTTATTTTTTTAAAAGATTATTCCTAGGTTAAGGTGGAGAAGGGGTCTCCAACCTTTGCAACTTTAAGTCTGAAGGACTTCAGCTCCCAGAATTCTCCAGCCAGCAAAGCTGGCTGGAGAAGTCTGGGAGATGAAGTCCTTCAGACTTAAAGTTGCAAAGGTTGGGGACTCCTGGACTAGAAGACCTGCAAGGTACAGTAGAACCTCTGGTCACGACCACAACCAAACTGGGTTCCGACTAAGAAAATTCACAATTATTTTTTTTACAGCCGATTTCCCCTTGTACGCCTTTTTTTTTTGGTAAGCACCAGATTTCCAAAATTAGATTCGGGTCACAACCAAATCAGTTTGTGACCAAAGTTATGGAACAAATTATGGTTGTGACTGGAGGTTCTACTGTACCTTCAAACTAAGTTATTCTGTTCTGCTATCTCTGAAGAAAATACCACAATACTCCTGTGACCCTCTGAAAAATGGGTCTTTTTACTAGCTCCTCCAGCTACTTTCTCCCTCTTTCTCCATCTGGATTCCATCTGCTGCTGCTTGGACAAAAAGGAGGGAGGGGGAAAATCTCCTGATCATCCCTTCCACCCCAAATTCTCAATGTATTTACAACTAGTAGATCAAAGGGGACGCTGCCTCTAGGGAGAAAGCTTGCAAAGAACTATTTCCTTCTATTAGCTTTAAGGCTTTTTTGATTCAATACCCAGTCCAGGCTGATCAAACAGAAAAGTAGAAAGGGAGGCAGCGGGAAAGAGGTTTTTAAAAAAAATGGGAGGGGGGATGTGAAGAGAGAGAAAAAGAATTGGTGATGGAAAAAGGTGGCACTGCTAAATTAATGTGTTCTTTCTTGGATTGGGCTTCCCCTTAGTTCTATATCCTATTCCTTGTATCCCAAAAAATAAAGACATTAAGAGCAATTTCCCTTTTCTCAAAAAGATTCTGCACCCACATCGTGGGAATCAAACACTATAACTGCAAACAGATCCAAACTATAGAAGCATGAAATATCTGCACTATCTGTGTTAAAAAAAGAATTGCTATTATATGGTAATAAGACCACCAGTATCTAAGTACCATATATTCAGCTCAAAATATAATCCATGGTGACAGGAGTTGAAAAATAACATTTAAAATTTAACCTATTACATTTGAGGGAAGGCAGCCACACAAAACAGCATAGTTTTATTTAAGAACAAAACCTCAATCTGTTACTGTAGGTAGGTGTTCTACTGCTCACTGTTACATAGACATAATTAAATCAACAGTGAAAGCAAAAAGACAGTTTTTACGAGCAATTCTTACACATGAATCCACATTTGTTAAAGTGATCCCCAAAAGCAAAACACATTTAGCCTCAACATGTTGTAATGATCACATCTCCACCCCAAATGATATTCCTCAGTAGCTAAAAAAAATACATAACAATTAAACTCCTTTAAAAGTTGCCTTATAATGTCATATCCATAAGGCCTTGCTTTTGATTTAAAAAAATCAAGGAAAAATGAAGAACAAGCATTCTTACATGTTCAAAATAAAAAGGTTGTGGAAAAATACACAACAAAACTGTTCGCCAGGTCATATATTTTTTGCCCCCCAAAAGACGGGTTTTCCCCATATCCAGGCTAAACCAAAGACACAGCACCTATCTACAGTTCTCTTTACATATGATATTTTAAGGATTTAGGAGTTTAAAAAAAGCAGAGACACTCAAACACATGCAAAATCTGTGTAAGGCTTTCCAATCTGTTCCTGCATTTAAAAAACAACAACAGTTTCAGCTATGTTTCAACCCCAGCTCAGAGGGCAAAGAACTGAAGCCTGAACAAACTTGTTCCAAATAGCCTGGCTTTTATTGCAGGGTCCTGGAAGAGGCCAGCTAATGCTGGTCAGTTTTGCCCGAGGAGAAATAGTTCAAGACTAACAAGCTTCTCTCTCTCTCTCTCTCTCTCTCTCTCTCTCTCTCTCTCTCTCTCTCTCTGCAGACTTCTATACTGCCGAAGTTTCAAATGGAAAGATCTGCTTTCTCTTTCTACCCAAAAGAGAGAGATTGTCTTAGGAAAAGCATCCCAGAGAAGGTACCAAACAATTCTGTTTACATGAATGAGTCATTTGAGTCCTTAATAAAAGAAGAATGGGCAGGTTTCCAAGTTGTTGTTTTTTAGGAATGGGGGGGGGGGGGGGAGAATAGTAGAGTGCCGAGATCCACCAGTTGGAGCCTGGTGCCAAAGACTTGCATTTGAGTGATAAATCACTCTGAATCCAAGCATTTGTGTACCAGAAACAAGCAGAACTCACAGTCCCTCCACAGAAAGATCCACCTCAAGTCACCCCAATACTTCTCTTCAGCTGTGTTGTTTCAGAGAAAGGGGGGGGGGGGATCATGTTGTGGAAGAACAAGGGTCAGAAATTTTAGCTGATCAAACGTGCCGAACATATCTACCGTATTTTTCGGAGTATAAGACGCAACGTTTTCCCTCAAGAAAGAGGGTGGAAATCTGGGAGCATCTTTTACACCAAATGCAGCATTTTTGGCCTCCTGAAATCCCAGCCCCTTTGCAAAAATGGCTGCGCATAGCCTTTAGGAAGCTTCCAGAGTAGTCCTGGGGGTGGGGAGGGCAAAAATGAGTGAAAAAACGGGCCGTTTTTTGCTCGTTTTTGCCCCCCCCCGGCCCCAGAAGCACTCTATAAGCTTCCTAAAGGCTATGCATGCCCTTTTTTGATAGAAAAGAGCCGTTTTTTGCTTGTTTTTGCCTGCCCCCCCCCCCCAGCCCCCAGGACACTCTACACGCCTCCTAAAGGCTATGCATGCCGTTTTTGGGAGGTCTGTAGAGTGCAAACATTTTTTTTTTAAATTTGCCTCTCCAAAACCTTGGTGCGTCTGATACTCTGATGCATCTTATACTCCAAAAAATATGGTACTTCTGATAGAGAGGGTTTTGCCCCATTTTATGATCTTTCGTACCACAATTGTTAAGTGAATCGCTGCAGTTATTCAGCTAAATAACATGATTAAGTGAATCTGGCAAATTACCAGATTTTGATCACATGATCATGGGGATGCTGCCACAGTCATAAAAGTGAAAAACTGTCATAAGTCACTTTTTTCATTTGTAAACCGTCACTACACGAATGTTAGTGAGTTAAGGACTACCTATACAGGTAGTCCTCGAGATACAACCACAACTGAGCTCAACATTTCTGTTGTTAAGTGAGACATTTTTAAAGTGAGTCTTGCCCCATTTTACAACCTTTCTTGCCATAGTTGCTAAGTGAATCACTGCAGTTGAAATTAGTAACCCAGCTGCTAAGTGAATCTGGTTTCCTCCACTGACTTTGCTTGTCAAAAGGTCACAAAAGGGGATGACGGGAGCTTGGGATACAGCAACGGTCGTAAGTATGAACCAGATACCAAGCATCTGGATTTTGATCACATGATCACAGGGATGCCGCAAAGCTCGTAACTCCAAAAAATGGTCATGTCACTTTTTTCAGTGCCATTGTAACTTTGAATAGACATTGAATGAATTGTTGTAAGTCGAAGACTATCTGTATGTGAGAAGGGCAGCTATATAAAGTTACTAAATAAATCGAATATATAAAATACTTCTCTACACTTTGTACACATTGATTAAAATTCTTTAGGACAGGGGTCTCCAACCTTGGCAACCTGAAGACTTTTGGACTTCAATTCCCAGAATTTCTCAGCCAGCTTTGTTGGCTGAGGAACTCTGGGAGTTGAAGTCCAAAAGTCTTCAGGTTGCCAAGGTTGGAGACCCCTGCTTTAGAAGACAGACATGCGAAGAGTTTAAGAGAGGAAATTAAGGTTCAGGAATGAAACCATCACTGCTAAGACTGATGAGCATGTGAGAATACTGAACATCACCCATATGTCTATTTTAAGATTCACAGAACTCAACAAACTGCTTTCTACAATGGCCACCTGGGTGTATCTGGAAAGTTCACCGTTCATCAGCTAACAGCATCTGACGTTCAAAGGAAAGACTGCCTTTGAACACAGAGGGATCTAGTAAACCACAAGTCATTAACACTATCTCTTCCCGACTTTTGTAAAGCTAAGGGCAGCAATGCCTAGAAGTCACACCGTGGTGAGAACTTTCAAACGAAGAGCTTCAGCCATTGCACATAATTCAACAGAACTACAAGTCCCATCCATCTGGAGAACATCGGACTGGAAAAGGTTCTTCTCCTTCATTAATTTAAACAGTTTTTATAGCCCCGTATACCAGCAGGCAGCCATGAAGATACCTGGAGGCAGTTCTGTGACTTAATTCTCTCCTACAGCCCAAAGAGCTGCTGATTCAGTTCTACAGAGGAATCATTGAGTCTGTCATCTGCACCTTCATAACTGTCTGGTTTGGCTCTGCAACCAAACAAGACAGACACAGACTTCAGAGGATAATTAGAACTGCAGGAAAAACAATTGCTACCAATCTGCCTTCCATTGAGGACCTGTACACAGCATGAGCCAAAAAGAGGGCTGTGAAAATATCTACAGACCCCCTCACATCCTGGACATAAACGGTTTCAACTTCTACCCTCAAAACGACGCCATACGGCACTGCACACCAGAACTAGACACAAGGACAGTTTTTCCCCGAATGCCATCACTCTGCTTACCAACTAATTCCCACAACACTGTCAAATAATTTACTAAGACTGTATTACTACTCTTCTTCTCTTCCTTCCTAGTATCTATCTCTCCCCACTTATCACTATTACCATGTTGCTTATATCTTTCATTTTATATTGTTTTTATTTGTTTCTTAGTACTATTTGATAGCTTATTAGTAACCTTGACTATCACGAAGTGTTTCATCTTTTTATTCTTGATTAATGTATTTTTTTTAATTCTCCTTATGCACACTGACAGCATATGCACCAAAGACGAATTCCTTGTGTGTCCAATCACACTTGGCCAATAAAGAATTCTATTCTATTCTATTCTATTCTATTCTATTCTATTCTATTTATAACAGCTGCTACATTATTTTAGATATTCTGCCATTACAGCTCCATCATGCCCTGCCTGAATGACAATTTACAAGTCTCCTGAATGAGCAAATGAAACAAATTAATTGCTGGACACCAAAGCACTAACAATGTTTTCTGCCTTTTCTGCTCTGGCTCCTTCTCCCTGGAACGTCTCCTCCCCCACCTCCAAGGTCAGATCGCCTCCTCCTCCTTTTTTTTGAAAGGCCTTGAAGACATGGAACACCAATGGGAATGTGGCACTTTGGAGGGAGCTAATGGGAATGGATAACACTCCACCTCCTCCCTGGGCACACTTTCCCCCTTAGCTTTATTTTAATTTTATTTTAAATGTAAGATGTTTATTTATTGCTTTGATGATTTATGGTGTGTTTTTAATCAATGTCTGCAAGCCGCCTACAGTCGCCTTTGGCAGATGGCCTGTATACAAGTTTAATATATAAAAATATTTTCCATCCTACCCATAATTTTATGAGTCTCTATCAACTACGATGTTTCCACTACTGCCTTTTGCCCGTAAATTAAAACCTCCCAAATTATACCACCTGAAAATACAGCTGACTTTCCCCAAAGGAAGATGAACATGCCTCTCAATTAGTATTTTCTGAAGATATAAACCATGCTTTTCAGGACACATATTATATCATTGAACAAACTGGGGGGAAAGGATATCCCCCATTGCAAAGTCTGACACATTGATTTGCGGCTTCTGCTCAGTCCCATCTTAACCCTTTCCACCAAATTTAAAAAGCCAATGTTAACGCAATTATCTCACTCATACATTCCTTCATATGGTCTTCCTCTCCCTGCACAAATGGAAACAAGGTTCTAGCCCTCATTGTCTGGGAAGGGGGGGGGGGGTGAAATCAACAACTTGACCAGCAGAATCACTGAATACAATTGCTGTCATTTAAAGATAGGAAGAAAATATATTTTACAGCTTACCTGCTTGAATTGTTCTTCATAAGTCCAATCTCCATGGTCCAGGACTTGGGGCTGCAACTGTGACAGGCTTTGCTGGGGAACCCCAGAATGGCCCCGTTCTTGGCCCCCTACCAGTCTGGAAGGTTCTCCTCGGTATTGCTGGGGGGTCTGTTGTTTGTGTAGAAATGCGGTGCCAGGGTTTGATGTAGCCACTGCACTGGAGCCAAGCCCTCCCTCCACCATTTCTTCTTCTTCTTCCTCGTAGTCGTCTTCTTCCTCCTCACCCAGGTCTTCTTCAAAATCTTCAACCCACTTGCTCTTCCTAAAAGAGGGAGAAGATTATAAGGAGGAAAATGTGAATACCTAAAGCTGGGTAATAAAAATGGTGACTCTGGCTTCTAATACGCCTCCAGATACCTCCTGATGCCCATCAAGCTTTTAATAACAGGCATGTCTAGGTTAAAATAATTAAATAGCAAGCTGGCATCTTGCAAAGTACCATCACCTTGCATCGTAGTCAATTCGCAGCAATATCTTTGGGCCCCAGTAAGTCTCTTAAAATCGACAGACAGCCTTCCAATAATTATTTTGGGACGCGCTGTACCCACCACGGCAGCCATTCCAGGAGTAGGCAGATTTCCCATAACGTAATGTCATGTGACTGCAGCCATGGCAGACTTGCCAGATATGCTCTAAGTCCCAAAATGTTGTTTATCCTAGCCCAGGGGTCTCCAACCTTTGCAACTTTAAGTCTGAAGGACTTCAGCTCCCAGAATTCTCCAGCCAGCAAAGCTGGCTGGAGAATTCTAGGAACTGAAGTCCTTCAGACTTAAAGTTGCAAAGGTTGGAGACCCCTGTTCTAGCCCACAGTCAATCCTACACTAAAGATAGCCTTTCTATTAGATGCCTGAATTACGGCATAAATTTGGGAGGGGGTTGGGTGGGAAGGGGACTTAAGGGGACTTTTTAAAAAAAAAATTCTTAAAGTAGCTAAGGGACAAGAACTCATTTTTTATGAGTTGAATTGTTACGTGGAGGCCCAAAACTTTGGTGTGCTTTACTATTTCTGGGGAGGGAGGGGGGATTCAAGGGGAAAAAGAGGTACTGTGGCCCTGCTTAGATTTTAGACGCCCCTTCGTTCCTTAAGAACACTGAAAAACTTCAGAAACTGAGGTTCTGTTTCAACTACCCCATACATCCCTTCGGTCGATTCGCTCCCACAGAGGGGGACTTCTCCGGGTGCCGTCCACTAGGCAATGCCAGCGGGCGACGCCCAGGGGAAGGGCCTTCTCTGTGGTGGGCCCAACCCTCTGGAACGACCTACCCCCCCCCCCGAACTCAGAACGACCACGGATCTCCGCTCCTTCCGCCAGAAACTAAAGACTTATTTTTTCCAACAGGCCGGCCTGGCCTAATTTACTCCACCTAGCCTATAGTCTGAAGTTAAATTGTTTTAATTGGTTTTGAAGGGAATAGTTTTAATGACTTCATAAATTTTAGCACAGGGATAATAATTTAATCTGGTTTTAAATTTTGCATATTGTTATGTTTTATGTGTTTTTAATTTCCTGTGCACCGCCCCGAGTCCCTTTTGGGAAAGGGAGCGGTCTATAAATTCAATAAAGTAAGTAAGTAAGTAAGTAAGTAAGTAAGTAAGTAACTGGCTGTTGGGGTACAGCTCTTCACAAAGGCTGCTTTCAGGTCCCTCCCTCACCACCACCACCAACACCGCCCCCCTATTACAGAAACCATCCCTAGAAGTCAGGCAGCTGGTTATGGGAATCAAACTCAAAACAAATCTGAAGGTTGCTAGAGTAGAAGTATCTGGCTGCTGAGTAAACAAAGGCATATTTAGACGCACTTCACTCCCCTCAAAAGATTCTGGAAAAATGGCATTCTCTCCCCCCACCCCCTTTGTACTTTTTTTTTTTTTTTTAAATAGGTTGGAAATTTTCAAACAAGGATCAGGAACTTAATCAAAAAGCCTAAGGCATTAAAAAAACTAGCCAGACTGGTTTTGCCTTAAGAGCTGCTGGTTTTATTGTCTTCTGACCCCAACAACACCAGGGAGGGGCACAGGAGCCTGACGGGAGAAACACACCAAAATTACCAAATCAAGAGCAAGAGCAGTCAAAGGAGAGATCTTTTTTTCCCCTTCTTTCCAAACGTTTTGCAATGTTCTGCGTGAGCCGCAACTCAACTCAACTCGTTTATTTTATCCCACCCCGGGATGGGGAAACGATACCTTTTTACCTTTGAAAAAAATGATGAAAAACGAGAGAGGCTCCAGTTTATAAAATGGCTACTCCGTCATCCAAGGGAAAACAAACCCTTGGCTTTCTATCCGGAGCCCAGAAAGTTTGTGCATTGCATGCTTTAGCACAGGGGTCTGCAAAGTCGGCTCTTTTAAGACTGGTGGACTTCAACTCCCAGAGTTCCCCAGCCAGCATAGCTTTGCAGACCCCTGCTTTAGCACAAGAATTACAAGGGAGAACATACAGCAGAAGTCTTCAAACTTGGCAACTTTAAAGACTTGTGGACTTCAACTCCCAGAATTTTCCAGCCAGCTCTGCTTGTGAAGTCCACAAGTCTTAAAGTTGCCAGGTTTGGGGGACCCTGACATACGCCCCAACTTTCCATTCCAATGTCCCTGCAAAGTATAAAGTCTGCTCCTTAACATCTGACCGCTGAGGGGTCAGGACAAAAATTACATTTCGTTTTGTTTCACGGAACACTGATCTAGCATTAAAAGATATTTCATAGGATTCCTCTCCAATCATGAGCCCCCCTACTCCACGCCCCTTCATCTGTGGCACAAGGCATGTGGGCCTTCATGATCTAAACATTTGAGGACCTTATGAGGACACTAACATAACAGCAAAAAGTGGTGGGTAGGACTCAGGTAAGACTTACATATCCTCTTCGTCTGAGCCTATTTCTCGGGGGTATTCGCCATCTTCCTCCTCCTCCTCTTCTTCCTCCTCTTCTTCCCCTACAAGCTCTTCTTCCTCTGAAGAATGGCTCTCCTCCGACCCAACTGGGCTGGATGACTGTCTGAGGCCAGCCGCAGCTGCTCGCATAGCTGCCAGGGCCGCTATCTGTGCCCTCTGGATCCGGGCAGTGTCAGGTTCTCCCCCCTCCTCAGAGAGAGGAGGGTCCTGGCTGCGGCCACGAGGCAACGCCATGATGCCAGGGGCTGACAACATGGTGGTTGGATTTGGTGCAGGGAGGGGCAGAGGAGTGCCCTGCGGCTGGTCCTGTTGCTGCCGCGCCTCCATCTCTTGCTGCAGCCGGGCACGTTGTTGGCGCTGCAGGTTCTCCATGACGGCCTGCAGCTTCATGGCTCTGCCTGCAGGGGGCAGTGTCCTGGCCGAGGAAGTCAGAGGGGCAGAGCACGGCTCCAAAGGGGAGGAGCCTATGCTTTGCGCAGGAGAGGGAGGGGATGTAGAATCGCGATCAGTCGGGGTCAGCGCCGTGAGGAATGCTGGGAGATGCCCTCTGCCCCAGATGTTCTGGGGAGGGCAACCACTTTTTAAAAAGACTTACAAGACTTGGTCTGTCTTATGGGTTAGGCAGAAGCCGGTGGCACCATTAACCACTTCCAAAAGGCGGCTCTTTCCACAGCAAGGGGATGACAGCAAGTCAATTTGTACAGAAAGGAATTTGCAGAGATATTTTTTAAAAGGCTATTCAAATACCATGATGCTTTAAAAATTAGCCGTGATCCTGCAGTTCAAGGTCCCACGTTCTACACAACCACGTTGCTTTGCGCCAACCTGAACTGAAGCTTAACCCTGTTCTTTTGCCACGTTTCTTTCCATCCAAGGAGGGCTTAGAGGCAATCTGCAAACTGTGAGTTGTCCACCTCTTCTTCTTCATCTAGGCATCAGTGAAAAACCTGTCCTTTAAAAAAGTAAACACAAACACATACAGAGAAAACGTTAGGACGGCGACAGCTAGAATCTTGACTTCTTACCAAAGGCTAATTCATCCAGATATAGGAAATATACAAAATCTAGCTCTTGATTTCATAAGGTGTGTTTTATTGAAGTAGCTCCTCCAATGCCTGTCTATAAAAAGACGGAAAATGGATTAAAAAATGTTAGATATAGAAGACAGAACAAGAGGAACCCACTAGGATCAGAACCATTAATCTGAATCATGTGAAAAGTGGAAATAAGAAATACTATCCCTGAAGCCAATTTTGTCAATACTATGCTATAAACATTGCATACCCACAGACACATGTATGTACATATAATACACACATAAACAAAAGCGGAAACAATTATAAAAAGGGGAACAGCATTTTTTTAACAAACAGGAAGGTAGGAGAGAGTTTTTCGGCTTTTGCCAGCAAAACCTTTCATCAGGGGGGAACAGTGGTACAGTTTTTAGACACTGTCCACAGTTAATGATTGAGGCTTATAACCCCAACCCTCCACCTCTTACAAAATGTATCTCAAGACAAAGAGCATGTTCACACAGTCACAAACAACACTTTTCACTGTATTTCTACTGATCTCTCAGGAGGCATCGGCCCAAATAAATTTGTTTACTCTGTAAATTTGCATGGGTGTGGCCTATCTTAAATCATGCCTGGTGGCTAACACAAATAAAAAAATGGAAATGTTGATATAAAAACAGTAGAAAGCGAACAATAAAACATATGCTGTTACAAACAATAATTCTTCAGTACACACAAAGCAAAAAACGTCAACCAGATCCCACGACTATCCTGCCCCCAAAGCCCGAGGGAACAGCCAGGTTTTAAAACTCTTCCAAAAGCTAAGATAAAGGTAAAGGTTCCCTTTGCACATATGTGCTAGTCGTTCCCGACTCCAGGGGGTGGTGCTCATCTCCGTTTCAAAGCCGAACAGCCAGCGCTGTCCCAAGACGTCTCCGTGGTCATGTGGCCAGCATGACTAAATGCTGAAGGCGCACGGAACACTGTTACCTTCCCACCAAAGGTGGTCCCTATTTTTCTACTTTCATTTTTTTACATGCTTTCGAACTGCTAGGTTGGAAGAAGCTGGGACAAGTAACGGGAGCTCACATTGTTATGTAGCGCTAGGGATTCAAACCGCCCAACTGATCAACAAGCTCAGTGTCTTAGCCACTGAGCCACCAAAAGGTAGACAGGGTTAAATTACTACCCTTTCCCCCTGAAAATAAGACCTCCCAGGATAATACGCCCAATCGGGCTTTTGAGTGAATGTGCTAATAGAAGCCCTCCCCTGAAAATAAGCCCTCCTCAATAATACTGCAATACAGCTGCAGCTATGAGGTGACCACGCTTGCCACCTCCTGCGCCTCAAAAATAATAAGACCTCCCCGAAAATAAGGCCAACCGCTTATTTCGGGGGTCAAAAGGGGGAAACACGGTATCCCTTAAGAATTCTCACTAGCCTATTTGCCACCCATAACCATATTACTATTCATAGCCCGATGCCCTCATAAATGGAGGAAAAAAGAGGCAACAACTTTCTCTAATTTATATTTGGGTCACCCAGACATAATGATTCCTTGCCCCTGGCAACCAAAGCTTATTACCGTATTTTCTAACATCCACCAAAACTTCCCACAACGCCTCTGAATACCAGATCGTCATCCGTCTAGGAAAAGAAAGCGTTCTGGCATTATCTGCTCCAATGCCACAAAACACAGTGCTCTTTTTACAGAGGGAAAAAATGAGCAGAAATTAAAGATTCCCATGGACAGAACCTGCCAACAAGACCATGCATGCCTTCCCTAAGAGCCCCCAAGCTCGTTCAAACTTGCTTAGATTAATGCAGTCATAATATGCATGGCATTTCCACTTGAGAGTTTTGGAAGAACAGCTAGAAAACTGAGAGGGCTCCTCCCATAGTCAGATGCAAAGACTCATGACGCCTTTTTCGATTTTTATCTCTACAACAACAACCCTGCAATGTAGGATAGACTAAATTAGCAAAAGGCATCAGCTCATAACCTACGTTTGAGTGAACTTGAGCCAAAATCCATGTCTCCTAGTTCAGTGCCATAAATGCCTCACTATACTGGTTCTACACAAGGAGTTTCCCTGAAACTAGAATTCTGGTGGCTCCACAGGTGATGTCCGTGGAGATTTCTCAGCAAATAGAACAGAAGTGGTTTGCCACTGCCATTCCCGGGTATTTTTCAACTTTCCAATCTGACCTATAATCCTAAAATTTATTCTTGGGTCTCTCATTCAAGCACTAAGCAGATATAATAATAATAATAATAATAATAATAATAATAATAATAATAATAATAATAATAATAATAATAATAATAATAATAATAATAATAATTTTAATACATAAACCGCACCCTCTCCCCACAGGGACTCGGGGCGGTGCACAGGGAGAATAAAAACAATAACTATATACAACATTTCATATTAAAAATAAATTAAACAATACCTGTGCTAAAATACCCATTAAAACTAACTAAACTAAAAATCCCCAATAAACCCAAAAACAGAGGAGTAACTATCCCAGGCCGGCAAGGCAGAAGAAGTGTGTTTTTAGTTTAAGACGGAAGGATATGACTTTGGCTTGGCTTTCTGAGATCCATCAAAGGTTCCTCGAGAAAATGCAGATAGTCCTTGACTTACGACCCACAATTGAGCCCAAAATTTATGTTACTAAGCAAGACAGTCATTAAGTGAGCACAGCCCCATTTTAACGACCTTTCTTGCCACATATTACTAAGTGTATCACTGCAGTTATTAAGTTAGCAACATGGTTGTACAGTCAATCTGGCTTCCTCATGACTCCAGGATAGTGCAACTGTCACAAATACATACCAACTAGCTGAATTTTATCAAGGGACCGTGGGGATGCTACAATGGTTGTGTGAAAAACGGTCATAAGGCCTTTTTTCAGTGCTCTTGTTACTTCGAATGGTCACTAAATGAAAGAATGGTTGTAGATCGGGGACTACCTGCAGAAGAGCCTACACCAGGGTTGGCGAACCTTTTCAGCACTGAGCACCAAAATGGGAGAGAGAGTGCACACACACGCATGTGGGAAACTAGAAGGGCAGCTGGCCGGGGCGCATGTGTGCCTGTTCTTCTGGTTTCTGCCACGTACATGTGCACCAGCAAGTTGGTCTTCCGGTTTCTAGTGCGCATGTGCACGCAAAGAGCAGCTGCCTAGTGTGCATGCATGCATGCACCAAAAACCAGAAGATCATCTTCCTGGCACGCACATGTGCACCCGGCGGCTGCTCTTCTGGTTTCCAGTGCTCCCACATGCATGAGGACCAGCTGGCAACAGGCGACAGCTCACATGCCTGGGGAGATGGCTCTGTGTGCCACTTCTGGCACGTGTGCCATAGGTTCACCGTCACAGGCCTACACTATTAGGCTGCATGAAAAAGGGACTTGATGATGATGAATATCACAACAAAGATGTGTATCTGGACTACTGCAATGCTCTCTACATGGGGCTCCCCTTGAGGTGCACCCGAAGGCTTCAGCTTGTCCAGAATGCAGCCGCGCGGGCAGTTATGGGAACCTCCAGGTTCTCCCATGTAACACCGCTCCTGCGCGAGCTGCATTGGCTGCCTGTCGTCTTTCGGGTGCGCTTCAAGGTATTGGTTATCATCTTCAAAGCGCTCCATGGCACGGGACCTAGCTATCTGCGGGATCGCATCCTGCTCCATACATCCCTGCGGCCGATTCGCTCTCACAGAGAGGGACTTCTCCGAGTGCCGTCCACTAGGCTATGCCAGCGGGCGACCCCCAGGGGAAGGGCCTTCTCTGTGGTGGGCCCGACCCTCTGGAACGACCTTCCCCCCGAAATTAGAACAACCACGGACCTTCGCTCCTTCCGACACACTTCTTCTGCTTGGCTGGCCTAGGGTAATTTAAATTTTTTAAATTGTTTTAGGGGTTTTTAGGGATAGTTTTAGTTTTATAGGGGTTTTTAGCGCAGGGCCAGTTTAATTTGTTTTTAACTTTGTACTCTGTCTGTTTTAATTGTTTTTTAATTCCCTGTGCCCCGCCTCGAGTCCCTTCGGGGACAGAGAGCCGGTTATAAATTAAAATTATTATTATTATTATTGTTATTATTATTGTTATTGTTATTGTTATTGTTATTATTGTTATTGTTATTATTATTATTATTATTATTATTATTATTATTATTATTATTATTATTATTATTCACATTTGTAACCCGCACCCATCTCACCACAAAGGGACTCGGGGCAGCGAACAGAGATTTAAAATAAATATACATAAATACAAAATATTACTAAATAATAACTAAATTAAATCAATACCCTGCTTAAAATTAATTTAAAAATCCATAAATTAAACTTTGATTTGATTATAAGACAGTAGGGTGCGGAGTAGATCATGCTAGGCCGGCCAGATGAAAATAGTAAGTTTTTAAGTGCCGGCGGAACAAACGGAGGTCTGAGATGGTACGGAGATCGGGAGGGTAGGCCGTTCCAGAGGGTTGGGCCCACCACAGAGAAGGCCCTTCCCCTGGGAGCTGCCAACCGGCATTGCCCAGTCGACGGCACCCAGAGAAGACCCTCTCCCTGGGAGCGAGTCGGTCGTAGGGATGTATGACTATCTAAACATAATTGTACCCAGACCACACATTGTTTGATGAAAATTGAATGTTACATAAATAAAACAAAGAAAACAGGAGGGAGGGGGAAGGGGGGAATGGATGCAACTCGCAATCTCTCCAATTTAATAGTGCAACACATTGAGTGTGTAGGTGACTGAAACTGAACCCTCAGTCAATTCCCAGTTTCTTAGACAGCCTGGCCTGAGAACTCTGAGAACTATGTTGTAATCCTAAATCTCTAAAAAATGCTCTAAACTGGAGGATGTCGGCATACACCACATTGGAGGAGGGGGATCAATGATGTATGATCGAAGGGGGCCACCAGTTTCATTAGCTCACAAGAAGTTCAATTCTTCCATGGAGGGAGAAAAAGAGAACAGTCTGTCAATGCCCACAATTGAGACGATGCTTCTCAGGTGTCATCAAACACCTGAGATTAGAACATCTAAATTAGAACATCTAATTTAACTAGCTATTTTCCATGACAACTAACTCAGTAGATCTGGAAACACGTCCCCCACCCACCCACAACTTACATTTAACAGACAGCCCTGTCAACCAACCCTGTTCTCAGTCTCCTGCCAAGGCCCTCTCCCACCAAATACCCTTTTCTTCCCAACTGCCATGGAACCTTCACCAAGGCAAGCGCTTTAATGACATCAGAGGAAGCAGGAACCAATCAGGGCCCCCGCAGTGGAAACGGTCTCTTATTCCTTTGGCTGCACAGTGCAAAGGGAGGGGCCAAAATTATGCATTCTGGTTTTCATGTCCTCAAGGGAAAAGGTGTGAAATCTGCACTTCCACAGATAAAAAAGGACAAGGGAGGATGCCCCCAAAAGGAATACAGGTAGTCCACGGCTCACAACCACAACTGAGCCCAACATTTCTGTTGCTAAGTGAGCCATTTGATCAGGGAGTTTTGCCCTATCTTATGACCCTGCTTGTCACAGTTGTTAAATGAATCACTGCAGTTATTAAGTTAGTAACACAGTTGTTAAGTGAACCTGGCTTCCCCATTGGCTTTGCTTGTCAGAAGGTCGCAAAAGGGGATCGTGTGATCCCACAACATTGCAAATGTCATAAATATCAGTCAGTTGTCAAGCATCTGAATTTTGATCATGTGACCATGGGGATACTGCAATGGTTGTGTGAAAAGTCATAACTCATTTTTTTCAGTGTTGTCATAACTTTGAAGGGTCACTAAATCAACTGGTTGTAAGTCGAGAACTACCTGTACAGTCAAAACCTCTCCGAGAATAACCTCATCTTAGTCAAAAAAAAGGAAAAGAAGTAAGCTCTCACGTCCTGCTTTCGTTTTGTCCAGTTTTACATATAACTTTGCATGGGTCTTAATATTTTGAATCTCAAAAAAATCCCAGAACATGGAAACTAACACTGATAATTTTACATTCACAATGTCAGTTGCTTGTGGCTTTTTATTCCCCCAACAGCCATAATAGAATTTTTATATTACGGAAATTCTCAAGAAATGAATATTATTAACATCGGTCCAGTAACCATGAGGGTGAATTACTGAAGAGTGATTGGTGTGGGTGTGTATATAGATAATTGAATAGGCAAATTGCAAAAAGGGTAGGCAAACAATAAATATCAAATATTTCAATTCTTGTGGATTTAGTAGTGCCTGTTCCTAATGTAATTTAAGTAGCTTGCCTAAAATATATATAGCTAAACTCAAAATGACCAACAAAATATAACTAGAGATTGAAAATACGTAACCCTTGGCCCAGGCTTAGATTGGTAAAATGTTATAATAAAGAAAAAAGGGTATATGGATTGTCTATCTCTGTCCCAAAATATTTAATTTCAAATGTATTAAAGTATGAGAAAAGTACCTTCTTTTGCTCCTCTGTACAATTTATACCTAGAAATTAAAGATGAATTATAATGCCTTCACATTTTCTCCTATCTAAAGTCAACACAAACCCCCCCCCCCCAACTTGTCAAAAATATTTTAGTTCCCCACCACTGCCCCTTCAAACTATGGAGCCAACTCCAGATGTAAACAAGGGTATATCAGTTGTCAAAGTTTGAGAAAAAGAAAAAAGAATTCAAGAAATGGCTGAATTGGGATGTCAAAAGGCTGCCTCATCTAAGCTTTGTTCTGGCCTAGAGACATTAATGCTTTATTAATCTGGAAAGCAGCAGAAAGTGAAACAAAGGGCAATTTACAGAAGCCTGTTAGCTAAGCAAAAAGAGGCGGTGGGATGTTTCTAGTTAGTGCCAATATGATCATCCTAAGGATAGGCAGAAATAGCACAGAAATAGCGCAAAACTGGCAGCAAGGAGAAACGCTTCTTCTCTCAAGGCTTGAGTGTATCTTTGCTGCAATTTATATTGCAGCAAATTCTATTATCTATGCTGCCAATCAATTCCCTCAAACACAAGATGTGAAGCTGTCCAGATCCCAAATGTTTTTCGCATGCCCTCTATTTTTTTTTTCTCCCTGCACAGGCTTGAATTTAAGACTCTTAATTCCTTGGGCAGAATTCTCTGTCAAATGAAGTTAATAGCATAAGGTTAATCAGATTTTCAGATTTCTCCTTCCCATCTGGGAAGCATATTCTAAATTCAGCCTAGAAACAGGAGCTATTTGAGCTACATGTGGCGATGGGCTTTTACATATGGACCACATTCACGGACTGGAGCAGATGTGTGCCATAGAATGGTATCCTGGGCCATGGATTTAATTTTAATATTTGGTAAGAAGAACAAGCCACCGCAGATGCACAGAGCTAAGAATTAAAACTGACTTCCTCAGTTGTAATGAAGCAAAGATAATGTGATATAATCAGCCAGTTACAATTAAGGAGTCATAAATCAACTAAATATTATTTTTATGAGACTGATAAAGGAGATGAGGTAAATTGACGTTGATCATTCAAGGACATTTTGGGGTTTAAAAAACTGATCAGATTTTTTTCATTGCCTCTAGCTCAATAAACGTCTGTATACCACCTACAGACTCCGTAGCCTGAGTGTATATGTATCTATGAGATTATGTATGTGTGTGAGCATGCATTTGCACCCTGCCAAATTTTGCAATGGGGATGACCTTGACTACTTGTTATTAGTCACTCTCTTATAAAATTGCAATCATTGACTAAGCCAGACTTTTTCAACTCATAAAGTATGTTGGGGGTAAGGAGGTGTTACATACTCAATAACATCATCAAGCAGTTTCAATATTTTGTCACCCTTTGGTGACCGGGTAAAAAGAACAAAAGGGTCAGACTCCACAGGCTGGATTCTAAATAGCTGGGGTCAGCTTTTAACTTCTCCTAGACCTAACTTTTGGTAGGAGAGCAGAAACAGTATGTCTGGAAATAAAGCTGGCTTGGCAGAGGCAAAACCATTGTCTATCTAAGGAGCTAGGCCTTAGTGATCACAAGCATGAGAAGCGACAAAATCTTACGTTTCAGGATTGTTGCTAGTTTGCAAAAGACTCCGGTGATCTAAATTCCAGAGAGGGCCCTGAAACACCCTAAATTACCTCTCACTCTGCTAGAGAGAAGCTTGTAAAAGCCAGAACTGTGAAAAGAAATCCAAGTCCTCAATCGTGTTTTTCAGCTTTTTTTTTTTAAAGAGATCAAACTAGTAATTCCTGCAAAGTCAAATCCTAGAGATAGCTCAGCAGTCAGGAGAAATATAGCCACGGGAGGCAGACAAAAATTACTGTATAACGAAGTTAAAGGGTGCCTTCCTTTAAATGCAATATTTCCAAAACCACCCCTTCACATGCAGGTTAAATAATCCACAGGCAAGCCTGATAGGTAGGCAAAAGATAGACACTGCAAGCTCTGTATGATATATTGATCCAGTTGGTGCCTCCAAAGTCAACACAATCAGATCTCTCAGCTCAGTCTTGTTGCCGACACACTAGTGTGTGTGCATGCTTTCATAGTTACCTATAGTCCATTCACCACTTTGACCTTGAGTCCTTCTAAACAGATGGAATAGAAAGGGGCTTGAAGGTGAACTGGCCAAATGTCTAAAAAGAGACTTGTGCTACAATACACTCTTTTTATTAAACACTGTGTTCCATTTTAGCCATTAAATTGGAGAGGGGGAGCAGGGGAAGCATAGAAGGTGCCTCCAACGTGAATACAGCAAAAAAAAATCCTCTCTCTTTGTTGTAAGTAAATAAAATGCTGTCTTAAAACTACACTGACAATGGCACTTTACTAGAGTAGTTAGGCCCAGCAGACAAGTGAGAGACTTTTTCTGAATAAACATGCGGGTTAATGGGCAGGTTATCTTTTAAAAAGATTATTCCGAGGTTAAGGTGGAGCAGGGGTCTCCGAAGGACTTCAGCTCCCAGAATTCTCCAGCCAGCAAAGCTTACTGAGGAAGCATAGAAGCTGGCTGGAGAAGTCTGGGAGCTGAAGTCCTTCAGGCTTAAAGTTGCCAACGTTGGAGACCCCTGAGGTGGAGAGACCTGGAATGTTTAAAAGGGTACAAGATAAGGGGCAGTTCCACAGAAGGAAATATTCTGCAGTTCCACAGAAGGAAATATTCTGGGTCACAGCAGCTCCTACTATTGAATTACAGAAGTTATCACGCAGCCTTTTCAACGAGATCCCCTAAAGCAGACTTTTTTTTTTAAGTGCTCGTTCGAGAACTCGTTCGTACCGCGTGTGTAAAAATCAACCTAGAACAAATCCAACAGAAAAATAAAAACCAGTGAGGGAGGAAAAAAAGACGCTCAGCGATCCACACCAATGTTAATGGAGGGGGGGGGGGGATTGAGGCGAAGCTAGCCAAATGGATTACTTTTAAAGACGTACGACTGTCTTAAAAAAACACACACACACACACCACCGCCTCATCTTAAAATTAAATTGCAAAATTAATCGAGGAGTGGAATGGGCAGCTTGCCCAGGAAAGGGACGGCGAGGGGGCTCCTCTGCACCCCAAAGCGGGGTGTGTGTGTGAAATACACGAAGGGGAGAGCTGCCCGTCGCCCCCTCCCACAACTCGATTTCAAATATCCATGGCTCTCTCTCTCTCTCTCTTTAAAGTAAAGTTACAATCCAAGGGCATTTAAAAGAAAAGCAGCAACGCGGAGGCGATGCCAGGTCTCGCTCAACCCGCAAAGCACATTACATATTAACTTTATTTAGCCATTTATTTATATCGCTCTACTCCCCCTCCCCCTCCCCCCCCCAAAAAAATCCCCCTCCATTCCCTTCTTTGGGAAAAGAGGGGAAAGCTGGAGATCTCTTCTAAAAGGCCACCAATTTTGTTTTCCATTCTCTCGGATTTCAAAACACACAAACACACACCCCTAGTCCCCGCTTGGAGCCGTTTGTCCATTTTTAAAACAAAAAACACATTTACAGGAGATCGGATTATTCCTAATCGCGGTGGCTATTTTACCTTGCAGAGAGGCAGGCGAAGGGAGCCTCATTTTTCCTCCCCCTTCTCGCTGGTTCCTTTATTCCACCCCCGGAGCCCAGTCTCTGATCCAGCTGGGCCGCTCAGTTTTCCACGCGCGATGCTTCCTTCCCCTTTGGATCTTCCAGGCAGATTCCTCTCCTCCCTTTTCTTTTTTCTTTCTTCTTTTTCTTCCTCGCTGCGGCGTCCTCCCTCCCCCTTTCTTTTTCTTCCTTCCTTTTTTTAATTGCGTCGCTTTTAATGCCGCCTCCCTTATCTGGCTTGGATTAGTAAGTTTCCCTTTAGAAGCGATTGCATGGCCTCCTCCTCCTCCTCCTCCTCCCTCGATGCCTAAGGCGTGCACAGAGCTGGATAGACAAATCATAGGATGACAAAATAGCAATCAGATGCAAATTCCTAACCTCTGAATCAGGACCCAGCCATAAGGGAGGGTTGGGTCCTGCCCTGCTAAGGGAGCGTCGCGCAATTCCTCTTGGCGGAGGAAACATGGGCGAGAAGCCAGACCGCTCGCAGAGAGACACGCCACCTGTATCTGCACGTTTCAGTCCCTTTAAAGTCCCGCGGTACTCTCGGCTCTATAACCCCCCGACCCTCTAAATAATCCAGGCTAACAAATCTCCATTTGTGGTATTCACATATAATAAAGCCATATTAAAAGCTTCCCCGGATGGCCGGGTTCTCACAACCCTTCCAGACAATGGCTGGGTTCTCACAACACTTTAAACCATTAGTTGACCCAGTCTAGCGTGCCAGCCCAAATTCAGCCTGCAGAGGGAACGTGCTTATTATTGCCTTTTTTTTTTCTGTTATGGCTGCTAGGAATTCCTCGAGTCTGCCATTTAGGGGCTTAAGTGTAGGAGTTAAGCTTTAAATTACAAGTTGGCACTAGGGAATTGAGGAAAAAGAGAGAGAAGCGAGCAGCAGAAAGGGTGGGGCCGCCAGACCTGCAACTGCGAAACCCCAGACACCCACCAGGTGGTAGCTAAAAAGAGGCAGGCAATTGCAGCCCTTTGCTGCCATCTAGCGTCAGCCGTCATTTTTGCATAACCCCCCATGCAAGCAGTTTTGACAAATGGCCCGTCAAAAATCAACCCCGACTGCTGCTCTTTAGAAGGCCAGATCCTGAAGAGGAAATTCAAGTACTTTGGCCACCAAATGAGAAGGAAGGACTCCCTGGAGAAGAGCCTGATGCTGGGAACGATTGAGGGCAAAAGAAGAAAGGGACGACAGAGAATGAGGTGGCTGGATGGAGTCACCGAAGCAATAGGTGTGAGCTTAAATGGACTCCAGGGGATGGAAGAGGACAGGAAGAGGCCTGGAGGAATGTTGTCCATGGGGTTGCGATGGGTCATAGACAGTGGTGGGTTGCAGGCCCTGAGCACCAAATACCGTTCCAGTACGGTACTCTGGAGGGCCCCCTCACCTGAGCTCCTTACTGGTGCTTTATGCTTTTTGCGCTTCCGTACACACGCATGGCCCGTACAGCACCTGCGCGACGCTCCACTGAGCAACTGGAGTGTCACGGAGGCTTGAGGAAGCCTCTCCGACAGGTAGGATGCAGGTTGCATCGCACACATGTGCACACGGGTTGCCAGTTGGAACGTGTTACCAGTTGGAACAGAATCCAGAGCTCACCACTGGTTAGAGATGACTTTACAACTAACAACAACAAAGTAAGCTCGGGTTGTTTGGATAGCTGCGGCCCACATGAGCCCTATTGCACGTTGTGTTACTAGAAGCCCCAAGCTCAGAGACGAAGGGCTACTTTTTAAACTCATCCGAATTTAAATCCAGCCGCCCTGAGTTTGCACTTTTATCACTCAGGGCAGAGTTTTCCATACGTTTTAGAGGTGTAGACTTCAATTCCCAGAATCCCCCAGTCAGCATGCTGAGCTGAGGGTAGTTCTGTCACAATGCTGACCAATAGACACCCCCCCAATTCACTATATATTGCTAGCTGAACCATTTTTCTTTCTTTCTCCCATTTGCAACCTAGCAATCGCACTGAGACTTATATACCGCTTCCCAGTGCTTTTACAGCCCTCTCTAAGCGGTTTACAGAGTCAGCCTGTGGCTCCCTGCAATCAGGGGCCTCTTCCCCTTAGAAGAAACTTTCTCCTTTATCAGCCACCCCTGTTTCCTCTCAGATGGCCGCCGATGGTCACTTCCGGCTCTTTCAAATCCTTCGACCCCGGGGTTGGATTGTAGTAACAGCTGGCGGCACTTATTCTTGAGACTCTGTGGGGTGGGGGCCTCAAAAACCCACCACCACACCTGGGCAAGGAATAGTCCGCAAGCCACTTTCTAGAAAGGCTGTGGATTCAACTTCAGAGTAGTATGTGACAAACTCCCACCCGATCCTTTATATATATATATATACCGGGGCTGTATTACATGTTAGGCAGATGTTTTAGCCACTAAGCCACCAGGTTCTCCTCCTGATCAGCTGAGACAGGGGAAATAAGTATAAGTATATACCAGGGTGTTGTGACACAACCATATATATAACCATATATACATATATATATAACCATATATATAAGACCATATATACAACCGTATATATGATCAGGAAGAGAACCTGGTAGCTTAGTGGCTAAGGCTTCTGCCTAACATGTAATATAGCCCCGGTTCAAATCCCAGTAAGGGTATGGCTAGCTGATGAGAGCTAAAAAGCTCGAAATAGATCTATCCTAGTCTCCCTGATTTATTTATTGATCAGCTCAAAAACCTAACACACACACACACACACACACACACACATGATTGTGTCACAACACCCTGTTAAGCTCCAATCAAGGGAGGAAGCATACTGCTTTCCTTTTCTGCTTTTTGGCTCATCACCAGAGACCATCTAGATAGAAAGCTATGAGTTCCGTTGTGTAATTTTTTTATATATGTGTGTTAGGTTTGTGCCTGATCAATAAATAAATAAGTCTCCCTGATTTATTTATTGATCAGCTCAAAAACGTAACACACACACACACAACACACACACACATATCTATATATCGATATCTATAATTGTTTCATAATACCCTGTTAGAGCCCCAATTAAGGGAGGAGACATACTGTTTCCTTTTCTGCCTTTCGGCTCATCACCAGAGACCATCTAGACAGAAAGCCATGAGTTCCGTTGTGTTAATTTTTTAATATGTGTGTTAGCTTTATGAGCTGATCAATAAATAAATCAGAGAGACTAGGATAGATCTATTTCGAGCCGGTTCAAATCCCAGTAAGAGTATGACTAGCTGATGAGAGCTAAAAAGCTTGAAATAGATCTATCCTAGTCTCTCTGATTTATTTATTGATCAGCTCATAAAACTAACACACACTAACACACACACACACACACACACACACACACACATATACATACATACATACATACATACATATACATATATATCCTTCCTCGCACAGCTCTAGCGCCTTTAATAGCTCTCTGCGATCGAAAGCGGGGTGGAGTCGGCTAGAGGCCCGTTAATTGAAAGGGATGGGTTTGGCTCTTTGGAGACGCTCCCTAGGCCAACTCTGGCTAAAGTCAGTTCCGCTTCTTTTCTTGGCTCTCGCTGGAGTTGGCTCCCTTTGAGTTAAAAGGTCCTCCTCCTCTTCCCCCTTTCTCTCCGCCAGAGCCTTGCCTGTCCCATTAACGTAATTGCAACAGACATTTTTGTGGTTGGCAAAGGGGGAGAAAAAGACAGAAGCAGTCAAGAGGCCGAAAGTCCATGTGCGTGGAAGGAAGAGCTCCTTATCTGCAGCAGCAGCAGCAGCAGCGGGGGTGATGAGGATCGCCCGTGCGTTTGGCGGGCCTTAATTCCCCGCCCCCCATCCTTGTCATGACTGTGCAGTTTTTCTCAGATGCCCTCCGAAAAGTGGTGGATCGCAGGACCATCATCCTCAGCCAACATGGCTGGCTGGAGGGGATAAGGGGAAGTGGATCAACACACCCGGGAAGAAAAGTTATAATGTTCTGTGGAGTATTTAAAAATGTATACCCCTGTAAGGTGTTTAAAAACATAAATATTATTCAGTGTCATTTAAATAAATAGGTAAAAGTGTATAACGAAACAGGAACAAAATTAAGAACTAGGATATTCTTTAAAGAATTCCCATGGCTGCTACCCATCCATCTCATTTTGGCCACCCTTTTTTTTAAAACTATTACCATCTGGCAGACGGTACAGGATAATAAAAACAAGGACAAATAGCCTGAAAAACAGCTTCTATCCCAGGGCAGTAACCATTTTGAATTCTGTGTAGTGCAGTGATGGCTAACCGAGTGGCCAAAATGCACGACCAGACCTCACAAATGCAGTGCATGTGTGCTCCCCCACGCAGGTGTGCATGACCACCCGCCCTGTGCATATGGCCCCCTGCATGCACCCCACACACACTAGCCCTGCCCCCCCTGCACATGCACAGCAGAGACCCGATAACCAGTTGGCCAGCGGGAGGTGCGCATACATGCGCAGCAGAACTGAACTGAGGCAACAGCTTGCTTGCCCACAGAGAGGACACTGCATGCCACCTGTGGCACGAGTGCCTTAGGTTCACCATCACAGATATAGTGCAATATTAATACAATATCAGGGTTTTTTAGTTCAATTAGAGCCATGATGGCGAACCTATGGCACGGGAGCCACAGGTGGCACGCAAAGCCATTTCTGAGGGCACGCGAGGCGTTGTCCTGTCGGCTCCAGCGCACATGAGCGTGCTGGCCAGCTGATTTTCGGCCTTGATTTTCAGCCATTTTTTGCCCTCCTGAAGCCTCCGGAGGGAGAAAAATGGCCCAACGGACAACCTGGAAGTCCATTCCTGAACTTCCGGTTTGTGTGTTGGGCCTTTTTTCGCCCTCCCCAAGATCCTAGAAAGCTTCTGGAGCCTTGGGAGGGCAAAAAATGGATCTACTGGGCCCACCGGAAGTCAGAAAACAGGCTGTTTCCGGCCTCTTGGGGAAGCCATTTTTGCCCTCCCCAGGCTCCAAAAAAGCCATGTGTACCTGCGCTAGACAGCAGGGGGTGTCACACATGTATTCTCAGGGGCCACGGCATGGGAGGCATTAAATTATGGGGGTGGGCACATGAGCGTGCACAATAGCACGAGCGTGTGTGCTTTTGGCACCCGAGGCGAAAAAGGTTCGCCATCACTGAATGATAGAACCGTAATGGCGAACCTATGGCACACATTCCACAGGTGGCATATAGAGCCATATTAGTTGGTATACGTGAGCCGGAGAGCTGATTTTTCGGGCTTCTGGAAGGCCAGAGGAGGCTGTTTTCTCCCTCCACAGGCTTCAGGAAAACCTCCAGAGCCTGGGGAGGGTGAAAAACAGGCCTAACAGGCCAACCGGAACTTAATTTCCAAACTTCCAGTTGGGCCGTTGGGCCATTTTCTGCCCTCCTCAGGCTTTAGGACAGCTTCTGGAGCCTGGGGAGGGCGAAAAACAGACCTAGTGGGCCCAACGGAAGTCAGAAAATGGTCCGTTTCCGGCCTCCAGAGGGCCTCCAGGGGGTGGGGGAGACCATTTTCTCTCTCCCCAGGCTCCAAGAAAGCCATGAGTGCAGGCACAGAGCAGCCGGGGGGGGGGGGGGTGTCGCATGCGCAGGGGGCATGGCACAGGAGGGTTAAATTATGGGTGTGGGCATGCGAGCACGGGCGTGCTTTTGGCACCCGAGGCGAAAAAGGTTCGCCATCCCTGGTATAAAATGGGAAGGATGTGTGTTTTATTTTTATAGTTATAATGTACACTGAAGATGGCCTTTAATTTCGTTGTACTAGGCCACGGGTCTGCAAAGTCGGCTCTTTTAAAACTGGTGGACTTCAACTCCCAGAGTTCCCCAGCCAGCATAGCTGGCTGGGGAATTCTGGGAGTTGAAGTCCACCAGTCTTAAAAGAGCCGACTTTGCAGATCCCTGTACTAGGTGCAATGGCAATAAAGTAAACTAAACTATCTCTACAAAATAGGGCTGAGGAAAATAGAACTTATGCCAATAGTCAGAGCAAAGGAACAGAAATGGATCCATGGACGGCCTCTTGGGTCTCTTTATGAATCAAAGTCCATGGTTCAGCCAGCTTTGAGAGAGCTATTTTCATCCTATTTGGGATCCTGATGGTTGCAAAGAATAAGGCCCAAGGCCTTGACAATTTGTAGAGTTTGCTTTCTTGTCACACTGTTCTGCTTGTGGTGCCTGTGGTTGATTGTTATCTTTGGAGATGGCAATTGAAGTGTTCAACATCTGCTGACAAAGCGATTTGGCCCAATTTTATTTAGGTTTTAAGCCACATGGGTTCAATGTGTTTACAATTTACAACACACTAAAAAACCCACAATTTCAGTCAAAACATATACAATAAAATCAAGTAAGGACACAAAATATAGGCAGTCCTCATGTAGCGACAACAATTGGGACCAACAACTTGGCCATTAAGCAAAGTGGTTGCTATGTGAAACCATGGCTGTGCTTATTTCCGCTTTGCTTTATAGACCTGCAAAGACTGCACATATGAATTTATTATTAAATATAATTAATGTATGATTTAAAAGCTTGGGAAAACTATATTTGCCTAATGTCAAAAGTGGATGCTGATTTGAGTCTCTGATCATTGATCAATCTCCCCTTAAAAATAATTTAAAAAATTGGGGGTGTGGCGTGATATGTATGTCATCTTAAGCAAAGCTGGCTGGAGAATTCTGGGAGCTGAAGTCCTTCAGACTTCAAGTTGCAAAGGTTGGAGACCCCTGATCTTAAGGACAAATATAAACATTTTGAACATGTATAAAACAGGATATTTCCATAGCAAAAGTCAGTATATTATGTTCAAGAACAATGTTCCATTAAGGAATTGTAAACCTGAGTATTTTCTAAGGTGAGTGAACCTCTTAAAGATATTTTTCGGTATGATTTTGTACTGCTCTCTATTTGATGTTTCTGGATGCATGTCATCGGTTTCTCTTTTACTGTTTGGGATTTTTTTGATGATGTAAAGCATCTACGGTCATTCAAAACCGGACATTCTCGAAACCAATGTTAATATATAAATAACTGCATCAGTGGTGGGTTTCAAAATTTTTAGAACCTACTCTGTAGGTGTGGCCTATTTTGTGGGCGTGGCTTGGCAGTCATGTGACAGGGTGGGAGTGGCCACCTTTTAAAATGTGGTGAAACTCATTTAGCAACGCTCTTGCTTAGCAACCAAAATTTTGGGCTCAATTGTGATGATAAATTAATTCTTTCTTTCTTTCTTTCTTTCCTTCTTTCTTTCCTTCTTTCTTTCTTTCTTTCTTTCTTGCCAGATTTACTTCCAGGTACACCGGTGGAACCCCCTCTCACCGGTTCTCTAAATGTCACCAACCGGCTCTCGCGAGTAGGTGCGAGCCTGCAGAAACCCACCACTGAACTGCATATGTGAAAACATTGTGATTATTGCTAATGAATAAAAGTAATTTTGAATAAATGGATTCTTCACAGTGGCTCACTGGCTAAGATGCTGAGCTTGTCGATCAGAAAGGTCAGCAGTTCAGCAGTTTGAATCCCTAGCGCCGCACAACGGAGTGAGCCCCCATTATTTGTCCCAGCTTCTGCCAATGTAGCAGTTCGAAAGCATGTAAAAATGCAAGTAGAAAAATAGGAACCACCTTTGGTGGGAAGGTAACAGCATTCTGTGCACCTTCGGGGTTTAGTCATGCCGGCCACATGACCACAGAGATGTCTTCGGACAGCGCTGGCTCTTCGGCTTTGAAACGGGGATGAGCACCGCCCCCTAGAGTCAGGAACAACTAGCACATATATGCGAGGGGAACCTTTACCTTTACCTATCCTTCATGTTAATGGTATTTCACAGCTGTTTATTGCTCGTTCATATTTCAACTAGAGCAATTAATGCGTTTAACTACTGTTGTAATTTACTTTTTGGGTGTTTTCTGATAACAAACTTGTCAGCAAACAACAGGGCATAAAAAAAAAAAAAGAATATGCAACAGAGCCTCTGGGTCCAGCATTTGGTTTCTCACAGTAACTAGCCAGGTGCTCCAAGTTTAGTCTGGTGGTCCAGGTACTGGCTCAGAAACTGGGAGACTGTGAGTTCTAGCCCCACCTTAGGCAGGAAAGCTGGTTGGGTGATTTTGGCCCAGTCAGAGTCCCTCAGCCCAACCAACCTCACATGGGTGGTGGTTGTGGGGGAAATAGGAGAAGGAAGTATTGTATGCCGCCTTGGGTAAGTTATAAAAGAACAATAAAGGTGGGATATAAATAAATGTCACTCCACCAGACATTCTCGAAACCAATGTTAATATATAAATAACTGCATATGTGAAAACATTGTGAGAATTTGGATATATGGTATTCCCAACCTTTTCAAACCAAGAAAATTTTGATAGCTCTGGCTTTCACAACTATAATCCAATCAGCTTTCAAATCTCCAGTTTTGTGGCCATCAGCACCTTTTATGGTGATATTAATGCCCCAGATTAATCCTGCGCAGTGTGACGAAATGCTTTCTTTTCTGGTTTAAATAGTTTCCTCATCCGTTCATTGGGTGAACCCTGGTGCTCTTGTTTATTTTTCTACGCTATGCATGATTTCATGTTTCAATCAGGGCTCGGTTACATTTCTTTCCAACTAGAGCAAACTGGAAGAGAGCCAGGTTTTTGGTTTTTGCATTGCATCACTGCGATAAGCCTAAGGAAATAAAGAGAACAAATCAATAGTGGGATTCATTTTGAACGATTGTAGGTGATTTTTCTCAACTGCTTCAGAAACACTGCAAGAAAGAGACAAGACATGGGCATCGCTGGTTTAAAGATGGTCAAATGTATCGATTCATTGTTGTACCGCTAACAGAATCTTCAAAGGACACACACACACACACACACCTCTCAACTTGCGACTGGTTGCTTATCAACCATTCAGAGTGATAGACCCTCTCACCCCAAAAAAGCCACTTGGGATTTGATTTTGAAGTTCCAACATTACACCCCTCTCTCCTGCAATCATAAAACTGCACTTTGGACAGCTGACAATCATACCAGATTTAGGTCCTTTGCAGTGCCCTGGTCATCTGACCACAATTTACAATGCTTTTGCTAAAAGCCTGTGCTTACTTCTGGTTTCCAGCAACAACTGGCCCATAGCAAAGCAAGGGTTTGCTGAATCCCCACCTGTTCACTTAACAACTCTGGTGTTTGCTTTATGACCGCTGCGTTTGCTTAAGAATGGCAGCCAAAAAGGGTTTGTAAAATCGGATCTGTCACGTGACGACCTGCTTTGCAACCATCATGCTTTAACAGTTATAAACTGCCAGGCTCAATTACAGTCGTGAGTCAAAGGCTACCTGTATATACTCTTCCATTCAGTCATGTCCGATTCTTCAGACACTGCCTGGACAAGTCCCTGCAGTTTTCTTGGCAGGTTTCCCCCCCAGAAATGGGGTGCTATTGCCTGCGTAGCAGTGATGGGATTCAAATTTTCTTTACTACAGGTTCTGTGGGCGTGGCTTGGTGGGTGTGGTGTGGCTTGGTGAGCGTGGGTGTGGCAAGGGAAGGATACTGCAAAAACTCCATTCTGTCCCTACTCCAGGGGAAGGATATTGCAAAATCCCCATTCCCTCCCCACTCCAGGGGAAGGATACTGCAAAATCCCCATTTCCTCCCCACTCCAGGGGAAGGATACTGCAAAATCCCCATTTCCTCCCCACTCCAGGGGAAGGATACTGCAAAATCCCCATTCCCTCACCACTCCAGGGGAAGGATACTTCAAAAGCCCCATTCCCTCCCCACTCCAGGGGAAGGATACTGCAAAATCCCCATTTCCTCCCCACTCCAGGGGAAGGATACTGCAAAATCCCCATTCCCTCACCACTCCAGGGGAAGGATACTGCAAAATCCCCATTCCCTCCCCACTCCAGGGGAAGGATACTGCAAAATCCCCATTCCCTCCCAACTCCAGGGGAAGGATACTGCAAAATCCCCATTCCCTTCCCACTCCAGGGGAAGGATACTGCAAAATCCCCATTCCCTCCCCACTCCAGGGGAAGGATACTGCAAAATCCCCATTCCCTCCCAACTCCAGGGGAAGGATACTGCAAAATCCCCATTTCCTCCAATCAGCTGGGACTCGGGAGGCAGAGAATAGATGGGGGTGGGGCCAGTCAGGTGTTATTGGCCGGTTCTCCTAACTACTCAAAATTTCCGGTACCGGTTCTCCAGAACTGGTCAGAACCGGCTGAATACCACCTCTGCTCCACAGGACTGAGAGAAAGTGACTGGCTCAAAGTAACCCAGCTAGCTTCATGCCCAAGGTGGAACTAGAACTCAGAGTCTCCCAGTTTCTAGCCTAATGACCTAACACAGTGGTCGGCAAACCGCAGCTCGCGAGCCGCATGCGGCTCTTTGGCCCCTTAAATGTGGCTCTTCAGTCTCTCTCTGATTCCCTCCCTTCCTCCCTCCGTCTCTCTCTCTCTCTCTCTGTGCCCTCCCTCCCTCTGTTTCTCTCTCTGTGCCTCTCTCTGTCTGCCTGTCACTGTCTCTGTCAACAGAATACCGCGTGAAACAGCGGCGAGTCTGTGTGTTGCCAGAGGGCCATCTGCGAGGTCCCCCTTGCGTTCTTCCTCTTCCCCGATGGCGTCTGGAGTGATCACGCGCCTTTTCCGCGCGCATGCCCCACCCGATTACAGTCTCAGAGACTTTGTAGCGGTTGGAATTTGCGCTGTAATTCCGCGGGACCTGCACGCGCCTATCTTTTCCACAGTGTGGAAAAGCAGCGAGTTCCTGCACGGCCCCTGATCACTCCAGACGCCATCAGGGAAGAGGAGGAACGCGAGGGGGACCTCGTGGATGGCCCTCCGGCAGTGCACAGACTCGCTGCTGCTTCACGCGGTATTCTGTGGACAGAGACAGTGACAGGCAGACAGAGTTTAGTTTAGTTTAGTTTTATTCGATTTGTATCCCGCCCTTCTCCAAAAGGACCCAGGGTGGCGAGAGACAGAGAGAGGCACAGAGAGAGAGAGGGAGGGAGGGAATCAGAATCTGACAGACACACAGAGAATGACAGAGAGAGACAGGAAGGGAGGGGAGAGACACAGATAAGAGGGAGGGAGGAAAGAGAGATACAGAGAGGCAGACACAGAGAGAGAATGACATAAAGAGACAGAGAGGGAGGGAGGGAGGGAGGGAGACAAAGAGCCACAGAGAGAGACAGACAGACAGACACAGAGAGAATGACAGAGAGAGACCGAGAAGAAGGGAGGGGAGAGAGACACAGAGATAAAGAGGGAGGGAGGAGAGAGAGATAAAGAGCCACAGAGAGAGAGAGAGACAGACAGACAGACAGAGAGAGAGACAGAGAGGGAGGAGGGAGAGAGAGATAAAGAGCCACAGAGAGAGATAGACAGACAGACAGACAGACTCAGAGAGAGAGACAGAGAGAAACAGAAAGAGAAAGAGAAAGAAGGGAAGAAAGAAAAAGAAAGTGGGAGAGAGATGAAAGAGAACTTATGACCACAATTGTGGCCAAAATTTTGGTTGCTAAGCAAGATCGTTGTTAAGTGAGTTTCACCACATTTTCCAAGTTGGCCAAGCCCACCCGGTTACATGACTGCCGAGCCACTCCCACAAAACAGGCCACACCTTCTGGCTCTCAAAAGAAATTTAAATCGTGGTATTGTTGATATTTGGCTCTTTTGATTAGTGAGTTTGCCGACCACTGACCTAACACCACATCAAATTGGTTCTCAAATATATATGCAATAGTGCAATGTAAGAAGGAAACAGTGTAACCTATTATGAATTCTTGACATCTTTCTGTGTCAAGAAAGAACACAAAACACTAGAACATCAAGAGTTCTAGCATGGCTAAATCTTCTGGTATTTTTAAAAAACCAAATTGGAATTTAGAACCATTTCTTTTGCAAAATATCTTCAGCAGTGGGAGGGTTTCCACCAATAGTTAATTTTTCTAATTCCAGGAAATCACTAGTGCTTTATTCTTTCTTCTTTATTTCCATTCTTAAAAGTGAAGAAAGGTGGGAGAAGCCAAAGCGTCTGTTCACCTTTTCAGGAAAGGGAAGGGGAAGGGGAAGGGGAAGGGGAAGGGAAGGAAGGGATTTAGTAGGTATTAATTTCCCAATGTAAGAGGAAAATGTTTCTAGCAGGAGATAGGTAAACTTCCAAGAATCCATTTTATTTCATGGGAAATAAAATTGCATTCGCTTCTTTTTGTAAAACAGAAAAATATTTCAATAAAATTATCCATATAGCCTTGCTTTTAGTTACTTTGCCCTCTCTCCCTCTCTCTCTCCCTCTCTCTTTCTCTCTCCCTCTCTCTCTCTCCCTCTCTCTCTCTCTCTCCCTCTCTTTTTCCCCCTCTCTTTTTCTCTCTCTCCCTCTCTTTCTTTCCCTCTCTCTTTCTCCCTCTCCCTCTCTCTCTCCCTCCCTTTCTCTCTCTCCCTCTCTCTTTCTTTCCATCTCTCTTTCTCTCTCTCCCTCTCCCTCTCTCTTTTTTCCCTCTCTTTCCCTCTCTCCCTCTCTCTCCCCCTCTCTTTCTTTCCCTCTCTCTTTCTCTCTCCCTCTCTCTTCCCCCCCTCTCCCTCTCTCTTTTCCCTCTCTCTTTCTCTCCCTCCCTCTCCCTCTTTCACCCTCTCTCCCTCTTTCTTTCCCTCTCTTTCTCTCTCTCCCTCTCTCTTTTTCCCCTCTCTCTTTCTCTCTCTCCCTCTCTCTTTCTTTCCCTCTCTTTCTCTCTCTCCCTCTCCCTCTCTCTCTTTTCCCTCTCTCTTTCTCTCTCTCCCTCTCTCTTTCTTTCCCTCTCTCGTTCTCCCTCTCCCTCTCTCCCTCTCTCTCTCTCTCTTTCTCTCTCTCTTTCTCTGTATATTTAGAAGTGGACTTTTCTGATTTGGAAAGTGTGAGTAATTAGGTAATAATAGTAATAATAATAATGTTGCAAAATTTGTGTAACCCAAAAAAAATGTAACAGCACTTTTCATATTATAGAGTAATGAAGTTAACCAAACATATCCAAGCAACTACAGGCAGTCCTAATTTAGGAACCACAGTCAGGACCAAAAATGTCATTAAGTAAAGTGGTCACTAAGTGAAACTGCAAGTGTGCTTTTGATCTTCAGTGTCCTTTTGCTTTACAGAATTAAAAGGTCATAAATGCAAGGACTAGTTTTTCATCATAATTCTGACTGCGAATGGCCACTAAATGAGGCACTCTCTAAAAAAGGAGTGTTCTATGACAAAGAAAAATAGGAGGAGGAAAAAAAGTGAGAAAAGAGAGGATGGGAAAGAGGAAAAATGCTATTTCACAGCAGGAAGAAATTGGAGAAGACTTGACAAGGTAAGAACTGTCAATCTTCCAGTGTTGCCAATAATTTGGTAGAGATTGTTCACCCTGGTGTGATTTTGGACTCAGGATTAAGTTCCCTCTTTCAAGAGTTCAAAGGGGAGCAGAATGGGTTGGGTTAAGGTGGGGGGAGGCTGTTTGAAGAGGGTGACCCCCATCTGTAATTCCTTTACCCCCTGAAGGTGACCCCAAAGCTCTCTCCCCGCCCCCCCGCCCCCCGGTCAGAGGAAGAGCAGTTCAGAGAGGAAAGCTGGAATTTTCCACCATTACACAACAACTAGGTGATCCGTCTTATCACATTTATTTTGCTCTTTATTTACAAGGTACCAGTTGAAGGAAAGAATTGCGAAAGAGAGCAGAATTAAAATCGGAGCAGTGCTTTAAAAAACACAGGACAATTACAGAGCCATAAACTGCAACGTCAGTAGCTTATCAACTTCCAGGAGTCCCAGGGTGAATGATTTCTCTCCCACCCCATCATTTTGCCTTCAAAAAAAAACAGGTCTGAACTGAAGAGACCAAGCTGGTATTCAGACTTCAAACGGGAAATTGTGTAATACCGACATTGGTTGGATTTCTCGATCTCCAAGGCGGATTTGCCAATATGGTGCATTTTATTATTTATTCTCTTGCCTTTCCTCCCCTCCTTACAACAATCTCACGCCCTGCCCAGTGTGCTCAGAGATATGCTGAATCTTAGTTTTATCCTCGCTGCAATCCCATGGGTTATATTTGCTAGGTTTCTGTACAGGAACCCAAAAAGGTTTCAATTCGAGTTGGAACAGACGGCCCCATTGGGAAGGCATAGCTTAACCCTAACCCCACCACTGCTTTTAAATACATTCATTTTAATTGCAGCAGTGGTGCGGTGGTTAGTATGCAGTACTGCAGGCTACTTCTGCTGCCTGCTGGCTGCCTGCAATTTGGCAGTTCAAATCTCACCAGGCTTAAGGCTGACTCAGCCTTCCGAGATGGGCAAAATGAGGACCCAGATTGTTGGGGGCAATAGGCTGACTCTGGAAATCACTTAGAGAGGGCTGTAAAGCAGGGGTCTCCAACCTTTGCAACTTTAAGTCTGAAGGACTTCAGCTCCCAGAATTCTCCATCCAGCTTTGCTGGCTGGAGAATTCTGGGAGCTGAAGTCCTTCAGACTTAAAGTTGCAAAGGTTGGGGACCCCTGCTGTAAAGCACTGTGAAGCAGTATATAAGTCTAAGTGCTATTATTAATGCTAATATGCTGTACAAATAGGGAAAACGACAAATCTCTATTAATAAAATTAGCAGGGGAAGAATATTGGAGCAAGCTATAGAACATCTTCTCCTAGACTGGCACTTCTTCAGTTTTGGTGAATTGGATTATAATTCCTATAATCATGAGTTAGCAAGACCAACAGTTGAAGAAAATGCAGTTATCTTAGTAGTATTTGTCTAGAGTAGACTGACTAGCCCTGATGATGTTACCTAGTTTGTGTAATAGCAATAGCACTTATATACCGCTTCATAGTGCTTTTACAACCCTCTCTAAGTGCGTTGCAGAGTCAGCCTGTTGCCCCCAACAATCTGGGTCCTCATTTTACCCACCTCGGAAGGATGGAAGGCTGAGTCAACCTTGAGCCTGGTGAGATTCGATCTGCCAAATTCTGCTGGCTGTCAGCAGAATTATCTTGCAGTACTGCACTCTAACCACTGCGCCACCGGAATGAAACATCTGCAAGAAAATGACCAAGCTCAGAGAGCACCAAGGACCCCTCATTTCAACCTGGAGCTATAAATATTCTACAAATATTGGTACAGTCATAACTTGTGGCAGTTGTAAAGAGGGTCACCATGTGACCAGACCCATTTTTATGACTCTTTTGGTGGCAGTCATTAAATGAATGCCATGGTCGTTAAGCAAACCCATTGTATGCTATGGGCTGGTTTTTGCAGGAAACCAAAAGTAAAAGCTGGTTTCCAGCAAAAACATAAATTGTGGTCACAGGATGCTACAAACAGGTGTAAATGTTTTGGCTGGTTGCCAAGAATTCAAAATCTAGTCATGTAACGGGGGGGCGGGGGGAGAACGGGACAGGACACAATATCAGAACTTTAAAACTGGGTCATAAGTCACTTTGGGGAAGTTCCGTTGTAACTTTGAATGATCGCTAAGTGACTGGTCATAAGTCGAGGACTACTTGTATTGCAAACTCTCACTTTTGAGAAGAATAAAGTAAAAAACAACAACAACCAGATTATTTGCTTCAAATCCTACCCCTAGGAGACAGTTTACAAAACCTTCAAACTACAATGCTCTTGAAGTAAAACACGGATTCCTTCGTATTTGTTCAGATTTCAGTTGATGAATTTAATTAAGACTTCTCAGAGCTTTCCAAGTTGATGGTGTTAGGGTTTGAAAATAAAATTTACTCCATTGAATTGCAGAAAAACATTGTCCTTGCTGGCTTAAAAATACTAACATAGCTGATGTTGAATTATCTGGTCCTTGAAAGGAGACATTTTCATCTTTTCAAACTACATCAACTTAAGCTACATTTTTAGATGTTTTGTCTTTTTATTTTTAGAAGAAAAGAAAAACTCAAACATTGTACTCAAGTATATCTCATCATGGGGCTCCCCTTGAGGTGCACCCGGAGGCTCCAGCTAGTCCAGAATGCGGCCACGCGGGGGATTTTGGGAGTCTCTAGATACTCCCATGTAACACCTCTCCTGCGCGAGCTGCACTGGCTGCCTGTGGCCTTCCGGGTGAGCTTCAAGGTGCTAGTAACCATCTTTAAAGTGCTCCATGGCACGGGACCTGGTTACCTGTGGGACCGCCTCCTACCACACACCTCCCTTCGACCTGTCCGCTCCCACAGGGCGGGCCTCCTCAGGGTGCCGTCAGCTGGGCAATGCCGGCTGGCGGCGCCCAGGGGATGAGCCTTCTTAATTTTTAAGATGGATTTTAGTAGGGTTTTGAATTTATTTTAGCACAGGCTCGTAGATTTAATTCATTTTGATTATTTTTTATTTTATTTATTGAATATTGTTTTTATTACCTCCTGTGCACCGCCCCGAGTCCCTTTGGGGAGATAGGGTGGTATATAAATCCAATTAAATAAACAAACAAACAAACAAACAAACAAACAAACAAACAAACAAAGAGACATCTTGGGAGATGTCAAAAAGTTAAGAGGGAACCCATAATCATAAGATAGAAGTCTTGTTCATTTTAATTCGGATGATGCTCCACGGGGTTTGGACCAGCAGTGGGATTCACATACGTTTACCACTAGTTCGCAAATGTGAGCGGGCGCAGGCGCACACTTGCATCGCATGTGTGTGGGCCAAGGGTGGGTTGCTACCGGCATTACTTGCACGCATGCACATTTACATTTAAAAGGGTCTGCGCATGCGCAGAACATACAAAAAGGGGAAATTACATTTCTGCAATGGAGATTGTTCTGCGCATGCGCAGAAGCAAAAATGAAGATGGCGCTGCCGATAATAGAACTGGTTCGGGTGCGTGGGCGACGGAGTTGCTACCTACTCAGCCGAACCTGTCCAAACCAGTAGAGACCTACCTCTGGTCTGCACCGCCCATGCAGGCATGCAGCCTTCTGCGCATGTGCTTTGCATGCATGCACGTGGCATGCACACAGGTGACGTTGACGCATGCACACAGCGTCGAAAAGGAGGCTACATAGGATGTTTTGGAGCCACCTGCAGTTTGCCGCTATCGGTTCCAGCGAACCGGTCCGAACCAGCTGAATACCACCTCTGGTTTGGACCTGTGAAATAAGGGTGGATTGGAATGCAGCCCAGAAAGCATCCTCAATCAAAAATGCTGATAGGATTGTTTTTAGACAGAATAAGCATCTCTTCCAAGGGAGTGCATGAATGCCCCATCCAGAGTTCAAGAAAGTTGTGCCTTAGTCTTCAACTGCTTCCGTTAGCGATAGCAATCGCATTTAGACTTATAATAATAATTTAATAATAATAATTTATTACACTTATAAACTGCCCCCTCTCCCCGAAGGGACTCGGGGCGGTGTACAGGAAAATTAAAAAACCATCTAAAAACATACAAAAACATACAAAGTTAAAAACGAATTAAAGCACCCTGTACAAGAATGTAAAACATTAAAATTATAACCCATTAAAAACCAAATACATAATTTGCAAAAAACAGACTGGGGAAAGAAGCGTCGATTAGGCCAAACCGGCCTGATGGGATAAATATGTTTTTACTTTTTGGCGGAAGATGCGGAGGTCCATGGTCGTTCTGATATCTGGGGGTAGGTCATTCTAGGGGGTCGGGCCCATCACAGAGAAAGCCCTTCCCCTGGGCATCGCCCGCTGGCATTGCCAAGTGCAGGGGTCCCCAACCTTTGCAACTTTAAGTCTGAAGGACTTCAGCTCCCAGAATTCTCCAGCCAGCAAAGCTCTGGGAGCTGAAGTCCTTCAGACTTAAAGTTGCAAAGGTTAGGGACCCCTGGCCTAGTGGACGGCACCCGGAGAAGTCCCTCTCTGTGTGAGCGAATCGGCTGAAGGGATGTATGGGGTATGGATGTATTACTTAAACAAGTAATCTTCAACTTATGACCACAATGAGCCCAAAATTTACAGTATGAGAAATTTGTTCCGGGAGTTTTGCTCCAGTTTACGACTTTTCTCGTCACATTTGTTTCAAGTGAATCAATGCAGTTCTTAAATTAGTCACATGGTTCTTAATTGAATCTGGCTTCCCTATTGACTTTGCTCGTCAGAAACAAAAGTTGATCACATGATCTCGGGATCCTGCAATCGTCCTAAATGTGAGTCACTTGTCAAGCATCTGAATGTAAATCACATGACCATGGGGATGCTGCAATGGTCATAAGTGTGCAAAATGGTCATAAATCACTTTTTTCAGTGCCGCTGTAAATTCGAACAGTCACTAAATGAACTGTTATAAGTGGAAGGCTACCTGTATACCGCCTCAAAGTGTTTCACAGCACTCTCTGAGTGCCTTACAAATATCAACATATTGCCCCCAACAATCTGGGTCCTTATTTTATTGACCTCAGGAGGATGGTAGGCTGCGTCAACCTTGAGCTGGTCAGGATCGAAGTCCTGGCAGTCGGCAGAGTTAGCCTGCAATACTGCATTCTAACCACTGCGCCACCACGGCTCATTAGTACTGTGCATACTATCAGCTGATAAAACACATTTGGTCAACCAACTAAGATTTCTTACAGCTTACATAAGTCTTTCCCTCTAGTATTAATGTACGTATGCTAAAGGTATACGGCTGTATTCCATCCTGATCCATTGCTCCCAGTATCTTGACTTTTTTGACATTTGTTGTACAGTTAGTCCTCAACTTACAACTGTGCATGTAATGACTGTTCAAAGTTACAACAGCACTAAAAAAGTGACTTATGAGCATTTTTCACAACTGGTATCCATCCCAATGGCCATGTGATCGAAATTCAGGTGCTTGGCAACTGGCATTTATTTATGACAATTGTGGCATCCCCATGGGGATATGTGATCACTCTTTGTAACTTTCCCAGCTGGCTTCCGACAAGCAAAGTCAACGGGGGAAGCCAGGTTCTCTTAATGGCTGCATGATTTGCTTAACAACGGTGACAAAAAGGTTGCAACATTGCGTGCAACGTACTTAACAACTGCTTTCCTTAGCAAAGGCAATGCTGGGCTCAGTTGCGGTCATAAGTTAGAACGACCTGTATCTTAAAGAAGAGTTACTTTTGACTAGGGACTCCAATTATTTAATTTCATCTGAAAATACAACCTTTCTCTAGTTGATTTGTGTTGTTGAACTGGGAAATCAATTTGATTAGGAAATATTGACATCTAGTGGAATAGGACGTTATGACATCCTAAAGTCCTAGAATGTATGCAAGATGCTAGAATTATTTTATTCCAGCAGAAACTTCCAGCATGTGTTCCCACGCCTGGAGCAGTGGGGCGGGGCGTGGGGGGGGGGGGCATTGTTCAAACTTTGTAAAGTAATTTTGTTTTGTCCCTTCAAGTTAGTCAGGGCTGTCATAGGTATAAGATGAGGAAAAGAGAAACACTATCAAGATTTCAAGATGTGTTCTTTTAGCCCAGTGTTTCTCAACCTTGGCGACTTTAAGTCCTGTGGACTTCAACTCCCAGAATCCCCCAGCCAGCTGGGAATTATGGGAGTTCAAGTCCACAGGACTTAAAGTCACCAACGTTGAGAAACACTGTTCTAGCCAATATCAGTAAGTATTAGAGCTTTAGTATTTTTGTGAGCTTTCTTGACCTGGTCAGGGCTGGCAGTGGGAGAGAGTGACGTTTGTATGATTGGCCCATGATTTACCCAGAAGCCATAGATTGAATAGGAACTGGATCCAAATTTCCTTAATCCAGGGATAGGGAATCTGTACAGGTGGTCCTCGATCTACAACACTTTGTTTAAGTGTCTGTTAAAAGTTACATCAGCACTGAAAAAAGTGACTTATGACTGTATTTCACAGTTGCAAGCTTTGCAGCATCCCCACAATCATGTGATTAAAATTCAGATGCTTGGCAACTGGTTGGTATTTATGACCATTGCTGTGTCCCAAGGTAACATGGTCCACCTTTTGCTACCTTCTGACAAGCAAAGTCAATGGGGAAGCCAGATTCACTTAATAACCTTGGTACTAACTTATCAACTGCAATGATCCACTCAACAAGGTCGTAAAGTGGGGCAAAACTCACTTAACAAATGTCTCACTTCACAACAGAAATTTTGGGCTCAATTACAGTCGTAAGTCGAGGGCTACCTGTACTGACCATTAGCTAGCATGAGAAGAGGCCACTTAGTCCCGTGATGGGGATTGTGAAAAAGAAACATTTCAGAGAGATTCTGCCTTAGTTGGTTTAAGTCTCCCTTTATTCTTACAATTTTCAAGATATTATGTTTTTATTCCCCACTAGCATGAAAGCTATTAGTCTGAAATCTATGGCTATTCTCGTTTCTTGAGTTTGTTACATACATCTTACAGCAACTCTCACTATTGGTCACTCTATGGGCCATTGGCCAATGACATTTGAAGAATCCTCCACTGCACCTGAAACATAGGACAACACTGTAGGATCCACTGGAAGGCGAAACGCTTTACAGGTAGTCCTCAACCTACGACCACAATTCTTGTTATTAAGAGAGATTTGTTAAGTGAGTTTTACCCTTTTTTATTTTTTATTTTATTAAATTTATACCCCGCCCTTCTCCTGGTAAGGACCCAGGGCGGCGCACAGGCAATATAAAACCATACAAAATACAAAATACATTTTTAAAAAACTATTAAATTAAATCCCGTGCTAAAAACCCTTTAAAACCATGAGAATTAAAATTTGTTCAGATAAAAGTCAGAAACGGGGGGTTATGGCTTTTCGTGCCCTATTTTATGGCTTTTCATGCTGTGGTTGTTAAGTCAATTCCTGCAAGTTGTTAAGTTAGTAGCATGGTTGTTAAGTGAATCTGGCTTTCCCACTGACTTTGTTTGTCAGAAGATCCCAGGATATTGCAACCGTCATAAATGTGAGTCAGTTGCCCAGCATCTGATTGTAAATCACATGACCAGGGGGATGCTGCGATGGTTATAAGTGTGGGAAATGGTCATGAGTCACTTTTTTGAATGCCGGGATAACTTCGATTAGTCACTAAGCAAATGATTGTACGTTCAGGGCTACCTATGGAGGAAAAGTACTTATTTTAAACCTACATCCCTGATGAGACAAACTGCATCTCGGTATTAAGGTGGGCTCGGCCAACAATGTTGCAATTACCCACCCTCTTCTTGGAGGCCAGTGGGAAAACTTTCTTGAAGGCCTTCCGAAAATTAGTGCCCATGAAGGCGTAGACAATGGGGTTGAGGGAAGAATTGGCATAGGACATGCAGTGAGCAAAAATCTTCACCTTATAAGTATAGTAATTGTGCTGAAAGCTGGAGTCAAAGGCTTGGAAGAGGATAAGAAGTTGGACGGGACCCCAGCAGATGGTGAAGAGAGCAATGATGATGGCCACCATGCGTGAGATCTTGGCTCGTAGAGCTTCAGAGAATTCTGCCAGCTGCTGTACCTATATTGGGGGGAAAGAAAGGAGGACGAAGAGGTGACTCCAGTGAAAAGGAAGGTAGAGAGATAGTATGGCGCCATTAAAACATTGGACTGAAATACCCAAGTTTAAGTCTACTCTTCTTATCGTTCAGTCGCTAACTCGTGTCCTCCAACCTCCTGGACACAACATGCCAGGTGCCCCTGTCCTCCTCCACTGTTTCCCAAAGTCTGCCCAGACCTGTCAGACCTGTCCCAGCTTGGGCATTTAGGAAAGAAAAACCCTCAACTCCATTCATAGCGACAGGTATACTGCGCTTTGGTGACACAGTGGTTAGAGTGCAGTACTGCAGGCTACTTCTGCTGACTGCCTGCTGCCTACAATTTGACAGTTCAAATCTCACCAGGCTCAAGGTTGACTCAGCCTTCCGTCCTTCCGAAGTGGATAAAATGAAGACCCAGATAGTTGGGGGCAATAGGCTGACTCTGTAAACATCTTAGAGAGGGCTGTGAAGCACTGTAAAGTGGTATTTCTGCGTGCTATTGCTATTTTACTAAAGCCAAGTGGTTATAGTGTAAGAAAAGCCAGATCTGAAACTTCCCGTGTAAACCAAATAATTTTCTCTTCTCACTTGGTCCTCTTGCTATTATCCCACAGTTCAAATTAGTTCTTTTGATAATAGTTCTGTGGTCAACACCTCTTTGATGGGTGTTTCCATTCTTTCCCATGCCCATGTTTTTGGATCATTCAACTGTTGTCTCACTTGGCACTTTGGATTGGCACTTCTGGTTGCTGCGACACCGACACCCCCCCCCCCGCAGTGTCCTTTCTCCTTCCCTCCCCCAGCAGTTTATGGCAGGCTGCAATCAAAGCAAAGTAGAGCTGAAGTGGTGTGTTGGCATGCCCACCATATCAATAACACTACAGTAGTGGCCAAAATTGTGGAAACCTTTTGGGAAAAATGTTCAATATTTATACAATACAATAGCAGAGTTGGAAGGGACCTTGGAGGTCATCTAGTCCAACTCCCTGCCTAGGAAGGAAGCCCTATACCATTTCAGACAAATGGCTATCCAACATCTTCTTGAAGACTTGTAGTGTTGGGGCATTCACAACTTCTTTTTGAAGTTTGATAGTTAATAACACCATTTTTTGGAGTAATACCATAAAAGTATATATCAATGAAAAGAGAATTTAATCCAGAATGTAATGCAATAGCTTTTATTAAGAATTTGCTATTAGAATAGCAGTTATAAAGAAGAAAGGTGAAACACATAGAAAAAACAAGATATACAAAAATTTCACCATGTCAGTTAATATTTAGTTGGGTAAACTTTAGTATGAATTACAGCCTTACAACGTCTTCCCATGGAGTGGACCAAGCCTTTTCTGCAGCTGTTATGATGTGAAACCAAGATTGAATGATTGCTTCTATTAATAGGATTTTATTGCTGGCTACATTTGACTATAACATTTCATAGAATACGGATAATTGAACAAACCTTGTTGCATTGCATTCTTGATTAAATTATCTTTTCATTGATATATAATTTTATGGTATTACTAAAAAGAAAAGTGGTGTTATTAGCCATCAAATCTCCAAAAGGTTTCACAACTTTGGCCGCTACTGTATCTAACCATCTCATCCCTTTAAAAAAAATAATTAAGAACTTTCATCTCAAGTCCAATTTATCCCGCATACAACGTACAGCTTTTAAGTACCTGGTAATGGTTATCAGCTGGCGCCACGGTGGGTTGTCCCATCTGGTAAAGCATAGCACTGTAGCAGATGAGGATGGTCAATAAAGGGAGGAGGTAAACCGCTAAAAAGTTGTAGAGGATAAAGGCTCTCTCGTGGTACACGGAAGGGAAGGACTCGCTGCAGAACATTTGCGGGCCAAACCAATAGCCTTCTACCAGCCGGTTGTAAATCAGCACCGGGATGGAGACAAGGAAGGAACCTGTGAAGGAAAAGAGCCAGGATCAAGGTTGCCACTCTATCCCACCGCCTGTTCTGGAGGCCCTTATTTGTCCATTTGTTGATAGTGGTAGTCCTCAACTTATTGTCAGGATTCCAAATAGTATGCTCAATGAAATAAGAGTCCAAGGCTAGGAATTCCTCAAAACTACATTTTATTAGAAGAGCCATGTTGGCAAATCTGGGAAAACCCGAATCTGAGAGCTTCCAGGTTTCCCCCACCCATTTGAAAGTTCAAGACCCTGCCCCAGCACCAACATGTCTTCACATGGTCCAATCCGTCACTGTCCCACAGAGAGTCCTCCCAGTGATGCCCCTCCAGGTGCCGAGGCCAGATGACCTTGACTCTCTGAGAAAGAATGTTATTTTGACTACACAGTCTTCATGCCCCATACAATCCCACCTCCCAGTTTCCCACAGTAGTAGACTCAGGGGTGGGCTGCTGGTAGTTCGCAGGGGTTCAGGAGAACCTCTACCTAAGATTCTGCAGTTTGGAGACCCCCCAAATGCCACTCCTGGCTGGCCCCACCCACCTTTCCCAGCCCCTCCCAGGAGTCCCCACACAACCTGTTTAAGTGCAGGGTGCGCATAGGGGCTCGGGGAGGGTGAAAAACGAGCCAAATGGAAGTTCGGGAAGGCCGGAAATGGGCCCGTTTCTGGCTTTCAGAGGGCCTCTGGGGCCTGGGGAGGCTGTTTTCACCCTTCTGGAGGCTCGAGAAAAGCCTCTGGAGCCTGGGGAGGGCAACCCCTCCCCCGTGGTGCAGGAGGCTGACTAGGGCATGCCCACCATGGCCACGCCCACCCATCAACCAGGAAGAGAACCCCTTGGTAAAAATTTTGAAGTCCATCCCTGAGTAGAATATGTGGCAGGCTTGAGGCCAATGGTGGGTTTCTGCAGGCTCGCACCTACTCGCAAGAGCCGGATGGTGAAATTTAGAGAGCTGGTGAGAGGGGATTCCACCAGCTTACTTCCCAGAAGTAAGTCTGGCCTGCCGCTGCCAGTAACCCAATGGGAAGGAAAGGAAAGGAAGGCAGAAAGTAAGAAAGGAAAGAAAGGAAAGAAAGAAAGAAAGAGAGAGAGAGAGAGAAGAAGAAGAAGAATTTATCAGCACAATTGAGCCCAAAATTTTGGTTGCTAAGCAAGAGCGTTGTTAAATGAGTTTCACCACATTTTACAAGTTGGCCATTCCCACCCTGTCACATGACTGCCAAGCCACGCCCACAAAATAGGCCACACCTACAGAGTAGGTTCTAAAAAAATTGAAACCCACCACTGCTTGAGGCCCACTGTAAAAGATGGCTTCCAAGCCTGACACTTATAGCCATTTATTTAGGGACCGCTTAAAATTACAAGAGCACTGGAAAAAGTAACCTATGACCATTTGTTACACTTATAACTGTTGCAGCATCCCCGTGGTCACATGACCAAAATTCGGCTAAACGTCAGTTGGTTCGCATTTATGATGGTTGCGGTATCCCTGACAAGCAAAATCAACAGGGAAGCCAGAATTCACTTAACAACCATGTCACTCCCTTAACAATGGCAGTGGTTCCCCCCTTAACAACTGTGGCAAGAAAGGTCGTAAAATGGGGCAAAATTCACCTAACAACTGTCTCAGCAACAGAAATCTTGGGCTCCACTGTGGGCATAAGTCGGAGATTACCTGTATGTCAATTAACTACCTTCTTCCAAAGCCTCTAGAAGTGGTTGTGCAAAATAAAGGCGCAGTAGGCAGTTGTGAACTTATGATTGCTCATTTAGTGATGATGGACCTTCCCAGGGTACTTACATTTCGGTTCTGAAGTTCTGATGGCTGCCCCTCTATGGTCACATCAAAACAATACTTCAGATGCTCAATTATGGCAGAATAGAATAGAATAGAATAGAATAACAGTTGGAAGGGACCTTGGAGGTCTTCTAGTCCAATCCCCCTTCTTAAGCAGGAAACCCTAAGCTACTTCAGACAAATGGCTATCCAACATCTTCTTAAAAACTTCCAGTGTTGGAGCATTCACAACTTCTGGAGGGAAGCTGTTCCACTGATTAATTGTTCCAACTGTCAGGAAATTTCTCCTTAGTTCTAGGTTGCTTCTCTCCTTGATTAGTTTCCACCCATTGCTTCTTGTCCTGCCCTCTGGTGCCTTGGAGAATAACTTGACTCCTTCTTCTTTGTGTCAGTACCTCCAATATGGGAACACTGCAGTGTCCTGTGATGAAATGATTTGTGTTTTCCTTTTTGGGGGGGCTGCCAAAGACAGCAATTATGTCTGGGTTTTGACAAAACTGACCCTTAAGAAACAATGGGTTCACTTAATGGCCATGGTATTTGCTTAACAACCTCTTTTTTAAAAAGGTTGAAAAATCAGTTCAGTGATGATCACTTACAACCATAATGGGCAGGTTCCGTTTCAGTGGTAAGTTGTGGGCTTACCCGTTCTTTGCCTGCACAAAGAAACATTAATCTGTTTCATTCATTCCAAAATGTCCATAGCTATCTATCTAACAAAAGGAATGCTAATAGAAGATCAGGCCAGGGTTAAATCTTGGAAGTACAATACAATACAATACAATACAATAGCAGAGTTGGAAGGGACCTTGTAGGTCTTCTAGTCCAACCTCCTGCGTGGGCAGGAACCTTATACCATTTCAGACAAATGGCTATCTAACATCTTTTTAAAGACTTCCAGGGTTGGGGCATTCACAACTTCTGGAGGCAAGCTGTTCCAGAGGTTAATTGTTCTAACTGTCAGGAAATTTCTTCTCAGTTCTAAGTTGCTTCTCTCCTTGATTAGTTTCCACCCATTGCTTCTTGTTCTGCCCTCAGGTGCCTTGGAGAATAGCTTGACTCCCTCTTCTTTGTGGCACCCTCTGAGATATCGGAACACTGCTATCATGTCTCCCCTGGTCCTTCTCTTCCTCAAACTAGACATACCCAGCTCCTGCAACCGTTCTTCATGTGTTTTAGCCTCCAGTCCCCTAATCATCTTGGTTGCTCTTCTCTGCCCTCTTTCCAGAGTCTCCATGTCTTTTCTACATCGTGGCGACCAAAACTGTATGCAGTATTCCAAGTGTGGCCTTACCAAGGCACTATACAGTGACATTAACACTTCACGTGATCTAGATTCTATCCCTCTGTTTGTGCAGCCTAGAACTGTGTTGGCTTTTTTGGCAGCTGCTGCACACTGCTGGCTCAGTCCTTGGTGACCTCTGAGCTTGGTTGTTTGGTTGCAGGTCAGTGGTGGGTTTCAAATAATGTAACAACCGGTTCTCTGCCCTAATGACCAGCTGGGTAGGCGTGGCTCAGTGGTCATGTGACTGGGTGGGCGTGGCCAATGCAACATCACTCACGTTGATGGGTGCCTTGTCTTAGGTGTTACAATGTCATAAGGGTTAACCAGAGAGGCAGTTTCTTTAAGCAGGGCAATAAAGATTAAGCTAGAAACAACACCAGAATGTTTCCTTCCTGTCTTCCTTACAGGATCCCCTGTAAAGAGGGGAAAGGACAAAAGGAGATTTCTTCCAATAATCGGTTCTCTGGACTGCTTAGGAAGTTACCAAACGGTTCTCCCGAATAGGTGCGAACCTGCTGAATCCCACCATTGCTGCAGGTGTAACCTAGTCTGCTAATGACACATCTGCAAGGAAACACCCAAGCTCAGAGAGCACCAAAGACGCCACAAAAGGAATTCTGGGCAGTGAAATGCATCTGGAACCACACTGTCCCCAAATTTGCCCAGAGTGTCCAGGAATGCCACTGACATTCCTTTACAGTGATGCTATCAGATATCTCTTAAGGGCTGTGAAATGCTTGGAATTCAATTTCTAAGTTGCTATTGCTCCTAAATGCCTGGGAAAAAGATCAGCTGTCACAAGACGTTACAGACAGATGCTAAGTTTGCACTCCTGTGGGTTTCCGAGGCACCTTTTGTTCAGTCCAACTGAGGCCCTACCCCAGTGGTGGGTTGCAGGCGGTATGCACCGGTACGGTGCTCCGGAGGGCCCGCCCACCCTGGTATGACCTGGTACGGTGCTCCGGAGGGCCTGCCCGCCCACCCGCTGTCCTTACCTGTATTTGAGCTCTTTGGTGCTCCCACGCATGGAGCGTACAGTGCCTGTGCGATGCTCCACCGAGCAGCTGGAGCATCGTGGAAGCATCGCAGGAGGTAAGGACGCATGCATGTGCTGCACGCATGTGCACGCATGCTGCACGCGTTCATGTGGTGGACGCTGGGCCCCTTTGCACTGTACTGGTTGCAACGGGATCCGGAACCCACCACTGCCCTACTCCTATAACCATCTGTGGGTTATCTACTACTATTATATTAAGATTGGTACTGGTTTGCTATGTTACAGGGATTGATGGCACCACCTCCTGTTGATACAAAGTTTTTATATTTAATTTATACTGTGAATAGCAATAGCAACAGCACTTAAATTTATATACCGCTCCATAATGGTTTATAGCAATGATGGCTAACCTTTTTTGGCTCGTATGGCAAAAGCGGGGGGAAGGCAGGGGGGTTGTGCGTGGGCGTGCCACACCCATAATGCTATGTGCGTGACCCCCTGCTTTTTGCGTGCTTTTTTCGCCCTCCCCAGGCTCCAGAGGCTTTCTAGGAGCCTGGGGAGGATGAAAACAGCCTCCCCCTCCCACCTCCAGAGGCTTCAGGAGCTTCCCTAAAGCCTCCAGAGGGCGAAAAACGGCATCAAAAGAAGGCCTAAATCAGCTGGCCAACACACACAAGCGCACTCGAGCTGACAGGGCAACGCCTTGCGTGCCCTAAGAAATGGTTCTGTGTGCCACCTGTGGCACCCATGCCGTAGGTTTGCCGTCCCGGGTTTATAGCATTCTCTAAGCCAGAGGTGTCAAACACAAGGCCCGCAGGCTGCACCCGACCCATGGAGTGCTTAGATCTGACTTGTGGGGCTGTCTTGGAAACAGTGAAAGACTGGCCCACGGTGCCTCTGCCAGGGAAAACGGAGCTCAGAAGGGCTGTGGGTGCCCTTCCTGAGCTCTGTTTTCCCTGGCAATGGGTTGCAGGAGGCCATCGCAGCTGAAAATGGAGCGTGGGAGCCTGCTTTTGCAGGCAGAGCGCTCGGGCCCCCACAGGCCCCCACAACACAAGTGATGTCAAGCTGGCCATGCCCACCCTGGCCACGCCCACCCTGGCCCACTGAGGTCAAACATAATCCTGATGCGGAAATGAAATCGAGTTTGACACCCTTGCTCTAAGCGGTTTACAGAGTCAGCGTATTGCCCCCAACAATCTGGGTCCTTATTTTACCGACCTTGGAAGGATGGAAGGCTGAGTAGCATTGATGCCCCCTAAGCTTTGGCACCACACACCTACAAAAAGGACAGGAGGCCTCCATGGCAGTGGTGGGTTCCTACCGATTCGGCCAAACCGGTAGTATTTTGGCGGCCTGGGTCACTGGAACTAGGCCTGCCACGCCCCTGAACTGGTGCTCCCATCGGTGCTATAGGTGCCACCATCTTGGGTTTTTCTGCTTCTATGCACACGCAGAGCAATTTTTATTGCATTTATGGGCAAATGCACACACACGCAAAGCGCACGTCTGGCGCGTGCATGAGTGAAACGAGCGTGCGCACACACAAAATTCTGTGTGCACCGAACCAGCGGTAATGCCGGCAGCAACCCACCCCTGCTCCACGGGGCCTTCCAACGGTGTTATATTGTTACTGTAATTGATTGTGTTGGAATGGCAAATTGTTGATTTCCTTCTTTAGCCCCTGCCATTAAGGATCCCATAGTTTCGAAGATGCTTTTCAACTGCTCAGAGTATCCTACAGACCTAGGATTGACTGGGCAACTGCAAAGCAACTTGGAAGCTGATAGCAAACCATTTCAACTCTGTCACCAAGGAAACTGCAGAAATTGTGTCCTTGAAGCACAAAGATCACATTTGGTTTGTGTATCAAAGGAGACTTTGATATTGAACAGCCCAGCGGATCTACAGCACTGTTTTTCAACCTTGGCTAGTTTAAAGATGCAAGTATTTCAACTCGCAGAATATCCCAGCCAGCATGGGGTCTTAATAGCAATAACACTTAGATTTATATACTGCTTTACAGCCCTCACTAAGTGGTTTACAGAGCCAGCCTATTGCCCCCAACAATCTGGGTCCTCATTTTACTGACCTTGGAAGGATGGAAGGGCTGAGTCAACCTTGAGCTGGTCAGGATCGAACAGTGGGAATGCAGAATTAGCCTGCACTACTTCATTCGAACCACTGCACCACCACAGCTCTTGCCAAGGTTGAGAAACACTGGCGTATAATAATTATATGCCATTGATGCTTAGGTTTAAAAAAAGGAATTTATTGCTTGCTTAAACTTCGCAGCTAAAACAATAATTGCTCAACATTGAAAAACCTTAGCTAATCGAACAAACGAGAAGTGGATTAACAAGACTTCTTGAATTGTCACTTTAGAAGAGGTTTGTGTATAAAGTTAGAATCGGGGTTGTCTGCAGGGAGGCAGACAAGAAAGTCAAGATGGTGGCCACAGCTATTCAGTCAAAGCTCCACCCCCTTTTCACATGCGCCCACAAAGAAGGCAGGGCTTTAGTCACATGGTTACAAATGCAACCTTGAATTGCAAGCTGTATATTGAAATATTAGAAGCAAGAGCCACAATTCTACCGTGTTTCCCCGAAAATACAACATGTCCTGCTAATAAGCCCAATCGGGCTTTTCAGAGCATGCACCACAATAAGCCCTCCTCCCAAAAATAAGCCCCCCCCAACTATTTACACACAAAAAGAGCTTGCCACAAAAACAGCGGCAGGCCAGCAATGCGATCACCCCCCCTCCCCCGCCGCCTGTTTCCTCTCGCACAAAAAACACCGTCCACCCCACCCCAATGGTAAAGGCAGCCTGCCTGGTTCCCTTCCCCGCCGTCCCTTTAGCGAGGGGGGACAGATGTGGGGTGGGGGAGAAGCGAAGCACGCCTCTCACCTGTCCAGCCCAGTTGCGTTCCTCGCTCTTTCGTCCGGGGGAATCCTCTTGTACAAAAATCCTCATGAGTTCAACTCGCGAGGTTTTTTTTTACAAGGAGATCCACTGGACGAAAGGGCGAGGAACACAGCTGGGCTAGACAGGTAAGAGGCGCACCTCACTTCTCCCCCCTCCTCGCTAAAGGGACGGCAGAGAAGGGAAGTAGGCAGGCTGTCTTTACCATTGGGGTGGGGTGGGCGGTGTTGGGCTGCCAGGCGCACCTCTTACCTTTCCAGGTCTGCTGCGGTCCTCGCCATTGTGTCCAGGGAAGCCCCTGGTTAAAAAAAAAAACCCTTCTCGCGAGTTCAAGAAGTTTGATAGAACTGCATCAACAGTTGATAGGCTGCATCAACAGAGGGATAGAATCTAGATCACGTGAAGTGTTAATGCCACTGTATAGTGCCTTGGTAAGGCCACACTTGGAATACTGCATACAGTTTTGGTCGCCACGATGTAGAAAAGACGTGGAGACTCTGGAAAGAGTGCAGAGAAGAGCAACCAAGATGATTAGAGGACTGGAGACTAAGACATATGAAGAACGGCTGCAGGAGCTGGGTATGTCTAGTTTGATGAAGAGAAGGACCAGGGGAGACATGATAGCAGTGTTCCGATATCTCAGAGGGTGCCACAAAGAAGAGGGAGTCAAACTATTCTCCAAGGCACCCGGGGGCAGGACAAGAAGCAATGGGTGGAAACTAACCAAGGAGAGAAGCAACTTAGAACTAAGGAGAAATTTCCTGACAGTTAGAACAATTAACCTCTGGAACAGCTTGCCTCCAGCAGTTGTGAATGCCCCAACCCTGGAAGTCTTTAAGAAGATGTTAGACAGCCATTTGTCTGAAATGGTATAAGGTTCCTGCCCACGCAGGGGGTTGGACTAGAAGACCTACAAGGTCCCTTCCAACTCTGCTATTGTATTGTATTGTATTGTAACGCTTGAGAAGGGGTGGGTTTTTTTACCAGCAGCTTCCCTGGACACAATAGCGAGGAGTGCAACGGAGCTTGAAAGGTAAGAGGTGCGCCTCGTGGCCCAACACCACCCACCCCACCCCAATGGTAAAAGCAACCTGCCTGCTTCTCTTCCCTGCCGTCCCTTTAGCGAAGAATGAGAAGAGGGGGGGGGAGGCGCCTTTTACCTTTCAAACTCCATCATGTTCCTCACTATTGTGTCTAGGGAAGCTGCTGGTAAAAAAAACCCTTCTTTTGAGTTCAAGAAGTTTGATAGAACCCGCGAGAAGGGTTTTTTTTTCAAACCAGCGGCTTCCTTGGACACAATAGAGAGAAACGCAACGGAGCTTGAAAGGTAAAAGGCGCGCCTCGCTTCTCGCCTGCCCCAGAAAATAATAAGCCCTCCCCCTCTAATAAGCCCAAGGTCATATTTCGTGGGTCAAAAAAAATAGGAGACCCTGTCGTATTTTCGGGGAAACACGGTACCAGTTTCCAATTGGGAGGACTTTATGTATTATCTGAATGGTAGCAGGCCTATCATTGGCAATAAGTATGATACATGGCCAACATGGAAGGTATTTATTAGGGTTTTTTTCTCTATTTTTTTTCCACTTCATAGCAGATGTTTTTGCCCAGATAAAGGACATTCAGTTATTTGATCATGTTTGTGAACTGTCAGGAGTAGACTCCTAGTGTTGGGTAGGCAATATATAATACCACGATGACAAATGGGTTTTGTTGCTTTAAGGAGGTTGGGATGCAATTAGAAGAAACTGTAATTATCTCGGCAATAAGAGGAAGTCAGGAGAGCGCCATATTCTCTCTCTGCTCAATCTCTCTACTGATTGCTATCTGCTCGTTTGCCGTGACTGACTGTTTGAAGAAGGAAGAAAAATGATTCGTAGATTGCAACTGTAAGGAATTGTTAGTTTGTTAAGGACTTTGTTTGACTCACTTTACTATCACTGCTTGTGAAGCAGTAGTTTAGTTTTACAACACCAGTAAAGCTAATTGTTTTTACTAGCAGTGTCTGAGATACTATTGGTGTGTTTACTAGCAACGTTTCTCTAGCTGCACATTCCGCTGCACAACTTTCTGTCTCCAACGGAGATATCCCCCAACATGAACAATTCTAACTGACCCTGGAGGCTGCCCCTACTCACCAACCCAAATGCTGATGCTGACGGTTACGGCAACTCGTGGTGTGCGTCGTCGCAGGGATCGAAGTGGAAAGACAGTCACATACCACCGGTCCACACTCATGGCCGTCAGAGTGATGCAGGTTGCTTGCACCGAGACCTATGGAGCCAAATCAAGGGATTTGAAAAATAAAACAAAATGCCCAGGTAAAGTTTAGATGGTACCTCGCTCAATAGTAGGAACTGTGAGAGGGATCTTGGAGACAACCATTTAAATATGAGCCAGCCGTGTGCAGCAGCTGCCAAAAAAGCCAACACAGTTCTAGGCTGCATAAACAGAGGGACAGAATCTAGATCACGTGAAGGGTTAATACCACTTTATAAGGCCTTGGTAAGGCCACACTTGGAATACTGCATACAGTTTTAGTCGCCATGATGTAGAAAAGATGTTGTGCCTCTAGAAAGAGTACAGAGAAGAGTACAACAACAAAGAGCAACAAAGATAATTAAACATATAAAGAATGGTTGCAGGAACTGGGTATGTCTAGTTTAATTAAAGAAAGGACAAGGGGAGACATGATAGCAGTGTTCCGATATCTCAGGGGTTACCGCAAAGAAGAGGCAGTCAAGCTATTCTCCAAAGGATATGAAAGCAGGACAAGAAGCAATGGATCAGTGGTGGATTTCAAATTTTTTAGAACCTACTCTGTGGGTGTGGCCTATTTTGTGGGCGTGGCTTGGCAGTCATGTGACAGGGTGGGAAGGGCCACCTTTTAAAATGTGGTGAAACTCATTTAACAACGCTCTTGCTTAGCAACCAAAATTTTGGACTCAATTGTGATGATAAATTCTTTCTTTCTTTCTTTCTTTCTTTCTTTCTTTCTTTCTTTCTTTCTTTCTTTCTTTCTTTCTTTCTTTCTTTCTTTCTTTCTTTCTTTCCTTTCTTTCTTTCCTTTCCTTTCCTTTCCTTTCTTCCTTTCCTTTCCTTTCCTTCCTTCCTTTCCTTCCCGTTGGGTCACTGGCAGCGGCGGGCCAGATTTTTTCCAGGTATGCCGGTGGAACCCCCTCTCACCAGTTCTCTAAATTTCACCAACCGGCTCTCGTGAGTAGGTGCGAGCCTGCAGAAACCCACCACTGCAATGGATGGAAACTAATCAAGGAGAGAAGCGACCTGGAACTAAGAAGAAATTTCCTGACAGTTAGAATAATTAACCAGTGGAACAAATTGCCTCCAGAAATTGTGAATGTTCCAACACTGAAGGTTTTTAAGAAGAGATTGGACAACAATTTATCTGAAATGATATCGGGTAGGGGTGTCAAACTCTAGGCCTGCGGGCTGGATTAGGTCCACATGGTGCTTAGATCTGGCCCATGGGGCTGCCCTGGAAACAATATTGGAGCACCCACAACTTTGCTATGCACGCATGTGCACTAGTAAAAAAATTGCTTCTGTGCATGAGCAGAAGGAAAAAACAAGATGGCGCCGCCTATGGCTCTACTGATAGAACCATTTTGGGGGTGTGGCTGGCCAAGTTACTACCTACTCGGCTGAACTGGTACAAACCAGTAGGAACCCACCTCTGGTCTTTTTAGCCCACTGCTCTGATTGGTAGGGTCTCCTCTGGATAATAGGCAGAGAGAGGTGTGTTTCGCATCAGATCCATGTTATAACAAGTGTGAATTAGTTATTTTCTGAGGGTTATTTTCTGAGGGTAAAGTTAAAATTTAAGCTCTCTCTTTAGAAGCTAGAACAGCAAACAAACCTGAAGGAGAAAGAAAAGCTTGTGTCAGTTTTGGCATGCTATGACAGCATGCTTGTTGAGCAGGTCATCTTTACTTAATTATCAGCCCTGGAGGTCATCTTTTTCTTGAATTCTTCAAGGCTGCCACATTTTAGTGCTCTGGGAAACTGGGGGAGGGGGAGGGTTGCATGGAGTCGCAGGGATATCTAGCCCAGTGGTGGGATTCAAACATTTTTACTATCGGTTCTGTGGGCATGGCTTGGTGGGCGTGGTGTGACTTGGTGGGCGTGGCAGGGGAAGGATACTGTAAAATCTCCAATCCTTCCCCACTCGAGGGGAAAGTTACTGCAAAATCCCCATTTCCTCCTGATCAGCTGGAACTCAGGAGGTAGTGAATAGATGGGGGCTGGGCCAGTTAGAGGTGATATTTACCGGTTCTCAGAACTACTCAAAATTTTTGCTACTGGTTCTCCAGAATTGGTCAGAACCTGCTGAATACCACCTCTGATCTAATACAATAATACAATAGCAGAGTTGGAAGGGACCTTGGAGGTCTTCTAATCCAACCCCCTGCCTAGGCAGGAAACCCTGTACCATTTCAGACAAATGGCTATCCAACATCTTCTTAAAGGCTTCCAGGGTTGGGGCATTCACAACTTCTGGAGGGAAGCTGTTCCACTGATTAATTGTTCTAACTGTCATGAAATTTCTCCTCAGTTCTAAGTTGCTTCTCTCCTTGATTAGTTTCCACCCATTGCTTCTTGTTCTGCCCTCAGGTGCAGAACAATTATTATCTAGCCATAATAATACAGTAATCCCTCGTTTTCCGCGTCCTCATGTTTCGCGGCTTCGGTGCTTCGCGGATTTTAAAATAATACAGAAAAAAAAAGAAAATGCATTGGTAGGAGGCAAGCGCCCCCTAGTGGTTGCTTTAAATGATGTCTACCAACTCATGTTTCCTAGCGAATCCTACATCGCGGATTCTCACTTTTCGCGGAAGGTTCCGGTCCCCATTAGCAGCGAAAAACGAGGGATTACTGTATTCCTTTCTCAGAGAGAGTCAAGGATATTTGGTCTGCATCTGGAGTGGCATGACTGGAGGGCATCTCCAGTTGGGATGGTGCCTGATTGATAGACATGTGGGTGCTGGGCAGGGACTTGGACTTTCGTTTGGGTAGGAAAAACCTGGAAGCTTTCAGATTCGGGTTTTCCCAGATGTGCCAATATGACATCTCTAATAAAATGGAACTTTGAGGAACTTCAAGCCTCATTGGGGGTGTTCCTTGGAACCCTGACATAAAGGATTACCTGTATACTATACTGATGGATATTCATACTCATATACAATCAGCACTGATTCACAACAGATACAGTACAGGTAATCCTCAACTTAGTGACCATTCAAAGTTGGAACGGCATTGAAAAAAACTGATTTATGACCGTTGCAACATCCCAAAGGTCATTTGGATGCTTGAGATGTGGTTCAACTCATATTCCAGCCAGATTCACTTAAAAAACTGTGTTACTAACTCAGTGGTCGGCAAACCGTGGCTCGTGAGCCACATGTGACTCTTTGGCCCCTCGAGTGCGGCTCTTCATCCACCGTCGCCGATGGTGGGACTCTTGGGACCCACCGGAGCAACCCTCCCTACCGGCTGCCGATTCCCTCCCTCCCTCTCTCCGCGGAGCCTCCCCAGGCGGCATGCCGGCCACTCATCTACTTCCAGGGGGTGCAGAGGCTCCGCGGGCGGGGGGAGGGAACAGGCGTCCAGTGGGTCATCCACTGAACACAGTTCCTTCCCCCCCATATGGAGCCTTCTCACCCCTGGAAGTAGCCTGAGCGAGCGGGCGGGCGAGCGAGCGGGTGGGCCAGGCTACTTCCAGAGCGATTGGAGGGAACCGGCGTCCAGTGGATCACCCACTGAACGCCGTTTGTTTCCCCTGCAGACGGAGCCTGGAAGTAGCCGGAACAAGCGAGCAAGTGCAGCGGGAGGCCAGGCCGGCCAGGCTAAGGCGAGCGAGTGAATAAGCGCGGTGGGCTGGGCTGAGGAGGCTCCACGGGGGGTGGGGGGCAGACAGACAGACAGAGAGAGGCACACACACACACAGAGACAAGAAGGGACGGGGAATCAGAGAGTGACAGACACACACACAGAGACAGGGAGAGACAGAGAGAGGGAGGGAGGGAGAGAAAGATAGACAGAGACACAGAATGAGTGATTAAGTGCTTGAATGTGAGACAGACAGACAAACACACACACACAGAGTGACAGAGATGGGCAGACGAAAGAGAGACAGAGATAGAGAGAGAGAGAAAGAAAGAAAAGAAAGAGAAAGAAAGAGAGAAAGAAAGAAAGAAAGAAAGAGAGAGAAAGAGAAAGAGGGAAAGAAAGAAAGAAAGAAAGAGAGAAAGGAAGAGAGAGAGAGAAAGGGAGAGAGAAAGAAAAAGAGAAAGAGAGAGAGAGAGAGAAAGAGAGAGAAAGAAAGAGAGACAGAAAGAGATAAAAAGAGAAAGAGAGAGAGAGAAAGAAAGAGAGAGAGAGAAATGGAGAAAGAGAGAGAGAGGAAGAGAGAAAGAAAGAGAGAAAGAAAGAGAGAAAGAAAGAGAGAAAGAAAGAAAGAAAGAAAGAAAGAAAGAAAGAAAGAAAGAAAGAAAGAAAGAAAGAACTTATGACCACAATTGAGCCTAAAAGTTTGGTTGCTAACCAAGACCATTGTTAAGTGAGTTTCACATTTTCCAAGTTGGCCACGCCCACCCAGTCACATGACCGCTGAGCCACTCCCACAAAACAGGCCACACCTTCCGGCTCTCAAAAGACATTTCTATCGTGGTATTGTTGATATTTGGCTCTGTTGACTAATGAGTTTGCCCACCACTGTACTAACTTAACAAGTGTAATGATGTACTTAGCAATTATGGCAAGAAAGATTGTCTCGCTTAGCAACAGAAATCTTAGCAATAGAAATCTCAATTGTGGTCATATGTCGAGGATTACCTATATGTACCTACAGGGTCTACTCTCATTTACTATTTCCCATATCTATGCACAGACCCATAAATAAAATACTGCTATCTTTCACAAGGATCTTCAGCATGGATGCTGTTTGGAAGATCTGATTTCAAAATGAGCTACATTTCTGAGCTGAGAAGGGATGAGACACCACAATTCTGATATGGCACTTGAAATTAGCTAGAAATCCCTGGGGGAAAAAAGAAACAGACCCGAAGAGAGAAGTTTCCCAATTCAGACATTGCTCACCTGTTGGATGTAGTTGACAAATTTACATAGGAACTCTCCAAAGATCCAGCCAGGAAGTGGATACAGCATTGCAGTGAAGGGAACGCAACAAACCAGGAAAATGATGTCGGTGGTAGCCAAGTTGGCTGTTGAAAAAAGAGCAGAGGCTGCTGGTCTTTAAATAGTGATGAAATTTGCCTTTCTCTCTCTCCCTTTATCAAGCTGGCTTAGAACCAAGCATGCGTTCAAAAGAAGACCGGAATACAGCAAGACACTAAATGAGGAACTGCAGGAGGTGTGCATCTTGGCGATGTGTCAATCTCCATAAGCATAAGAATATTCAGGTGGGAAAAGGAGGGGAAAGCTAGCACCCCAATTATCACTTTAAGAAAATCCAAACGATATGAAATGATGAGAATGAAATGTAATAATTATGAGTAACAATATTATGCTTATTTGTACTGAAATGTATGACACCCAGGTATCACACCATTAACACATTGATATGTATAAATAACATAAAATTTAAAAAACTCATTTGAAAAAAAAAGAAATTCTGTTTTTTTTCTATTGCACTTTTTTCCAGTAGGTGTTTTTTTCACAATGTAGGGGGGAAAAAACCAGGCTGTTTTTAGTACCCTAAAATTCTCAATTTCTCTATACTCTTATAAACGTCAATCCATCTATCCATCTGTCTATCTATCTATCCATCCATTCTCTCTCTCTCTCTCTCTCTCTCTCTCTCTCTCTCTCTCTCTCTCTCTCTCTCTCTCTCTCACATTAGCTAGCTAGTTAGCTAGCTAGTTAGCTAGCTAGTGAGTTAGGTAGCTATCCAAACACATATTTACATATAACATATAAGTATACATGTACACATACGTATGGCCCTTCTATAAGGGAGATGGGTGGTGAGGAAGCTTAATAGATAGATGATGGATAGATAGATAGATAGATAGATAGATAGATAGATAGATAGATAGATAGATAGATAGATAGATAGATAGATAGATCTTCTTCAGCTTCATTCTCAATAATACATGGGCAAACAATCGATATAAACTCAGGGTAAACCGCTTCAAACTTGATTGCAAAAAAATATGACTTCAGCAACAGAGTGGTTAATGCCTGGAATGCTCTACCTGACTCTGTTGTTACATCCTCAAACCCTCTCAGCTTCAACCTTAAACTGTCTACAGTTTAAGGGACCTTATCCCTTTTCTAAGAGGTTCGTAAAGGGGGCATAAACACACCAGCGTGCCTAAGATCCCTGTCCTACTGTCCCCATCTATTTGTATTCATCTCTTTTGTTCATATCCATGTTTATATTTATACCTGCTATCTTGTACATGTTTGACAAACTAATAAATACGAAATACTGTGTTTTCCCCAAATAAGGCAAGGTTTTATTTTCTTTTGACCTCGGGAATAAGCGCTTGATCTTATTTTCAGAGAGGCCTTATTATTTTTGAACTGCAGGAGGCGGCGAGCATGGTCACCTCATGGCTGCTGCTGTAGTTGCAATATTTTCAGGGAGGGCTTATTTTCAGGGAAACAGGGTATTAAATACTAAATAGATAGATAAAAAGATAGCCAGGTATTCTCTTTGAAATGTTACTTAGTTCCAACTTAATGAATGTGAATATATTAAAAACACATTTTTCATTTAGGAACGCTGGTGGTGTAGTGGTTAGAATACAGAATTACAGGCAAACTCTGTCCATAGCCTGGAGTTTGAGTCTCACTAGCTCAAGCTTTCCATCCTTCTGAGGTTGGTAAAATGAGGACTCAGATGGGGGCCATATGCTGACTCTGTAAACCACTTAGAGAGGGCTGTAAATCACTGTGAAGTGGTATTTAAGTCTACGTGCTATTGCTGTTGCTATTTTGTTTCAAATTCAGGACAGTTATCAGTATTCCTCAATTTACTATCACAATTGGAACTGTAATTTTGGTCACTAAGCAATGCAGTCATGAACAGAATTATCATGTGACCACCAGATCTGATTTAATAACCATTTTATTGTGGTCATTAACTGAATCATGATGTTGTTAAAAGAATCACATGGCTATTAAGCAATAGCTTCTCCAATTGATTATGCTGGTCAGAAAGAGACAAGTTGCAAACTGTGATCATATGATCATAAGACATTGCAATTGTCATAAATACAAGCCAATTGCCAAGCACCCAAACTGCAAACAACTGACTATGAGGCTGTTATGACAATCATAACTTTGAGGATGGTCGCTTTCTCCGAGGCTGATGTAATTTCAAACCAAAACCAATGGTTGTAAGAACTACCTATAGTATTAAAGTCCTTATGTAATACTAACAAGCAGCCATATAACTTGGCTAACTAAATGATTAATTTGTAAGTGCCTGATATTAATTTAACCTTTTCATGTTATCTATTTATTTACTTATTATTTATTTTTGATATTTAGAAAACTCCCATAATGAATGTACTAATGGGAGGATGAAAAGGTATGATTATGATTATTTTAGCTCAGTCTTCTTCAAACTGTGCCCTCCAGATACATTGTGCTACAACTTCCATGTTCATACTTTTAAGGAAGCTAATAACTTCCTATTACATTGAATCGCTCTATCTCATTTAGTTGTTGGTTCTAGTTTAAAAACATCACCTCCATTACCACCCTCCCCCATCTGAATGCCTCCAAATGGTCTTACCTATGTAGTAGTTGGTCACTGTCCTCATTGGCTTGTGTCTGATGATGACGTAGATTACCAGAGAGTTGCCCAATAGCCCAACTAACATCAGAATGGCAAAGAAGAGTGGGACCAGCCAGGCATCCACCAAATATGGGGGAGTGGGTGGCCCCGAGCCATTAGTGCATAACTCTGCAGTGCAGGCAGAATTGTTCAGAAAGAAGTGGGACTTGTTGAAATCAGAGATGGGTGCTTCCTCTACCATATTCTTCATTTTCCCAGCTGAACCATGGACTTTTCAGCTTTGTTTGTTCCCAGAATGGTTCATCTGCTTGCAAAAATGGGTGATGATCTGCTCAAACCTGGATCTTATAGGTGCTTGAGAGGGGATAGAAATGTCCAATGGCAGATGACTTCAGCACTTTGGATAGTTCCAGCTGGTGCAGAAGTTGCTCTAGAAGCACATTTGCAAGAGCACAGAGATGGCAACAAAATGGACTAGTCCCCTTGCTTTCTCCAACACTCAAAGCAAAATGTCCCAATTGTTGGGTAGATCCAGACACCAGAACCAAATTGTCTTGTCTTTGACTGAAGTTTCCCCTCCTTGAATATTTGATATGCTGTGGGGGGAAAGCCTAAAGTAGATTATAGATTATTCTGGCTCAAGAATATCTTAGGAGACTTACGTCCTAGGGCAGTCCTCATCATTCATCTGTGGTCAACTTGTAGAGTCCAAAATCCACACTGATCCTCTTCCAGAAACTTCACAACGTGCAGATACAACTCAAACAAAGTTGCAGGAGTTTTTCAAAATTGCAGGCAGCTGGGTCATGGTCTTCCAAAGTGCATGCTCCGAAGATCCTAAATGCCTTCAGGTGGTCCAAAGCAAGGCAATAAACAAAGCATTTATGTTTCCCTGTATCGAGGGATTCGGAGATTCTGGATTTCTCTAAGCTCCTGGATGATTGGCAAAATGAATCAACTTCGTCAAAAGGTTTCCTGGCTCCAGATATCCTCCTAGTTGCACCAGGTATGAGGCAGAGATGATCAAATCCAAACAGAACAATTCTTGCCTGGGAGAGGGATGCAATGGGATAACCTGCCTAGCGTGGCACCTTCCTTGTCAATGTCTTAAGAAGAATGGCTTTGCTTCTAAGCAAGCTTTAGAGATGAGTTCTGGAGGCAGCAGGCTAGCCAGCAGATAAAAGAGGTGGGGCCTGAAGTGCAGGTGGTGGGGGAGAGCAGAGATTCTGAATGGAAGATGGAATAGCTTTGTATTAAGGTTCAGCTGCTGCTATGGTAAACCGTGATGTTCTGTGTATCTGTTTACAACTTTTTAAAACCCTTTTAACCCGTTCTCAGAGAGGTTGAAAGAGATGTGGTTGAATCATGCCAACTAAACCGTTTCTACTGCATACGAAGGTTTTAGAACTCCAAACAAGTCTTCCATTGATCCTTCGGTGCTCCTTTGTGTGCCTGTTTTGTTCCTTTGCCCCCCGCATAATCAATTTGTTGACTGCTATTCAAAATGCTTCCAAGAGGTACAGGACTTAGGAAGGGACTCGGCTATTGTTTAAGAAGGAACAGAGCAGAACAGAACAGAATAACAGAGTTGGAAGGGACCTTAAAGATCACTGTTGGTGAACCTTTGAGTGCCAAAACAGGAGCGTGCATGTGCATGTGCCAGAAACTGGAAGAGCAGCCACATGCACATGCCATGAAGAAGAACTTCTGGTTTCTGGCATGGGCATGCACAGCAGCCAGTTGGTCTTCATGCATGCATGCACACCAGAAATCACAAGGCCAGCTGGCTGGTACACTTGCCTGCATCAGAAACCGGAAGAGTGTGCACATGCGCACCGGGCGGCCACTCTTCCAGTTTCTGGCAATCCTGCACGTGTGAACACCAGCTGGCTGGCCTGCCGGAACCCAGAAGGGCAACAGCTCATGTGCCTGGAGAGATGGCTCTGCGTGCCACTTCTAGCACGCGTGCCATAGGTTCGTCATCACGGTTATAGGACATGTAGTCCAACCCACCCCCCAGGCAGGACACCCTACACCATTTCTGACAGATGGCAGCCCAGACTCTTCTTGAAAGCCTCCAGTGATGAAGCTCCAAACACTTCAGAAGGCAAATTCTGTTCCATTGGTTGATTGTTATTCAACACATTTGGATAGCACCATAGAGAAGGCTGCTAAAGGGATGGGGCCTTTAGGGGGAGTTTAAACACAATAGGGATGTTAAGACTTGTGGAAGTTTAACAAATCTATAAGTAGTCCTTGACTTACGACCCGAACTGAGCCTAAAATTTATGTGGAGAGGGCGCGCAATTTGGGTGTCCTCCTGGATTCCCGGCTGTCCTTGGAGGACCATGTGGCAGCCGTGGCCAGGGGGGCGTTTCATCAGGTACGCCTGATGCGCCAATTGCGCCCCTTACTGGACCGGGCTGCCCTTCGCACAGTCACTCAAGCTCTTGTGACGTCCCGTCTCGACTACTGTAATGCTCTCTACATGGGGCTTCCCTTGAGGTGCACTCGAAAGCTACAGCTAGTCCAAAACGCAGCCGCGCGGGTAATTACGGGAGCTACCAGAAGCTCCCATATAACACCAATCCTGCGCGAGCTGCATTGGCTTCCTGTGGTCTTTCGGGTGCGCTTCAAGGTCTTGACGACCATCTTTAAAGCGCTCCATGGCTCGGGGCCTAGTTATATGCGAGACCGTCTCGTGCCCCATACATCCCTTAGACCGATACGCTCCCACAGAGAGGGCCTTCTCAGGGTGCCGTCGGCCGGACAATGCCGACTGGCGACACCCAGGGGAAGAGCCTTCTCTGTGGCGGGCCCTGCCCTTTGGAACGACCTACCCCCTGAACTCCGGACCATCACCGACCTCCGCCTCTTCCGCCAATGTCTAAAGACATACTTTTTTCATCAAGCCGGCCTAGCCTAACCTCCCATGAGGACTGTAGAAAAGTTTTAAATTGGGTTTTAATTAATAATTGGTTTTAGCAATAAATAAATAAATGTTGCTAACAAGACAGTTGTTAAGTGCGTTTTGTCCCATTTTATGACCTTTCCTGCCGCAGTCGTAAATGGATAGCTGCAGTTGTTAAATTAGTAATCCAGTTGTTAAACAAACCTGACTTCCCCATTGACTTTGCTTGTCAGATTTCATAAAAGGTGATCACATGACCCCAGGACACTGCAACTGTCATAAATACATTCCAGTTGCCAAGTATCTGAATTTTAATCCTATTAACAGAATATTAACAGAATAACAGGAGATCTTCTAGTCCAGGGGTCCCCAACCTTTGCAACTTTAAGTCTGAAGGACTTCAGCTCCCAGCAAAGCTGGCTGGAGAATTCTGGGAGCTGAAGTCCTTCAGACTTAAAGTTGCAAAGGTTGGGGACCCCTGTTCTAGTCCACCCACTGCTCAAGCAGGGACATGACCATGGGGATGCTGCAACAGTCATAAATGTGAAAAACAATCAAGTCACTTTTTCCACTGTAGTTGTAACTTTGAACGGTCACTAAATGGATGGTTGTAAGTCAAGGACTACCTGTATTTTTTATACCTTTTCTACTTTTAATTTCGGGTAGTGTAATGGGAGGGGGGGGGCACATTGAGCCAGTTTAGCCATTTCCATTTCTCAGTGGAAATCTTTCTCTCTTGGTTCTTATCATTTATTCCTCATTCCTTTGCATTCAAGTCATGCTCATCGCCATAACCAGTTTCCTCAGAAACAGGCAATGGTCATAAGCAGCTGCGCTATGGAGTAGCATCTGGGTTCCTGCCCTGATCAGTTTCTTCTCCAGAGACTCAGAGGGAGATTTTCCTAATGGAAACCTTAACAGAGTACCAATCAGCCTTCTTTTTATCTCTTTTTTAAAAGAAACCGTAGAAAATCACAGGCAAAGCTGCCACTAAAAGATTGTGGTTCACGTCCAACTGGGCTGAAATTCCAGTCATGAGACCCAACATTTACAGTAAAGAAGCCCCATCTCCAAGTACTTTAATAGGCTTTTTTTCAGAGGTTTGCCCTCCATTTTGACTCCCCCCTCCCCAGACCAATGGGGATGCTTGAAGCAAAGCCTTAGGTAGAAGCCATTTTCTTTTCTTTAATGAACAAACGATCAGCCACGCTAAAGTACAATTTGCTACATATTCAAAATGGACAATGATATGTATATAAATATATAAGGTAAAGGTTCCCCTCGCACATATGTGCTAGTTGTTTCCAACTCTCATCTCTATTTCAAAGCCGAAGAGCCAGCGCTGTCCGAAGATGTCTCCGTGGTCATGTGGCCGGCATGACTAAACCCCAAAGGTGCACAGAATGCTGTTACCTTCCCACCAAAGGTGCTTCCTATTTTTCTACTTGCATTTTTACATCCTTTCAAATTGCTAGGTTGGCAGAAGCTGGGACAAGGAACGGGAGTTTACTCCGTTATGTGGCGCTAGGGATTCGAAACGTCGAACTGCTGACCTTTCTGATCGACAAGTTCAGCATCTTAGCCACCGCATCCCTTTTATAAATGTATATATATATGTAAATATATGTGTCTGTCTGTCTGTCTGTCTGTCTGTCTACCTATCTAGCTACGTGAAAGCACCTGCACAGGAATCACAAAATCTCCAAAACTGTAAAGCCTACAAACTTGAAAATTGGCACATATGTTCCTCTTGGCTTCCAGGTGCTCGGTAACGAAGGATTTCTCGAAATGATCATCAGACCATTAGTATTTCGTATGTTATTAGTAACACGCTCTGATGCTTTGTACTCCCACTCCCAACCTGAAAACTTGAGTATGGGCAGCCCGTTACTCATCCGGCCTGCTGGCTGGGAGTTTGGAAAGGAGCCTGAGGGAGAGAAGGAAGGAGAGGCTTCTGTGGGGCAGGCCTGAGGAAGGGAAATGGGATAGGATAGGGGAGGAGTCCGTGGGGAAGGCCAGAGGAAAAGAAGGGGGATAGGATAAGTGTGTGTGTGTGTGTGTAGCAGTGGTGGGTTTCAATTTTTTTAGAACCTACTCTCTCTCTCTCTCTCTCTCTCTCTCTCTCTCTCTCTCTCTCTCTCTCTCTCTCTCTCTTTCCTTTCTTTCTTTCCTTTCTTACTTTCTGCCTTCCTTTCCTTTCCTTCCCATTGCGTTACCGGCAGCGGCAGGCCAGACTTACTTTTGGGTCTGCCGGTGGAACCCCCTCTCACCGGCTCTCTAAATTTCACCATCCGGTTCTTGCGAGTAGGTGCGAGCCTGCAGAAACCCACCACTGGTGTGTAGCATGTGTATATGTGTGTTATGTATGTGTTTGGGTAAATGCACACTTTCTCTTGAAGAGCAAGCAACAGAATTTTATTTTTAATGTGGGCCTGTGTGCTCACAGTAAAAAAAAATGACAATAAAAGTTATCGTATCACTGGTCCTCTAATTGGTAAATATTGAAATAAAAGCTGTTGCTCCAACCCCCCGAGCCTTTTTGTTCCTCAGTAACAAGGCCGCCCGGTAGGAAATGAGTGAAAGAAATGAAAAACATGAGAAAAACATAACTTGAGTCATTATGAAGCCAAGTGAAAAGCGGAAAATGTGATAGATTTGAGTGATAAGAGGCTGACTTTGTGGAGTGGGGTTGATAAGCATCTGCAGGGAAGTGAAGGCGCCAGTGAAATTAAAAGCGAAAAGGACTGCAGTATATGGATTGGCGTTTGGACTGATGCACAACAACAGCAGAATCCATAACTGGGTGATAATTGTATGTTATTCTCTTGTTAATGGTGATTGTGAAAGAAGTAGGGATGAGGTTTTTGAGGGCGGGAGAGCTAGGAGGCGAGTGACCTGACTGAAGGGCTCCCTAAGTTAGGAAAGTGTGCAAATGCAGCACCAGATGAAGTTGTGCAAAGGGCTTCCTGCTCACAGCTGCCCCCCCTGCTCACAGAGTAGGGATTGTAAGACACCCCCCCCCTCCAGGTTGTGCAACACTCTTCAAGGGGGAAATGCAATCCCATCCATGGGTCAGAGAGAGAATATCCAAAGATCTGGGCAGTCCAAACACCCACAGTCATCCAATAGGATTCAGTCAGAGACAGTTCCTCTCTATACAAACTCCAGGCCCTGGATTACAACTTGACAGACTCCTTTGGCTGTCAAAAGATATAATTGAGGATCATCGGCATACTGATGATACTGAATCCCAGACCAGCTAACCCAGCAGTTTCATGTAGATGTTGAAAAGGAGGGGCGAAACAAAATGGAACTTTGTGATGCCTCACAAAGCAAAGACCTAGAGCAAATTGTTAGATAGGATGAAAGAATGAAGGCAGACTGGCTTCATCAACAAAAAGCTCTTTATTAGCACAGATCAACTATGTCAGGGGTCTCCAATCTTTGCAACTTTAAGTCTGAAGGACTTCAGCTCCCAGAATTCTCCAGCCAGCAAAACTGGCTGGAGAATTCTGGGAGCTGAAGTCCTTCAGACTTAAAGTTGCAAAGGTTGGGGATCCCTGAACTATGTACAAATCAGCAAGGTTCTGTCTGACAGCAGCCCTTTTATAGGGAGCTGTCAGACCTCTCGACCAATCAGATTAAACCCCGCCTGAACAGAGGACCTTGGTGTAAAGTAAATCATTACAACTGTTACTAGGATGTAACACAAATGATTTCTCCTCCCCCAATCAACACCAACTGAAGTCATCTCCGGAGAAAAGGAGAAGCCCCTGGAAGAGAATGGTGCTCCCCACCCCTAAGCCCTGCATCTAATTCACCTCCAGAAATGAAGAAAATATATTATTTACTAATTTACTGAAACTAATCAAGGAGAGGAGGAAGTTAGAACTGAGGAGAAATTTCCTGACAGTTAGAACAATTAATCAGTGGAACAGAAGTTGCCTCCAGAAGTTGTGAATGCCCCAACACTGGAAGTCTTTAAGAAGATGTTGGATAGCCATTTGTCTGGAATGGTATAGGGTTTCCTGCCTAGGCAGGGGGTTGGACTAGAAGACCTCCAAGGTCCCTTCCAACTCTGGTATTGTATGGTATGGTATGGTATTGTATTCAATACATCTCCCAGAGTCACTCTGTGATGGAAATGAGTAGTTTCTAACTTTGATAAATTAACAACAACAAAAACAACAACAAAATTGGAAGGGACCTTGGAGGTTTTCTAGTCCAACCCACCTGCTCAAACAGGAAATGCTATACCATTTCATACAAATTGTTGTCCGCTCACTTCTCAAAAACCAGTGATTCCATCAATTTCTGGAGGCAAGCTGTTCCATTGATTAATTGTTCCCACTGTCAGGAAATGGGCGTCCTCCTGGATTCCCGGCTGTCCATGGAGGACCATGTGGCGGCCGTGGCCAGGGCGGCGTTCTATCAGGTACGCCTGATACGCCAGTTGCGCCCCTTACTGGACCGGGGAGCCCTTCGCACAGTCACTCAAGCGCTTGTGACATCCCGGCTGGATTACTGTAACGCTCTCTACATGGGGCTCCCCTTGAGGTGCACTCGAAAGCTACAGTTAGTACAGAATGCGGCCGCGCGGGTGATTATGGGTGCCTCAAGGCAAACCCATGTAACACCTCTCCTGCGCAAGCTGCACTGGCTGCCTGTGGCCTTTCGAGTGCGCTTCAAGGTGCTGACGACCATCTTTAAATTGCTCCATGGCTCGGGGCCTAGCTATATACGAGACCGCCTCCTGCCCCATACATCCCTTCGTCCGATCCGATCCCACAGAGAGGGTCTTCTTCGGGTGCCGTCGGCGGGGCAATGCCGGTTGGCAACACCCAGGGGAAGGGCCTTCTCTGTGGCGGGCCCGGCCCTCTGGAACGACCTACCCCCCGACCTCCGCACTATCTTGGACCTCCGCCTCTTCCGCCAACGTCTTAAGACGTATTCATTCCAACAAGCTGGCCTAGGATAGCCCCCCGTTTCTGACTTTTTAAGAAAAAAATAATTTATAATTTGGTAATGGTTTTAACATGGGTTTTAGCACGGGTTTATTAATTTAATATATTTTAATTGATATTTATTGAATTTTGTGTTTTTAAATTATGCCTGTGCGCCGCCCTGGGTCCTAACAAGGAGAAGGGCGGGGTATAAATTTAATAAAATAAAATAAAAATAAAATAAAATGTCTCCTTAATTCTAGGTTGCTTCTCTCCTTGATTAGTTTTTATCCATTGCTTCTTGTCCTGCCCTCAGGTGCTTTGGAAAATAGGTTGACTTTCTTTGTGGCAGGCTCTTGTAAGACCCCCAAGGTTCCTTCCAACTCTAAAATGAATGAAATACCATGCTTTTTACATGATATATCAATTCTTCAGAAAAGTACAAACAATTTCAATAACTTATCACATTCTCTGGTAGTACCACAACTCACTTCTAGTCTGTAAACAAATCTTTAAAACCTTATCATCAGTTATTAGCAAAAATTCAACAACTTATCAGAAACAACAATCTCTCTCCCTCCCTCCTTCCCTCCCTCTGTGTGTGTATATACCAGTATATTTAATGAAATAAACCAATTTTAGATTCCTTCCCTTTGCTCTTAACAATCTTGAGCTTCAATCTCTTTAAACAGTTCCAACTTGATCTCCTTTGCTCTATCTCTCTTTTAAGAAGCTCCTTCAACTTTCACAGCTGATGGAACTTTGGGAAAAAAAGATTGGCAGAATGATCAATTGCCTAAATGGGGTGAAGTACATATACAAGAAGGATTGCTGCAAACAAAAGGGTTGAAAGAGCCTGACCCTGTATAATATATGAATAAAGAAAATTAATTGCAAAATTTTCATCAACAACCATTTAGATTTAATGAGAAAATATAGAGCAATCTTAATGGAGACTAAAGATTGTGTTATAAATGAATTACTGTTTTGTAAATGAATGAAAAGTACTAATCAAGCACCCTTCCACAAAGTGAATGGAATACAAATTAAAACAATCACAATGTTCCAGCTGGAAACTTAAGTAAAAAGATAAAAGGAAAAGGGAAATTTGATGTTCTGGCCAAATAACAAGAGAGCTCCAATATGCTACAATTTAGCCCCCATTATCCCAAATCTCTATAAAAAATAATGGAAAGTTCCAAATCAAAATTATAGAAAAGAAGATTCTACCAGGAAAAAAATGTAATTTTATATAACTTAAAATGGCAATAAAAGCAATTTCTTAACTTCCACTGAGAAATAAGAGCACAACACAATGTGTTACATTACAGCTAGAGAATACTGAAATCAGACCTAGAATAAATACGTGCCTCTTTGTTTTATTTTTCTATAAAAAGAGACACATCTTGAGGCAATTTTATCTTGCTTCAATTACCTTAAAATTGGAGATTCCCAACTTTAATCGGAGTTGCTGGGAGTTGAGCAGCATAAATGTAATAAACTATTATTGTTGGTCATTTAGATTTAGGTTTGTCATTTTTGTCCACTCACCAAGTCCTTCCCAAGGATTTGGGATAGGCAGATGTAATTGTTTGATAGTGTTAAAGGTAACAGCGCAGTAAATTGTCCCAAGTAAACCTACCTTTTAGAATGGATTTCTTGGGATTTACCCAATGCCAACTTCTGGTGTTCAACCTCTGGTGATGTCCCAAAGGTTTTGGGATTGCACCTAAGGCACCTATCACTGTTGGTACTATCTTTGCTTTATTTCCCCACAATAGAACAATTGTTCTACTTTTATTTGCAGCTGTTTTGTTTTGTGATTTTTCTCCAGTTCTTTCTCATCTATTCTGCTTTCCCTAGGCCAGTGTTTCTCAACCTTGGCGAGTTTAAGCCGAGTGGACTTCAACTGGCTGGGGAATTCTGGAAGTTGAAGTCCACTCGGCTTAAACTTGCCAAGGTTGAGAAACACTGCCCTAGGCTTTGCAACATCCACGATCCAGACATTTTTTTCTTTTTTATCAACGATTGTTAAGTTGCTAAAAAAGAGAAAAAAATGAAGTTCCACTTTATACTGCACTGACGAAACCATATTTAGAATACTGCATCCAGTTCTGGTCAGCAAGATAACAAAAATGACATCATATGACGACACTAAATTATACAGAGTAGTAAAAACTGAGAGAGAGTGTGAGGAGCTCCAGAGGGATCTCTTGACACTGGGGGAGTGGGCAAACCAGTGGCAAATGAGCTTCAACATTAGTAAGTGCAGAGTGATGCACATTGGGGCAAAAAACCCCAACTACATCTATAAACTGATGGGGTCTGAACTCCATGCAACTAACCAGGAAAGGGACCTTGGTGTCCTGGTGGACAGCTCAATGAAGGTGTCAACCCAGTGTGCCGCAGCAGTGAAAAAAGCAAACTCATTGCTAGGGATCATTAGGAAGGGTATAGAAAATAAGTCAGCAAGTGTCATTTTGCCTCTTTATAAATCTATGGTGAGGCCCCATGTGGAGTATTGTGTACAGTTCTGGTCATCATACCTTCAGAAGGATATTATGGAAATGGAATGATATAATGATATAATTTACCTGGACTTCAGTAAGGCATTTGATAAAGTAGACCATAACCTACTATTAGATAAAGTAGAAAATTGTGGGTTAGACAGCAGCACCACCAAATGGATTCGTAACTGGCTGACCAACCGCACTCAACGTGTAGTCCTCAATGGAACTGCATCTACATGGAAGGAAGTATGCAGTGGAGTCCCCCAAGGCTCTGTTTTAGGCCCAGTACTCTTTAACATCTTCATCAACGATTTGGATGAGGGGATAAATGGGGAACTCATCAAATTCGCAGACGACACCAAGCTGGCAGGAATAGCCAACACTCCAGAAGATAGGCTTAAGATACAGAAGGATCTAGACAAACTTGAACATTGGGCACTGTCTAATAAAATGAAATTCAATTGTGAAAAAAGTAAGGTCCTACATATAGGCAAGAAAAACCAAATGCACAAGTACAGTATAGGTGGTACCTTGCTCAATAGTAGCAACTGTGAGAGGGATCTCGGAATCCTAGTGGACAACCATTTAAATATGAGCCAGCAGTGTGCAGCAGCTGCCAAAAAAGCCAACACAGTTCTAGGCTGCATCAACCGAGGGATAGAATCTAGATCGCGTGAAGTGTTAATGCCACTGTATAGTGCCTTGGTAAGGCCACACTTGGAATACTGCATACAGTTTTGGTCGCCACGATGTAGAAAAGACGTGGAGACTCTGGAAAGAGTGCAAAGAAGAGCAACCAAGATGATTAGAGGACTGGAGACTAAGACATATGAAGAACGGCTGCAGGAGCTGGGTATGTCTAGTTTGATGAAGAGAAGGACCAGGGGAGACATGATAGCAGTGTTCCGATATCTCAGAGGGTGCCACAAAGAAGAGGGAGTCAAACTTTTCTCCAAGGCACCTGGGGGCAGGACAAGGAGCAATGGGTGGAAACTAACCAAGGAGAGAAGCAACTTAGAACTAAGGAGAAATTTCCTAACAGTAAGAACAATTAACCTCTGGAACAGCTTGCCTCCAGCAGTTGTGAATGCCCCAACCCTGGAAGTCTTTAAAAAGATGTTAGACAGCCATTTGTCTGAAATGGTATAAGATTCCTGCCCATGCAGGGGGTTGGACTAGAAGACCTACAAGGTCCCTTCCAACTCTACTATTGTATTGTATTGAAAAGGTGCAGAGGAGGGCAACCAGAATGATTAGGGGGCTGGAACACCTTCCTTACCATCTGAGGCTGCAACGGCTGGGCCTCTTCACTCTAGAACGACGGCGCCTGAGAGGTGACCTGATTGAAGTCTATAAAAGCATGCACGGTGTGGACAAAGTAGAAAAGGAAAAACTGTTTTCCCTATCGCACAACACTAAAACTAGGGGGCAAAACTGTTTTCCCTATCGCACAACACTAGAACTAGGGGGCACTCCATGAAACTTTTGATAGCTACACCTCAAACAAATAAGAAAAAGTACTTTTTCACCCAATGATCACTGGTCTATGGAACTCCCTGCCAGAAGAAGTGGTGACAGCTGTCAGCCTCGACACCTTTAAGAAAGGATTAGAGATACTGGAGAGATCCTGGAGAACAAGAGTATCAATGGCTATCATTATGGATGCCTAAGGACACCCTCTGGGTTGGAGAGATAAGCAGGATATCTCTCAATGCCATTTGCAGGGAATCACAAGCAGGTGAAGACATCTGCTTGGGAATACCCTGAAGCAAATGGTGTGAGACAGAATGCTGGACTGGATGGGCTGTGGCCTGTTCCAGCAAGGCTATTCTTATGTTCTTATGTTCTTATGACGAATGACTGAGGGAACTAGGCATGTCTAATCTAATGAAGAGGACTAGGGATGACATGATAGCATCTTCCATTACGTGGCTGTCACAGAGAAGACAGGTACAACCTATTCTCCAAAGCACCTGACGTGAGGAGAAGAAGCAATGCATGGAAACTAATCAAAGAGAGATGCAACCTAGGTTTCAAAATGTTCCTGAAGTTGCCTCTGAAGATTTAAAAGAATTAATGTGTACGATGTTAGCAGATTACACTAAAAAGAGCAAAGAAGATATTTGGGGGGACATCGATTTGATTTATAGAACTCAGCATATGCTAGAATAAATGAGGTACCCAGAGAGATACATATTAAATTTGTAAGAAGGTCAACGAGGGACAGGATCCTGAGAGCACAAAGAGACGGTCCCTTAATATTCCAACAGACTGAGATTGCCATTTTGAAACAGATCCCGAAAAAGATTAGAGAAATAAGGAGGAAATATTCCTTCTTATCAAAAAGATTATATAAAAAGGGGGTGTGGTTCAAGTGGTTGATGCCAGAGGGAATGTTAGTGTTCTGGGAAGAGGGGAGAGTAAGAATTAAAACAATTGCAGAGGCGGAAGCCTTTCTAAAAAAACATTCCCCAATCCTGGAGGATGAAAATGGGGGAACAGAGAGGGCCACGGCTCCGCCCACTGGAGGTCAGGGAGAGGAAGATACAATTGCTAAAAGACTTAGATCTCACAAATGACTTTTTTCTATATAGTGTAACCGCTATTTGGATGTTTATAGAATTAACGATTGATTGCATGAATATAAACTGATATATTTGTATCTCTTTCCACTTTGTAGGGAAATGAAAAATGATTTGTATTATCTTATCTTTTTTTTTGTAAGAAGCCTCGGAGGGGGCCGACACCTCTGACATAGATGTCCTCAAAATATCTTTGTATTACCTTATACCCTTTTCCTATTAAAAAAAATTTTTTTTTTGTAAAAACCAATAAAACTTTTTTCAAAAAAAAAAAAAAAAAAGAGAGATGCAACCTAGAACTAAGGAGAAATTTCCTGACAGTGAGAAGAATTAACCAGTAGAACAGCTTGTGTCCAGAAGTTGAGGGTGCTCTATCACTGGTGGTTTTCAAAAAGAGACTGGAGAGCCATTTTTCCATAATGGTACAAGGTCTCCTGCTTCAGCAGGGATTAGACTAGAAGATTTAACAGTTTAACAGATTAACAGACTTGGAAGGGACCTTCTACAACATCTAGTCCCGTGATGGGGAACCTATGGCATGCATGCCACAGGTGGCACGTGGAGCCATTTGTCAGGGCACACAAGGCTTGCCCTGTCAGCTGACTTCGGCCTTCTTTTGAGGCCATTTTTCGCCCTCCAGAGGCTTCAGGAGCTTCCCTAAAGCCTCCAGAATGCGAAAAACTGGCCCTAAGGGCAAACCGGAAGTTCAAGGAATGGACTTCCGGTTTGCTCGTAGGGCTGATTTTAGTGCTCCTGAGCGTTCAGGAGCCCTCAGGAGGCTTCCGTGAAGGCTTTGGAGAGCAAGAAACGACACTACGAGCAAACCAGAAGTCACCTTCGGTTTGCTCGTGGGGTCATTTTTTGCCCTCCAGAGCCTTCAGTGAAGCCTCCTGAGGGCTCCTCTGCTTGTAGGGGCTAAAACCAGCCCTACAAGCAAACCGGAAGTCGATTCCCAAACTTCCGGTTTGCCTATAGGGCCGGTTTTTCACACTCCGGAGGCTTCAGGGAAGCTCCTCCCACTTTTGTCACATGAGCCAAAAAAGGTTTGCCATCACTGATCTAGTCCATCCTCCTGCCCAAGCAGGAGACCCTATACCATTTCTGACAAATGGCAGTCCAGTCTCTTCTTGAAAGCTTCCGTGATGAAGCTCCCACAACTTCTGAAGGCAGGAGTTCCATTGGTTGATTGTTTTCACTGCCAGAAAATTTCTCCTTATTTCTAGGTTGAACCTCTCCTTGATCAGATCCCTTCCAACCAGTGGTGAGATTCAAATTTTTTTACTACCGGTTGTGTGGCGTGGCTTGGTGGGCATGGTTTGGTGAGCATGAGTTGGTGGCTCTGGCAGGGGTAGGATACTGCAAAATCCCCACTCTAGAGGAAGGTTACTGCAAAATCTCCATTCGCTCCCTACCCCACTAACCTGCTTTCTAGGTCCATTCTCATTTGCAGGTCAACAAAAGAAGACCCATCTGGGACTTGGGAGGCACTGAATAGACCGGGGGCAAGGCCAGTCAGAGGTGGTATTTGCCAGTTCTGCGAACTATTCAAAATTTCCGCTACCTGTTCGCCAGAACCAGTCAGAACAGGCTGAATACCACCTCTGCTTCCAACCCTATTGTTCTATGTTCTACGTAATTATGTTGTGGAGAATGATGGTATAGTAGTCTCATGCTTTTGGTTCACAAACTTTGGTGGGGATCTCACCTGCTCTTTATTATAAAATCACCAACCTTTCTCAGCCATCAACAGGGGAAAGGCTGCAATCCCTCCCTTTGTCCATGTGACAGAGAGCCCTCTCTACATGTGGTCATGGGTTCTGATCACATGGGCAGCATGCTGGCAAGCAGGCTACATTCATCAAATGTGGGGGGGGAGGGGTAAAAGATGTGACATTTTGAATGTCTATTTATTAATGAGGGAGAAATGAATGGAGTATCAAGACATCAACTAGACAGGTAGTTTGATGTTTATTCTGAAGAACTAATGTTTCTTTTAAAAAATTAACTACACATAAGTGTACATGTTGTAAGGAAGAACAAAATTGCTGTAAGAATGGATATGTCAAGAGAAATATAAACTTACCCGTATTTATTCGAGTATAACGTGCACACGTGTATAACGCGCACCCCCTAATTTTCGATTAAAAATCGGTATAAAATTTTGTTTCACTTTTTCTCGGCTCAGACCAAGCATTGTAAGTGACAAACGTTGTTGAACACGGGCGGCCATGATAAAAATCATTTATTGACAATGTAAACTATGAACACAATACCGAAATAAAATAAATGCTTACCGTAACGTGTGGGCGAGGTGAGGAAAGGAAATGAAGAGGCGACCATACGTTACAGCGGATAATAAGAATTCTCACCCCCAGTTCGGGCCGCCCACTGTACGCGACGAGGGGACGTTTTTTTTCCTTCGCCCTCGCGTACAGTGAGCAGCTGCAACTGCGTCACACGTTATAACGCGCACCCTCGTTTATAACGCGCACCCAAACTTTGAGTTCTTTTTTTGGTAGAAAATTTTGCGCGTTATACTCGAATAAATACGGTACATTGTATGAACAGGAATGGATAATACCCATACCCTGCATATTCTTCTGTTGATAGACTTCAGTGGTAAAGCAAGATGAAAAAGATTAGACATGATAGAGTGCCAAAGAAATGAGTCATGCAGATGAGATGTGCAGGATGAAATCTGATTAATAAATAAATGAAATTAAATAAATGTAGATTGACTAGAAAAGGGAGTTTCATATATGAAAGAAGTACAGTTAGTCCTTGACTTACTAGTTGCTTAATGACCATATGAAGTTAGGAAAGCAGAAAGCAATACCATGTGATAAGAAATTTCCTCTGATTAAAGGTCACACTACTCTTTGTTCTTGAAATGTAAATTACATCCAATTTTATAAATGTACTGGATTATTGTAAAGGAAAAAGGGAATAATTTCAGGGGGGGAAATTAAACATCTCAGTGCAAAAGCGAGGCAGAGCCGAAACAGACTCTTCAATAGCTTTGAACAGTAATCATTTTGGAGAGGCTCTTAACTACTCTGGAGATATGAAAATAACACTTCTCAGATGAGACTAATTTTTCCAAAAGGTTATTAATGAAAAATCTGATCTTCACTGCATTAGGAGGGATGAAAATTAAAGTCTTGAAAGAAAATCGTTTTCAGACATTTCTAGCCAGCAGCTTTCAATTTGGTTCCTCATTATGAGACTGATATCAGTAACTTTATTTTGTTTTATACCAAAGAAGATTTATACCATTACATTTATACACTGGTAAATGTATGGTAATCAGGAAATAGCACTGCAATTTTTCAGTCATTTTCTGTTGAAATTAAGTCAATACAATCTGGGAGGGTTGTGGCTTCCTGAAAAATGAAATGAGCAGAATTCATCAATTAAACAGCTACTTTTTCAAAGAAAGAAAGAAGCACAAAACATTTCTCTGCAATTCCTATTTGAATTTCTCATTTGTCTCAGGAAAAGGCCAGCACTTGGCTCAGTTAGCTGTAATTTCTTTACCTGCAACTACATTGCTAGAACCTGTGCAGCAATTATCTATCAAAGCGGTCCTCAACCTTTTGCAGCTTGGTGACCTCGCTGGGGGTGGGGAAAGGGGAACCAGGTCACGTATGCACGCAACTCAACTTGCGCAAGCTTACCTGTGCACATGTGTGTGTCCCAGCTCATCGCTCTCATGAGTTGAGTTGCACACAAGCACATGCATGCCAGCCCAACACTCTCATGAATAAGCCTCAGCCTGGTTGCAAATAGGCACCCTGCTCTGTAGTGGACCACGGCCCAGAGGTTGGGGACGCCTGATCTATCAGGGCCTAGGATGCAAATGGCCAAATATCAGATAGCAATAGCACTTAGATTTAGATACCGCTTTACAGTGCTTTTACAGCCCTCTCTAAGCGGTTTACAGAGTCAGCCTATTGCCCCCAACAATCTGGGTTCTCATTTTACCCACCTCGAAAGGATGGAAGGCTGAGTTAACCTTGAGAATTGAACTGTCGAACTGCAGGCAACTGGCAGTCAGCAGAAGTAGCCTGCAGTACTGCATTCTAATCACTGTGCTGCCACGGCTGATTGCTTTAGTTCTTGTGACGTAACTGGACAGATGTCTAGTTCTAAACCAATCAACTTTTGCTTTGAAGTTCTTTGTTCTGTTAACTATGAAAGTAAATGTAAGTCATTTTTCCAGGTTCCCCTTTTCATAGGGGGACTGCACTTTATCAGAGCACTCTAATAAATTGCTTTTCAATTGTCTTCTGACTTAGTTGCTTTTAGAAAAAGGTAGACCGAGGCAGGCCCTAGAGACAGATTTAGCAGTCAGTGGGGATCCTTTTGGGCTCAGCTTGTCAAAAATTCAGAAAATGTCTAACTTGTCTCAGCTGGTGCTTCATTCTTTTCTTTTTTTTTTATATTGAAAAAGTTTTATTGAGTTTTACAATTTTTCCAAATAGGGTAGGGTAAGGTGTGAAAAGGAAATATTTTGAGAACTTTCACGTCGAGATCGTAGGCCCCCTCCGGGGCTTCTTAACAAAACATAGATAATAGATAATTTCAATAGTACTACAAAGTGTAGAGAAGTGCATACATCATTGTAAATTCTGTGCTAGCAATCATATACAAACATCCAAACAAAAGTTATACTATATTTAAAAAGTCATTTTTTAGATCTAAGTCTCTTAGCAATTGTATCTTCTTGTTCTCCTCCCTGGCCCCCAGTGGGCGAGGCCATGGTCCCCTCTGCTCCTCCATTTTCATCCTCCAGGATTGAGGAATGTTTTTTAAGAAAGGCTTCCGCCTCAGCAACTGTTTTAATCCTTACTCTTCCTCCATCCCAGAAGACCAACATCCCTTCTGGCATCACCCACTTGAACCAAATCCCCTGTTTAAACAATTTTTTAGATAAGAAGGAATACTTCCTCCTCACCTCTCTAATCTTTTTCGGGATCTGCTTCAAGATAGCGACTTCCTTTTGTTGGTAGATTAATGGACCCTCTCTCTGCGCCCTCAATATTCCCTCCCTAGTCGACCTTCTAACAAATTTAATGTGTATCTCTCTGGGTACTTCATTTATCCTGGCATATAATAATAATAATAATAATAATAATAATAATAATAATAATAATAATAATAATAATAATAATAATAATAATAATAATAATAATAATAATAATAATAATAATAATAATTTTAATACTTATAAACCGCTCCCTCTCCCCATAGGGACTCGGGGCGGTGCACAGGTAGAATAAAAACAATAAATACATACAAACATTCCTTAAAAACAAATTAAACCTAACCTGCGCTAAAATTTCCCATTAAAACTGAACTATACTAAAACTACCCAGTAAAACCCCAAAGACAGAGAGACTATCCTAGGCCGGCCAGACAGAAAAGATGAGTTTTTAATTTAAGACGGAAGGAGCGGAGGTCCGTGGTCGTCCTAATATCGGGGGGAAGGTCGTTCCAGAGGGCCGGGCCCGCCACAGAGATAGCCCTTCCCCTGGGTGTCGCCCGCTGACAGTGTCTAGTGGACGGCACCCGGAGAAGTCTCTCTCTGTGGGAGCGAATCGGCCGTGAGGATGTATGAGGCAGGATCCGATCCCGCAGGTAGCTAGGTCCCGAGCCATGGAGCGCTTTAAAGATGATAATTAACACCTTGAAGCGCACCCGAAAGACGACAGGTAGCCAGTGCAGCTCGCGCAAGAGCGGTGTTACATGGGTAAACCTGGCGGTTCCCATAATTGCTCGCGCGGCTGCGTTCTGGACTAGCTGAAGCCTTCGGGTGCACCTCAAGGGGAGCCCCATGTAGAGAGAGTTACAATAGTCCAGTCGGGATGTCATGAATTTATTCTATAAACCAAGTCAATGTCCCCCCTGATCTCATCCTTAGGTTTGTGTAAATAGTCTGCTAAAATTGTGCTCATAAGATCAGGAAGGCATTCACCAGATTCTTCAGGAATATTCTGAAATCTTAAAAAATATGACATCCTTTCAAAATCCATCCTAGACATATGACCAGTTAAATCTCCAATTTCAGTATTAACATTTTTGAGCTCTCCCCTTGCCCCAGCCAGCCCCAGTTCTAACTCTTCAGTCTTCTGTGTATTCTGCATTAATTTCTTCTGTGTTTCCAAAAGTTCTAATTTGGAACTGCAGTGGTCTTTTCTAAGCTCTTTAATTTCCAATACCAAAGAATGTAAAACTTCTTCCATAGCTGTTAATCTTGCATCTGTGTCTGGTTTTTCTGGCTGCTTTTTTGAAGCCATGGTGAGTAGTTTAGATCAGTGACAATAAAATGGCGTTTTTTGGGTGCGGCCGGTGAAGCAAGTCCAAAAGCAAAGTCCAGTTCAAAGTTATGAAAGTTGTAAAATCCAGAGAGAAAGGCAAATTTTTCACTCAATTATAAAGAAAAGAAGGCACTCCAGGGAAGGAATCAGTTAATCATTTATCAGAAATCATCCATTAATAGAGAGAGGCAGCCCAGGTCAGAAGGGAATGTCGGAAATTTTCCATGAAGAATAGTCACTTAAGAACAAAGGGACGCCATCTCCCCCCGCCCAATCTGGGAGCCAGCCAGAGAAAGCAGCAAAGGAAATTGTTTCATTGTAGCAAGACTTCGATACTATGTATCTAGAAACAAACCACAAAAACTTTCACTTCTTTCGCAAAGTTCAGATGAGAAATATCCGCTTCCTCAAACTCGAGGAGCCATTTCCAAACGCCGCTGCTGTAAATCCGAGGTTTTTTTTAACAAACTCCCCCCTCCATCGTTTCTTGTAGTCAAAGCTGCCAGCAGAAAAAAAGAAAGTCACTTACAATCCACCTCGCAGCCAGAGTCCCGGCATAGCCATCCGACTCGAACGATCCAGCTCTCTCCAAATTAATTATTTGCTCCCGTCCGTTGGCAAAGGGAACCAAGCCCCCCGCAGCATGTCTTCTCACTCCTAGGTCGAAGACAAGGACCCCCCCCCGACCGCCGCCGGGCTAGGAAAGATCCAGGCAAGCCAGAGCCGTCTTTACACCATTTTGGGCCCCTGGGCTTAGAAATAGTGTTGGGCCCCCGGGCAAATACCCAACGGGCCTATGCATTAAGACGGCATTCCCGCCGCCGCCGGCTGCAGAGCTTTCCTTGCTCCTCCCGCTCCGACCAGCCCACCCTGGCTCCGCTCCTGCCCACCGGCTTCCCCTGCCCTGGCGGAGAGAGAACGTGTTCGCCTCTGGGCCGGCAAGATGGCGGCATCGGCGGGGTCTGGGGAGCCTGACCTGGGGGCGGGCGGGGAGCCCCGCACTCTCTCCCCGGAGGAGATCGCCCGCCGGCTGCAGAGCACAAGGCGGGAGCTGAGCAACAGGCGCAAGAGTCTGCTAAGAAACCTGCCTGCCGAAAGCAGCAGCCAGGTGGGTGGTGAAGAGGCAGAATCATTTGCCCGGGGGCCCCCTATGATCGTGGGCCCCCGGGCAAATGCCCAACGGGCCTATGCGTTAAGACAGCATTGAGGCAAGCCGACCTTACGGGGGGGTCCCTTAAAAGGCACACCCCGCCCCGTTTGGGGCCGCGAAAACAACAAAACGGCGGACGAGTCCTAGGACTCGACCGTCGCCGCCGGCAGACCGGAAGGAAGTTGTGCTTCATTCTTTACATATACATTTCTTTTAAAAAATACAATCCAATCTTCTGTATGTGTAACCTCTGGGACCTGCCACAAGCCACTTATCTTTAGTTGTTTTTCTGTCGACAGGCATCTGCGGCCTACCAGAAGCTGTTCAAGGTCACATGAACTTAGTTCTTTTTTTTATATATATAAGCTTATTTACAATTTTTTTTTTAAAAAGACAGATTTTCCATTACGCATACACAAACAATATATTGCAACAAGCGTGTCTGAATATACATTCATTAAACCAATAACTTCCAGAGAATAATTAGGATTATTTTGGGTTTCGTTTTCTGTGTTTCATCCAATTGTACCATAGATTCCAACAGTTGTAGTAATCTGTATCCTTCTGGTTCCTGAGTATTTTCGTTAAGACAGTCTGCTTCCGCACATTCTGTGATTTTCCAGATCAATTTACTTTCTGAGGGTAGCAACTCGTTTTTCCATTCCTGTGCAAAAAGTATTCTAGCTGCTGTAATAATGTGGAGGGTCAGATACCATTTGTCCTTGTTTATTTTATCGGGTTTCATTCCCAATAAAAAGATCTCTAGTTTCATCTCGACTGCATAACCTGTAATCTCGATGATCCAATTCGTAATCTTTGAGCAATATTTGCCTGCTTGGGGGCAGGTCCACCATTGGTGATAATAAGTCCCTTTTTATTTCCACATTTCCAACACTCTAGGGACATTCCTGGATACATTTTGGCAATCCTTGCCGGTGGAAGGTGCCAGCGGTAGACCATTTTATAATATTTTCCTTATAGGAGGTTGCCAGTGTGAGCTTCATATTTTTGACCAAATCTCATCCCACTTATCCAGGTTGGGAGAGGACCCAAGGTTCTTTCCCCAGGCGATCATGGAGTCCTTAATTACCTCCTCACCAATCCATCCTTTTATCAAGAACTGGTAACATCTGGACAATAGTTTCTTTTCTGATCCCAATAAAATTTTATCCAATTCCTGTGTTGGAACTTAATTCTTGATGTGGCTTCAGAGGCTTTTCTTCCACGGCCTCTGCGGTGTCCAGAAACTGCACAGAAGCCGGGTCACTTTTTTGTGTGTGACTTTCAGAGGCTCGCGTGACTTCCTGAGCTTCCAGAGGCTTTGCAAGAGCATTTTCACTCAGCCTCTGCAGCCTTCCAAAACCACACAAAAGCATGTCTTGTTCTTGCATAATTTTTTTTTTTTGGAGGGTCTGGATGTGTGACTTCTGCATCCCCTGAACATCGTATGAGAATGGGGTGTGCTTTCAAAAAATAGTTGCTGTCAGGTGTTGGTGAAGGCCGCCAGGCGTCCCCAAATATCACGGCATGTGTGTCATACATCTGCCATTGCTCTAGGTCAGTGATGGCGAACCTTTTTCGCCTCGGGTGCCAAAAGCACACGCGCTCGCTCTATTGTGCACGCTCGTGTGCCCACCCCATAATTTTGTACCTCCCATGCCATGGCCCCTGAGAATACATGTGTGACACCCCCTGCTGTCTAGCGCATGCACACACGGCTTTTTGGGAGCCTGGGAAGGGCAAAAATGGCCTCCCCAGAGGCTGGAAACAGCCTGTTTTCTGACTTCCGGGTGGCCCGGTAGATCCATTTTTTGCCCTCCCAAGGCTCCAGAAGCTTTCTAGGATCCTGGGGAGGGCGAAAAAAGGCCCAACACACAAACCGGAAGTTCAAGAATGGATTCTAAGTTGCCCGTTGGGCCATTTTTCTCCCTCTGGAGGCTTCAGGAGGGCAAAAAATGGCTGGAAATCAAGGCCGAAAATCAGCTGGCCAGCACGCTCATGTGCGCTGGAGCTGACAAGGCAACGCCTCGCGTGCCCTCAGAAATGGCTTCGCGTGGCACCTGTGGCACCTGTGCCATAGGCTGGTCATCATGGCTCTAGGTTCTCCTTATGTGCTACGTCTTGATGTGGCTTGTTTCATTTGTCTTAGCATCTGGCTCTCTGACATGAAGCCCCTGGGTTCCTCTCTTGACGCCATTACTTTCCATGCCTCCCTCCCAGATTGCTGGAAAAACAACATGTAGAAATCTAGAATGTTGCAACTTAACATGCCAGCTTCAGACCTGTACTTGCCTTCAGAAGTTGTGGGTGCTCCGTTACTGGAGACTATTAAGGACAGCCAATTGTTTGGAAAGGTATAGGGCCGTGATGGCGAACCTATGGCATGAGTGCCAGAGGTGGCATGCAGAGCCCTCTCTGCTTGCACATGTGCCATCGCCCCAGGTCAGATCTCTGTGGCATTTCTTTAGTGAGCTTCTATTTTCCTGCAAACAATGAAACAGAAGCTCACAAAAGAAAAAGATCTTACCTCTTGCAGCGTTGCCTGTGTTGGGATGCTCCACCTCTCGCCGGCCAGCTGGTCTTCTGGTCTCTGCTGTGCATATCCACCTGTGCATGCATGGTAGTGCACGCATGGTCATTCATTTGCATGTGTTTCCGCATGTCCATGCATGCGCACCTTTCAGTTTTGGCACGTGCATGTACAGTTTGGGCACTCAATATCTAAAAGGTATAGGGCAGGGATGGCGAACCTATGGCACGGGTGCCACAGGTGGCACGCGGAACCATTTCTTAGGGCACGCGAGGCGTTGCCCTGTCAGCTCTGTTAGATCAGACAAAGGATTCCGACTCAGGCATGGTCAAAACAACAGGAACGTTTATTCACACTCTTACAACAGCACAAGAATTCAACTGACAAGGTTTCTTCTCTGGCAACCTCTTATATAGAGTTACCAGGCAGGAAACTCCTAGCAAGCAATTGCAACATGTAACTCCTTTCCAGACAGATTCCAGACAGCTCGTCTCAGTCAATTAACACAGCTGCCTGATCTGTTCCGGAATGCGGTGACTCAAAGGTTACCAGACTTGCTGTCTGGGCTGAGGACTCAACACTCCTTCCCCCATAGTCAGTGCGCATGTGTCTAGGTTCTCTGTCCAACACAGTACATGCGCACGCGTAGTCGTTCAGATAGGCGGGGCGGTGTCGGGTCCGCCCTGACCGCCTTAGTTCTTGAGGACGCTCCTCTCTGTGGGACACGGAGCCTTCGCCTACGTCACCGCGGCCTGCCCTCGGAGGTGGAGTCGCCGTAGGCGGCAATGGCGACCCTAGCAAGTCCGGGCGAGGGGGCGTGGCGACCGGGCTTGGGGTAGTTGACATTTGCTGGCGAGTATTATTCTGGTAGGGTGGTTCTCCGATGGGCGAGGCCCCCAGCTGAGAGTCAGATTGGGTTGTGAGGTCCTGGCGGTCTCCCCGTGCTGTTCCCGCTGATACGAGGTCTGGACCGGCTAGGGACTCCGGGGTTCCAAGCAACTGCTCGGCTTGAGCAGAGAACAACGGCCCAACGGGGGCCAACGGCCAGGAACGGCCTGGCGTGGTGACTGCTGTTTCGGGCAGGCGGCGCCTCAGTTGATCCAGGTGGCGCCGCCACTCGGATCCATCCTGAAGGCCGACTCTGTAAGAACAGGGTCCGGTTACGTCCAAAATGGTTGCGGCAACCCATCGCGGCTCCCCTGAAAAGTTCCTTGCCCAAACCAGGTCCCCAATTTCAAATAAACGAGGAGTGGGAATCTGCAGGTTGCTCCTCTGCAACCCGTCGTAATCGGGGTGCAGTCTGTCCAGAGTGGTCCGCAAGCGTCGGCCCATCAAGAGCTCCGCGGGGCTTTTCCCTGTGGCCGGGCAAGGTGTGACATGCTGTCCCAAAAGGTACGCAGCCACCCTTGCCTGCCAGTCCCCTTTATCCAAACGGGCCAAGGCTTCCTTGGCTGAGCGCACGGCTCGTTCCGCGCGTCCATTAGACGCCGGGTGATAAGGGGCGACCGGCGCGTGGCGGATCCCTTGGGTGGCCAGAAAGTCCAAGAAGGTGGAGGATTGAAATTGGGGTCCGTTGTCGGACACAACGACGTCCGGCAACCCGTGGGTTGCGAACAGACGGCGCAAGGCACGCACCGTGCTCTCCGCTGTGGTGGAAGCCATGAGAATCACCTCCACCCAGCGTGAGAACGCATCCACCACCACGAGGAAATTCTGGCCATGGAAGGGACCCGCGAAATCCAAGTGGAGCCTGGACCATGGGCACCTGGGGGCGTCCCACTCCCTCGGCGGGGAGACCGGCGGGGCCGGCCGGGACGATTGGCAGGAGGAGCAGACGGCCACCCATTCCGCCACTTCAGCGTCCATGCCGGGCCACCAGACATAGCTCCGGGCCAATGCCTTCATACGGACGATGCCTGGGTGGTTGGCATGGAGCGACTGAAGAACCATGTGCCGGAGAGGGGAAGGGACGATGACCCGATCTCCCCAACACAAGCACCCGCAATGGAGCGAGAGCTCCAGCTGGCGTGACTTGTAAGGCCGAAAATTTTCAGCCACGCTGCCCGAAGGCCAGCCCCTCAGCACCCATCGGCAGACCTGGGCGAGGATGGGGTCTGCGCGGGTGTGAGCGGCAACGGCGGAAGAGGACAGGGGCAAGTCCGACTCCGCGACCATCAGGACAGAGAGAGCAGGCACAGGGGCCGGATCCGGCCCCGGGAGAGGGCAGCGGCTTAGGGCATCAGCATGCCCTATCTGCTTGCCAGGACGGTATAGCAGCGTATAGTCATACGCTGCCAGGAATTCCGTCCAGCGGGTCATCCTGGGCGACAGGATGGGGGGGGGTCGGACGGTCACCGGCCAATAGCCCAAGGAGCGGCTTATGGTCCGTGACAACAGAAAAGGTCCGCCCATAGAGGTAATTGTGGAACTTCTTAATCCCGGACACTACAGCCAAAGCCTCCTTGTCGATTTGGCTGTAGTTTCTCTCCGTTTGAGACATTGTCCGGGAGTAAAAAGCAATGGGGGCTTCCGAGCCGTCTGGAAAGACGTGGCTAAGGACAGCCCCCAGGCCAAAAGGGGAGGCATCGCATGCAAGCGTCAGAGGAAGCCTGTCATGGTACTGGACTAGTACCGCATCTGACGTGAGCATGGCTTTGACAGCCGCGAACGCGTGTGCTTCGCGGCTGCCCCAGTGCCAGGCCGTGGATCGGTCGAGCAACCGATGCAGCGGCTCGGCTAGCGATGCCTTATGGGGAATAAACGGCGCGTAGAAATTCAAAAGGCCGAGGAATGCCTGCAGCTCCGTTTTGGAGGCAGGAGTGGGGGCCTTTTGGATGGCCTCGACCTTGGAGGGGGTTGGGTGAATTCCTTGGGCGTCAATCATGAAACCCAGGAATTCCACCCTAGGCGCAGCAAACGTACATTTGCTGCGTTTCAACTTTAAACCCGCGCCCCTGAAAACTCTGAGGACCTTCCGTAACGTTTTGGCGAGTTCTGATATGCTGGAAGCAGCAATCAGGACGTCATCAAAATACGGTACAACGCCAGGGAGCCCATGGAGCAGTCGCTCCATGAGGCTCTGGAAGATCCCCGGGGCTACGGACACGCCGAATTGGAGACGGCGACAGCGGAAAGCCCCACGGTGGGTCACGATGGTCTGCGCTTCCGCAGCCTCGTCATCCACCGGGAGCTGTTGGTAGGCCTGCGCCATATCCAGTTTCGCGAACACTCGACCTCGTCCCAATGAGTGGAGTAGGTCTTGCACCACCGGAACCGGGTATGGGTTCGCCTGAAGCCCGAGGTTGATCGTCGACTTATAGTCGGCGCAGATCCTCACGGACCCGTCGGGCTTAATGGGGACCACAATGGGGGTCTCCCATTTCGCCTGATCGACGGGTTCGAGCACGCCCTGCGCCACCAATCGATCCAATTCCGCTTCAACCTTGGGCTTCAGCGCGAACGGCAGCCTGCGGGCCTTCAAGCGGACTGGAGCAACCTGGGGGTCCAAATTTAGGGAAACTGGAGTGCCTTTGTACGTTCCTAAGCTGCCATCAAAGACGTCGTTGAACTCTCTGATTACTTCGTCTACCGGAGAACTGGCTGGCACGCTGTGTACTCCTTGGACTGACAGTCCCAAGGCTGGAAACCAGTCCAATCCGATCAAGGCAGCTAGGGGTTTGGCCACTACCAGGATGGGAAGGGATCCGTGGAAGGGGCCGTAGTCTACTCTCACTCTGTGCAGACCTAGAATGGGAATTTGTGAGCCCTGGTAATCTTTCAGGATCGTCGCCGTGGGGCCGAGATCCCGCTTCCTGAGCTTGGGGCAAAGCTTAACTAAATGCGCCCAGGACATGAGTGATCTAGAGGACCCTGAATCTATTTCCATTTTTACCCCCACCCCCTCTAAGCAAACCACTGTTGACAGTCTCCTACTCTCTGCCTGGTCGTAGCTTAGAGCTGGGGGCATCTCCGCCAGCGCGAAGCAGTCGGTCGGCTGTGGCTGGTAGCATCCTGAACGCTTCTGCGACCCTCGTTGTCCTGGTGGAACGGTTCTGGAGGCGGCAGCTGGCGTTGTCGCTGGAGCGGCAGCACGGCACACAGCTGCTAGGTGTCCTTTCCTGCCACATCTGCGGCACACCGATGCCTTGAATGGGCACTCTGGTCTCTGGTGGGCCCCTCCGCAGCCTAGGCAGTTCCCGGACTTCTGCTGCGGTGTGAATGCGCGATTCGGCACGTGCCCGGTCACCCTCATGCAGTCCCCACGGTCTTCCTCCTCCAGCTCATCCAGCGGCGCTATTTCGTCTACCAGACACGCTCGCGGAGTGGGGAAAAGAGGAGGGCGCACGCGGCCCATGTCGGATGTGGAGATCTCCGACAATTCTGTCGCGCGTGCTTCTTCCACCGCTTGCTCGAGAGTCAGGACAGTTTTTGAAAGCAAGCGGCGCTTTAGACGGATGTCTCTTACGCCGCATACAAACTGCTCCAGTAGGGATTCCTCCAGGAAGCCAGCAGGGAACTCGCAGGGAATTGCGGTCGCTCTCAATTTCTGCAGGAACTCGGCTACCGACTGTTGCGGCTGTTGCACACATTGCCTGAATGCATAGCGATGCGCTATGCGGGAAGGTGCCGGTGCGTAGTGCGCTCTCAGGCGGCCCAGGAGATCGTCCCACGGCACTTCATGCACCGCTGCGGGTGCTGCTATGGTTCGGGCGGTAGCGAACAATTCAGGGCCGCCGCACTGGAGGAATAGGCTCAGCTTCCTGGCAGGCGCGAGTTCGCCGTAGTCGCTGGATATCAAGAAGCATTCGAACCGGGCTAAGAAGGAAGCCCATTGTTCCTTCATCGGGTCGAACGGTGCAAACGGAGGCATTGTCGCCGTAGCCATGGTGAGGCTGTGCGTTGCGCTGCGCTCTGTTGTTGAAGTATTCGTTACCCGTTGCGTTCTAAGGCCACGGCCTGAATCCCACCTTCGTCGCCAGTGTTAGATCAGACAAAGGATTCCGACTCAGGCATGGTCAAAACAACAGGAACGTTTATTCACACTCTTACAACAGCACAAGAATTCAACTGACAAGGTTTCTTCTCTGGCAACCTCTTATATAGAGTTACCAGGCAGGAAACTCCTAGCAAGCAATTGCAACATGTAACTCCTTTCCAGACAGATTCCAGACAGCTCGTCTCAGTCAATTAACACAGCTGCCTGATCTGTTCCGGAATGCGGTGACTCAAAGGTTACCAGACTTGCTGTCTGGGCTGAGGACTCAACAAGCTCCAGCGCACTTGTGTGCACTGGCCAGCTGATTTAGGCCTTTTCACCCTCTCCAGGCTCCTAGAAAGCCTCTGGAGCCTGGGGAGGGCGAAAAAAGTGCACCAAAAGCAGGGGGTCGCACGCATATCATTATCGGTGTGGCATGCCCACGCACGACCCCCCTGTGCTCCCCCCGCTTTTGGCACGTGAGCCAAAAGAGGTTAGCCATCACTGGTATAGGGTATCCTGCCTGTGAATGGGGTTGGACTAGAAATTGCCAAGGTCCCTTCCAACTCTCTGTTATTCTGTTACGTTTAATGTTGGCTTGCTAGTGGGCATAGAACAACAATACTGAGACGGCAAAGGCAACACATCCTGGGAGGCTTGAGATGGTGTTGGGTAGCATGAAAATAACATGACAAAGAGCTCTCCAAAAGGAAAAAAACCACAACAACATAGGCTGTATTAATCTGTGAGAGATTAATGGATAGGAAAAGACATGAAAAGCTGAAGCAGTGAGTAATCAGAGCTCTTCTACACAGTGTGTGATGTTTTATTTCTAAACAGAAGACATATATTGTTTTCCATTTAAATTTAACCAGTGCCAGGTCTTAATTTGTGCCAGTTTGCAAAAAAAAAAAAAGATTCAATTCTGGCACCCCTGTACAGAAACATCTGAATATATAATGAATGCTGTATTATTTTGATGAGGACTGAGCAAGGTTCTGTGCCATCAAATCAGTGTGGACTCTTAGCAACCACTTTGATGGAGCGTCTCCAGGACAATCTTTCCCCAATCTCTTCCCATTCATTGCTGCTGTAATCCAGCTCATCCTCCTTCACTGAGATCATCCTTTGTCCTTCAACCTTTCAACAGATCATTGAACAAATCACTTGAGCGTGGGCATTGTGCCTTGAGTAATTCGTTCAATGATTTATTTGGTTGCTTTCTTGCCTATGCTTGTATTCTCAAGAGTCTTATCCAATACCAAAGTTTCAAATGCAAAAACACTTTTTCTATCCTGTTTCTTCAAGGTTCAACTTTCAAGGGACATCTTAAACATCTGAACAGCTTTTCCAAGGTCTTCATTGCTACTCTAAGTGCCCGCCTGTGGCGTATTTCTGGACTCCTGGTTCCTCTGGGTATGGCTAGTCTAGTGAAAAGAAGGACCAGGGGAGAAATGATAGCAGTGTTCTGTGGGAATAATGTTTGAGCCAAACCAGCGCCATGTTTTGAACTATTGAACTATTAAGGGACTTTCCACAGAACTCTGAATGAAAAACAAGTCCATATATGGGATAAAGGAACTTTGCACTTCCCTTGGCAAACGTGCAGACTGCCATAGCAGTTGAAACAACATACGTGGATTAAGGAAGGCTAGCTTTCATTGTTCTCTACTACCTTTGGCCATCTCACCTGAAGAAGTTACAAGTCAGCAGAAATAAGGATTGTCTTTGTTAAATTGTTAACCAGCCTTGTGCTGTTTGACTGCCTTTGTAACCTCCCATTTGATTCCTAATAAAAGAGTGTCGCGGAGTCAGATCTAGACCCTCATCCCGAGACAAGCCTTGTGTCTGACTAATTCATGGGGGTCGGGACGTCACACCCACAAGTGGCGACCCCGATGCGATAGGAAGACCACTGAGGACCCTTGGAGGAATTTCTGTGCGTCCGTCTTCTGCCGATACTTTCGCCAGGACTTGGAAGAGAGCTCTCATCAGTTTGTCGCGGGACGACTCTGATTCTACGTAAGTATGGGCGGCGATCTCTCTAAAGCTCAGTCAGAGCACGTCAAGGAAATAAGAGGGATAGCTAGACGAAATTATTTTTATTCTAAGCTTAATGGGAAAACTCAGCAAGTAACAGAGGGAGATATTAAAACTTTGTTAGAGTATGTTTGGGAGAATGTACCATCTTATCCATTAGAAGGAAGTGTAAAATCTTCTCGATCCGAAGCTGACCGAACACTAGTGAGAGACCATATTAGGACTTACTTAGTGGCGCTAAGAGTGGCCAAACGTGAGTATTGTGCCACCCTTATCGCGTCCGCGGAAAACCGCCCTGCCGCCCTGTTTGGGGTGACCCGCTCCCTCCTTCATCTGAGGCCGCGGGAAGCCCCTTTGCAGGGTTGAGCAGAGGAATTTGGAGTTTTCCTGCAGGACAAAATCACTCAGATTCGGAACGAGCTGCCCTCCACTAGTGGTCCGGTCGAGGTGCCCGGTGCTGGTCTTGAGATAACACCTTGGGAGGAGTTTGACTTTGTTACTACCGAGGATATGGACAGGTTGCGGAGGAACCTTAGAGCCACCACATGTTTATTGGACCCGTGCCCCTCCTGGCTTGTACTGGCATCCTGGGAGGTGACACGAGGCTGGCTCCAGGGTATTGTGAATTCATCTCTGAGTGAGGGGTTCTTGCCTACCGTCTTGAAAGAGGCGGTGGTGAGGCCCCTCCTCAAGAAGCCATCCCTGGACCCGGCTTTATTAGAGAACTATCGTCCCGTCTCCAACCTTCACTTTTTAGTGAAGGTTGTTGAGAGTGTGGTGGCTCAACAGTTCCCTCGACATCTGGAGGAAGTTGATTATCTAGACCCGCGCCAGTCCGGCTTCCGGCCCGGTCACAGTACCGAGACGGCATTGGTCGCGTTGGTGGATGATCTCTGGAGGGCTCGGGATAGAGGTTGCTCCTCTATCCTGGTCCTGTTAGACCTCTCAGCGGCTTTCGATACCATCGACCATGGTATCTTATTGCACCGATTGGGGGGGTTGGGGCTGAGAGGCACCGTTTTACGGTGGTTCTCATCCTACCTCTCTGGTCGGTCGCAATGGGTGTTGGCAGGAGGGCAGAGGTCGGCCCCGAGGCCCCTCACATGTGGGGTTCCTCAGGGGTCGGTCCTCTCGCCACTTCTGTTCAACACCTACATGAAGCCACTGGGCGAGATCATCCGTGGTTTTGGGGTGGAGTACCATCTGTACGCTGATGATACTCAGCTGTACATATCCACCCCAAACCACCCCAACGATGCCGTTGAGGTGCTGTCCCGGTGTCTGGAGGCCGTACGGATCTGGATGGGTAGTAACAAACTCAAACTCAACCCGTCCAAGACCGAGTGGCTGTGGTTTCCGGCACCCCGGTTTAGCCAGATAAATCCAACACTGGCCATTGGGGGCGAACATCTTGCCCCCGTGGAGAGGGCACGCAACTTGGGCATCCTTCTGGATTCCCGGCTGTCCATGGAGGACCATGTGGCGGCCGTGGCCAGGGGGGCATTCTATCAGGTTCGCCTGATACGCCAGTTGCGCCCCTTACTAGACCGGGGGGCCCTTCGCACAGTCACTCAAGCACTCGTGACATCTCGGCTGGATTACTGTAACGCTCTCTACATGGGGCTCCCCTTGAGGTGCACTTGAAAGCTGCAGTTAGTGCAGAATGCGGCCGCGCGGGTGGTTATGGGTGCCTCAAGGCAAGCCCACGTAACACCTCTCCTGCGCGAGCTGCACTGGCTGCCTGTGGCCTTTCGAGTGCGCTTCAAGGTGTTGACCACCATCTTTAAATCGCTCCATGGCTCGGGGCCTAGCTATATACGAGACCGCCTCCTGCCCCATACATCCCTTCGTCCGGTCCGCTCCCACAGAGCGGGCCTACTCCGGGTGCCGTCGGCCGGGCAATAATAATAATAATAATAATAATAATAATAATAATAATAATAATAATAATAATAATAATAATAATAATAATAATAATAATAATAATAATAATAATAATAATAATATTTCTAAACCGCACCCTCTCCCCACAGGGTGTCGCCGGCTGGTGGCACCCAGGGGAAGAGCCTTCTCTGTGGCGGGCCCAGTCCTCTGGAACGACCTACCCCCCGACCTTCGCACTACCTCGGACCTCCGCCTCTTCCGCCAACGTCTTAAGACGTACTTATTCCAACAAGCCGGCCTAGGATAGCCCCCCGCGTCTGACTTTTAAATATAAATTATAATTTGGTTACGGTTTTAATAACGGGTTTTAGCACGGGTGAATTAATTTAATATATTTTTAATTGATGTATATTGTATTTATGGTTTTATATAATGCCTGTGCGCCGCCCTGGGTCCTAACAAGGAGAAGGGCGGGGTATAAATTTAATAAAATAAATAAAAATAAATAAAATCTGAAACTTGGAGAAAACTAGGTACAGTTTTTCATCAAAATCCTAGGGCTCCGTCACACATATTAACAACTTGGAGATCAATTATGGAAGCAATTGAAACTCAGGAACAACCTTTAGCATCTATAGTTCCTGGTAGGGCATTGCCAGAGTATTCTGAGATAAAATTTTATCCACAAAATCCAGTAGAAGTTAATTTGGCAAATCATGGGCATTGGATTCCAAAAATTAATTCACTTTCTCCGTCCTTAATAACAGAACCAAGTGCTCCTACAGAATCATTAATGACATCTAATGTAAAAGATTCTGTGACAGCTTCGTTAGAAGAAGCTCTTAAACAAGGAGAAATGATACCAGGAGAAATGTTAGAGCTCACTCCGGAAGCATTTCCAGTAACTGTGGAAATGGATGGACAACTGAATCAGCAAAGAGTTTGGAAGTCATTACCTTTGAGAACTTTAAAGGAAATTAAAATTGCAGTAGCAAAGTTAGAAGATACCCCTGGAGCAGGGCGTAGTTTCACGCTTATTAAACAAGCAAATGGAGAACCCTATTCAACCTTTATAGATAAATTAAAAGCAGCTATTGAGAAGCAAATTGACAACCAGGTGGCTATAGATGAATTGTTAAATAAATTGGCAGTGGAAAATGCGAATGAAGATTGTAAACGAATTCTTCGTCCGCTTGTAGCCTCTGGACAAAGAGAATTGGCTGAATTAATTCAAGCTTGCTCGGTAGTTGGTAGTCAAGATTATCAAATGGAAAATGTGAATTGGATTAGACCCTATTTGGGATTGTCTACCTTAGAATTAGGATCTTTGTTTGCGGCATTAAAGGAAGGTAAGAATCCTGGGGATATTATAAAGTTAAATAAAGAACAGTTACAATTAGTAAAGGTGATTGAGGGGAGAATTAATGAAGTATGGACTGACAGATGCCTGGATAATGAACCATTAAAACTGATCATTATCATGGAACGTTTGCCTACAGAAATTGTTATTCAGGAAAAGGATAAAAAGGTTTATAAATTTGGAGTGGATTCACCTGAGTCATACACCGTCCAAATCCATCAATACACCTAGTCAAGTATTGTACACATTAATTACCAAAGGAAGAACAAGGTGTGTAAAAATAGGAGGGATAGAACCAGTAGTCATATACATACCTTTTGCATTAAATATATGGGAAACAATGCTGAGTCAAAATGAGAGTTTACAAATTGCGCTGGAAGGATGGATGGGTCAATTTTCTTGTCACCCACCTTCAGATCCTAGGCTGGCTATATTTAAAAACACATCAATAACCTTTACCAATTTAGAATCTAAAACGCCTCTGGTGGCAAAAACAGTTTTTGCTGACGGAGGAAAAACCTATGGGGCTTGTGTTTGGCAAGACCAAGGTAATTGGGTTACCAAAGTAACTCCACCTCAGAAATCAGCGCAAAGGGCGGAGTTAGCAGCTACGATTTTGGCATTTCAACAACATAAACTGGAACCATTTAATTTATTAGTATATAGTTTATATGTTTATAATTTGATCTTAATCCTGCCCTGGGCTTACCTGTCTCCGGGTTTGGATGCAAACTTGATGGGATTGTTTTTATCCCTACAGCAATTATTGGAAACTAGATGTCACCAATATTTTGTGGGACATATGCGCAGTCATCAGCCCTTTCCGGGAATTCTCACGGAAGGGAATCAAAAAAGCTGATGAAGGTACACAGGTAAATATGGCTGAAGTAAAGCCTTGGGACAGCCATAGTTATTTTCATCAGAATGCAAAGGCTTTAGTAAAAGAATTTGGCATAACCATGGGAGAAGCGACTGCTATAATACAACAATGTGCTACTTGTAGTCAAATTGTTTCGTCCATTCCTATGGGAGTAAATCCCAGGGGCACGGGAAAGGATTCCATTTGGCAAATGGATGTGACTCAATTTGCATCTTTTGCTCCATGGAAATATTTACATGTTACAATTGATACATATTCTGGATTTATCATGGCTACCCCCCCAGCGTGGGGAAGCCACAAAACATGTGATTAATCATTGTATTCGGACCTTTTCTGTATTAGGCAAACCCATGGAATTAAAAACGGACAATGGCCCGGCGTACATTAGTAAGAGTTTTGCGGAATTTTGTCATACCTGGTCAATTGTTCACAAATTTGGTTTACCTTATAATTCCCAAGGTCAGGCAATCTGTGAGCGTGCAAATGGAACGTTGAAACGGATGCTTGAAAAAATATATAAAAAAGAAAGGGGAAATTGCCCTGGTTTGCCTGGTATTCAGAACACCCTAAATATTGCCTTATATACCTTGAATTTTTTAAATTTAACTGGCACACCTGCAGCTACGGCAGCAGAACGCTTGTTTTCTTCTCAATCCACAGATATAAGACCATTGGTTTGGATTCGAGTGTTACCTGATCCAAAGTGGAAAGGACCCCATAAATTGATAACTTGGGGCCGTGGATATGCTGCCATGGAGAATGATGGGAAGATTTTTGTGGATTCCTGGGCGCTGTGTGCGGCCTTATCATCCTAAGCCTGAGCGGGAGCTTGAGTAAAATGCATCAACATATATCAAAAGATGGAACAGATTTTTGGCATAAAAATAGATACATGACAGATATACGTACAACAGTAAAATCATTAAATATGTCAAATTGTTGGATTTATATGAGGATTCCTGCTGACGCAACAACTGGAGTAGTTACTCATGCTGTGCCTTTGAATAAGACAGCATGGGACCAGGACATGTGGACTAATAAAACTAAGCCACCATATTTGGACCCAAAAGTTTATGTAGATTATAAAGTAAAAAATGCATCTGTGGTTGCTGTAAGGGTGCATTTGGGGGGACCTGCTTATTTTTGTATGAAAAGAGAGGGTAATGGGAGATTTTTGGGAAATATGGAAAAATGTAAAATTATGGTAATCAGGGATATCAGATGTGGCTGGCGAATTGGACAGGAACTTGTACATTGGGATATGTAGTACCAGCCATGTATAAAGTGGAGCACCTGTCAAATGTAAGAATCCGGAACAAGAGGGAAATACAATCATATTTAACATTGGGAGGGAGTACTTGGACTCAAATTGGTAGGGCGGTAATACTACCTTTAGGAGTAGCTATGAATTATAGAGATCTACACATTTTAAATAATTGGTAATGTTTAATCAGACTGTTAAAGCTTTGAAATTGGTAAATGAAGAGTTAAATGAAGTAAGAACTGTTGCTTTGCAAAATAGATATGCATTGGATATTATATTAGCAGCTAAAGGTGGTGTTTGTGCTCTTATACATTCCCACTGTTTTGTGTACATACATGATCATAAAATAAATATCACTCGCACGGTACAAACCATGGAAAACATGATTAGGAATAATCCGCTGCATGGGGACGGCTCAGGTGCCGTAGACATATGGGGAGCCTTATGGTCCTGGTTACCTGATGGGTCCTGGATACGCTCAATATTGTCCACAATAATCATGATCATAGTGGTTTTGGTGCTACTATGTTGTTGTATTCAATATTTGCCATCACTGATTTCTATGTGTAAAGGATTAATACTTGGAAGAGATAAAAATATCATGTATGCATCATCCCAGGAGCAACTACAAGAAATAACAACATTCGCTAACAAAGAAATAAAAAAGGAGGAGATGTGGGAATAATGTTTGAGCCAAACCAGCGCCATGTTTTGAACTATTGAACTATTAAGGGACTTTCCACAGAACTCTGAATGAAAAACAAGTCCATATATGGAATAAAGGAACTTTGCACTTCCCTTGGCAAACGTGCAGACTGCCATAGCAGTTGAAACAACATACGTGGATTAAGGAAGGATAGCTTTCATTGTTCTCTACTACCTTTGGCCATCTCACCTGAGAAGTTACAATTCAGCAGAAATAAGGATTGTCTTTGTTAAATTGTTAACCAGCCTTGTGCTGTTTGACTGCCTTTGTAACCTCCCATTTGATTCCTAATAAAAGAGTGTCGCGGAGTCAGATCTAGACCCTCATCCCGAGACAAGCCTTGTGTCTGACTAATTCATGGGGGTCGGGACGTCACACCCACAGTGTTCCAATATTTGAGGGGCTGCCACAGAGAGGAGGGGGGGTCAAGCTATTTTCCAAAGCACCCAAAGGCCAGACATGGAGTAATGGATGGAAACTGAACAAGGAGAGATTCAACCTAGAAATAAGGAGAAATTATCTGAGAGTGAGAGCAATCAACCAATGGAACAGCTTGCCTGCAGAAGTTGTGGGAGCTTCATCACTGGAGGCTTTCAAGAAGAGACTGGACTATCATCTGCTAGAAATAGTGTAGGGTCTCCTGCTTGAGCAGGGGGTTTGGACCAGATGACCTACAAGGTCCCTTCCAGTTCTGTTAATCTAGACTCTACTGTTGAAATCCTCAAATTCAGAAGCTCCCCACCACTTTGATGTCTTCATTGTCAGTTATAAGACAATTAATCAGTGGAACAGAAGTTGCCTCCAGAAGTTGTGAATGCTTCAACACTGCAAGTCTTCAAGAAGATATTGGATAGCCATTTGTCTGAAATGGTATAGGGCTTCCTGCCTAGGCAGGGAGTTGGACTAGATGACCTCCAAGGTCCCTTCCAACTCTGCTATTGTATTGTATTGTATTGTATTTCTGTGCAGTGCCTATTGTTGCTAATTTTGTCTTCTTTAAATTTAAATTTATGTCCCATTTTTTTCACTAGTAATTTGACTTTCTAGATGTTCCAGACCATTTGCTTTTTCAGAGTGTTGTTATTCAGCAAAGGACAGATGATTAATATTTCTCCACTAAATTTAGAATACTCATCTTCTTTCAATCTAGCTTTCTCAATACAAACAGGCCTCAACCTAGGACCATAATTGAGCCCAAAGTTTCTGTTGCTAAGCAAAACATTTATTAGGTGATTTTTGCCCCATTTTATGACTTTTCTTGCCAGAATTGCTAAGTGTATCATTGCAGTTGGTAAATTAGTAACGTAGTAACATGGTAGTAATATGGTAGTAACATGGTAGTAACATGGCAAAATGAATCTGGCTTCCCCATTGACTTTGCTTGTCAGATTGTTGCAGAAGATGATTATGTGATCCCCTGGACACTGCAATTGTCATAAATATGAGTCAGTTGCCAAGCATCTGAATTTTAATCATAACCATAGCAATACTGCAATGGATGTAAGTGGAAAAACGGTCATAAGTCACTTTTTTCAGCAACGTAACGTTGAACAGTCATTGAGTGAACTGTTGTAAGTGGAGAACTGCCTATATATATGCAGCATACAGCCTGAATAGATGAGAGGAGAGTTTACAGCCTTGTCTCATTCTTTTACTGACCTGGAGCTAGTGTATTTCACCGTGTTGCTTCCTGGCCTCTTTATAGGTATAACATGAGGGTTGTAAGATGTTTTGGGATTCCCATTTTCCTTACCATATTTTACAACTTGATATGGTCAATACAGTCAAAGGCCTTTCTATAATCAATGGGGCCCATAGTGACTTCTTTTTGATATCCTTCAACTTTCTTGATGCATCCTGCATCGTCAGCTGTTTTTCTGTGTGTGTGTGTGTGTGTGTGTGTTCGTCAGAGGTAGTGTTCAGCATGTTCTTACCAATTCTGTAGAAACGGTAGAGGAAAATTTGAATAGTTTGGAGAGCCGGTAAATACCACCTCTGACTAGCCCTGCCCCCATCTATTCTCTGCCTCCCGAGTCCCAGCTGATCGGGAGAGAATGGGGATTTTACAGTATCCTTCCCCTGCCACGCCCACCAAGCCACGCCCACAGAAAAAATTGAATCCTATCTCTGGTGTCGCACGCACACACGTCTTTGAATCAGACGTGACTGCCTGGGCAGGTTCCTGTAGTTTTCTTGGCAAAATTTTGGAAGTCGGTTGCCATTACACTCTTGCTGGGGCTGAGGGAGAGTGACTGGCCCAAAGTCACCCAGCTGGCTTTGTGCCTAAGGCAGGAGAACTCACAGTCTCCTGGTTTCTAGCCTGATGCTTAACCACTACACTATTATCTCAGCACTTATAAAAGCCAATGTGTCGCTTCCGGTTCCGCCTTCCAGCGGCAACAGTCGAGTCTTGGACTCGTCTGCCGTTTTGTTCTTTTTTCTGCCCCCCATCGGGGGCGAGGCACCCCTTTTTTGGGGTCCTTCCGTCAGGCTGGCTTGCCTGGGTTTGTTTTTCTCAGCGGCAGCGGGAAAACGGCCCTTGTTTTCGGTCTAGGTGAGGAGAGGCATGCTGCGGGGGGGTTTTTTCCCTTTGCCAATGGAGGACGGTAACGCACGATGAATTTGGAGAGAGCTGAGTGTTCGGGTCAGAAGGCTTTCCGGGGCTTTGGCGGCGAGGTGGAGAGTGAGTGACTTTAAAACTATTTTTGCTGGCAGCCTGGACTGAAAGAATGTGGAGGGGGGTGTTTGTTTGTTTAACCCCCCCTCGGAATTAAAGCGGCGCTTGGAAATGGCTCCTCGCTGTGAGGAAGCGGACGTTTTTTATCTGGACGGCTTTGAAGCAAGCGAAGGTGATTTGCGGCTTGTTTATTTAAAAATGTATCTAAGTCCGGCTGGCTTGAAACAATTTTTCTTTTACCACTTTCTCCTCCTGGCTCGCAGTTTGGGCGGCGGAAGATGGCTGCTCTCTGTTCTTGAATGACTATTTTATTTATGGAAAATTACCAACACCCCTTTGTGATTGGGACTTCCTCTCTTTATTAATGAAGAAATTTCTGGATTAATTGATTCCACCTCTGGAGTGCCTTCTCTGCTACAACTATTGATTGTGAAAGGTGTTTTTTTTCTGGACTTTGAACTTTTTAACCCTGATTTGGACTTTTCTCTTCCTGATTTGCTTCAACGGCCCCACCCAAAAAACGCCATTTTAGTGGCACTGACTTTAACAGTTTACCATGGCACAAAAATCAGAATTGGCAGGTTTGGAACAAAGGATGTCCTCTTTGGAGATTTTGTTGCAAGCTTTGGTGCAAGAAATTAAAGCCTTGAGAGAAAATAACAGCAGCTTCAAAAAGGATCTTTTGGAAACACGGAAACAAGTGCTGGAGAACACACAGAAGACTGAGGAGCTGGAAGGGGGGCTGGCTGGGGCAAAGGGAGAGCTTAAAATGTTAATAGTGAGGTTGGAGAACTAACTGGGCATATGTCTAGGATGGATTTTGAAAGGATGTCATATTTTTTAAGATTTCAGAACATTTCTGAAGAATCTGGTGAATGTCTTCCTGATCTCATGAGTACAATTTTAGCAGACTATTTACATAAACCTAAAGATGAGATCAGGGGGGACATTGACCTAGTCTACAGAATAAACTCAGCATATGCCAGGATAAATGAAGTACCCAGAGAGATACACATTAGATTTGTTAGAAGGTCAACCAGAGAGGGAATTTTGAAGGCGCAGAGAGGGGTCCCATTAATTTACCAACAAAAGGAAGTCGTCATCTTGAAGCAGATCCCAAAAAAGATTAGAGAGATGAGAAGGAGGTATTCCTTCTTATCCAAAAAATTGTTTGACCACGGGATTTGGTTTAAGTGGGCGATGCCGGAAGGGATGCTGGTGTTCTGGGAAGGAGGGAGAGTTAGGATTAAAACAGTTGTTGAGGTGGAAGCCTTTATTAAGAAACACTCCTCAGTCCTGGGAGAAGATTTAGGGGGGGCAGGGGGGGGCACGGCCCCGCCCGCTGGGGGCCAGGAAGGAGAAAAAGAAGATCCAATTGCCAAGAGACTTAGATCAAAAAAATGACTTTGCTTGTTTTGTTTTGTTTTTATTAATATACTATAACCTTGTTGTCTGGATGTTTGTATATGACTGCCAGCATAAAACTGAGAATTTAGGATGTATGCACTTGTTTTCATCTCGTAGTATCTTTGAAGAATGTCTTCTTTTAATGTTTTATTGTGAAGCCCTGGAAGGGCCAATGATTCCGACGCGAAAGTTCTCAAAATGTTTCTGTATCCCTTACCCTATCCTTTTTGGAAAATTGTAAAAACCCAATAAAACTTTTTCAATATAAAAAGCCAATGTGACTGATACTCTCTCTTTTCCCCATCTAAACTTAGTTTAGTTTAGTTTTATTTGATTTATATACCGCTCCTTCTCCAAAGATGGACTCACGGCAGTGCACAGGGAATTAAAAAGCAGCAAATAAATACAGTAGTAATAACTAAAATACAATTAAACTTAGAACCTGTGCTAAAATATTCCCATTAAAATTCTAAAATCCATTTACTTATTGGCTCAGATTGTGTCGCGGCTGAGCTCTAGCTCTAAGCTAGACCGGCTTGCTGGAAAAGATATGTCTTAAGTGAGCGGCGAAAGAGGGGAAGGTTTGTGATAGTACGAAGTTCTTTCTTCTAAAATCCTGGCAAGGATCTCATCATCCTTTTCCTACTATAAGGCAATTCAAAAGCAGCTTTAAAGACCTAGTACCGTGATGGCGAACCTATGACACGCGTGCCAGAGGTGGCACACAGAGCTATCTCTGCAGTCGTGCGCACCATCGCCACCTGCTCTTTGGGTTTCCGGGGCTCCAGAGTGTACAAAGACCAGCTTGCCGGTGCGCATGCGCACGCTGGAAACCCAAAGACCAGGTCTTTGAGTTTCCAAGAAACTCTGCGGCACACACGTGCATTCCGGTTTGGGCATTCAGTGCTGAGAAGGTTCACCGTCACTGATCTAGTAGTAATTAATCTCATTGTGCACAAGTTCAGAGTTATTCTCCCTAGCCAAGAAGATAGGACTATTAATAGCTATTAGTAATGATTGCCGTATGTTACTCCAACGTGGTCTAAATGCCAGTCTCCAGGGAACAGAATCTAAACGATTTGTTGCACTAGTGTAGTTGCTTTTAGCCTATGGGCTTCTCCAGAGCATCTGAATAACCATCATGGAAAGAGAACGCTAAAATAATCCTGTTGCCTGACCTTGCCTTTAACCCCCCTCACATGATAATGTTGTAGTATCCTGAGAGCTGATTCCGGCCACAGTGCAATCCTGAGAGGGGCACATTTCACATTATTTTAAAAACCTTTGGATGAATTAAAATGTATCAACCATTCTTAGTGTGGTCCAATGGAGAAGGTCCTGGACTAGGTGGGAGGTGATCTAGGTTCTAGTCCTTCTTCAACCACAGAAGCTCACTTTGTGGCCAGTCCCTCCCTCTCAGCCCAAGAACCAATCAAGAGTGATGGGGATGGTCTTGAAGTAGAAGTGGGGAGATCTGGATTCTTCTCTTTCTTTAACCACACAAACGTATTGACTGATTTGGGGCCAGTCCCTCCCTCTCAACCCAAGAGCCAATCAGGAGTAGTGAGACTAGGAATGGAGAGATCACGGTTCTACCCTTTTTTTCAAACACAGCACCTCATTGGCTGACATTGGCCCAGCTCCTCCCTCTCCAGACCCAATCAGGAGTGGTGGGGAAGGTGCTGGACAAAGAATGGGGAGATCTGGGTTCTAGTCGTTTTTCAACCCCAGGAGATCATTGGCTGACTTTTGGCCAGCTACTCCCACCAGTCAAGGCTATGGTCTTCCCAGTTGCAATGGATGGCTGTGGAAGTTGGACCCTAAGAAAGGCTGAGTGCCAAAGAATGGAGGCCTTTGAACTCTGGTGCTGGAGAAGACTCCTGTGAGTCCCTTTGACTGCAAGGCGATCAAACCTTATCTAGACCCGCGCCAGTCCGGCTTCCGGCCCGGTCACAGCACCGAGACGGCATTGGTCGCGTTGGTTGATGATCTCTGGAGGGCACGGGATAGAGGTTGTTCCTCTATCCTTGTCCTATTAGACCTTCAGCGGCTTTTGATACCATCGACCATGGTATCTTATTGCACCGATTGGGGGGGTTGGGGTTGGGAGGCACCGTTCTACGGTGGTTCTCATCCTACCTCTCTGGTCGGTCGCAATGGGTGTTGGCAGGAGGGCAGAGGTCGTCCCCGAGGCCCCTCATATGTGGGGTCCCTCAGGGGTCGGTCCTCTCTCCCCTTCTGTTCAACACCTATATGAAGCCGCTGGGCGAGATCATCCGTGGTTTTGGGGTGGAATACCATCTGTACGCTGATGACACTCAGTTGTACATATCCACCCCAAACCACCCCAACGATGCCGTCGAAGTGCTGTCCCGGTGTCTAGAGGCCGTACGGATCTGGATGGGTAGTAACAAACTCAAACTCAACCCGTCCAAGACCGAGTGGCTGTGGTTTCCGGCACCCCGGTTCAGCCAGTTAAGTCCAACACTGGACATTGGGGGCGAACAACTGGCCCCCGTGGAGAGGGCGCGCAACTTGGGTGTCCTCCTGGATTCCCGGCTGTCCATGGAGGACCATGTGGCGGCCGTGGCCAGGGGGGCGTTCTATCAGGTACGCCTGATACGCCAGTTGCGCCCCTTACTGGACCGGGGAGCCCTTCGCACAGTCACTCAAGCGCTTGTGACATCCCGGCTGGATTACTGCAACGCTCTCTACATGGGACTCCCCTTGAGGTGCACTCGAAAGCTACAGTTAGTACAGAATGCAGCCGCGCGGGTGATTATGGGTGCCTCAAGGCAAACCCACGTAACACCTCTCCTGCGCGAGCTGCACTGGCTGCCTGTGGCCTTTCGAGTGCGCTTCAAGGTGTTGACAACCATCTTTAAATCGCTCCATGGCTCGGGGCCTAGCTATATACGAGACCGCCTCCTGCCCCATACATCCCTTCGTCCGATCCGCTCCCACAGAGAGGGCCTTCTCCGGGTGCCGTCGACGGGGCAATGCCGGTTGGCGACACCCAGGGGAAGGGCCTTCTCTGTGGCGGGCCCGGCCCTCTGGAACGACCTACCCCCCGACCTTCGCACTATCTCGGACCTCCGTCTCTTCCGCCAACGTCTTAAGACGTATTTATTTCAACAAGCTGGCCTAGGATAGCCCCCTGTTCCTGACTTTTTTTTTTTAAAAAAAAAATAAATTATAATTTGGGAAGGTTTTTAACATGGGTTTTAGCACGGGTTAATCTAATTTAATATATTTTAAATTGATATTTATTGTATTTTTGTGGTTTTAATAATGCCTGTGCGCCGCCCTGGGTCCTAACAAGGAGAAGGGCGGGGTATAAATTTAAAAAATAAAAAAAATAAAAAAATAAAACCGTTCAGTCCTAGAGGAGATCAACCCTGACTGCTCTTTAGAAGGCCAGATCCTGAAGAGGAAACTCAAATACTTTGGCCACCTAATGGGAAGGAAGGACTCCTTGGAGAAGAGCCTAATGCTGGGAAAGATGGAGGGCAAAAGAAGGGGGTGACAGAGAATGAGGTGGCTGGATGGAGTCACTGAAGCAGTAGGTGTGAGCTTTAATGGACTCCAGAGGAGGGTAGAGGACAGGAAGGTCTGGAGGAACGTTGTTCATGGGGTCACGATGGATCAGACATGACTTCGCAACTAGCAACAACTCACACTGGTGCAGGCCAGAATGGAGCAGCAAGGAAGGTGCTAAACTAGGGATCACAAAGGTTCTAGGTTCTGGACTTCTGTCAGCCATGAAAGCTCCAAGTCCAAGAGCCAGTAGTTGGGAACAGGGAGACTCAGATAGAAGCTCTTGAGGCTGCTCTGGGCCAGTCATATTCTCCCAGCCACACCTACCTTGCTGCTGTTGTAAATGTTGTGAAAACATGCCATGTAACTGCGGGCATCCAGAGATGGTTGTTAAGTATGAGGAACCATTGTAAGCCACCTTTTTCAGTGCCATTGTAACTGATGGCTAAGCGTATGGCTTTAAGTTGAGAATTACCTGCACACAGATATGATTTTTGATTCATGCCATTTTTAATGCATTTTATTAGTTCCAATAATAAATGGCTAGAGAATGCAATGGTTAAATACAGGTAGTCCTCAACTTATGAGCATAATTGAACTCAACATTTCTGTTGCTACGCAAGACACTTGTTAAGGCAGTTTTGCGCCATTCTACTTTTCTTGGATAGTTGTTAAATGAATCACTGCAGTTGTTAAGTTAGAAACCCAGTTGTTAAGTGAATCTGGCTTCCCCACTTGTCAGAACATTGCAAAAGTTGATGACATGACTCCAGGACACTGCAACCTAAATATGAATCACTTGCCAAGTACCTGAATTTTGATTATGTGATCATGAAGGTGCCATAACTGTTGTGCGAAAATGGTCATAAGTTACTTTTTTCAGTGTTTCTGTAACTTTGGACAGTCATTAAATGAATGGTTTTAAGTCGAGGACTGCCTGTATTGGTTAATTTTTTGTACAATCATATATATTTTATATTTATTCAATTTATACCCCGCCCTTCTCCAAACGGACCCAGGGCGGTGCACAGGAAAATTAAAATACATACAAAACATCATATAAAATTTAAAAAACTAATTCAATGGATCCTGTGCTAAAACCAGATTAAAATCCCCAAATTTAAAAACTATCTAAAAGTCAGTTTAGGGGGCTACGCTAGGCCGGCTAGATGGAACAAATGTGTCTTAAGACACTTGCGGAAGAGGCGGAGGTCAGAGATGGTGCGAAGTTCAGGGGATAGGTCATTCCAGAGGGCAGAGGGCTGGACCTGCCACAGAGAAGGCTCTCCCCCTGGGTGTTGCCAGTCGGCATTGTCCGGCCGACGGCACCCTGAGGAGGCCCTCTCTGTGGGAGCGTATTGGTCTGAGGGATGTATGGGGCAGGAGGCAGTCTCGCATATAACTAGGCCCCGAGCCATGGAGCACTTTAAAGATGGTCGTCAAAACCTTGAAGATGGTCGTCAAAATCACTCACTTTGTCAGAATTTTATAGTCTGTACTTTATATTTATATTTATTTATTTATTTTATTTATTTATTTGATTTATATCCCGCCCTTCTCCAAAAGGACCCAGGGCGGCGCACAGGAATTTAAAATACATACAAAATAATACAAAAATACAAAAAAATTAAAAACCTATTAAATATCAGTCCTGCGCTAAAACCAATTAAAATCCCCAATTAAAACTATCTACCCTAGTCCCAGCGGAGGATATGTTAGGCCGGCTTGATGAAAGAGGTGTGTTTTTAAACACTGGCGGAAGAGGCGGAGGTCAGTGATGGTACGGAGTTCTGGGGGTAGGTCATTCCACAGGGCAGGGCCCGCCACAGAGAAGGCCTTTCCCCTGGGTGTCGCCAGTCGGCATTGTCTGGCCGACGGCACCCTGAGAAGGCCCTCTCTGTGGGAGCGTATTGGTCTAAGGGATGTATGGGGCAGGAGACGGTCTCGCATATAACTAGATCCCGAGCAATGGAGCGCTTTGAAGATGGTTGTCAAAACCTTGAAGCGCACCCGAAAGACCACAGGAAGCCAGTGCAGCTCGCGCAGGATCGGTGTAATATGGGAGTGCCTCGAAGCTCCCGTAATCACCCGCGCGGCTGCATTCTGAACTAACTGTAGCTTTCGAGTGCACCTCAAGGGAAGTCCCATGTAGAGAGCATTGCAGTAGTCGAGTCGGGATGTCACGAGGGCTTGAGTGACCGTGCGAAGGGCAGCCCGGTCCAGTAAGGGGCGCAATTGGCGCATCAGGCGTACCTGGTGAAACGCCCCCCTGGCCACGGCCGCCACATGGTCCTCCATGGACAGCCGGGAATCCAGGAGGACACCCAAATTGCGCGCCCTCTCCACGGGGGCCGGTGTTTCGCCCCCAATGGCCAGAGTTGGGAGTAATCTGGCTGAACCGGGGTGCTAGAAACCACAGCCACTCGGTCTTGGACGGGTTGAGCTTGAGTTTGTTACCACCCATCCAGATATATTGTGCATGTTTTAATATTATGGGTTTCTTTTTTGGGTTCCTGGTTTTTTTATTGCTGCTGCTATACATCAGGCAGAGTCATGTCTGGCCATACTTTCATCTGATCTAGAATGATTCTTTCTTGCAGCTTTCCACTCTGTTGTTTGTTTTACCAAATGCCATTTTGAACCATCCCTTAAATCCAGATTAATGTCACAGATTGCCAGGTAACTGAACATTTTCTTATTATTTCCCCCCCCCCCTAAAACAAGGATGTCAAACTTGTGGCCTGCAGGCTGGATGCATCACACACTGGCCACACCAACGCCAGGTTTAGCAAAGGGAAAAAAGTTGTAATACGTCACGTGACGGCTGCCATGACGACGCGGGTTTGACAACCTGCCCTAAAATATTTCAATTTATTTTTAAATAAATAAATAAATAAAAATAAACAATTTAATTTATAACTCCCCGAAGGGACTCGAGGAGGGGCACAGGGAAATTAAAAATGCATATACAATTACAGATGAATTGTACAGCTTATACCAGTGATGGCTAACCTTTTTTGGCTCGCGGGCCAAAAGCGGGGAGAGCGCAGAGGGGGTCGTGCGTGGGCATGCCACGCCCATAATGCTATATGCGCAACCCCCTGCTTTTGGTGCGTTTTCTCGCCCTCCCCAGGCTCCAGAGGCTGGGGAGGCAGAAAACAGCCTCCCCCCCCACCTCCAAAGGCTTCAAGAGCTTCCCTGAAGCCTCCAGGGGGCAAAAAACGGCCTCAAAAGAAGGCCTAAATCAGCTGGCCAGTGCACACATGCACACTGGAGCTGACAGGGCAACGCCTCGTGTCCCCTAAGAAATGGTTCCGCGTGCCACCTGTGGCCCCCGTGCCATAGGTTCGCCATCACGGGCTTATACTATATGTTATATTAAAGGTGGAAAAATTCTAAAGCGACTTATCTTGATTTTTTTTACATCTCAAAAACCTGGCATTTTAAAGGGGGTGTAGACTTTTTATATACACTGTATATCAAAGATTACTTAACCTGTTGGATCTCTGGCTGCTCTGTAGTTCATATCTTTGTTGGAAAACTCCATCCCTAGTCAATCCAATGAATTTCAAGAGGCAAAACTTGCAAAGGGCTTTAGAAATCAAGCACGGAACACATTGCTTTAAAGTAACAATATTTATTTACACAGAAACACTCTGGACAATGACCGTGATACACTCTTGTCACAAAAACCAAACTTTGGGTGCAGTTTCAACATTTCTTTGGAAGCATGTAGTAAAGTTCTGCTTAAATCAGGGGTGGACAACTATAGGCAACTTTATGACCTATGGACTTTAACTTCCTGAATTCCAGAGCTGGCATGGAATTCTGGGATTTGAAGTCCACAGGTCAAGTTTCCATAGTTACTCATCTCGGGCCTAGACTGTACCTCAAAAGGAGCATGTTTGAAATCCCTTGCCTAAATCATCTTAACCTAAGAAAACTAATATTCCACACAATAAGCTGGTAGCTCCTAGTCAAATATTTACAAGAGTCAATTTCTACCTGGAAATTCTACACCTGATTTCTCACATAGGGACTTTTACACATGGAAACAAGTGGTATTTTCCAACGTGCAAAGATTTACTGCTTGCTAAAAATTGCAGATGATTATCACAAAAGCAATGGGCTGCTCTTACCCTTCGTCACTCAAGCATTTTTTCACCCTATGGTAAAAGCCGAGATAATTTGTTTTAAGCAAAAAGAAAAACAAAGACATCATTTCAAAATGAACCCTCACATTGCAAATCATCAATAAGCACACCTTTCTTAAGACGCAGAATATTCACAATACAACTCTTATGGCTTGACAATGATTAAAATAAAATAACACAACACTGGGGTTTTTTTTTTACATTTCTGAGGGTGTAAGAAAATTCACAAACCAGAATAAGAACGAGTCCCATAAATCAGAACTAGGACGGAAGGCTTCCACAAAAGAAATGTATTCTGATTTATCTTTCATTGACAGGAGATTAAGCTGTTAAATAATTCACTAGAGGCTTAAAAGGCAGTCTTCTTTTTTCAAGTAGCAAGCAATTCTGCAGGGATTTTTGGAATTCTCCAATTTAGAATGGATACTTACAACCCCCCCCTCCCCAATTAGGATAGGTGTTCTGTTATTAAATGATGAGGTCATTAAGTGAGCCGTGCCCAAGTTTACCTTTTTTTTGTCATGCTTGTTAAGAAAATCATGTAATTGTTAAGCAAACCTGGGCTACCCCACACTGTGTGTTGGAAATTGGCTGGGAAGGTGGTAAATGGCAATCATAACGCCCCAGGGATTCTGCAACTGTTATAAATACATGACAGTTGCCAAGTGCCCAAATCTCAATCGCATGACCGTGGGGACCTATAAGTGCAAGGACATTTTTGTCACTTTTTTTCAGCACTTTCATAATGCTGAATGTTATGTTAAATGTTAAATGAACGGACACGTCAACGACTACTTGCATCACTGAACCCCCTGCCCTGCTGAAGCCCTGTATTGGTTGCTGCCAAGGCAAACAACCAACATCAGGGCAAGAAATTATTGATTTTTCTTTATTTGAGGGGATTCCCAAGTGGCATTAAATGGAATAAGGTGGAGGGGGCAAAAATCCTTCGCTCCAAAGGGAAAACAGCATTAATTATCAGAAGGCTGAGAACCAAGTAGGAATTTCCCCATGTCAAGGTCGACTATGGGACAATCAGGTTCAGAAGTCTTCAGACTGAATGAGTATCTTTAAAAAAAAAAAATATCAGGGCAATCTGGTCTACCCAGTATGGCAGGGGTCTCCAACCTTTGCAACTTTAAGTCTGAAGGACTTCAGCTCCCAGAATTCTCTAGCCAGCAAAGCTGGCTGGAGAATTCTGGGAGCTGAAGTCCTTCAGACTTAAAGTTGCAAAGGTTGGAGACCCCTGCAGTATGGGACGGAACATACTGCTTTCTCTTTCACCTTTCAGACTCAATCCAGGAGCCTTTGCAGGCAGTCCCTTTTTTGTGACAAAATATTTTTGTGTTAAATTTAATTTCTTTGTCGGTTAGATAATATAAATTTAACACTGAACATTTTGGTGATGAATTTGGTGAGATAAGAGCATCGGATGCTCAGAGGAAAGCAGAAAACCCCCCAAATGTTATTTAAAAGAATGTTTGTTTCTCTCTTTAAATATTTACCTCCTAACAAAGAGCACCAAGGACCTCTCATTTCAACCCTGAGCTACAAATATTCCCCTTCTTTCCAGGCCTCGCTTAACCAACAGGTGGTTTATGGGGATTTTCTTTTCTTTTTTCTGTATTCCGGTAGTTTGCATGTGATTTGCAAGACTAAAGGACATTAAACAACCAGTCACCCTGAACCACATTTGATGGCCTCCGATTATTTTCAAACCTAAATTGATAGGTCTGATAAAAACACCAGTAACCTTGTATGAGCAGTTTCAGATCCTTTATATCAATGGGAAGGTTGATTTCCATCTCTCTCGGTTAATCCCTAGCCATTTGAAGAGCAGAAATAAATTCTTAATATATACACATTAATGTACATAGATATGTATATGTCCGTGGGTGGGTGGGTGGGAAATACACTATGTTACATTTTGCACAATAGAGTGGCCAGATTGGGGATGGTGGATTTGAAGCAGGATTTTGAAACTGACTTTAAAAAAAAATAACCTCATTTAATTGGGGTTCTGCCAACATTAAAAAAGATTTTCCAGGGTGGCTTTACTACAGCTGGGAGAGATGTAATTCCAAAACCTGAATTCCTGGAGTAACCAAAGCAAGCATTTAAGTATACACGCCCAATTTGCACCACTTTTTCTGCACAGAATGACTAAAGGCAGCCTTCAACCACAGTACAGCAACAGGATTCCCACCACACCAAATCATATTGATGGGGTTTAAGGCAGGGATGAAATGCTCTTAAGTCTGCTACTGCTTCGCTTCGCTACTGGTTTGCTTCGGGCACACATGCGTGCTTCGTGTGCATGCATGCCAAACACATGCTTCATGTGCATGCCCACCGCAGGCGCTCTTGTGCAGCACTGAAAAAGGAGGATTAAGAAGCCTTTCCCGAATCTGCAAAGATAAGTAGAACAGCAAGGGGGAGGAACTGCTTTGCTGCGCGATTTAGATTTGCTAGAAAGCAGGATTATATAAATCATGCAGCACAGCTGATTGTTGCACAGCTGATCGTTGGAACTGCCAGTTCACCTGAACCGGTAGCATTTTTTAACTAGTGGTTTGGGTGAACTGGTCCAAACCAGTAGCTTTTCACCCCTGGGCTAAGGTTTAGTAGACTGTATGAACTCAGCCTCTGGGTGGGTTTTTTTGAACCACGGCTGCCAGTGTGATGTTATGGGTGAACTGAGCAAATGTTTTGTTCTCTGTAATTTAACCAATTTCATTGTAATTTTAGTACAATGACAATAAAGATGATGATGATGATGATGATGATGATTATTATTATTTAGCACGACCTAAGAATTCAGAGACCATTCCCAAAAATGTGCTTGCGTTTCCATAGCTGCAGAAATTTTTTAAAAAGAAAATCCTCTCCCTGATTAGCTGTTAAGTTTGCTCCAAAAATAGGAAGACTGAGACTGAGGAAATGGGCTGTTATTCTGAAACTACACTGCCTAACATGATCTGTGTGGAGGTGCTGCTTAATGGAGCCACACTTTGCCAGTCTTAATTAAGCCAGATGGAAGCTGCTCTCCTGCTCTTCCTTGATGGACCTCCGCTCCTTCCGTCAAAAACTGAAAACACACTTTTTCTGCCTGGCCGGCCTTGGTTAGTCCTCCGTTTATTAATTGGGTTTTTAAGGGGTTTAGCTTTTTAGTATTGTGGGTTTTTAGCGCAGGGATAAATTGTTTAATTTTTTATTTTATCTATTTATGTATTTTTATGTCTGTATTTTTTAATTCCCCTGTGCACCGCTCCGAGTCCCTTTGGGGAGAGGAAACGGTCTATAAATTAAATATTATTATTATTATTATTATTATGGAGCTAATTGACAGCCTCTTTTCCCACATTGTGCTTATTTGTCAAGCCCAGCGATCTATAGATAGCATCATATTAAGAGTCTGGCAACAGCTGCAAAGGGCAGACAGTGCAGAATGTAACAGAAAAGTGTAGTGGGAGAGTAAATCTCGCATTTTCTTCCCACACAGGGAAGGGTACTTCCCACACATAGGACCTGGGTACCTACGAGATCGCCTTCTGCCACTGAGAGCCTCCCACCGGCCCGTACGCTCCCATAGAGAGGGTCTCCTCATGGTGCCGTTGGCTAGACAATGTCGACTGGCGACACCCAGGGGGAGAGCCTTCTCCGTGGTAGCACCTGCTCTCTGGAACGAGTTGCCCCCGGAATTAAGAGCTATCCCTGACTTACGCACCTTCCGCCGTGCTCTCAAAACCTTTTTCTTCCAACAAGCCGGGCTGGCATAAAACATGATTTTTAAATTCAAATTTTTATTAATTTTAATCAGGGTTGGTTGGTGTTTTTCCACCCACTTTTAGGCCAAAGTTTAATATGTCTTTTAAAAACTTTTTAAACTTTTATATATTTGTTTTTATTCTGGCTGTACACCTCCCTGAGTCCTTTGGAAGTAGGGCGGTATAAAAAGCCAATAAACTCAAACTCAAACTCTCCCCTTTTTTGCAGCCTCCGTTTCTTTTTTTTTGCCAAATCCAACGTTCTTAGGCAGTGGTGAAATTCAATTTTTTTCTACTAACGGTTCCGTGGGTGTGGCTTGGTGGGCATGGCAGGGGAAGGGTACTGCAAAATCCCCATTCCCTCCCCACTGGGGCCAGCCAGAGGTGGTGTTTGCTGGTTCTCCAAACTACTCAAAATTTCCACTACCGGTTCTCCAGAACCTGTCAGAACCTGCCGAATGTCACCCCTGTTCTTAGGGTAAAAACAAAAAGGCAATCCAAATTATCAGAAGGATCTGCGGGAAGTGGCTGAGTCACAAAGGGCCAAATGACCGAAAAGGAACACTGCACCATCATAATGCAAGCCCTGCCTCCTTTACATGCGCATGATAACATGTGGCATGCAAACACACAGAAAGGCGCTTGCCTTTCAATACAGATAGTCCTCGACTTAGAACTGGTTGTTTAGTGACCGTTTGAAGTTACAGTCTAATTGAAAAAAAGGAGTTTAAGACAGGGGTCTCCAACCTTTGCAACTTTAAGTCTGAAGGACTTCAGCTCCCAGAATTCTCCAGCCAGCAAAGCTGGCTGGAGAATTCTGAGAGCTGAAGTCCTTCAGACTTAAAGTTGCAAAGGTTGGAGACCCCTGGTTTAAGACACAGATAGAAAATTCCTATGGTAGCCCCCCCCCCCCCCCCCCAATGCTGCATTAATGGCCATTAGTAGAGCCTTGCGCTCACATGACCTTTACGATGGCTTTGCTTAAAACCAGCAGTTACTTCTTGTTTCAGCAAAACCAAGACCATTGGTTCGCTTAATGGCATGGCATTTGTTTTACCACCTTCCCTGTTCATTTAATGACCACTGCGAAAAAATATAAAATGATGACTATACCAGTAGTCCTCAACTTACCACTACAGTAGAGGCCAAAATTCCCCTTGCTAAACATGACAGTTGTTTAAGTGAGTTTTGCCCCATTTTCCAACCTTCCCTGCCACCGTTGTTAAGCGAATCACTGCAGTTGTTAAGTCCGTGGCATGGTTTTTAATTTTTAATTTATTCGAATTTATAACCCGCACCTTCTCCTAGAAAAGGACCCAGGGTGGCGCACAGGAAAAATTAAAAAACAATACAAAAATACCATATTTAAAAAACCTATTAAACCCATACCCTGTGCTAAAATAATATAAAATCCCCCTAATTAAAAATATAGCTAATAACAGTCAGGAACGAGAGGTTATGCTAGGTTGTTAAATGAATCTGCCTTCCCCATTGACTTTGCTTGCCGGAAGATCGCAAAAGCGACCTTCTGAAGGGAACACCGCAACTATCATAAATACAGGCCACTTTCCAAGTCACACATGACCATATGAAAAATGTACATAAGCTACTTTTCTCGGTGCTGTTGTAATTTGGAATAGTCACTCAATGAATGGTTGTAAGTCAAGGATTACTTGTAATGGGTAGGGTCCATTATAGCAATAGCACTTAGACTTATATGCCACTTCACAGTGCTTTACAGCTCTCTCTAAGTGGTTTACAGAGTCAGCCTATTGGCCCCCAACAATCTGAGTCCTCATTTTACCCACCTCGGAAAGGACGGAAGGCTGAGTCAACGTTGAGCTAGTGGGAATCGAACTGCCAAATTGCTGGCAGCTGGCAGTCAGCAGAAGTAGCCTGCAGTACTGCACTTTAACCTCTGCGCTGCCGTGGCTCATAATGGCTGTTACTATGGTTGTAATGTGGGGGCTACCTCAGAGATGGTATTCTGCTGGTTCTCATCGGTTTGCCCGAACCGGTAGCGGAAATTGTGGGTGGCCCCACCCTCCTACCCCGGCTCTACGGAATCCCATTTAGGCCCTTTTTTATAGGCAAAGCACATGCGCGGAAGGCCCTCGCATTTGCGAACCAGTAGGGAAGGTAAATTAATACCATCCCTGGGCTACCTGTACTGCGATGCCCATTTTGATGAAAAAGCCTCTGATCCTGCAGATCCTTCTGATTATTTTGTTCAGCTGGGTTTAGGGAGTTCATGCTCACTTGCTTCATAAATCCAAAAGAACACGGCTAATATAAACCTACTGTAACAAGAGCCATCTAAATTAGGAGGTGGGAAGATAAAGGTCACGAACAAGATACTCAATTGATCTGGAGAGTTTGCAAAATCTTTTTTTTTTTTTAAACCAGCATGGCATTTTAGAGTGCGAATTACCCGTTTAAAGATATCAAATGATTGAAGTAAGAACTTTTTAAAAATGGGCTCGATATAGTATTCTATATCTGCCTATTTGACAGCAAGTCCTAGAACAGGGCTCGGCAACCTGCGGCTCTGGAGCCACATGTGGCTCTTTCTGTTGCGGCTCCGTCACTCAAAATATGCATCACAACTGCCAATTTGTGACACCCGCCGGCATGCGATTTATTGAGCTTTTTGATTCCCGGTAGGCCAACCATGGATAAATCCAAGAAAAGTTTCAGAAGAAAACAGAATGTTTAATTCAACTACGTATGCTAGTTTTACGGCCACTCAGGAAATATTCAGGCACCGGAAGGTTTTTGTGGCTCCTGGTGTTTCTTTTTCTGTGGGAAACGGGTCCAAGTGGCTCTTTGAGTGTTTAAGGTTGCCGACCCCTGTCCTAGGAGATAGGGCTGCCTTGTGACTAATCGTGCCAAGAATTGAATTTAAGATCAACAGGCATTTGAACCTGAAGCAAATGCAAAGGGAAATAAAGGTACCAACCTCAGGCAGTTCAGTTTTACATAAACCATCCCCATTAGGGCAAAGGAAAGCTGCTTAGATGACCAACGGCATCCACATTTATTTTAAAGGCAGCTTTATTAAAAATCGTTCAATCTTTTTAATTCCATCCTACCTAAATCAGGACATCATCTAAAGAACAATATGTAGAGATTCTCAGTCATTCCGATCATGGTTGTCCCAAAAGTGCTTTTTTCAGGAAGCAACTGGAGTCTCTTGGTTTTTTTCTTTCGAAGATGTTTCGCTTTTCACCAAGAAGCTTCTTCAGTTCTGACAGGATAGTGGGGAATGAAAAGATTTATATTCCTTGCAGACAGCTGGTCATTTGCATCCTTTTAGAGGGTGTGGGAATAGGAATGGATTTAGAGAGGGGAAAAATTGCAGGCTACAGGAACCAGGAACACTATTCAGCTGACCCTGAGGACCCAGATAAACCTCCAAGGGCTTCAGCAACCCTCTAAAACACGGGTTCTCAAACTTGGCAACTTTAAGACTTGTGGACTTCAACTCCCAGAATTCTCCAGCCAGCTATGCTGGCTGGAGAATTCTGGGAGTTGAAGTCCACAAGTCTTAAAGTTGCCAAGTTTGGGAACCCCTGCTCTAAAAGGATGCAAATGACCAGCTGTCTGCAAGGAATATAAATCCTTCTGTGCTGGAGAAACTTTAAACTTGTCAGAGAGAAATGTGACATATTTACTCATAAGAGTTGCATGCTGCTGAATCTTTCAGAATAAAGAAATAACGTTTTTGTGGCGTTTTGAAGGGTGAAATTGAAAAAGGGATTGGAAGTGAGGAACTTATATTAGCCTCCCATGGAAAAAGTGAATGCTTTTAAGCAATATTTGGACATGAGAAATTGTTTACAATAACCCGCCCACCCCAGTGTGCTATGATCAACATATCACACTGTTTACTCATCATTTCAATTTACACAGTGGCTCTCTATTCACAAAACACTCGTGGTGGATTACAGCCTCCATCATCCCAACCAACAAGATAGTTGCTGGTGATGGTTGGGGATGATGGGATTGGCCTATCTGGACAGCACCTGGGTAGAAATGTTTAACCTAAGGAAAACAAAATATCTGAACTATTATTTGTTATGGGGTGGGGGCTCCTCCCTGTTTTGGCCTCCCTCGGTTGCTCAGCCAGAAGGCCCAGCCTGGAGAGGGCCAAAAGCAAGACATGCTGGGATTTGTAGTTTTATAATGCCTGGATGTCAACAGATCCCATAGGCCTGGCTTTAGCCTCCCTATCTGGGTTTAAGACAACTGCTTCCACTCCCATCCAGAACCTTTGCAGCCTTCCAGGTGTTAAAGCAGCAAAGAGGAAAGATGGACAGTTGCTAGGCAACCATACACAACCTGTGGATGGCATTAAGGTCTCAATTCCGGAACAGGATAACAGTCTGCAAGATTGGCATATCTGAAGGTGGGAGAACCGAGCCCCGTGTAACGTGATTGGTGTTGAATACTGCAAAGCAACGGAAGCAGACATCTCCAAAGCAGGCCCGGGGAGTGGGACAGGGACATCATTTTCTGCTGGTTATCAGCTCATTTGCTCCAGGTAGGTGGACAGTAGCAGCTCAGGAGGCAAAAAGACAGTGCGTTTGTTGCTAACCTTCATTTGGCGTTTGCCTTCGTAGTTCGAACCTGAGGGCAGAGACGTCCAAAAGAAAGCCACATGTTAAGAGCCATCACGCGGCCACAGGAGTCCCCTGCCACCTGCTTTCTAGTGGTGCAAAAAGTGGATTCATTCAGAGAAGGATGCCACCTAACTGGGGGCTGCAGATCTACTCCACTGTCTCATGTATACATCTCCCCTAAACAGACAGGGCATCTCCATTTATACTTTACTTTAATTTATTGTCATTGTACGTATATATACACTTTACACATACAAGAAGTATGTGCCAATTTTAAAAAATGCAAAGCCCATTGACCAGATTATATACTGTATTTATTATATAGTGTGCACACTCCATATCTCATTGTCCAGTTCCTGTATCAATGTTTCTCAATCTTGCCCAGGTTAAGATGCGGGGACTTCAACTCTCAGAATTCCCCAGCCAGCAGGCTGGCTGAAGAATTCTGAGAATTGCAATTCACGCATCTTAATGTACCCATAACTGAGAAACTCCAAAACCAAGAAAGACACGTGGAGTTACTCCAAACCAGTTTTTTTTATTGTTCCTAACCTATAGACAGAATTCTTGCCAAACTAAAGCAAACTACTAGTGTTGTGGCCCGCTGCCAGCCAGAGGAGCTGGCAGCAGTCGGACAGTGAGGATGTTGGGGATGAATGTGGGCCAGTCCTGGGGGCTGAGGGAAGTTCAGACGAGGGCTCTGCATTGGAGGCAGAGAGGGAGCAAGATAGCTGTGAGGCAGAGGAACAGCTGGAGCCTGTTCCCAGTGTGCGCATGTGCAGAGTTGCCAGAAGACAAGAACAACTAAGAAAGCAGGGTCGACTTGGAAGTAAAGCCACAGGTAGACAGTGAATGGCCCCCTCCCATAGGAAACAAAAGAGGAGCGAAAGGGGAGGGGGCTTTTGTAGGAAACAATTTGTTCCTTCAGTCATTTCCAGAGTGGAAAGTTCTGTTTGTGACTATAAAAGACTCTGCGCCAAATGTTGTCTTGCCCTGAGTTTGGAAATTAGTTATCTGACAGCTCTCCAAGCGAGATAAGGTTCGTGTTGATAAATATTCCTCTGAAAGACTGTTTGCCAAGCTTGCTGACTGTGAATGAAAGGAATTCACAGTGATGTAAATAAAAGAGGTTTTGCTGGGACCAAGACTCTGCTTCATGCTTTTTAAGGAAGCCTAGGTCACAACACTAGCATCGATAAAGATACACTCTGAGAACTTCTAGGGAGGAGCCGTCTTGTCACAATCAAACTTCACTGCCTCTTGCTGCTCTGGAATGTGGCCCCTCCCTGCTGGGAATCCCAGCTACATTCCACCACATAAATACTGCTGTAACTCTTCCTTTAGTTTTGCAAATGTGCCATGGGAAGAAGATGCCACAAGAATTAAGCAGCTCCTTTCCTAAGGATAATGCATGGAGAAGTGAAGGTACACGGGGGACCCAAATTTGCAAGATGGTGGGTGTGGCCTTGCAAGACAAGCCCCCACCTCTTTTATATGTGTGTATAAAAGGGGCAAGGTTTCGACCAGGTTCCTTTGCCTGTCATCTTGCAAATTCTGACACCCCCACAGATATCCTGATGATCCTTATACAGCCAAGTCCTTTCTCCACTTTCAAAGACCCCTTTGCATGCTAACAGTGACCAAGTCTGCTACTATCCAGGCTAATTACATACCTGGTGAAGCTGCAGCAGATAATCAATAACCATTTGTGCAGGTTAGAGTAGCAGTTTCTGGCAGCCCTTTACCATCCTTCCCAAAGACTAAATAATTGTTCTTTTTTTTAAAGCTACCGCATTTTTCGGAGTATAAGATGCACTAGGGTAGAAGACGCACCAAGATTTTGAAGAGGCAAATTTTAAAAAAAGGTTCTGCACTCTACAGACCTCCCAAAAATGGCCAGTTTTTCTTCAAAAAAAGGGTATGAATAGCCTTTAGGAGGCTTGTAGAATGTTCCTGGGGCATGGACTCCCCAAAAATGAGCAAAAAATAGCCTGTTTTTCACAAAAACGGGCCCATTTTTGTCAAAAAAAGGGGATGCGTAGCCATTGGGAGGCTTATAGAGTGCTCCTGAGGGCTGGGGGGGGGGGGAAATTGAGCAAAAAAAGGCTCATCTTTTGCTCATTTCTGCCCTCCCCAACCCCCAGGAGCACTCTGGAAGTCTCATAAAGGCTCTGCACAGCCATTTTGGTGAAGGGGGCGGGGTTTCATGAGGCAAAAAATGCTGTATTCAGTGTATAAGATGCACCCAGATTTTCAGCGTCCTTTTTGAGGGAAAAAGGTATGTCTTATACTCCGAAAAATACGGTATGCAGAAAAAACATAAAAACTGCAGTAGCTCAGTTGAAACTGCAGCCACCGCAGACAGGGGGTGGGAGAAAGTTATCTTTCTTATCCATACATGGGGTGGGGAAGAAAAAAAAATAGTGCCTGAGAGGGGAGAGGTTTGAATTAAAATATCTGCAGTGCACTGGCCATAGAGCGGCAACTTAATAATCCATATGCTCTGGCTGCAGAACATCTGCAGGTGACCAGAAAAACTTAATCCTATGTTACCTTCCGTTTTTTTTAAATATTGCAGGATATGGTTGAGCAGGACAGCACAACAAAATTTCATAAAACTCTCAAACTGTTTGGGTGTAAACTGATCCTCTCTCTTCAGCAGCCTGGTAACTACAGCAGTCCAGCATACCATGCAAACTTGGACACAACTTAAAGGAGTCCAATGTATGGAGATCTGGCCTGTTGCTGGAAGATCCCTGCTTTTGAATGTTACCTTGAGGGAGATCTGGCCCAAAATATACACAATAGCTTGCAGTATACCACACACACGCTTTTTATAGCCTTCCTCAGTTGATCACACACCCCGTTAAACATCTCTTATCTTTTGGGCTGCAGAAAGGGAACGCTTATATTTGCTTCCTACTAGCATCTTTGATAGAAGCTGCCCTAGGAATTATAAAACAATAGGACAGCATCAAGAGCAACCAAGATGATTAGGGGACTGGAGGCTAAAACATATGACGAACGGTTGTAGGAACTGGGTAGGTCTAGTTTAATGAAAAGAAGAACCAAGGGAGACATGATAGCAGTCTTCCAATATCTCAGGGGCTGCCACAAAGAAGAGGGAGTCAAGCTATTCTCCAAAGCACCTGAGGGTAGAACAAGAAGCAATGGGTGGAAACTAATCAGAAATTTCCTGACAGTTAGAACAATTAACCTCTGGAACAGCTTGCCTCCAGAAGTTGTGAATGCCCCAACCCTGGAAGTCTTTAAGAAGATGTTGGATAGCCATTTGTCTGAAATGGTATAGGGCTTCCTGCCTAGGCAGGGGGTTGGACCAGATGACCTCCAAAGTCGCTTCCAACTCTGCTATTGTATTGTAAGCATGTAATCAGTTTTCAAAACTAAACAAAAAATATCTTGCAAGGAGGTCATGCTGCTTCCAAGATGGTATCTCCAAGCTATGAGAGATGCCAGTTTTGAATCCTTCCATTAAGCTCTGCTTTGCTTTATTAGTTTTGAAATTCTGCTCTTTATATTTATGGAGACATTCGCTACCTAGCCAAGCTGTCTACAGCCTATATTGGAACTACTGTATTATTGCTACAATTTTAATCAAGAATTTGGAAATCTTCTTACTAAAGGTTTGCACTGTCCCTTTAAATGGGTTTTGAAAAATGGCCTGATTAACCATCTGCCTGGAAGGAGAGATTGTAAACTGGGAGGCAGCCCCTTGAGGCCTAGCCCTTACTGGTTGGGAGAGATAGCATAGTAAACCAACAGCAAGTAATTTTGAAAATATAAAAATACACATGCATATTAGAATGTAGTTACTCACTGGCAGAGACGAGATCCATGTATTGGCAGAGGGCATGAAGGAGCAGCCGTTCAAAGCTGCAAGAAAGAGAGAGAGAGAAAATGGCATTTTACATCTCCACTTAGGAATCCATGGAAGGGAAACCCCTTCTGATAGTTTTCATTTTATTTGCACACGAAGCACGTTTATCTGGGAAGCCAGGGAGACGGCAAAAGATTCTCTTCCCAGAGAGATCAGAGCAGGTGAAGAAACATAACAGTACATCAAACCTTATCCACTTTAAGAGGCTACCTGGAACGGTGATCTAGGTCCTCAACAGTGGTCCTCGACCTGTGGTCCGTGGACCCCTGGAGGCTTGCAATGTTGTCATAGGGCAGTGATGGCTAACCTTTTTTGGCTCGCGTGCCAAAAGCTGGGGGAGTGCAGAGGGGTCGTGCGTGGGCGTGCCACACCCATAATGCTATGTGTGCGACCCCCTGCTTTTGACACGCTTTTTTTGCCCTCCCCAGGCTCCAGAGGCTTTCTAGGAGCCTGGGGAGAGTGAAAACAGCCTCTCCCCTTACCTCCAGAGGTTTCAGGAGCTTCCCTGAAGACTCCAGAGGGTGAGGAATGGCCTCAAAAGAAGACCTACATCATCTAGCCAGCACACATATGCGTGCTGGAGTGGACAGGGCAACGCCTCGCATGCCCTAACAAATGGTTCCACGTGCCACCTGTGGCACCCATGCTATAGGTCCATGAATATTTGATGTAGTCTAGTGCTTTAAGGAAGGAATCACTGGAGAAGAGCCTAATGCTGAGAACGATAGAAGGCAAAAGAACGGGACCACAGAGAATGAGGTGGCTGGATGGAGTCACTGAAGCCGTAGGCGTGAGCTGAAATGGACTCCAGAGGATGGTAGAGGACAGAAAGGACTGGAGGAACATTGTCCATGGGGTCACGATGGGTCAGACACGACTTTGCAAGTAACAGCAACATCAAGTGCTTTAAATCTGAAGTTAAGTCTTGGGGATCCGTAGCCAAAAATGGTATTTACAATACAATACAATACAATACAATACAATACAATACAATACAATACAATACAATACAATACAATACAATACAATACAATACAATACAATACAATACAATAGCAGAGTTGGAAGGGACCTTGTAGGTCTTCTAGTCCAACCCCCTGCGTGGGCAGGAGCCCTATACCATTTCAGACAAATGGCTATCTAACATCTTCTTAAAGACTTCCAGGGTTGGGGCATTCATAACTTCTGGAGGCAAGCTGTTCCAGAGGTTAATTGTTCTAACTGTCAGGAAATTTCTCCTCAGTTCTAAGTTGCTTCTCTCCTTGATTAGTTTCCACCCATTGCTTCTTGTCCTGCCCCCAGGTGCCTTGGAGAATAGTTTGACTCCCTCTTCTTTGTGGCACCCTCTGAGATATCGGAACACAGCTATCATGTCTCCCCTGGTCCTTCTCTTCATCAAACTAGATTTAAAGGGGATCCATGGTAAAGAAATGGTTGAGAACCAGTGCCCTACACAATACTCATTCAAAGTTTCTATAGTAATTTATCACTGTTAGTGGAGTTAATTCTAGCCCCTAAGGCACATCTGTGTTTGGGACAGATGTAGAAGAATGCGCTTCAACACTGGCAACTTTTAACAAGTACGGACTTCAATTCCCAAAATTGTCCAGTTGGGTGGAGGTTAAAGGTTGCCATGGTTGAAAAAGATGGCTGTAGAACACCTGGCAGTTGCCTGGGGAAGTAGCATTTGTGGAGAAGAATAGGAAGAAACATATAGGGATACCTGTAAGCCTAGCATCCCAGTTGTAGCCTTTGAAAAGATGATCTAAAACTCAAAATGGTTTTTACTTTCTCTCTCATTCCCAGCCAATATAAAGGATAAGGAGCGATTACGGGATAGGGAGTCTAAAACAGCTGGACAATGCTACCTTATCTGTCACAAGAGCTAGCTGATTAATTCTATTGCTCAATCTCAAGCTTGTTGTATCTCTTGCCTGCCAGGACATTGTGATTTGGCTAGTACAATGCAGTCTTAGAGGCTGACTCTGCCCACTGCCAGGAGTTCGATACTGACTGGCTCAAGGTTGACTCAGCCTTCCAAAGTCGGTAAAATGAAGACCCAATTGTTGGGGACTAACTCTATAAATCACTTAGAGAGCTTGTAAAGCATTGTGAAGCAGTATATACTGTATTTTTCAGACTATAAGATGCACCAGTGTATAAGACGCACCAAGATTTTGAAGAGGTAAGTAAGAAAAGGAAGTTTTTGTCGTCCCCCGTCCCGTCCCCCAGGAGCACTCTGCAGGCTTCAGTAGGGCTGGGGGAAGGCAAAAATGCCCCTATTTTTGAAAAAAACAGGTGGAAAATGGGGGCTTTTTTGCAAAAATGGGGGCATTTTCCCCTTCCCCCAGCTCTGCTGAAGCCTGCAGAATGCTTCTGGGGGCTGGAGGAAGGGAAAAACGCCTCAGTTTTTCAGAAAAATGGCCTCTTTTTTGCAAAAATGGGATGTGGGGATGGGGCTTCAGGAGGCCAAAAATGGCTGTATTCGGTGTATAAGACGCACCAACATTTCCATGATCTTTTATGGGGGGGGGGGGGGGGAAGAGGTGCATCTTATACTCCAAAAATATGGTAAGTCTAAGTGCTATTACTATGGCTATTGCTATTTTCTAGGGAAAGCAGTCAGCAGAAAAGGCTTGTGCATAGCATTTGCCCACTGGCTTCTCTTATTCTATGAACAGTGGAGTCCTTCTTAGTGAGAATGGCAAAAAACAGGAGATCAGTTATGAGTGAATGAATGAATGAATGAAGGATGGATGGACAGGCTCTCTTAACTTCACAGTTTCTCTTTGCTATGAGATTCCTAAAAAGAGAAGGTGCGAGAGGAACAGAATAAAATGAAAAAAGAAAGAAAGAGAGAGAGAGAGAGAGAGAGAGAGAGAGAGAGAGAGAGAGAGAGAGGCAGGAAGAGAAATCACGCCAAGAATTACATCTTTCTATCTTTTTTATACCTTAGTTCCTCTGCTACTTAAGCTATTTCCTTCTTTTTAAAATAGCTGTGTAACATGCCAATCACATTGCGGATGTTGTGTAACATGCCAACCACATTGCGGGTATTGGGGGAGCACCTTTTGGTGCTCCCCCAGATCATATCAGTTTTCAACAAGGCCAATTTCCCCCCCCTTGGAAAGGAAAAATGTTAAGTTGCCAAACAGCCGTGAGGCCTCACCTGGCTATTTCATACATCACTTGGGGCAGGCCTCCTCTAGCACTAAGGAGACGTTTCCTGACAGAACAATTAACCAGTGGAACGGGGTTGCCGCCAGAGGTTGTGAGCGCTCCATCACTGTGGAGGTTTTTAAGAAGAGATTGGACAGCCATTTGGTTTTGCAGGAAAAGCCTCCAAAATTCTTTGTAATGTAAAAAGGAGGATGTCAAATTGGCCACAGATAAATCCAGGGCATGAGAGTTTGAAAATTCAAATGAGAACAAAAACAAAACAAAACCCTCAACTTTCAAAGCTCCAAAAGAAATGTGTGACTGTTTAGCTTGAGGGAAAACTATAGTGATTTTGGATAGTTCCCTTGGCAGTCAGTAGGCTTCCTACTCATCCTTACCTAATTACTACTACTATCATTATCATAAATTATTGTAACTTAAAAAGGAAATGAGAAGCTCACAAAATGAGGAGTCAGGCCTCAAGCGATATCTTCATTTATATATTAAAAAGTCCATAGGCAGGTTCAGTAACTAAAAAGAACAGAGTGGTCTGGTAAAATGAAAAGGAAAAGAGATTGGGGAGATAACAAGTATTCTAGGGTGTCAGAGGAGGCCTTGGTGACTGATGAAGCCCATCCCAGCTGCCATTTTGTAAACTTCCCTGGCGGCCATTTGAGGAGAACATCCTAACAGGCTTTCGACATTCAAAATACACACACTAGTTGATGGTCTGGCCAAGCTTTGCGTGCTAAATGCCACTGAAGCCATGGCTGAGAATAGCAGTCAGCAATAGTTACCTGTTGTCCATCATAGCCGTGTAGACAGCTTGAGGGTTAGTGGAGAAAAAGGCCAGCAACTCTTCCTCCAAGCCTTCCAGGGTTTCCTGTAAAAAACAACAACAAGCTGCATCTTTCAATTTACAACACAGAAAATTGACAACAGGTGATTTTTAAACTTTAAGATGTGTCGACTTCAACTCCCAGAATTCCCCAGCCAGTTGTGCCAGTCATTAAGTGGGTCACCATGCGACCATTGCCAATTTTAATTTTTATAGCAGTCCTTAAGTGAATCATCACGGTAAAACAAACGTGCAGTTGTTAAGTGAATTCATTTTCTGCAATAGAGGTTTTTCCTGGAAACTGAAAAGAAACACTGCTTTCCTGCAAGGAACTTCAATCGTGGTCATGTGACCCTGGGACAGAGATGGTATTCTATTTTCTTCACGACAAGTTCGGTGGCGGGAGCACGTGCGCAAAAGGTTCTTAATGACATCAGGGTGGGTGGGCGGAGCCTCGCACCACTGCCACTACTGGTTTGCCCAAACCAGTGCGAACTGGGAGCATACCACCTCTGCCCTGGGATGCTGCAAATGGCCATAAATGCAGGCTAGTTGCTGGGCACCCAAAATGCATTCATGTGACTGTGGTGTGGCAGCTGTTGGAACTCTGAATCCAGGACAAAAGTAGCCTGTTGTAACTTGGAACAATTGCTAAGCAGTCGGTCATAAGTTGAGGGCTACCTGTATAAACCACTTCTGTTGCTGCCTATAGAACATACCATGGGAATCCGACTTCGTTTCAGGGTGGTTCGTAAGCGTCGGCTGATGCGCTGAAAACAGTCTTTGGGTGTGAACGGAAGATGCTCTGTAACAATAGGGAAGAAGAGAGACAGAAAAAAAATGTAACAAAAAAAAATACACCAAATAATCCTGGAAGCCAATCAAAGCCAATACATTTTGGAAGCCTACAAGTTCTAAGTGTTGGATTGATTTTCACAGGTAGACTGGGATCTTGGATATGGATGTTCCATTCATAAAGAGCCAGGGTGGCACAGTGGTCAGAAAGCAGTATTGCAGGCTAACTCTGCCTTCCTACAGCCAAAGAGTTCGATCTTGGCCGGCTCAAGGTTGACTCAGCCATCCAACCTTCCAAGGTCGGTAAAATGTGGATCCAGATTGTTGGGGGAAATAGGTTGACTCTTTAAATCGTTTAAGAGAGGACTGTAAAGCACTATGGCATATTAGTCTAAGAAGTGCTATTGCTATTCTTAACTGGCAAAACCCAAAGCCTTCTCTTTCTCCTGTTCAAACTCCCTGATTTATATCTGGTGCTTTAAACCAGGTGTCAGATTCGGCTTAATGTCAGGGTTCCAAAAAACACCTCCAATGAAATAAAACTCAGAGGCTTGAGTGTCCTCAAAGTTCCTCATCTGGCACATCTGGGAAACCCCAAATCTGAAAGTTTCCAGGTTTTCCCACCCAGTTGAAAGTTCAAGATCCTGCCCCAACAACCCACAAGTTCATCCCATGATCCAATCTTCCACTGCCACAAAGACAGAGTCCACCCATCCAGTTCCGGCCAAGTGCAGAGACAAAGGATGGCCTTAACTTTCTAAGAATAATGTTCTTATGGCTACATATCACCCAACTCCACAAGATCCCCCTTCCCTGTTTCCCACAGTAGAAAGTGTGGGAGGCCTGAAGTCCAAAAAGAAAAAATGGCTTGCAGGCATTACACCAGGGGTCTCCAACCTTGGCAACTTTAAGACTTGTGGACTTGAACTCCCATAGGTTTTGGGAATTGAAGTCCACAAGTCTTAAAGTTGGCTGAGGAACTGGGAGCTGAAGTCCACAAGTCTTAAAAGTTGCCAAGGTTGGATACCCCTGGTTTAAACTATACTGAAGGAAGACAGGGACTTCTTTTTGCCCATAGTGTCCTTGCATATTTTTGCCCATAATATCCTTTTTGCCCATAATGTTTTTTCCGTACCTTTCCATTTGATCTCAGTTTTATCAGGCAATTTGTTTTTCGGTTTTTTTGAAGCCTCCTCTTCTAAATACAGAAGGACACGCTCTTGTTCTTCCCCGGATCGGTTCATAAAATCATTCCAGATCTAAGGGACATATAAATACATAATATAAACCCATTTCCAGTTCCTCCCCTTTGCCATCTGCAGTAATCAAAGCAAATTTACCTCTGGATCACACGGGGTTGCATGCATCAACCACTTAATTGATGACTCCAGCAAGGGATGCTTTTTACCTTATTAAATTAATGGCGGTAAGATAAATGGAAAGGATGGGATGTTTTCATTTCAAAGGGAAATTTTAAAAAAGATTCTATTTATTACATGTGTTTACTAACTCACAGCTCATTAATCTACAAACGAATGTTCTTTTACAATAATACAATAATAAAATAGCAGAGTTAAAAGGGACCTTGTAGGTCTTCTAGTCCAACCCCATACGTGCGCAGGAACCTTATACCATTTCAGACAAATGACTATCTAACATCTTCTTAAAGACTTCCAGGGTTGGGGCATTCACAAGTTCTGGAGGCAAGCTGTTCCAGAGGTTATTTGTTCTAACTGTCAGGAAATTTCTCCTTAGTTCTAAGTTGCTTCTCTCCTTGATTAGTTTCCACCCATTGCTTCTTGTCCTGCCCCCTGGTGCCTTGGAGAGTAGTTTGACTCCCTCTTCTTTGTGGCACCCTCTGAGATATCGGAACACTGCTATCATGTCTCCGCTGGTCCTTCTTTTCATTAAACTACACATACCCAGTTCCTGCAACCGTTCTTCATATGTTTTAGCCTCCAGTCCCCTAATCATCTTGGTTGCTCTTCTCTGCATTCTTTCCAGCGTCTCCACGTCTTTTCTACATCGTGGCGACCAAAACTGTATGCAGTATTCCAAGTGTGGGCTCACCAAGGCACTATACAGTGGCATTAACACTTCACGTGATCTAGATTCTATCCCTCTGTTTATGCAGCCTGCTGCACACTGCTGGCTCATATTTAAATGGTTGTCCACTAGGATTCCAAGATCCCTCTCACAGTTGCTACTATTGAGCAAGGTACCACCTATACTGTACCTGTGCATTATGTTTTTCTTGCCTAAATGTAGAACCTTACTTTTTTCACAATTGAATTTCATTTTGTTAGATAGTGCCCAATGTTCAAGTTTGTCAAGATCCTTCTGTATCTTAAGCCTATCTTCTCGAGTGTTGGCTATTCCTGCCAGCTTGGTGTCGTCTGCAAATTTGATGAGTTCTCCATTTATCCCCTCATCCAAATCATTGATGAAGATGTTGAAGAGTACTGGGCCTAAAACAGAGCCTTGGGGCACTCCACTGCATACTTCCTTCCATGTAGATGCAGTTCCATTGAGGACTACACGTTGAGTGCAGTTGGTCAGCCAGTTGCGAATCCATCTGATGGTGATGCTGTCTAACCCACATTTTTCTACTTAATCTAATAGTAGGTTATGGTCTACTTTATCAAATGCCTTACTGAAGTCCAAGTAAATTATATCGACAGCATTCCTCTGGTCCACTAATTTTGTCACTTTTTCAAAGAATGCAATTAGATTAGTCTGGCATGATCTGTTTTTGACAAACCCATGTTGGCTTTTGGCTATTACTTTGTTTGCTTCTAGGTATTTGCTTATTTGTTGCTTAATTATCTTTTCCAGAATCTTCCCTGGTATTGAGGTCAGGCTGATGGGCCTATAGTTTCCTGGATCTGTTTTTTTTTCCTTTTTTGAAGATGGGAACCACATCAGCTCTTTCTGTACCACATTAAGCCCAAAGTAGTGTCTCAGTTCTGATTTATTAAGTTGCATCTCCCTGCCGCCCTGCCGCCCTGTTTAGGGTGACCCGCTCCCTCCTACAACAGAGGGTGCGGGAAACCCCATTACAGGGTAGAGCAGAGGAATTTGTGATTTATCTGCAGGAGAAAATCGCTCAGATTCAGAACGAGCTAGTCTCCATTGATGGCCCAGTGGGATTGCACGAGGCAGATCTTGGTTGGGAGGAGTTTGACTCTGTTACTTCCGAGGATATGGACAGGTTACGCGGGCGACTGCGAGCCACTACATGTTTATTGGACCCGTGTCCTTCCTGGCTTGTACTGGCATCCTGGGAGGTGACACGAGGCTGGCTCCAGGAGGTTGTCGACGCTTCTCTAAGTGAGGGTTTCTTGCCTGCCTCCCTTAAAGAGGCCATGGTAAGGCCCCTCTTGAAGAAGCCTTCTCTGGACCCAGCTCTATTAGCCAACTATCGTCCCGTCTCCAACCTTCCCTTTCTGGCGAAGGTTGTAGAGAGTGTGGTGGCACAACAGTTTCCCCATCACCTGGAGGAAGTTGATTATCTAGACCCGTGCCAGTCCGGCTTCCGGCCCGGGCATAGCACCGAGACGGCATTGGTCGCGTTGGTAGATGATCTCTGGAGGGCCAGAGATGGGGGTTGTTCCTCCATCCTGGTCCTATTAGACCTCTCAGCGGCTTTCGATACCATCGACCATGGTATCCTATTGCATCGGCTGGGGGGGTTGGGGGTGGGACGCACCGTTTTACGGTGGTTCTCCTCCTACCTCTCCGGTCGATTGCAATTTGTGTTGGCAGGGGAGCAGAGGTCGACCTCGAGACCCCTCACATGTGGGGTGCCTCAGGGGTCGGTCCTTTCGCCTCTCCTGTTCAACACATATATGAAGCCGCTGGGTGAGATCATCCGCGGTTTTGGGGTAGAGTACCACTTCTACGCTGATGATACGCAGTTGTACATATCTACCCCAAACCACCCCAACGATGCCGTAGCGGTGATGTGCCAGTGCCTGGAAGCCGTGCGGGCCTGGATGGGAAGTAACAGACTCAGACTCAACCCGTCCAAGACCGAGTGGCTGTGGTTTCCGGCCGCCCGATTCAACCAGTTGACTCCATCACTGGCCATAGGGGGCGAACACCTTACCCCTGTGGATGGGGCGTGCAACTTGGGTGTCCTCCTGGATACCCGGCTGTCCATGGAAGACCAAGTGACAGCCGTGGCCAGGAGGGCATTTTACCAGGTTCGCCTGGTACACCAGTTGCGCCCCCTATTGGATCGGGATGCCCTTTGCACAGTCACTCATGCCCTTGTGACATCCCGACTGGACTATTGTAACTCTCTCTACATGGGCCCCCCCGAGGTGCACCCGAAGACTGCAGCTGGTCCAGAATGCAGCCGCGCGAGCAATAATGGGGACCACAAGGTATACCCATATAACACCTCTCTTGCGCGAGCTGCACTGGCTGCCTGTCGTCTTTCGGGTGCGCTTCAAGGTGCTAGTTATCATCTTTAAAGCGCTCCATGGCTCGGGACCTAGCTATCTGCAGGATCGGATCCTGCCCCATACATCCTCACGGCCGATTCGCTCCCACAGAGAGGGACTTCTCCGGGTGCCGTCCACTAGACCTTGTCAGCGGGCGACGCCCAGGAGAAGGGCCTTCTCTGTGGCGGGCCCAGCCCTCTGGAACGACCTTCCCCCCGACATTAGAACAACTACGGACCTCCGCTCCTTCCGTCAAAAACTTAAAACACACTTTTTCTGTTTGGCCGGCCTAGGTTAGTCTCTACCTTTAGGGCGTTAGGGAATGTTAGTTTTAATGTGGGGATTTTAGTGCAGGGACAACTAAATTTAATTCGTTTTTATGCATTGTATTTATTTTTGTATGTATATTTCATAGCATTTCTAACTTTTCCCTGTGCACCACTCCGAGTCCCCTTGGGGAGAGGATGCGGTATATAAAATAAATTATTATTATTATTATTATTATTATTATTATTATTATTATTATTATTATTATTATTATTATTATTATTATTATTATTATTATTATTATTATTATTATTATTATTATTATTATTATTAATAGGAAAGGAGATAGGCAATAGGAAAGATGAGAAGAAAAATATTAATATAGGCTTACTAAATAGTTTGACAGTGTTGTGGGGATTAGCTGTTTAGCAGAGTGATGGCATGGGGGGGAAACTGTCCTTGTGTATTTACTGTATATTCTGTGTTTTCTCTAGATACAAAAGACAGTGAAAAGAGTATCCATAGAATTGAATCCAGTTCTACTTGCCCCAAAATGGAAGAACGTTGAGGAACTAGAAGTAACAAATAGGGTGAGAATCTTGAGGGCTAAATCCTATGAACAGCCATCAAAGGATCTAGCTATGATAAACCAAAAGAAGAGACAACTAAGGGGAGACGTGGCAGTGGTCTTCCAATACAGATAGTCCTCAACTTATGGCTGTAATGGGGCCTGCTTGTAAATTGTGATGATCGAAAAGCAGGTCATCACATGACCAACCTGAATTTATATTTTTTGTGGCCAGTCGTACAGCGAATGCCACAGTCATTAAGTCAGGGGTGTCCAAACTTGGGAACTTTAAGACTTGTGGACTTCAGCTCCCAGAATTCCCCAGCCAGCATAGCATAGCATAGCATAGCTGGCTGGGGAATTCTGGGAGTTGAAGTCCACAAGTCTTAAAGTTCCCAAGTTTGGACACCCCTGCATTAAGTGAACCAATTGTTTGCTTTTGACCAGTTTTGCCAAAAACTAGAAGTAAATGCTACATTTCAACAAAAACATAAAACGTGGTCACGCGAATGGCTGCAAATGAGGGATGGTTGCTGAGTGTCCGAAATGATTGTGATTGGGGGAGGGGCAGCTGTCCTAACTTTGGAACAGAGTCATAAGTATCCCTAGGGCGATCCGTCGTAACTTTGAAAAGTTGCTAAGTGACTGGTCCTAAGTTGTTGATTACCTGTACTTGAAGGGCTGTGGCAGGGGAAGAGGATGGGGATTCATTCTCTATAACCCCTAAGGCAGGGACGTCCAAACGTGGGAACTTTAAGACTTGTGGACTTCAACTCCCAGAATTCCCCAGCCAGCATAGTTGGCTGGGGAATTCTGGTAGTTGAAGTCCACAAGTCTTAAAGTTCCCAAGTTTGGACATCCCTGCCGTAAGGGCAGGAGAGGAATTAACAAGGGGAGATTTCAAAAAAATAAAGAGAGATCCAAACCCAAACGAAGGAGGAATCTCTTGTTCGTGAGATCTATTAGGTCAGTGATGGCTAACATTTCTGTCCTCGTGTGCCGACAACATGTGCATGCCCACACCCATAATGCAATGAGCGCATGACATCCCCCACTGTGCCCGCCTCCCCATGCATGTATGTGCAACCCCACATGTCCCATTTTGGGCCTAGCAGGCCTCACTGAAGCCTCCTGGCATCAAAAACGGGGTCCCAGCTCCACCACCCCATGCTCCCACGCCCCACGCACATGCAACCATTCCCCCTCCGTGCGTCTCCCTCATGCACGGCAGAGACCCGAAAATCAGCTGGCTGGCAGAAGGTGCGCGTGCAGGCGTGGTAGAGCTGAGCTGAAGCGGCGCCTCACGTGCCCACGCTTGCCATAGGTTGGCCATCACGATATTAGGCAGTGGAACAAGCCTGCTCCTGGACTCATGGGGCTGCCATTACTGGAGGTTTTCAAGAAAAAGTCAGGCTGCCTTTTGCCTGGAGGGTTTGAAGGTTTAGTTTTCTTTCAGTTTTATTTCACAAAAACTCTGTGAGAAACTCCACTGGATAACTTTTGAGTTAGGAAAGAATATAGTAGCTGCAATCAGGTCACCCTGCTGGGTGTTGAACGTCTTAACTGCTACACCACTCTGCCTCTCTACTGAGTCATGCTTTTGCAGCTTTGTTCCTCATTGTCTTAGCAGGGAGTGTCGTTTTTCTTACGTCATCTTCCAAATCACAACCTTGTTGCCAGTCGTCTTATGCCCAGGTTTGCACAAAGACCTTTGCTTCCATGGCACATTATAAGTAGAATCAAACACCACCCATGTACTGCACAGTAAGAATGCCTGAAGTGTGACTAAGCAACACTTTATCCTGTAATATGCCATTATCTTTCTCCACACAACACTCCCTTCCATCCAGCTCATTCCTCACATGTTACATCAACAAGTTGTGGGTGCACCACTTCAGGACATCCAGCACAAGCTGCCCTCTTGGATAACACCTCCTTTTTAATTTAAAAGTTAATTTAAAAAAACTAGTCACTGGAGAAGAGCCTCATCCTGGGAAAGACCGAGGGGCAAAGAAGAAGAGGACGACAGAGAATGAGGTGGCTGGATGGAGTCACCAAAGCAGTAGGCGTGAGCTTAAATGGACTCCAGAGGATGGTTGTGGACAGGAAGGTCTGGAGGAACGTTGTCCATGGGGTCACGATGGGTCGGACACAACTTCGCAACTAACAACAACCCGGGATTCATTCTTAGAGGCCTGCCACTCAATTCTTCTTTGAGAAACAGAAATCAAAAGTAGCTAATTACTCCAGCCTTCCCCAACCAGGTGCCTTCCAGATGGATTTCAATTTCTGCTTTTGCTAAACTTTGGCTGGTGTAGGGCAAAAGGGGACAGAACCCAGAGCAGAAAAACCCAGAGCTCTGCTGTCACAAAGAAGAGGGGACAGGCTTATTCTCCAGAGCACCAGAGGGCAGGACAAGAAGTAAAAGATGGAATCTTGTTAAAAAAAGACCCAACCTAAAAGTGGGGAGAGATGATAGCAGGGTTCCAATATCTCAGGGGTTGCCACAAAAAAAGAGGGAGTCAACCTATTCTCCAAAGCACCCGAGGGTAGGACAAGAAGCAATGGGTGGAAACTAATCAAGGAGAGAAGCAATCTAGAACTAAGGAGAAATTTCCTGGCAGTTAGAATAATTAATCAGTGAAACGACTTGCCTCCAGAAGTTGTGAATGCCCCACCCCTGGAGGTTTTTAAGATGTTGGATAACCATTTGTCTGAAGTGGTGCAGGGTTTCCTGCCTAAGCAAGGGTTTGGACTAGAAGACCTCCAAGGTCCCTTCCAACTCTATTCCATTCCATTCTAAATGGTAAGTAAGGAGCAGTTTTCTGGCAGTTAGAACAATTAATCAGTGGAATAGCTTGCCTCCCTGGAGTTCTGAGTGCTCCCTCCCTGGAGGTTTTCAAATACAGACTGAACATCCATTTGAATGGGATGATATAAGGTCTTGGGTTGGATTAGAAGACCAGCAAGGTCCCTCCCAGCTCTATGATTCTATGCTCTATTTTGCTTTCAGTGAAAGAGGAAATGGTAAAGCTCCACAATCAATACAGTCTTTTCTTTATTGTATACAACTTTTTCTCCTGTTAGGGGGAAGCATTAATTTGGGGAGCAAAGCTTGGTCCAATCCATTCCAGTTCTCCCTTCATCCCCAACTGCTGACCTCTTGCAGCATAGTTACAGTGGAAAGAACCTTCTCCGTGAAAGCCTGGACTCACCCATAAACTATAATCCTTTGTAATACAGACATGATTTGACGTGCGTGATACTGTCACATTTTCATCTTATTTTATTCTTGTACTATACCTTTGGGAGCAGGTTCCTTATGTTTCTTGGCTTAAATCCTCACCTGAAGGCTGTTTCAACCTCTACCACAGTGTTTCTCAGCCTTGGCGACTTTAAGTCCTGTGGACTTCAACTCCCAGAATCTCCCAGCCAGCATAACTGGCTGGGGAATTCTAGGACTTGAAGTGCACAGGACTTAAAGTCACCAAGGTTGAGAAAAACTGCTCTACCACATCGTCATCCAGTGATGTCACTAAAGAACAGAAAATGCAAAACTGGGCTTGGAGAGGGATGCTGCGTTTCCAAGAAAGAGGAATCAGCTAAAGAAAAAAATCCTACCTTCATATAAGTCTCATTGTTGCAGGCCTCAGTAAAAATGCTGGGAGAGGCAGGATGGGCAAGATCTCCATCTTCACTGGCGCAGTCATCCCGCTCAAGGAGAGTCATTAGGTAACGTGCTAGAAATGCACAGAATTAATACTGAAATATGAAGCTTCCTGCATGTACCTTAACACAAGTAATCCTCAACTTACAAAAGTTTATCTAGTGACTGTTTTCAAGTTACAACGGCACTGAAAGAAGTGACTTATGACCATTTTTCACAGTTACAACCTTTGAAGTATCCCCATGATCATGTGATCAAAATGCCAGTGTTTGCAACTAGTTCATACTTATGACTGTTACAGCGTCCCAGGGTCATGTGGTCACTTTCTGCAACCTTCTGACAAGCAAAGTCATTGGGGAAGCCAGATTCACTTAACAACCAGGTTACTAACTTATCAACTGCGGTGATTCACCTAACAACTGTGGCAAGATGTGTCGTAAAATGGGGCAAAACCAACAAATTCTCACTGAACACATAATTTTGGGCTCAATTCTGGTCGTAAGTCGATGACTACCTGTAGTGAACCTTTTAGGGACATCAGTGGGCATCATCGCACATTCAACCTCATTCTGCCAGCATTGTTTAACTGCAGGTAATGCTTCACTTAGAGCCACAGTTGCTAAGCAAGGCAGTTAAGTGAATCTCATCTGATTTTATGGCCTTTTTTTGCTATGGTTGTTAAACAAATCACTGCAATTGTTAAATGAATCATTAAGCAAATCTGGGTTCTCCCACAGACTGGAAGCTGCTGGGAAGGTCTCAAATAGAAATCACATGACTTGCCAGTTCCCAAGTGCCCAAATTTTGATCACATGACTTTGGGGGATGCTGTGAAGCTTGCAAGTGCAAGGACCAGTTGAAATTCCCTTTTTCTGTTGCCACTTTGAACAGCTGTTAAATCTGAGGACTACCTGTATTGATTAGTTTCCTATCTCCCTTTTTGTACAGAAATTTAAGACTGCTCACAAAGTGCTCTTTTCTCCTATTTTCCCCAACAACCACCCTGTGAGACAGGTTGGGCTAAGGAGGAGGGACTGGCCCAACGTCAGCCAATCAGATCCTGTGGCTGAAGTGGGATTAAAACCCAGCATCATCACCTTAGCCTGGTTCTCAATGATCAATTCCTCAATGCCTCAGGTAACATCAAGCCATATTGGCCCTAGCAGCTACCTGGTTGGACTATTCAGGCATAGAATAGGGATGGAAGGCACCTTAGAGGTCTTCAAGACTTCATGCCTCCAGAAGTTTTGAATGTTCCAACACTGGACGTTTTTAAGAAGATGTTGGATAACCATTTGTCTGAAATAGTATAGGGTTTCCTGCCTAGGCAGGGGGTTGGACTAGAAGACCTCCAAGGTCCTATTTTATTCTATTCTATTCTATTCTATTCTATTCTATCCTATCCTATCCTATTCTATTCATCCTCATACAATTCCAGACAAATGGCTGTCCATACTTTATATTTTAATATAAAAATAAGAGAACAGCTAGTCCCAACTAGTCTGGAAAATAATAGCCTTTGTTGGCCTGAATGAAGAGCTATTCACCAGTGATCAATTATCCAAAATTGGGTACAAGTGATGTTTTCTTGAGTAGTGACACACAAACTCATTTCCTATCACAACAGGGTAATGACTGGTGTACTAAAATATATTTGAAAGTTTGCCAGAGTACTCCTCCTAAGATGGAAATTTGCCAGTTGCACAGTGGCAGATAGGACAGCGCTCCAGAGGGTCAAAGTCATTGCCCAGAGGATCATGGGTTGCTCTCTCCCCTCTTTGGAAGAGCTTTATAGCTCCCGCTGCCTTAAGAAAGTTCAAAACATTCTTAAAGATCCATCTCATGCTGGGCACCCTTTTTTTTGAACTATTACCATCTGGCAGACGGTACAGGATAATAAAAAGGACAAATGGGCTGAAAAACAGCTTTTATCCCAGGGCAGTAACTATATTGAATTCTACGGTATAGTGCAATATTAATGCAATATTGGGTTTTCAATTCAATTATATAAAATGTGAAAGATGTGTTTGTGTTTTTATTTTTATAGTTATAATGTACACTGAAGATGGCATTTAATTTTGTTGTACAAGGTGCGATGACAATAAACTAAACTAAATTAAACCGCTGAAATTACCAATGGAAATTTGTTGAAATGACATAAAGATCATTCAACAGTACTGTTTTCGTAACAAAGATAGTTCTCGGATTACGACCATTCATTCAGCAACCATTAGACATTATGAAAGTACTGAAGGGAGGGACTTACTACCTGTCCTCAAAGTTCAATAAGACTTTTTGATCAAAGCAGTTTTGAGTAATGAATGAAAAAGTTTGGAAACGTCTGTGCTACTTTTATCACTGAAAAATGCTGGGGCCCAAACTATCAGAATTCTCCAGCCAGCGTAATTGTGGTTGATACAAGTTAATAGTTCAAATCTTTGAAAGGCATTGAGTTGGAAAAGGCTGCTTTGGATTTTGATCAGTTTAATCGGTAATCAAGAGGTCACAGCTAGCCACCAAAGGGTTTCTAAGCCTGCCTAACAACCACTTACTGTTCTCCAGGCGCTGGAGGCTTTTCTTCCCTTTAGCCTTGGGAATGAGGTCTGAGTTGCGGATGGCTTGGTTAATGTAATATTGCTTCCGTTTGGCTGGAGAAAACCTCTTGGCAGAAGGGGTGGCCAGAGGGGGCAAGCAATCTTCAATCCTTCTGCAAGAGACAAAATTACACACACACACACAAATCAAAGGTTTAATTCTTGATAGACTCTTTTTTTGCAAATGCTTCAAGGGCCAGTACAGTTAACTGCAAATAAATAAAATAAAATAAAATAAATCCCAGTCGGACATACACAATTTTCATTGATGGCCAGTAAAAACAAGAGAAGCTGTAGGACTCTCCTGTAGGACAGATATTCCCCTCTTAAACATGGAGGATCTATTGAGATGTTACAAAGATAACATCTCATATATCTATGTGTGTAGCTTATATCTACACACATTTTCTGTGCCTATATTTTTATCTTGCAACTGCTGATTGCTGGAATCTTCCAAAGGATAGCAATGAACAAGCAATAGCAATAGCTCTTAGACTTATATAGTGCTTCACAGTGCTTTCTAAGCAGTTTACAGAGTCAGCTATATTGCCCCCAACAATGTGGGTCTTAATTTAACTCACCTCAGAAGATGGAAGGCTCAGTCAACATTGAGCCTGGTGAGATTCAAACTGCCGAACTGCAGGCAGCTGGCAGCCAGCAGAAGTAGCCTGCAGTACTGCACTTTTAACCACTATGCCATCAGGGCCCAATCTTTCTTAACTGCTCGCAATTCAATCAATCCCAGGGCTACAAAAGATGGCCCAGGTTATTGTATGAAGCTTAGTTATACTGGTAGTTCTCAACTTTCAACCACAATTGACCTCAAAATTAATGTTGCTAAGCAAGACATTTGTTAAGTGAGTTTTGCCCCATTTTATGCCCTTTCTTGCTACAGCCATTAAGTGAATCACTGTAGTTGTTAAATTAGCAACACAGTTAAGTAAACCTGACTTCCACATTGATTTTGTTGAAACAAATGTTTGTAAGTTTGAGGATTTGATTGGGGGACCTTCAGCGAATCTTAGAGCTGTAGAAAAACTTGGGGAGTCCCATATAAAGGCAGTGCAAACTATTTTTATTTGGCAGCCCTAAAAAACACATAGATTCATTCAGCCCATCCCTCAGATGTGACTTTGTGTCTACTTTTATCAAAGAAAAATCTGGCTGATGGAATTAATCTTCCAAACAAATATACACAAAAGAAAAAAAAATCCTGTAGCAACACTGCACAAGTCCATTTCCCCTCACCTAATCTTCCCTTATGATTTATCATCTTCCAGAAGTCAAGTCTCATGGCAGATTGGAGTAAAGCTAAAAAAATGTTCCATCATTTTCCTCTTCACAGTAACCGATTTCAGCATTTCCTATTTTCTCAAACGAATTTTACAGATACTGTCCCAGGACAAGAAGTCTTTTTTCCTGGGGTTGCTGAAGAGATCTAAAAAAAGAAATAACTTTATCCTTTCCCATTGCAGGTAGTTCTCGACTTATAACCATTCGTTTAGTGACTGCCTGAGGTTACAATGCACTGAAAAAAAGTGGCTTATAAACCTTTTTTTACAGTTATGACTGCTGCAGAATGCCCATGGTCACATGATCAAAATTTGGACACTTGGCAATTGGCTTGTATTTATGAATGTTGCAGTTCCCAGGGTCATGTGATCACCTTCTGTGACCTTCAGGCAAACAAAATCAACGGGAAAGTCAGATCACAACCCTGTTAATTTAACAACTGTGTGTTTCACTTAACAACTTTAGCAAGAAAGGTTGTGAAATGGGACAAAACTCACTTAACTGTCTTGCTTAGCAACAGAAATTTCAGCCTGAACTCTGGTCATAAGTTACAAACTCCCTGTACAGTTTTGTGATTCTGCTTGTTTGCTTAACAAGAGGAATATTGATATTAACTTTTTTTTAGAATGGAAACGGCCACCATCTGGGTCAGTGCAAGCCACCTGCTTCTCCAATACTCAAAAGTACAAGAAAATATTTTGTTAATGTTGCAATCTGACCACTCTGGAGAGGAAGCACTGAGGAAAGTTGTTGCGTTTTATTTTTCAGTCAAAAGGCATCAAGTTACATTGGTTCATTGCTTTCTATAGAATATGCAATGAAGTCTTATATTTTGCAATCAGCTCCTTCTTTAAAATTAGATTGGCTCTCACCAACCAGGGTGGGACAGACAGAGGCTCTAAAGATATGGATTGGGTTTGCGGGAATAGACACCTGAGTATTTATTAAAATCCACAATGTAGTTATAATTTGCCTAGATTGGTTTGACTCTTGGGCTGATAGTGTTTTATATATTTTGTTTCATAAAAAAATATAAAATTTATAAATTAAGAAATAAAGTTTCCAATTAATAGTTATGATGAATATTCCCCAAAAAATGGATAAAGGAGGAAAATAATAAGGACTATGCCCAGTTAATACACTGCATTGGTCTACAATACTCATCATTCTCAGGAAGTTTGCATCATAGGTAGGTAGACACTGTTTCATCAAATGGCTGACCATTTCCTCAATCTTTGAATAAAAATAAGGGTGGAAAAAAGTTTTAAAAGTGAAATGTTAGAATGCCATCAGATTATAGACAGGAAATAATGCAATGGTTTTCCCCCTTGTATTAAAATACTGTACATTATTACTTATATAAAATAAAATCACAGGTTTTCTTTTTCAGGAGACCTTTTCAGACAGCTGACCTATCAAAAAAGCATAAAGCACTAATACCATCAAAGATGGTAAACGGACAGACGGATGTCCCAAGTGCAGGTTGGCAAAAGGACCAGCAATGTGTGTAATATATCTATGGGATTCACCGGCCAAGAAATTTGTGACAGTCATTTAAGGCTCTATTCTAAATTTTAAAAAAAGAGACTTGAATGAGGATTTTAACTCTCAAATCAACTCTGAGAATTTTAAAAATGAAACCTCCACCTTTAGGAGGAAACACACCACCCAAAACAAGGCTGCGGGCGGGTGACAGCTGTTGCCTTCCCAACCTTCAAGATCCTGGCTAGGCTGCATTTTTGCAATCCAGACTTCAGAGCCGTCTGCCTTATCAAAGCGCAAAAGCCTCCAGATGATAAGGCAGTCTACCAGAGGGAAGGGGCTTCCTTTCCCTTGGACCTGAATCCAATGCAAGAAAGAAGGGACACACAAAGACAATTGTGGAGAGCCCACAACCCTCCAGCCTTCCTCCTACTCACCCGTAGGGCTGGTCCAGGGGGGATCCAGGCAGCTGCTGCTCCTCCTGGCCCCCCCTCAGCCCTCCAGCCGCTCCCCTTTTCAGCCCCACCATCGCTGCCCGGCCTGCTCGCCTCACCTCACCTCACCCCCACCCCTCCACCTCCTTCCCTCTTTCTCCGCTCCCCGAACGCCCGAAGGACGGGACAGACCCGGCCTCGGAGCCTCCCCAGCAGGAAGTGACGTCAGCCCTCCCGGGAGGGGAGGCAGGGCTGGGTGGAACCTGGCCCCTTGCAAGGCCGTTGTCGTCCCTGTTGTGGTTGGTGTCGTTCTTTTGGGATGGGGTTGTGCTGCTCTCCGGCTTGTCTGCCTGCCTGAGGAACTAGTGTCGTGAGAACAGTTACCTCGGGTGCAGGCAGTGCAAAGCAGAACGTGAAGAAAAAGCACCCTGGGAGTTTTAAAGAAGATATTGGACAACCATTTGTCTGAAGTGATGTAGGGTTTCCTGCCTAAGCAGGGGGTTGGACTAGAAGACCTCCAAGGTCCCTTCCAACTCTGCTATTCTAATTCTAATTCTAATGTATTGTAATTTTAATTCTATTCTATTTATTTCTAATTCTATTCTAATTCAAATTCTATTCTATTTAATTCTAATTCTAATTCTATTCTATTCTCACTCTAATTCTATTTAATTCTAATTCTATTCTATTCTTACTCTACTCTAATTCTATTCCATTTAATTCTAATTCTATTGTAGTCTCACTCTACTTTACTCTAATTCTATTCTATTTAATTCTAATTCTAATTCTATTCTATTCTTACTCTACACTAAATCTATTCCATTTAATTCTAATTCTATTCTAGTCTCACTCTTCTTTACTCTAATTCTATTCTATTTAATTCTATTCTCACTCTACTCTAATTCTATTCTATTTAATTCTATTCTCACTCTACTCTAATTCTATTCTATTTAATTCTCTGTGGCGGGACCAGCCCTTTGGAACGACTTACCCCCTGAACTCCGTACCATCTCCGACCTCCGCCTCTTCCGCAAGTGTCTGAAGACACACCTATTCCAACTAGCCGGCCTAGCGTAGCCTCCAATTCTGACTCATAGATAGTTTTAAAATGGGGATTTTAATTCGGTTTTAGCACAGGTTTTTTAGTTGAATAAGTTTTTTTAAAAAAAGTTTTATATGTTTGTATGTTTTTTAATATGCCTGTGCGCCGCCCTGGGTCCGTTTGGAGAAGGGCGGGGTATAAATTCAATAAAATCAAAATCAAAAAATTCTATTCTAATTCTATTCTAATTCTGTTCTATTCAACTCTACTCTACTCTAATTCTATTTCTATTAAGTTAACCCTGCACACACATAAGAGTTGATATCTGGGCATCTTAAAAAGTTGTCCCAAAGGTGCTTTTTTTTTTTTTTACCCCAGGAGGCAACTGGACTTTTATTTTCTTTTGAAGACGTTTCACTTTTCATCCAAGAAGCTTCTTTGGCAGGATATCCAGTGTTTTTTTTTCCAAGAGGCAACTGGACTTTTTGGTTTTTTCTTTGAAGATGTTTCGCTTCTCATCCAAGGAGCTTCTTCAGCTCTGACTGGAGGGTGGGGAATGGAAGGGTTTATATTCCCTGGTTCTTTCATTGAAAAGTTGGAACTGTGCTTTCTGCAGGATGCTTGCTTTATACAAGGAGTATAAATCCTTCCGTTCCCCACCATCCAGTCAGAGCCAAAGAAGCTTCTTGGATTAGAAGCGAAACGTCTTCAAAGAAAAACCAGAAAGTCCAGTTGCCTCTTCAAAAAACATCTTTGTGACAACTATGACCTGGATGACTGAAAATCTCCATAAAGACACTGACAGGATAGTGGGGAATGGAAAAAAAAAATATTCCTTGCAGACAGCTGGTCATTTGCATCCTTTTAGAGAGTCGTTGAGGCCACTTGGAGATTTACCTGTGTCCTCAGGGTCACCTGAGTGGTGCTCTTGGTTCCTTAAAATCTTAAAAAGTTGCTGAGATTGAGAAATATCCTAATGTATGACTATCACCAAGTGTTTTATGATTCTTCATGAATTTATTCCATTTTATTTTTCTTTATGTACGCTGTGAGCATATGCACCAAAGACAAATTCGTTGTGTGTCCAATCACATTTGGCCAATAAAAGAATTCTATTCTATTCTATTCTATTCTATTCTATTCTATGTAAACGTACCTGTGCAATTAAATTACCATTATTCATTTTGGGTGGGGGACGTTTAATCAGATGACTATTTTCATTGGTTTCCTGCATCGGAAAGGTGACAGTATAGAATCTTCTCCCTACCATCATGATCCCGGAGGGAATACCCGTTCCATAATGCCCAGAGCAGGAGGGACTCCACTGTCCATGATTCCCATCCAAAATATGGAACTTGAGAGCAATGAGAAGGAGCTGTAATCTGATGCAGTGGGAAGACTGGGGGGAGTCAGCCAAACAATGAGGGGAGCGGATGGGGGGGGGACTGCCTCTGGTTAGGGACCTTTAGGTGGAATGCACTAGAAGAGTTGGGGGATTTTTATGGGCATTGCAATGGGGACAACGCAGATTCGTCTGTAGAAACAAGGCACGGATGGTGTAAATCTGCATACGGAGCAAACCCTGCCTTATCAGCCTCTTTCTCACTTGTAAAGAGCAGATTTAACAGATTATCAGAGTTGGAAGGGACCTTATAGGTCATCTAGTCCACCCCCCCCCAAGCAGGAGACCCTGCACCATTTCTGACAAATAGCAGTCCAATCTCTTCTTGAAAGTGTCAAGTGATGAAGCCACCACAATTTCTGAAGGCAACTTCTGTTCCATTGGTGGATTGCTTTCACTATCAGAAAGTTCCTCCTTGTTTCTAGGTTGAATCTTTCCTTGGTCTATTTCCACCCATTATTCCTTGTCTGGCCTTCAGAACAGCAGCAGCTGGGTATTTGAAAGGCTGAATGTGCTGGCAGATAGGTTACATTTCACAGCTTTTTCTTTTGCTATATTCAGCATTTTCCAAAGTGTTTTGGGGGGAAAAATCAGGAATGCACGAGAAAAATAGTATTCATTGAAGAAAAGAAATAAAAGGGTCAAGAGTGGGGGGCGGGGCGAGGGGCGGGGGCGGCGGAGATAAAGATATATAAGCATGACTTTATTTGCATAGGCGCCTCCCATCATGCACTAGGGGAACTTCATAAATTCTGTCTTTTTTAAAATTAATTAAAAATAGGTGTAGATTCGTTGTTGGGAAACCGGTACACTGGAATGGGAAGGAATGTTTGGAATATGAAATACCGAAAGCAAAAAACCCCGATCCTAGTTATGGAATTGATTACCATAACTTTAGAAAAACTGAAGGAGTAACCTTTAAATATTTCTCAAGGTGAGCTTTAGTTTGTGCTCGCTTCGGCAGCACATATACTAAAATTGGAACGATACAGAGAAGATTAGCATGGCCCCTGCGCAAGGATGACACGCAAATTCGTGAAGCGTTCCATATTTTGCAACTGGAACAGACCTCTCTGCAGACTCCTTTGCCGACACAAAAATACTTTTTTTTACTAAAATCACCACCTTCTCCAAAAGGTTACAGATACAAATAAAGATTAACAGAATTGGAAGGAATCTTATAGGTTATCTAGTCCAATCCCCTGCCCAAACAGGAGACCCTACACCAGGGGTCTGCAAAGTTGGCTCTTTTAAGACTGGTGGACTTCAACTCCCAGAGTTCCCTAGCCAGCATAGCTGGCTGGGGAATTCTGGGAGTTGAAGTCCACCAGTCTTAAAAGAGCCGACTTTGCACACCCCTGCACACCAGTGGTGGCTAACCTTTTTGTTGTTGGGTACCAAAAATGCAAGGGTTTGCATGCAATAGTGTGCACACGTGCCTGCACCCATAATGCAAAGTGCGGTCCCATATGCAGATGTGCGCACAATCCCCCTATGCTTCCCCTCATGTACGCTACACTACTCACCTCCAAGATGAGTTTGGAATTTCCTCCAAGGGGCGGGCAGGCCATGTTCGCCCTCCCCAGGCTCCAGGAAAGCCTCCGGAGCCTGCGGAGGGCAAGAAATGGGCCCAAAGGGCCAACCAGAAGATCGAAAATGATCAGTTTCTGGCTTCTGGGAGGGCCTCTGGCCCAACCTTGGGCCCATTTTTCACCCTCCCCAGGCTCCAGACGTTTTCCTGAAGCCTGGGGAGGGCAAAAATTGCATCATCTGGCCCTCTGGAAGGCAGAAAATTAGATGGCCAGCGTGCGCATGCATGCTGGAGTTGATTGCTCGCGTGCCGGCAGATATGGCTCCGTGTGCCAACTGTGGCACGCGTGCCATGGGTTCGCCATCATGGCCCTACACCAGTGATGGCTAACCTTTTTTTCCTTGGGTGCCGAAAGCATGCACGCGCACGCTGTTGTGCGTGCTCAAGTGCCCATACCCATAATGCAATGCTTCTCCTACATGCCCCTTCCCCTGCACATCTGTGTGACACCCCCTCTGCGCTCTTCACACCCCCTTCACATACATGCGCGACCCCTACCCCTACCCCTATGCTTGCCTTGAGGATGTGTGTGCAACATCCCCCCACTTTTGGCCTCAGATCCCAAAAACGGGCGCTGGGGGAGGGAAGGGAAAGCCTTGCACCTTAAAACAGCGTTGAGAGGGAGGGAAACCACCTTTTCTCAGCGCTGCCTTGCAATCAGAGGCTTTTCAAAAGTTTTGCAGAGGGAGGACTTTCCCCTTCTCAGGGCTGCCTTGAGATTGGAAGCTCTAGACCAGGGGTCTGCAAAGTCGGCTCTTTTAAGACTGATGGACTTCAACTCCCAGAGTTCCCCAACCCTGGCTAGGGAATTCTGGGAGTTGAAGTCCACCAGTCTTAAAAGAGCCAACTTTGCAGATCCCTGCTCTAGACCAGTGATGACTAACCTTTTTTGGCTCGCGTGCCAAAATCAGGGGGAGCGCAGGTGGGTCGTGCGTGGGTGTGCCACACCCATAATGCTATGGGCACGACCCCCTGCTTTTGGCACACTTTTTTCGCCCTCCCCAGGCTCCAGAGGCTTCCTAGGAACCTGGGGAGGGTGAAAACAGCCTCCCCTCCCCACCTCCAGAGGCTTCAGGAGCTTCCCTAAAGCCTCCAGAGGGCGAAAAACGGCCTCAAAAGAAGGCCTAAATCAGCTGGCCAGCACACACATGTGCATTGGAGCTGACAGGGCAACACCTCGCGTGCCCTCAGAAATGGTTCCGCGTGCCACCTGTGGCACCCGTGCCAGAGGTTCGCCATCACTGCCCTACACCATTGCTGACAGACGTGAGAAGCATAAATTTGCTGTTTGATTCATGAAATTATTGAGTTGTTTTTTTTTAGAACAGTAAAAAGGCATTGAAAGAGTGAATAAATTTGGTTGGAGGTATTACCCAACGATGGGTTTAGATTGCATCATTAAGCTGGTTTCAAAAACTATCCTTTCTTTAAATGAAAGAAATTGCCCCTCCCTCATCTCTCAATATCACTGTATTATTATGGGTATATTTTGTCTATGACTGATACCTAAGCTTTAAATGTACACCTAGAATCTGTTTAGAAATGTATTTATTTAGCATATGGCAGAAATATTAAAAAACACACATCACAATTACATTCTCAATAAGCTAATATGAAACGATTTAAGATAGTCCTCGGTTTACAACAATTTGCTTAGTGACCAAAATTATAATGGCACTGAAAAAAGTGACATAAACCTTTTTCACACTTACAACCATTGCACGTGGTCACATTATCAAAATTTGGACGCATGGCAACTGACCCATATTTATGACGGTTGCAGTGTCCCGGGGTCATGTAACCACCGTTTGTGACCTTCTGACAAGCACAGTCAATGGGAAAGCCAGATTCACTTAATGACCGTATTACTAACTTAACAATTGCAGTGATTCACTTAGCAACAATGGCAAGAAAGGTCACAAAATGGGAAAAATTCACTTAAACACTCTCGCTTAGCAACAAGGTTTGACCTCAACTGTGGTTTGTAATTCGAGGGCTACCTGTACTGTTTACAAATTCAAAGGTAGGCTATTTATACAGTGAATACACGATGGAGTTGCATATAAAAAGTCCCTGGGGGTTTCCATGATATGCACTCAAAAGGCCACTGTTTATTTAGAAAGGAGGTGAAATTTCTAAGAATGAAAAATATAGTTGTAATGTAGGAAAACCCATCCCTTTCCTAGGAAAATGAAATATACTGGGAAATATTGAAAAGACAGAATATTATATTTCCCTGGATAAGAAATGGAGAGACATGTTTTTAGGCAGGAAGCAGACTCACTCTTAATAGCCCCCACCTTTGTCAATGGGCCATTTCAAAAAAGCCTGGGTCAGTCTATTCTACATAACAAAGATCTCCCCCTTTCAACTTCAGGGTGATGTGATTAAGGCATGATAGTATTAGACCTTTACCCATCTCGCCACAGGGCACCTGGGAAGAAGAAATACTCAACCAAATTTGAACTCAAGACGGCTTACAAAGTTGCCCCTGCATGGCCCCATGGGAGTCTGACAGCCAATCAGAATACAAGCTCAAGTTCAAAAGCCCAGAGAGGGCATAAAACCAGGAACTTTCAGCATTTCGCTCTCTTTTTCTTCTTCACCCAACATCTGGAAGCATGTGCTCCCCCTTTTCTGTTCAGGAGCTCAAACCATGTTGCCCTGTTCATCAATAAACCATCTTTCCAAGCAGCCTCCATGTTTCCAGTGTCTTTTTCCCCACGTGGAACTGAACCCAGAAGGACATTTCTTCCAACAGTAATATTACCAACTAGCTGGATACCCGTGTGGTCGGTCTTTGCAGGAGAAATTGACTCAGTGGTGGTTGGTGATTGAAACATATAAGGGAATATCACTTCCACCGCCTTGAGTCTGGAAGCAGTTCCATAACTGGAAGGTATAAACATTTTGGTGAGGTACCGACATTTAGTACTGTAAGGAGCCTCAGACTGCTCCTGAGTGAAGGAATGGAAGTCTGCCAGTTTGAACTGAAGTATCCAATGTCAGGCAACTGGCAATTGGAACAGAGTTCTTTTCAGGTGGGGAGGGGAAGTAGAACTCCATAGCACCAGAGGCTGTTAATTACTGTATAAGAAATACTAATGATCTGATGGCCATTTCGAAAAATCTTTTCTTAGCTTGCATCTAGAAGTCAAGGGGAACATACGTGCCAAATTTCAAGTTTGTAGACTTTACGGTTCTGGAGATTTCGTGATGAGTGAGTGATATTTGCCTTTTATATATATAGATAAACCAATAGTATTTCTAATGCTATTCTTATTGTATATTTAGAATAGAATATAGAATATTCTTTATTGGCCAAATGTGATTGGACACACAAGGAATTTGTCTCCGTTCCATAAGGTCTCAGTCAGGGGTGGGTTTCAAATTTTTTAGAACCTACTCTGTAGGTGTGGCCTATTTTGTGGGCGTAGCTTGGCAGTCATGTGACAGGTGGGAGTGGCCACCTTTTAAAATGTGGTGAAACTCATTTAACAATGCTCTTGCTTAGCAACCAAAATTTTGGACTCAATTGTGATGATAAATTCTTTCTTTCTTTCTTTCTTTCTTTCTTTCTTTCTTTCTTTCTTTCTTTCTTTCTTTCTTTCTTTCTTTCTTTCTTTCTTTCTTTCTTTCTTTCCTTTCCGTTGGGTCACTGGCAGCGGTGGGTCAGATTTACTTCCAGGTACGCCGGTGGAACCCCCTCTCACCGGTTCTCTAAATTTCACCAACTGGTTCTCGCGAGTAGGTGCGAGCCTGCAGAAACCCACCCCTGGTCTCAGTGTACATACAAGCAACAAGTTAGATATCCATAGACATGTCAGTGATGTGGGAACTGAACTGGAGAAGCTTCCTGGATGAGAAGCAAAACATCTTCAAGGAAAAACAAAGTCCAGTGTCTTTTTAAATAAAGCACGTTTGGGTCTTTGGGTCTAGTTGTTTTGGTAAGCAATGTCCTAGAGTGGCATCCTGAGAGGAGAAATTGAAAGAGTTTATGTCTGGGATATGAGGGGTCTGTGGATATTTTTCCATAAATTAGCAAAACTGCATCACATCTGAAGTTTTAAAAATTAAAATATATTTAAAATTGTTGGAATAAAATAATTGTTATCACATCATCATTATGCTTATTATAAGTACCATTACGGAGAATATTTCCTGGACCTTTTTGTCGTATAACAAACATACGAAAGATTCTCCTATTTGGAAGATGTGATCTTAACTCTGTTTGGGACAGAAACCAAAATTAGAATTACTTATATATTTATATAAATTATAGCATTCCTATTATATTTATCATGTTTTTAAAAGGCTCATATTGCATTAATAAAGCATAATCATAACAGAAGCTCCATCCTCTGTGACGTTCAGAGATGAAAGAAGTAACAAACATTTTCTACAAATACATCTATCAAGGCTGAGCCGTAATTGCGAATAAGTTGTTATTTTGGAGCAAAGCAAAATATGGAACGCTTCACGAATTTGCGTGTCATCCTTGCGCAGGGGCCATGCTAATCTTCTCTGTATCGTTCCAATTTTAGTATATGTGCTGCCGAAGCGAGCACAAACTTAACTCTGCCTTGTACGGTATATAAAGGTTTTTGTCGTTGTAATTGTCCCCTTATGGTGAGATAATGTAATTTGCAAATATGTCTGTAATTTTTACATCTATATGGGATCTTTGTAGCCCTATGTTTTTTTAATATAGTAGTATTAAAATAAATTAAAATTGTTTTCAATATATTATGTAGTTTCTCTTTCTTCGAGGTGCATGATGGGAAGGACGTATGCAAATACACACCCCTTGGTTATCATCGCGGGAGGTTTGGGTAGGAATTAAGATGAGAAGTGCTCAACCCCGAAAAGAAACGGGGATTTGAGTTTTCGCAGCAAAAGAGGCTTGAGAAGATTACATTTTTCTCTGGGGTGAACTTTTAAAAGATGTTATTTCACTTTATTTCATATGAATATCAGGCACTTCATTAGACAGCGTTAAAGAGAAAAGCCCATGCTTTGGCGCATGCGCATGGGAGCTGGACAGCATGGATGGTTGAGGTAAGTAGGGGGATATGGGAGAGTTCATTTGGGAAGAACGGGGGGGGGGGCGGAAGGAAAAAAGAATGCTAAAAATCTCGATATTTTAAAGCTATTCTCGGAGGATATTTTTGCTGCAGAGCTTGTACTTCCAGAGTAATTTCCTCCCTTGCATCGTTTATTGAGGCATTAATCTTTTAGAGCCATTACACTGGATACAAAGCAATGATTACTGGTTTTGGTAGCTTGTGGGATGCTGCGAATTTAGTACAACTTGAGTTTAGCGCGCATTTGACAGGGTGCTCCATATAGTTTTTACAGGTAGCCCTCGACTTACAGCAATTCGTTTAGTGACCGTTCACAATTACAACAGTGCTGTAAAAAATGACTGATGACCGTTTTCCAGCATCCCCATGATCATGTGACCCAAATTCAGATGCTTGGCAACTGGTTCATATTTATGACCGCTGCGGTGTCCCAAGATCATGTGATCCCCTATTGCCGTGATGGCGAACCTATGGCACGGGTGCCACAGGTGGCACACCGAACCATTTCTTAGGGCACGCAAGGTGTTGCCCTGTCAGCTCCAGCATGCTTGTGTGCACTGGCCAGCTGATTTAGGCCTTCTTTTGAGGCCGCTTTTCGCCCTCTGGAGGCTTCAGGGAAGCTCCTGAAGCCTCTGGAGCTGGGGGGGGAGGCTGTTTTCACCCTCCCCAGGCTCCTAGAAAGCCTCTGGAGCCTGGGAAGGGCGAAAAAAGCACACCAAAAGCAGGGGGTCACGCACATAGCATTATGGGTGTGGCACGCCCACGCACGACCCCCCCTGTGCTCCCCCCACTTTTGGCACGCGAGGCAAAAAAGGTTAGCCATCACTGCCCTATTGTGACCCTCTGACAAGCAAAGTCAATGGGGAAGCCATAGTCACTTAACAACTGGATTACTAACTTATCAACTGCAGTGATTCACTTAACAACCGTGGTAAGAAAGTCATAAAATGGGACAAAATTTGCCTCACAAATGTCTCAATTAACAAATTTTGGGCTCAGGTGTAGTCGTAAGTCGAGGTCTACCTGTATTGGTAACTTAGATCAATGTGTGATCTATTAAGGAAAAAGCACAAATGCCTTCAAAACCATTTTCAAAGAGTGATTGATTGATTGATTATGCACCATCAAGTCACTGTTGAGTCTAACTGACCATCACCGAATGGACAGAATAGTCTTTATGTTTTAAAAATCAAATTGGGATAAACCTGGAATAATAAGGCATTCAATGAGGAACTACAAGTTTGTTCCTGGAAGGAGGGAAGACCTGTCATCTTTAGGACTACCATATCTAGTCTGCAAAAATGTAGACTGGTGTTTTTGAAACCTGGTGACCTTGAGATCTGTGAACTTCAAGTCCCAGAATTCCCCAGCTGTGAGATAGTGGGTGCCTGGCTTAGTAACGATGCATCTGAAAAGATTTTTGGAATTGTGACTGAATTTGCTTCAGCAGTGCAACATAGTTGGAAAAAAGGGGGGGAAATGCAGTTTTGGTCTGCATTGATAGAAGTACAGGTCGTAAATTATAGGAAATGCCGTTTTCATGATATGCTGCATAGCTCAGAATCCACTTTGAATGTTGTCTTCAGTTTAAAAAGCATCCCCTTTTTATTTGTTTGTTTGTTTGTTTATTTAATTAATTAATTTATATCCCGCCCTTCTCCAAGAGGACCCAGGGCGGCGCGCAGGAATTTAAAATACATACAAAAACAAATATAGAATTTAAAAGTTATTAAATACCCATCCTGCGCTAAAACCAAATTAAAATCCCCCAAAAATAGAAGCTATCTAAAATAGTCACAGCGGAGGTTACACTAGGCCGGCTTGATGAAAGAAATGTGTCTTTAGACACTGGTGGAAGAGGCGGAGATCTGAGATGGTGCGAAGTTCAGGGGGTAGGTCGTTCCAAAGGGCGGGGCCCGCCACAGAGAAGGCCTTTCCCCTGGGTGTCGCCAGTCGGCATTGTCCGGCCGACGGCACCCTGAGAAGGCCCTCTCTGTGGGAGCGGATCGGTCGAAGGGATGTATGGGGCAGGAGACGGTCTCCCAAATAAAAACCTGGAGAGTGTAAAAAGTAATTGTCAAAAGTGCAAGTTTAATTAGGGAATTGGAAACAAAGGCCTTCATGAGGACAGATTGAGGAGACCAGATATGTTTAACTTGGGAGAAGAGACAGCTAAGGAAGGGAAATGATAGTGCTTTTTAAGTACTTGGAGGAAAGTTACAGTGACAAAGATCAAGATCTTTTTTCACTCTCCCCACTATTAGGGACACAAAATATGGGAAGAACTTCCTAACATGAAGCACATTTTGACAACTAAAGCAGAGACATGGTGGGATTTTGTCATGGGATGTGTTCAGGCAAAAAGCTGAGCAGGAAGTGCTTTAATTTGATGCTAGGGCTGGATTTGATTGCCTAATTAGCGCCTTCTAATTCTTGTTTGTATGAACGTTTATGGCTAAAACATATACCTGGTTGTGATAAGTGCCATTTAATGGCCTTCAAATCAAATGGCAACAAGGAAGAAAAGTAACAATAGAAGAAAATATTTGTAGGTCAGGGTGGAAGTGTGGAATCTTTGGTGCTCTCTGAGCTTGGATGTTTTCTTACAGATGTTGAATATAATGAAATGACTGCGGCAACCAAACTCAAGAAGGCACCAAGAACGCCAAAGAGAAGTAAGATTCATTTTACCAATATCTACAGCTACCTTACATATTCTTATGTTGCATGAACATAGCACCGTGATGGTGAGCCTATGATATGTGTGCCACAAGTAGCATGCAGAGCCCTCTCTGTGGGCAAGCGAGCTGTGACCCTACCTCAGCTCCACCACACATGTGTGCGTGCCTCCTGCCGGCAAGCTGGTTTTGGGTCTCTGCCGCGCATGCCTAGCGGGGTGGGCGTACACGGGGTCATGCGTGCATACATGGGGGGTGGGGCACATGCAGGAGGATGTGCAGGCATGCACGGGGAGCATGGAGAGTCGTGCATGCATGTGCAAAGTGCACACAGGCAGGATCGTGCGTGCATTGCATTATGGGTTCATGCATGTGAGTACGCATTGTCGCACATGCACACGCTTTTGGCGCACAGTGACTCAAAGGTTAGCCATCACTGGCATAGCACTTCCAGATGGCTACAGATTTCAAAAGACTTAAGAAATAACAGTAGCCTGCCTGAGTAGCACTGTTTTTTTTCCATCATTGTTTCAGTTAATCCAACTGGTCCGTTATAGCAGGGGTCTCCAACCTTTGCAACTTTAAGTCTGAAGGACTTCAGTTCCCAGACAGCTTTGCTGGCTGAAGAATTCTGGGAGCTGAAGTCCTTTAGACTTATGGTTTGGTTTATGGTTTATTTAATTTATATACCGCACCCTTTCCCAAAAGGGACTTGGAGCGGTGCACAGGCAATTTAAAAACATATATACACAACAATATACAAAATATAAAACCAAATTAAATTAATGTCCCTGTGCTAAAAATTTAATATATTAAAACAATATCCCTAAAACCAATTTAAAACAATTTAACTGCAGACTGTGGGCTAGGTGATGTAAGTTAGGCCAGGCCGGCCTGTTGGAAAAAATAAGTTTTAAGGTTCTGGCGGAAGGAGCGGAGATCCGTGATCGTTCTCAGTTCGGGGGGTAAGTCGTTCCAGAGAGTTGGGCCCTCCACAGAGAGCGTCGCCCGCTGGCATTGCCTAGTGGACGGCACCCGGAGAAGTCCCTCTCTGTGGGAGCGAATCGACCGAAGGGATATATGGGGCAGGATGCGATCCCGAAGATAACTAGGTCCCGTGCCATGGAGCGCTTTGAAGATGATGGTCAGCACCTTGAAGCGCACCCGAAAGACCACAGGCAGCCAGTGCAGCTCGCGCAAGAGCGGTGTTACATGGGAGCGTCTGGGAGCTCCCATAATTGCCCGCGCGGCTGCGTTCTGGACTAACTGCAGTCTTCGGGTGCACCTCAAGGGAAGCCCCATGTAGAGAGCGTTGCAGTAGTCTATACGGGATGTCACGAGCGCATGAGTGACTGTGCAAAGGTTGGAGTTGCAAAGGTTGGAGACCCCTGCGTTATAGGAATGAAAGGTAAAGTTACGAAAAGGCATGTGTAGCAAACTGCCATCTTCTCAGTAGCCCTTTATCTTTCAGCCTATTATCTCATCCTGCAAAGGCAGGCGTATCAGAGAGTTATGTGCGATTCAACCTTGGCTTGAATAGCATTCTGGATTCAGAAAGGGAAAAAGGGAGGGAATAAAACAAATTGATTGATTACAACAATGATTGATTGATTGGATACCCAAGAGTCCTCCTTTTTTTAGTTGTTTGAGAAGACAGTCCTTAAAGGACCAATTAGCACGTTCCACAATGGCGGACCTTTGGAATTGTAAAAAAGCCCCCAAATTAAAACAATGTTCCAAATTATACAAAATTGCAAAAAGGCCAATGAAAAATAGGCCAGGCCATTATTAGTCTTTAAAAAGAAAGGTTTGCCCAAGGCAGTAATGGCTGAAAAAGATGAAAAATAACATGATTAACTGTTTCTCTTGTTGAGATGTGGCCAAAAATACTCCTGAAATTTATTTGAAACCTTAAATTCCTTTTAAAACTCACTTAAGATTCCTAGGGTTGATGAGATAATGGGTTGTTTTCAACTTTTTCAGCTATATCTACCATTAGGGCTAGCCAGATGTGATCTAGCAATTCAGAGGTGTCTTTGCAGCGGGGTGGGGGTGAAGGCGGGTGTTGGAGGCAAATCACAAGAGTATCGGGAGGGACACCAGTTTGGCCCCTTTTGGATGTGCATCATTGTTTCACACGCACATATGAAAAGATGGAGCTTGCATTGTGACAGCAGGATGATGCTTTTCTCCTTTTGACAACAGCAGAGGACTTCGTGACTGCCTTTGTAAACATGTCTGGATATTTTTTTTTAAAAAGAGGTAAATGGAGGCAAAGTTAAAAAAAGGGGGAAATGTGACTTTAGTTCACATACAGGTCCTTTGTTGTTGATTTAGGAAGAAACTGAATTAAAAGGAGACTCATTCGAATTGATGGTACTTGGAAAAAAATCCAACTCTCTATCAGCGATACAAGATTTGGATTGTGGTGGGCATCTGGTGGAATTAATATTTATTTATTTTATTTTATTAAATTAATACCCCGCCCTTCTCCTACAAAAGGACCCAGGACGGCGCACAGGAAAATTAAAAATCAATACATACATAAATACACCATTATTAAAACCTTATTAAACTTAAGTTACCCCGTGCTAAAAACATTTTAAAATCCTCTAATTAAAATTTATAGCTAATAAAAAGTCCATATCGGGTGGTTATGCTACGCCAGCTTGTTGGAATAGATGCGTTTTAAGACGCTGTCCGAAAAGGCGGAGGTCCGTGGTAGTGCGGAGTTCAGGGGGCAGGTCGTTCCAGAGAGTTGGGCCCGCCACAGAGAAGGCCCTTCCCCTGGGTGTCACCAACCGGCATTGCCCGGCCGACGGCACCCGGAGAAGGCCCTCTCTGTGGGAGCGGATCAGTCGGAGGGATGTATGGGGCAGGAGATGGTCTCGCATGTAGCTAGGCCCCGAGCCATGGAGCGCTTTAAAGATGGTATATTTCAACACCTTGAAATATATAGTGAAGAGTGGGAAAATGTCTGCTGCCTTGTCTCTGTGTTGATGTTCCTTCGGCCTTGCAGACACTTATGGCTTCCCTTACCTGTTGTCCAAACTCTGGACAAAATATTGCAAGCAGCATATTTTAAGAAGTGGAGCAGGGGATGGCTGCTGTGGTTCCCTTTGGTTTATCAGCTGGTGTTTTTTCTTCTTTGCAATAGTTACTGCAGCCTCCAGTTGCAATTTCCTTCTAGGTAGCAGTTCCCGGCTATTAAGCTGAGGAAGACACAATGGATCTGGCATATATCTGCGAGTGGGAGAAGCGCCCAAAGAGCAACCACTGCCCATCCATTCCACTGGTCTGTGCCTGGTCTTGTCGCAACTTGATTGCTTTCACCACCGATCTCAAAAATGAGGAGGAAAAAGGTATTTCCCACTATGTTGCCTTCTTTGCCATTGACATTACTCTTAATGCATTCCAGAATATGAAGATAGTTACTGAAATAGTTTTCATCTTTTAATATTGTTTTAAACCAGTTTGGTCTAATATTTCAGGCGCCAGGCTAGAAACCAGGAGACTGTGACATGCCTTACATGTGAAAACTGACTGGGTGACTTCAGGCCAATCACCAGGAGGTTGGGAGTTGTAATCCCACTTTTGGCATGAAAGCCAGCTGGGTGACTTTGGGCCAGTCATTCTCTCTCAGCCCAACCCACCTCACGGGGGGTGGGGATGGGGGTATTGTAGGGAAAATAGGAGGAGGAGGAAGTGTTGTATGCCACCTTGAATTATTTATAAAAAATAAAGGTGGAATATAAATAAATAGAAGTTGCTCACAAACAGGAGGAATGTCTATTTGGTATGATCACTAACTTATTTATTATTATTTATTTATTATTTATTATTAAATTTATAGACCGCCCCCTCTCCGCCATGGGGACTCGGGGCGGTGCATAGGAAATTAAAAATCCAATAAATACAACAATATACAAAATACAAAATATTAAAACCGAATTAAATTACCCCTGTGCTAAAATCAATTTTAAAACCCCTAAAACTCTAACAATTACCCCTTAAAATTCTGATTAAACAATTTCGTTCTGCGGCTAGGTATATAAAAAATTAGGCCAGGCCGGCCTGATGGAAGAAGTGAGTCTTTAACTTCTGGCGGAAGGAGCGGAGGTCCGTCGTTGTTCTGATTTCGGGGGGTAGGTCGTTCCAGAGGGTTGGGCCCACCACAGAGAAGGCCCTTCCCCTGGGCGTCGCCCGCTGGCATTGCCTAGTGGACAAAAAATAAAATAAAAAATTATTTATTAAAATAATAAAGGTGGGGTATAAATAAATAAGAGAATATGAAGAAACGGATAATCTTGTACTAAACATAGTGGTCTGCCCCAGTGGTGGGATTCAATTTTTTTTTCGCCATTCCCTCCCCACTCCAGGGGAAAGTTACTGCAAAATCGACATTCCCTCCCAATCAGCTGGAACTCAGGAGGCAGAGAATAGATGGGGGCGGGGCCAGCCAGAGGTGGTATTTACCAGTTCTCCAAACTCCTCAAAATGTTTGCTACCGGTTCTCCAGAACTGGTCAGAACCTGCTGAATTCCACCTCTGTTCATTAAATAGCCTCAACCTGATAATTGTGAATTTATTGTATTTTCTTGCCCCCACCCACCCTAGCTCTAGTGTGGAAACACTGAACCGCCCTGGGTCCTTTTGGAGAAGGGCGGGATATAAATTGAATAAAATAAATAAATAAATAAATAAACCTTCAAAACGGCTTTAGTCAGGTCAGCTTCAGGGTTGACACCATCTATGTCCCTTTTTTTCTTTCGTTTCCTTCCTCAGACCTCACACACATGATCCACATCCTTGACACAGAACACCCGTGGGACGTCCACTCCATCAATTCTGGACACATTGAAATCATCACCTGCTTGGAATGGGATCAGTCAGGTAAAGAAGGACAACTGCAGCTTGGTGCACCTGTTTGGCCTGAAGCCCTCGGGTTCATTTCGTGGCACTTGCAAATAAAAAATGTCTCCATCACTGGGTGGCTTGGGAAGATCTTAGTTTTTCAAAAAAAAAACCAAAACCTTGAAGTATCAGGATGAATTGGTGAAATTGATATTAAAGATCCATTTCTTCAGGCTGGTACTTTCCAGATTTATTGGAGAGAGTGCCAGGAAGGATGGTGTCAAGACTCCAACTAATGAAGCCAAGACTTGGCTCCTTCTCAAAGGTCCTCTTTATTGAGTACATCATATCAGCACACTGGAATGGAAAACCAATTCTAAATCTTTTCCTCGTTTTCAGTATAATTAAACTAGGAAATAGCCCCATCCCCAAGTGTGACAGGTCACGTTGGCCAGTTGGGTTAATTGGCGGGTTCTTCAGGCACTCCTTCCCCAACCTTATTGATTGCTGGTAGAGATGACCTTGGTTCTCAGGAGAAAGTTTTTGTTGTGCTTAGGAAGGCATTCCAACCTCCTTCCCCCATACCCTTCCCCTTCTGTGTGGCAACTGAGGAACAGAAAATGGCTGTTAGGACTGTAATCCTAGTGTTGGGTTGGCAATATATATATATATATGCCATGATTGGCAATATATATATATATATGCCATGATTACAAATGGTCTCTGTTACTTTAAGTGCTACAGTGGAATGTAATTGTCTGCTGTAATTAGCTCAGCAATAAGAGAAAGCCAGGAGCACTGTAAGTTTGCTGCCTTTGAACTGGAGATACTGTGGTGTCGGATTAGGTCAGCAGAACAAGGAAGAATCATGGATTGCAACTGTAAGCTACCTGTTTTTGAGTTAAAGACTGTATTTGATTCAAGACTTACTATCACTGCTTATTTATTTTTTCCATCACAAGTAAAGCTACTTGTTTTTACTATCAGTGTCTGAGACTCTATTACTGTGTCTTCTAGCAACGTTTCTCTAGCTGCAATTCCGTTGCACAACATTCTGTCTCCTAAAGGAGGTATCCCCAACAATGGCTACTGCCCGGTTCAGTTCGAAGTTGATAGATGGTTTATTTTATTAGATACCCAGCTGACCTTGACTGATCCCAGAAGTTATTTCAATAGGAAACCACCAGCAAACTTCACGGCGGTAGTCTATTCACAAAATATCCTAAAAGAAAGCATGGACAAACCATGTGTGGGGTTGCTGCCAAGATGATCACATGGCTATAAGCATGAAATTGACCTTGATGAAGGCATACAAGGATCATTAAGAGATTATAAATGACAATTCAATCCTGGGAGGGAGACGATGATGTCAGAAAGAGACTCAAAGTAACCCTACCCTACTGTTTGGTATAAGAGGATTCAAGGAAACTGGCAGCCTTTCCAGATTCTGTTATTATAACCAATGATGATATAACCTAAAATCACATTTCACTAATCCTTATGTTGTCCCTTTCATGATATCCCCTAAATCAAAAATTCCATGAAAGAAACTTTATCTTTAAGACAACATTCAAATATGTGAGATCAGTTACCGTATTTTTCGGAGTATAAGACCCACCCTTTTCCCTCAAAAAAGAGGGTGAAAATCTGGGTGCGTCTTGTTAGGTCTATAATCCTGGTGTTGGGTTGGCAATATATAGATCAGCTCATAAAATTAACACACACACACACACACACACACACACACACACACACACACACACACACATATATATATATATATATATATATATATATATATTTGTTTTCGTAGATTTTCACGGGTATAGGTATGTAGATTTTGGTTTATTCGGGTCTTTTCCCGTGTAAAATTAAAGGTGTTTTTGCAACGTTTCGATGGGATCACCCCCATCATCATCAGGCTTGGGCCTTTGCTTTTTCGCATCAAGCCAAAGCCTGATGATGATGGGGGTGATCCCATCGAAACGTTGCAAAAACACCTTTCATTTTACACGGGAAAAGACCCGAATAAACCAAAATCTACATATATATATATATATATATATATATATATATATATATATATATATATATATATATATATATATATATATATATATATATATATATATATGCCATGATTACAAATGGTCTCTGTTACTTTAAGTGCTACAGTGGAATGTAATTGGCTGCTGTAATAAACTCAGCAATAAGAGGAAGCCAGGAGTACTGTTAGTTGACTGACTTTGCTGCCTTTGAACTGGAGATACTGTGGTGTCGGATTAGGTCAGCAGAACAAGGAAGAATCGTGGATTGCAACTGTAAGCTACCTGTTTTTGAGTTAAAGACTGTATTTGGTTCAGGACTGACTATCAGTGTTTGAGAAGAAGTAGTTTATTTTTCCATCACAAGTAAAGCAACTTGTTTTTACTATCAGTGTCTGTGACTCCATTGGTGTGTCTTCCAGCAACGTTTTTCTTGCTGCAAATTCTATTGCGCAATTCTCTGTCTCCTAAAGGAGGTATCCCCAACACGTCTTATATACTGAACGCAGAATTTTTTTGCATCCCGAAACCCTGCTCCCTTTGCAACAATGGCCGTGCATAGCCTTTAGGAGGCTTCCAGGCCATTTTTTGCTCGTTTCCCCCCCCCCCCGGCCCCCAGAAGCACTCTATAAGCCTCCTAAAGGCTATACATACCCCCTTTCAAACACAAAATAGGCCGTTTTGTGCTCATTTTGGCTCCTACAGCCCCCAGGAGCACTCTACAAGCCTCCTAAAGGCTCTGCACAATCATTTTTTTTGACGAAAAACCAGCCGTTTTTGGGAGGTCTGCAGAATGCAAAACCTTTTTTTAAAAATTTGCCTCTTTAAAATCTCGGTGTGTCTAATACTCTGAAAAATACGGCAATTTCATTTTATTCCCAGAGGATGAGCCTGTCCTTCCCTTGATTTGTATTGTGACTTCATTTTTATTTATTTTTTTGGCTGCAGGATCCAGACTTCTCTCTGCTGACGCTGATGGGCACGTCAAATGTTGGAGCATGATGGACCACCTGGCCAACAGCTGGGAAAGCGAGGTGGGCAGTGAAGTGGAAGGAGACCCAGTAGTGGCCCTTTCCTGGCTGCACAATGGGGTGAAACTGGCTTTGCACGTGGAGAAGGTAAGTAGGTTAATTAAGGGCTGCTATTCTGCAAGTAGTCCTCATCTTACAGCCATTCGTTCAGTGACTGTTCAAAGTTCTGGCTCTCATGACTTGAGTGCCTAGATTGTGATTACAACATTGCAGTGAGCTGCAGTCACATGATTGTGTTCTGACCCAGGCTTTCCCAAAAAGCACGAGGCAGAGTCCGGGTCCTGACAAAACCCCTTTTATTAAACAAAAGTGAATTCCTCTCATTCGCATTCAGCAAGGCCTGGCAAACAGTCTTTCAAAGGAATATTTATAACTACAGGCCTTATCTATCTTGGAAAGCTGCCATGTAAATATTCTCCAAATGAGGTGCTGTGCAAGGAAAGACTGGGCACAGAGTCTCTGAGATTCACGGACAGATCTTCACACTCCTGAAACGAATCTAACGACCGAACATTGTTTCCTGCAAAATCCCACTCCCCTTTTGCTCCTCTTTTATGTCCTTTGGGAGGGGCCAATCACCGTCCACCTTTGACTTTATTCCCAAGTCGACCCTGATTTCTGAGTTGTTCTTTTCTTCTGGCAGCTCTGCGCATGCGCCCACTGGGAACAGGCTCCAGCTGTTCCTCTGCCTCACTGCTGTCTTCCCCTGTAGGCACCTGATCACTGTCAGATGGCCTCGGTCCCATCTCTGCCTCTGACGCAGAACCTTCGTCGGAGCCTTCCCAGCCTCCAGGACTGGCCCATGCTCCTCCCCAACCTCCTGACAGTCCGGCTCTGCTGGCGAGCCACAACAGGTTGCCATTTGCGACCTTCTCTGACAGCTTCCTGCAGCAAAGTCAATGCTGCAACGGTTGTGTGCAAAATGATCAATACAATACAATACAATAGCAGAGTTGGAAGGGACCTTGTAGGTCTTCTAGTCCAACCCCCTGCATGGGCAGGAATCTTATACCATTTCAGACAAATGGCTGTCTAACATCTTTTTAAAGACTTCCAGGGTTGGGGCATTCACAACTGCTGGAGGCAAGCTGTTCCAGAGGTTAATTGTTCTTACTGTTAGGAAATTTCTCCTTAGTTCTAAGTTGCTTCTCTCCTTGGTTAGTTTCCACCCATTGCTCCTTGTCCTGCCCCCAGGTGTCTTGGAGAAAAGTTTGACTCCCTCTTCTTTGTGGCACCCTCTGAGATATCGGAACACTGCTATCATGTCTCCCCTGGTCCTTCTCTTCATCAAACTAGACATACCCAGTTCCTGCAGCCGTTCTTCATATGTCTTAGTCTCCAGTCCTCTAATCATCTTGGTTGCTCTTCTTTGCACTCTTTCCAGAGTCTCCACGTCTTTTCTACATCGTGGCGACCAAAACTGTATGCAGTATTCCAAGTGTGGCCTTACCAAGGCACTATACAGTGGCATTAACACTTCACGCGATCTAGATTCTATCCCTCTGTTGATGCAGCCTAGAACTGTGTTGGCTTTTTTGGCAGCTGCTGCACACTGCTGGCTCATATTTAAATGGTTGTCCACTAGGATTCCGAGATCCCTCTCACAGTTGCTACTATTGAGCAAGGTACCACCTATACTGTACTTGTGCATTTGGTTTTTCTTGCCTATATGTAGGACCTTACTTTTTTCACAATTGAATTTCATTTTATTAGACAGTGCCCAATGTTCAAGTTTGTCTAGATCCTTCTGTATCTTAAGCCTATCTTCTGGAGTGTTGGCTATTCCTGCCAGCTTGGTGTCGTCTGCGAATTTGATGAGTTCCCCATTTATCCCCTCATCCAAATCGTTGATGAAGATGTTAAAGAGTACTGGGCCTAAAACAGAGCCTTGGGGGACTCCACTGCATACTTCCTTCCATGTAGATGCAGTTCCATTGAGGACTACACGTTGAGTGCGGTTGGTCAGCCAGTTACGAATCCATTTGGTGGTGGTGCTGTCTAACCCACAATTTTCTACTTTATCTAATAGTAGGTTATGGTCTACTTTATCAAATGCCTTACTGAAGTCCAGGTAAATTATATCAACAGCATTCCTCTGGTCCACTGATTTTGTTACTTTGTCAAAGAATGCAATTAGATTTGTCTGGCATGATCTGTTTTTGACAAACCCATGTTGGCTTTTGGCTATTACTTTGTTTGCTTCTAGGTGTTCACTTATTTGTTGTTTAATTATCTTTTCCAGAATCTTTCCTGGTATTGAGGTCAGGCTGATGGGTCTATAGTTTCCTGGATCTGTTTTTTTTCCTTTTTTGAAAATGGGAACCACATCTGCTCTTTTCCAGTCTTCTGGCAGTTCCCCGGTGCTCCAGGATCTCTGAAAGATATAGTTCAGTGGTTCTGAGATCTCGTCTGCCAGTTCCTTCAGAACCCTGGGGTGTAATCCATCCGGTCCTGGTGATTTGAACTCGTCCAGGGCAGACAGGTGCTCACTTACCATTTTCTTCTCTATTTCAACTTGTGTTCCTAATCTGATATTTGTGGTGCTGTTTTTGATTGATTGGACTGTTTTATCCCTTTGTGTAAAGACAGATGCAAAGAAAGAGTTAAATAGTTCTGCTTTCTCCCTGTTGCTTATCATCTTCTTGCCATTTTCTCCCAGCAGTGGACCAATTGTTTCCTTAACTTTTTTCTTATTTTTAACATGTTGGAAGAAGCTTTTTTTGTTATTTTTTACTTTTTTGGCAAGCCTTTCTTCATTGTGAGCCTTAGCTTTCCTCACTTCATCTTTACAGGCTCGGGCTATTTGCTGATATTTTGCCTTGGTTATGTCCCCCTTTTTCCACTTTTTATATTTATCCTTTTTGTCTTTCAATTTGTCAGAGAGTTCTTTATGCAGCCATGCTGGTTTCTTTTGGGAACTGTTATTTTTCTTCTTCATTGGTATTGCGCTGGACTGGGCTTTTATAATCTCATTTTTCAAAATTTCCCAAGCTTCTTGAGTTGTTTTCCCCTTGAGGATTCTCATCCATGGAATCCTTCCCAAGCTCTCTCTGAGTTTGTTGAAATTAGCTCTCTTGAAGTCTAAGACTCTAGTTTGACTTTGTTCAACTACTTTTGTTTGCATAATGTTGAATTCCAGTATTTCATGATCGCTTGCCCCCAAAGTTCCTGTAGCTTCTACACCTTCTATCATTTCCTCTCTGTTAGTGAGAATTAAGTCCAATATTGCTGATCCCCTTGTTCCCTTCTCTACCTTTTGGGAAACAAAGTTGTCTGCTAGGTTTGTTAGGAACCTGTTGGATCTTCCACTTGGTGCAGAGTTTGTTTCCCAATTGATGTCGGGGTAGTTAAAATCTCCCATTACTATTGCAGTGTGCTTCCTACATACCTTAGTTAGCTGGTTAGCAAAAAGTACATCCACTTCCTCTGCTTGGTTGGGTGGCCTGTAGTATAGACCTATGACAATATCATTCCCCCCCCAACCTTTAATATTGACCCAAATACATTCAAGATAGTTCTCATCATTGTTGTGCTCTATTTCTGTAGAGATGTAATTATTTCTTATATATAGTGCAACTCCACCTCCTCTTTTATTTGGTCTATTTCTTTTAAATAATTTAAATCCTTCTAGCTGTATGTTCCATTTGTGGGTTTCATCCCACCAAGTTTCTGTAATGGCAACAATATCGTATCTGCCCTCATTTACTTGAATTTCTAATTCACCCTGTTTATTCCTCATACTCTGTGCATTGGTGTATAGACATTTGAGTCCATTTTGATTGACCCTGTGTTTTCTGTCTACGAAACCTGTGTTATGCCTGACTATGGTTCTCTTTGCCCCTATTTCTTTGCCACTTGTATGGTTCATGTACATGGTATGGCACCCACTGTTAATTGTTTGGTTTTGCTTGACAGCAGTGTTGATAATATTACCTGCACAATTATCTATGTTACACGCACTGATAACCCTATGAATTTTAGTTTGCTGGGGACAGAAATATTCTTTATCTATTGATTCTCTGTCCCCACTATTCAGTTTAAATGTTTAGCCAGGAAATCTGTGAATTTAGTGCCAAGTAACTCAGTCCCTTTCTTGGATGGGTGCAAACCATCTCTTTTGTACAGTTTATCATTGGACCAGCTGCAGGCATCATGACTAATAAGACCAAAGCCTTCCTTTTTACACCACTCCTTTAGCCACACATTAAACTCTGCTATGCGCTGGCCCTTTCCTTTTTGTTCCTTGTATACTGGTATAACCTCTGAGAAGATAAGCCTACAACCTGTACTACTAAGTTCGTACCCCAAACTCTGGAAATCATTCTGCACAGAAGCTACATCTTTTTGGGACAGATCATTTGTGCCAAGATGTATAATAGCATCAACTTCACAGTCCTTACTTGCATTCGTGACTATCTTAAGAATACGCCTCTTGTCTCTGCTGGCTGTAGCACCCGGTAAACATCTGACATCTTTCAAAACCTCCATATCCTTACCTAAGTTTACATCTCTTACGATTGAGTCACCAATCAGGAGGTGACTTCTCTTTTTGGGTACCTTGCTCTTGTTGTGTGACTGATGCATGATCCCTGGTTCACACTTTTGCATTTCTGAAGTAGGTTCTTCACTTTGGACCACAATCCGCTGCTTATTTGAGTCGTCATTATTACCTTGACCTGTCACTTTAGTGTCCCCATTAAGATCAGCAAGGGCGCTATATCTGTTATGCTGGGACACAGCGAAAGTTTTGTGTTTGTGGGTCACAGCTCTCACCCTGCCAGATCCCACAGTTGTCCAGGCTGCTCTTCTTCTGTGGGATCTTTGCGGTAGGGGAGGCTGGTAGTGTGGCATCTCCACAGGGTGGAGTGGCCGAATTGGACACTTAATTTCTGCCTGGAGATCACAAATTACAGATTCAAGATATGTTATGTGTCTATGTAATCTATTAATTTGTCTGCAAGGGGGACAGTATCCAAATTTGAAAAGAGTACTGCGGAAGACAGGTGCAAAACAGTTATTACATTGAACTAAGCCAGTCATTTTGAAATAAAATACAATCACAGTCTTAAGCGCACAAATCTAGAATGTATTATTTCTTTTACCTTTCTCTTTCCCCCCTGCACACAGCCAGAAACTCCTCCCTTTAGCCACAAGTAGTTCAAAATGGGGAAGTCTTTACCTTTCTTCCCCCCTGCACACAGCCAGAAACTCCTCCCTTTAGCCTCAAGTGGTTCAAAATGGGGAAATCTTTACCTTCCTTCCCCCCTGCACACAGCCAGAAACTCCTCCCTTTAGCCTCAAGTGGTTCAAAATGGGGAAATCTTTACCTTCCTTCCCCCCTGCACACAGCCAGAAACTCCTCCCTTTAGCCTCAAGTGGTTCAAAATGGGGAAATCTTTACCTTTCTTTCCCCCTGCACACAGCCATAAATCAGTTCCAGGAAAAGTTCAAATGAAACAGCCACTACTTACTGCTCCTTTTTGTGTCTTTAAATCCCCCCTCCAAAAGAGCCTCCAATCAGCTCCAGGAAAAGTTCAAATGAAACAGCCACTACTTACTGCTCCTTTTTGTGTCTTTAAATCCCCCCTCCTCACAAGTCACTTTTTTCAGTGCCGTTGAACGGTCACTTAAACGAATGGTTGTAAGTCAAGGACTACCTGTAATATTCTTGATAACCAGCTCTCTCCTAAATATCTTCTTTTTCCTTCTGCCCTTAGTCTGGAGCATCCAATTTTGGTGAGAAATTCTCCCGGGTCAAATTCTCCCCATCGTTGACCCTCTTTGGGGGGAAACCTATGGAGGGTTGGATCGCAGTAACCATCAGCGGGCTGGTCATCGTCTCACTGCTGAAGCCCAACGGACAAGTGCTGACCTCCACGGAGAGCCTCTGCCGCTTGCGCTGCCGAGTGGCCTTGGCTGATATCGCTTTCACCGGTGGAGGCAACATTGTGGTGGCCACGTCGGATGGCAGCAGTGCCTCTCCAGTCCAGTTCTACAAAGTCTGTGTCAGTGTGGTGAACGAGAAGTGTAAGATCGACACCGAGATCCTCCCCTCCTTGTTCATGCGCTGCACCACAGACCCAGCTCGGAAAGACAAATATCCTGCAATCACCCACTTGAAATTCCTAGCTCGGGACATGTCTGAACAGGTGAGATCCTTGGAGTTTCCTTCTCCAATCCTAGCCGCCTCCTCCTTCGAGCTCCTTGGCCACATCTAGATTAGTCAATTGAAGACAGATCAGACAGTGAAGAATCTGGAGAACCCAATGGCAAACATGGAAGGAGTGGATCTTGTTAGTCCACAGAGTTCGTCCACATGGAAGGACCCAATAGCAGTCTTGCATTTACCGGACGTATCACGCTTCCCCCGCCCCCTTCACTAAACCGGGCGTGGGCGTGCCAGCGCATGATGCATCTGTGGGATTGACACCCCTGATCTAGATGCACCATGAACAAATAGGAGGAGCTTCCAGTGAACTCTGAAGCTAGTGGGAAATGGACTGCATTTGGGTCAGTTTCTCACTTTTATCCCAAAGCAGGGGTCCCCAACCTTTGCAACTTTAAGTCTGAAGGACTTCAGCTCCCAGAATTCTCCAGCCAGCAAAGCTGGCTGGAGAAGTCTGGAAACTGAAGTCCTTCAGACTTAAAGTTGCAAAGGTTCGGGACCTCTGTCCCAAAGCACAACCATGGGAAATGAGATTTTACCCGAGCCCACTTTCCTTGATCCAGTGGGGTCTTCCCATGTGTTTGTTCTACATGCCTCTGGAGGTATATACTAACCCAGTGTTTTTCAACCTCAGCATGATGGCTGGGAATTCTGGGACTTGAAGTCCACACATCTTAAAGTTGGTAAGGTTGCTAACATTGTTCTACCTGGCCTTCCCTCCTTCTCCAGATGCTGCTGTGTGCCTCCAATCAGAACAATAGTATTGTGGAGTGCTGGTCACTCCGGAAAGAAGGATTGCCGGTTAACAACATTTTCCAGCAGATTTCTCCCACAGGTGAGTCAGGGAGCAGGTGTAGAAAAAAATCAGCCAAACATGGCTTCTCCTCCTTGTTAGATTGAAGCCATCATGGATTCCTGAATGGTCAGATTGGGGAGTTTGAAATGTGTGAAGTGCAATTCTAGCCCAAGCAATGAGGCAGAAAAGGCATAGGCAGAATCTTGTGGGATGAGGACAAAGTCTTCTAGGGATCACCCAACCAGCTTTCATGCCTAAGGCGGGACTAGAACTCACAGTCTCCTGGGGATTGGCCCAAAATCACCCAGACAGCTCTTGTGCCTAAGGCGGGACTAGAACTCACAGTCTCCTGGGGATTGACCCAAAGACACCCAGCCAGCTTTTGTGCCTAAGGCGGGACTAGAACTCACAGTCTCCTGGGGATTGACCCAAAGACACCCAGCCAGCTCTTGTGCCTAAGGCGGGACTAGAACTCACAGTCTCCTGGGGATTGGCCCAAAGACACCCAGCCAGCTCTTGTGCCTAAGGCGGGACTAGAACTCACAGTCTCCTGGGGATTGGCCCAAAGACACCCAGCCAGCTCTTGTGCCTAAGGCGGGACTAGAACTCATAGTTTCCTGGGGATTGGGCCAAAGTCACCCAGCCAGCTCTTGTGCCTAAGGCGGGACTAGAACTCATAGTTTCCTGGGGATTGGCCCAAAATCACCCAGACAGCTCTTGTGCCTAAGGCGGGACTAGAACTCACAGTCTCCTGGGGATTGGCCCAAAGACACCCAGCCAGCTTTTGTGCCTAAGGCGGGACTAGAACTCACAGTCTCCTGGGGATTGACCCAAAGACACCCAGCCAGCTCTTGTGCTTAAGGCGGGACTAGAACTCACAGTCTCCTGGGGATTGGCCCAAAGACACCCAGCCAGCTCTTGTGCCTAAGGCGGGACTAGAACTCACAGTCTCCTGGGGATTGGCCCAAAGACACCCAGCCAGCTCTTGTGCCTAAGGCGGGACTAGAACTCATAGTTTCCTGGGGATTGGGCCAAAGTCACCCAGCCAGCTCTTGTGCCTAAGGCGGGACTAGAACTCATAGTTTCCTGGGGATTGGGCCAAAGTCACCCAGCCAGCTCTTGTGCCTAAGGCGGGACTAGAACTCACAGTCACCTGGGGATTGGCCCAAAGTCACCCAGCCAGCTCTTGTGTCTAAGGCAAGACTAGAACTCACAGTCTCCTGAGGATTGGCCCAAAGTCACCCAGCCAGATTTCGTGCCTAAGGCAAAACTAGAATTCTGCTTCTCCCATATGAATAACTTCTTTGTTTTTCACGGATGTGGTTGTGTTGCCAATGAAAAAATTGCTCTTTGCTTTCCAACTTCCCTTCTATTTATCTCCCTTATTATAATTCATTTCTTTCCAGCTTTCTTTCTATTTATCTCCCTCATCACAGCTCAGCAGGAGCAATTTTTCTAACAAAGAGCAATCAGACCCACAGGTGATATTTAATTGTTGCCTTTGTACAGGAAATCACCTGGCAACAGATTCTCATCACAGCCATTTCCCTCTGGAAATGAGCTTCTTTTGATTCTTCCCCAGGCAAGAAGCTATTAAATTGGTACATCTTGACTTGGCAAATTCGAAGCTGAATGTCTGCTCCATTTGTTTAGAAACAATGCATTTGATAAAGTTGAAGAAGGTGCCAGTATCATTTTGAAAAAGTTTAGATTTTCAGACCATGCAATATTCCTTCAGCTGTGGTGTCTTAGGAATACAAGAAAACTAGTTTTATAAGTGCAACATAGTTCAGTTTGCTTTTCTGGATGCACAGTTGTTTATTTACCAAATTTATATGGCGCTCATCTTGTGGTAGAAGGTGACATAACACACTCACACAGTCTCTTCCAAACCAGGCCTCTCCACAAATTTCAGGACTACAGTTCCCTGAGTTCTGAGCAGTCAGCACACCCAAAGAATTATCCGTATCCCTGCTGCTCAGAATTCTGGGAATTGCAGTCCCAAACACCTCTAGAAAGTGTGAATGTTACAGTAATCTGATCGTGCTAAGCAGAAAGGAAGGAAGTTCCATTACCAAATGCTTTTTTGTTGCAGTAACTTTTCATTATCCTCTTCCTCTTTATTTCTAAGTTGGGGACAAGCCGCCGATGATCTTGAAATGGCGGATCCTTTCAGCCACTAATGACCTGGACCGAGTTTCTGCTGTGGCATTACCCAAACTGCCCATTTCTTTGACCAGCACCGATCTGAAGGTAGCAAGTGACACCAAGTTCTACCCGGGTTTAGGTGAGGAAAGGTTTTCTTGGAATGTTAGTCTTATCAGGGTTGGAAGAAAATGCCCTTCTGGGTTCAGTTCCAAGTGGGGAGAAAGACATTGGAAACATGGAGGCTGATTGGAAAGATGGTTTATTGATGAACCAGGGCCACATGGGTTTGAGGTCCAGGGCAGCAGACTCCACATGGAGTGGAAAGGGAGAAGTATTTATATCCTCTCTTGGGCCTTGCCCTTAAGCTTCTTGTTCCTGTGCAAGAAATTTTTATTTTATTTTATTTTATTAAATTTATACCTCGCCCTTCTCCAAATGGACCCAGGGCGGCGCACAAGAATTTAAAAATACATACAAAATCAAGTAAAAAATTTAAAAACTTATTTAATAACCGTCCTGCGCTAAAACCAAATTAAAATCCCCAAAATTTAAAAACTGTCTAAAATAGTCATTGTGGAGGTTACGCTAGGCCGGCTAGATGAAAGAAATGTGTCTTTAGACACTGGCGGAAGAGGCGGAGGTCGGAGATGGTGCGAAGTTCAGGGGATAGGTCGTTCCAAAGGGCAGGGCCCACCACAGAGAAGGCTCTTCCCCTGGGTGTCGCCAGTCAGCATTGTCCGGCCGACGGCACCCTGAGGAGGCCCTCTCTGTGGGAGCGTATCCGTCTAAGGGATGTATGGGGCAGGAGACGGTCTCGCATGTAACTAGGTCCCGAGCCATGGAGCGCTTTAAAGATGGTCGTCAAAACCTTGAAGCGCACCCGAAAGACCACAGGAAGCCAGTGCAGCTCGCGCAGGATTGGTGTTATATGGGAGTGTCTAGGCGCTCCCGTAATCACCCGCGCGGCTGCATTCTGGACTAACTGTAGCTTTCGAGTGCACCTCAAGGGAAGCCCCATGTAGAGAGGATTACAGTAGTCGAGTCGGGATGTCACGAGTGCTTAAGTGACTGTGCGCAGGGCAGCCCGGTCCAGTAAGGGGCGTAATTGGCGCATCAGGCGTACCTGATGAAAACGCCCCCCTGGCCACGGCCGCCACAAATGTATACTATTGGCTGTAGTCAGAGTCAAGTGGGATCATGTGTATCTGAACCAAGTTTGGTTGAAGCCTGGAGGGTGACGCAATGCCCCCAGGTGATTTTGCAATGCAGTGAGCCCTGCCGCTAGATAATCCTATTATGTCCTGGAGGGTCATGTCTTAAATCCCATCATGCTGGAGCTGAAGGTCTTTGGTTTTGTAGATAGGCTGGCCCAGTCCTTCTCAATGGGCACCAGATATCTGCTGGGGGCAGGAAGCTGAAGCTCTGAATCTCTGTCTCCCATAAGATTTCTAATTCTCTTTTAGGGGAAATATAATATTCTGCGCTTTTTAATATTTCCTAAAATATTTCATTCTTCTAGGAGGGGGTGGGTGCTAACTTTCCACATCCGATAGCCAAAAATCTAGTGCTGTGGTGACACAGTCGTTATAATGCAGTATTACAGACTAATTCTGCTCACAGCCCAGGAGTTTGATGTTGACGGGCTCAAGGTTAACTCCCTCTGAGGTTGGTAAAAGGACCCAAATTGCTGGGGGCAAGAGGCTGACTTTGTAAAGCCTATCAGAGTGCGTTAAAACATATGGTCCCAAACCCCTGATCCATGGCCTATTCCAGTGGTCGGCAAACCGCGGCTCACGAGCCACACGTGGCTCTTTGGCCCCTTGAGTGTGGCTCTTTCGCTACGCCACCTCACGTTCCTTATCTTCCGGCCGCGGCCCCACTCTGTGGAAAACATAGGCACGCGCCGTACAAGTACAGCCTGGAGCAGGAGCAAAAACCCTCTCCCAACAGGCTTTTCCTCGCTCAGAGGGCTTTGGAAGGAAACTTTTGCAGGCTGTAGATGTGCGCGCGCGCCTATGTTTTCCGGGAAGAAGAGGAACGCGAGGGGGATTCTCCCCCCTCCCCCGCAGATGGGCTCCGGACCTGCGGAGCCTCGTCCTTCTTTTTAGCCAGGCGATCTTTAACCAGGCGATCTTCGGCTGCTGCACAAGCCCTCGGGCACGCGCGGCCTTCTTCTCTCTGATAGCCACCTGGTTAAAAAGAAGGACGAGGCTCCGCTGGTCTGGAGCCCCTCCGCGGGGGGGGGGGGGAGGGATCCCCCTCGCATTCCTTGTCTTCCCAGATCGGCTGGTAAGGGGACAGAAAAGGTTGTTCTTCTGTCCCAGGTTTCCGCTTCCTGGCTTCCAGCTTCTTTTGTTGAGCCAGCAATTAAGGTTCTTTTTTATGTCTTAGGAAAGATCGCATGGTTAACAAAAAGGACGAGGCTCCACTAGTCTGGAGCCCATCCACGGGTTGGGAGGGGGAGAAAGACACACACACACACACACACACACACACAGACAGACACAGACACACAGAGAGAGAGAGAGTGATTAAGTGAGTGAGTGCATGCAAAGACAGACACACAGACAAAGAGGAAGGGAGGGGAGAGACAAAGATAGAGAGGGAGGGAGAGGGAGGGAGATACAGAGATACAGACACAGAGAGAGAATGACAGAAAGAGACAGGGAGGGAGGGAGGGAGGGAGGGAGAGAGAGATAAAGAGCCAAAGAGAGACAGACAGACAGAGGCAGAGAGAGAGACAGAGAGACAGACAGATGCAGAGAGAGAGAGAGACAGAGAGAAACAAAGAGAAAAAGAAAGAAGGGAAGAAAGAAAAGAAAGAAAAAGAAAGTGGGAGAGAGATGAAAGAAAGAGAACTTATGACCACAATTGAGGCCAAAATTTTGGTTGATAAGCAAGACCGTTGTTAAGTGAGTTTCACCACATTTTCCAAGTTGGCCACGCCCACCCGGTCACATGACCGCTGATCCGCTCCCACAAAATAGGCCACACCTTCTGGCTCTCAAAATAAATTTCAATCATTGTATTGTTGATATTTGGCTCTGTTGTTTGCCGACCACTGGCCTACTCTGAACCAGGCCACGAAAGTGATGGCTGAGGGCACACATGAAACCACCCCCTCACCCTGCCATGCCACCTCTACTGTTCTGCTGAGCCAGAAAGGTTGGAGGCAGCTGCTTTAAAGCACTATGGAACAGTATATAAGTCTAAGTGCTATTGCTAGTGTGAAAGTTCCAAGATTCCCCCATGCCAATTTTAAAGCTGAACTCCTTACTTTCTGTTCTGGGCCGCAAGGGAGTGACCAATGGAACTTCAAATCTAGGTCGTAAGTAACCCCCCAGATGGCTCCATCAGCATTTCAAAGGGTCACTAAGAGTCCAGTCTTAAGTTGAGTAAGTACACCAAACTGGCTCTCCTAAGAAAATTATAAATGCCTAAAAGTGGGATATCAAGTCTTGGGAATCATAGATGCATCTTTTTCAGATCCTAATGTGAACTTTATTTAGCCACTTACCAAATTAGTAATTTGCCGCTGATACTTCTGTTGTGAGCAGAAGTGTCTCCCGACAGTGATGGTGGGTTTGGTTTTGCTTAAGGATAAAATAATGGAATAGCCCAGAAGGAATGCAGCCCTGCTTCTCTCGGTAAACCATTTAAAAAACCCCTTTGCCATTTACCCACCTCTGTTCCAGGCCTGGCGCTTGCTTTCCATGATGGCAGTGTCCACATCATCAACCGTCTGTCCTTGCAAACCATGGCGGTGTTTTACGGCACCACCTCGCAGCGCCCGGTGGATGACCAGACCATCAAACGGCAGAGAGCATCGGGCCCTCTGGTCTACTTCAAAGCGATGCAGATGTCTTGGACTTCGCTGGCCTTAGTTGGGGTCGATAGCCATGGAAAGGTACACTTGGGGGTACAGAGTAAAATCCCCTCAGTATTTAAAGCAGGGAGGCCAAGAAAGAGTTTTACAGGGACTCCTCAAGTTATAACCATTTGTTTGGTGACCGTTCAAAATTACAACAATTTTCATGCAATCATTGCAGGATCCCCATGGGGACATAATCAGAATTCGAGCAATTGGCACCTGGCATGTATTTATGGCAGTTGCACTGTCCTGGGGTCATCTGATTGTAACCAGCGGAGGGTTTCACATTTTGTTACCACTGGTTCATCGCACGCACGCACGCACGCACACTTTGCACCCTTCCATGCATGCCCCCGGCCTTCTGAGCATGCACTGACTTCCTTTCTGCATCCAACATGTCATTTCTATCTGTCTCCTTGCTCTCTGCAGCTTAGCATGTTCAGGATCTCTCCCTCCATGGGGCATGTTTTGGATATGAATATTTCCCTCCGTCACTTGCTTTTCCTGTTGGAGTACTGCATGGTGACAGGATATGACTGGTGGGACATCCTGCTTCACGTCCAGCCCGGCATGGTGCAGAATCTGGTGGAAAAGCTGCACGAGGAATACATGCGCCAGAATGCCGCCCTGCAGCAGGTGAGTCCCCATTTTTGACACATGCATTCAATTTCGCAGCTACTAAGATTGTTGTCTGAGCAGGTACAAAAATAGCCAGGGAAATGATTGAAGCCTGGGAAATGGATCCCTCATCAGTCGAGAGGCGTGCTGATTTACCACCAGCTTATCAGGTGCTTAGGAGCCGAGGGCTTGATAACACAAGGAAACAACAGCCAGTCATTGTCCATCAACACACCACCACCATTGGAAGGCACGACATAATTTTGACTCACAATACCCCAAAGCACATATTCCAGTAGAGAGAAGTTCTCAGAAGATGGGCTCCAGCACAAATCCAAAAGCTCAGAAGAGCAAACATCTGTCCCAGAGACTGACCCAGAGTGGATCTTGCAACAATGTCCTGGGACGTGTATATTTGCCTTCATTTGTGCATTCCCATCTTGTTTCCTTCTGCTTGCAAGTAAGTCAAACTTCTCCTTTCCTCCCGTGGTCATATGACCATATTTTGGATGTTTGGCATTTACAACTTGTGTCCTGTGGTCGCGGGACCACAATGTGCTGTGGTTTTGGGTGGTTTTTTTTTTGCCATTCTTTCTTCAGAAGAATGGACTTGCTTAAGTATATTATTCACTTAATGACTATGTGATTTAGACTTACAGTTTCACAATTGCCCTAATGGCTGCTGTAAAAACAGCTGATCACGATCAAGTGCCTCGACTTACAGTCGAAAATCCATTCCCATTTGTGGTCTTATAAATCGAGAACTCTCTGTGTAGGGCTTTTTAGGTAATAATTGAATTGTACCTGGAAGCTGATTAGGGTGGGGTGGGGGGGCAGCATAGATCAAAGAGTAGTGGTGCAACCTGGGCATGTAATGGGTGTTGGACTCAGTTTGTCTCGTGTTTAAACCATGGTTTCACCAGGGTTAAATCATGGTTAGCTAAGTGTGTTTCAGTGGTGGGATTCAAATTTTTTTTACTATTGGTTCTGTGGGCATGGCTTGGTGGGCGTGGCAGGGGAAGGATACTGCAAAATCTCCATTCCCTCCCCACTCCTGGGGAAGGATACTGCAAAATCTCCATTCCCTCCCCACTCCATGGAAACGATACTGCAAAATCTCCATTCCCTCCCCACTCCATGGAAAGGATACTGCAAAATCCCCATTCCCTCCCCACTCCATGGAAAGGATACTGCAAAATCTCCATTCCCTCCCCACTCCATGGAAAGGATACTGCAAAATCTCCATTCCCTCCCCACTCCATGGAAAGGATACTGTAAAATCCCCATTCCCTCCCCACTCCTGGGGAAGGATACTGCAAAATCCCCATTCCCTCCCCACTCCATGGAAAGGATACTGCAAAATCTCCATTCCCTCCCCACTCCATGGAAAGGATACTGCAAAATCTCCATTCCCTCCCCACTCCATGGAAAGGATACTGCAAAATCCCCATTCCCTCCCCACTCCTGGGGAAGGATACTGCAAAATCCCCATTCCCTCCCCACTCCAGGGGGTTATTGCAAAATCCCCATTCCCTCCAGATCAGCTGGGAGGCAGAGAATAGATGGGGACGGGGCCAGCCAGAGGTGGTATTTACCAGTTCTCTGAACTACTCAAAATTTCCGCTACCGGTTCTCCAGAACTGGTCAGAACCTGCAGATTTCCACCTCTAGTGTGTTTGGAGTAAACGTTTTGGGGTCAGAGAAACCTGAACTGCCAGAAGTGAAACCGCAAGTGGACACGTGTTGTTTATTTGTCGACTTTAATGTGTGAACCTCCTTGCTGAAAGGAGCAGCATTCTCAGGGCTGATCACGTCCCTCCTTCGACAGGTTCTGTCCACACGCATCATTGCCATGAAAGCCTCCCTTTGCAAGCTCTCCTCCAGTACGGTGGCACGCGTGTGCGACTACCACGCTAAGCTTTTCCTGATTGCCATCAGTTGCACCCTGAAGTCCCTGCTCCGGCCCCCAGTCCTCAACACGCCTGACAAGACCCCTGGAGACAGGCTGACTGAGATCTGTGCCAAGATCACCGATATAGGTATGTTCAAAAGGACTGGTCCTGTCTTGGTCTGCTAGATTTTCTAAAGGAGGAGAAGGAGAAGGAGAAGGAGAAGGAGAAGAAGCTCATTTTAAACATTCTTCTATTTTCAAGATTGTCCATGTAGGGTGGAAGAATCAAAAGGTTCCAAGCTCCATGATTGAAGCCTTGTCTGTCATTTTGTGGGCATCTACGCATGCAAAAAGGACAGAATTTCAATTGCATTGCCATAGCAACCATTTTGACTTATTTGGGTTTTTTTTTTTACCAGTGTTTCACAACCTAGGTAACTGAGATAGGTGGACTTCTAGAATTCTCCAGCCAGCATAGGTGGTTTAAATTCTGGGAGTTGAAGTCTATATACCATATTTTTCAGAGTATAAGACTCACCTTTTTCCCTCAAAAAAGAGGCTGAAAATCTGGGTGCGTCTTATGCACTGATGCACAGCATATTTGGCCTCCCCAAACCCCTCCCCCTTCACCAAAATGGCCGTGCAGAGCCTTTAAGAGGCTTTCAGAGTGATCCTGGGGCTGAGGAGAGCAGAAATGAGGGGAAAATGGGCTGGTTTTTGCTCGTTTTTGGGGCCCACCCCTCCAAGAGCAATCTAGAAGCCTTCTAAAGGCTATTCATGCCCCTTCTTTGGAAAAAAAATGGGCCCGTTTTCACGAAAAACAAGCCGTTTTTGGGAAATCTGCAGAGTGCAAAAACATGTGTTTTTTTAAAATTTGCCTCTTCAAAACCTTGCTGCATTTTATATGCCGGTGCGTACCTTTGAAATACTCCGCATCTTTGAAATACTCCAAAAAATACGATATCTTAAAGTTGCTGAGATTGCTATACAGATTTCTTTTTCCTCCTTCTCTCCCTCCCTCCCTCCCTCCCTCCCTCCCTCCCTCCCTCCCTCCCTCCCTCCATGCTATAGTCGGGTTGAAAGACAATTTCATAATTAAAAATGGAATTATGACATTCTCCTCTGATAATGTCAACGTTGCTGGATTTGCAAAACTGACCTGCTATTCTGTATTCTATTCTTTGTTAAAATGTGCCTTGTCTGCTTGGTTTTTGGTAATATCAGTTTCGCAGAGAACCAAATAATCCCAAAGTTTTTCATCATTGCTTCTTATTCTCTTTTTTTTAATCAATTTGTCTGTGCCTGTTGGTATCCTAGGGCAGGGGGCTCCGAACATGGCAGCTTTAAGATTTGTGGACTTCAAATCCCAGAATTCTTTTGCTAGCCATGTTGGCTGAGCAATTCTGAGAGTTGAAGTCCACCAGTTGGTGGCCATGATTGGAGACACCTGTCCTAGAGAAAAAGGAAGCTACAGTTTAGTTAACTTTGAAGGAACTAATAAAGTATGGCAAACTTTTTACCCATAAAATTCTAAAAAAAGAAAGAAAGACAGACATTTACAATCAAATGACTAATGCATTGGTTCCAGTTTAGAAAATTGTTCGTTCATAATAGATCTGATGAAATTTGCTGCTTTAGGAATATCCCCAGTATTTTTCATACATACATATATACATACACATTCCGTATACATATATTATCCATATGTATGTATGTATGTATGTATCTATGTATGTATGTATGTATCTATGTATATACATACGTACAGAGAGAGAGAGAGAGAGAGAGAGAAAGAGAGAGAGAGAGAGAGAGAGAGAGAGAGAGAGATGGTATTTTGTATCCTTTTAGAGGAGGGGTCTCCAACCTTTTCAACTTTAAGTCTGAAGGACTTCAGCTCCCAGACTTCTCCAGCCAGCAAAGCTGGCTGGAGAATTCTGGGAGCTGAAGTCCTTCAGACTTAAAGTTGAAAAGGTTGGAGACCCCTGTTTTAGAGGGTGTTGAAGCACTTGGAGGTTTTTTTTAACCAGCTGTCTGCAAGGAATATAAACCCTTCCCTTCCCCACTATCCTGTCAGAGCTGAAGAAGCTTCTTGGATGAGAAGCAAAATGTCTTCAAAAGAAAAAAGTCTAGTTGCCTCCTGAAAAAGCACCTTTGGGAGCTCCAGGAAAGGGGAAGAAATCATTCCATGCACTGACCTGACCTGTCAATCGACAGTTCCTCCTGTGGAGAAGTTCTTTTTAATGTCTAATCTCTATCTATCCCCTTGAAGTTTCCTCCCATTGATCTTTCCAGATATCGACAAAGTGATGATTAATTTGAAGACAGAAGAATTTGTGCTGGAGATGACCACCTTGCAATGTCTCCAACAACTGATCCAGTGGATTGGGGACTTTGTGCTCTATTTGCTCGCCAGCCTCCCGAACCAGGTGAGACTCACTTGCGCAGCAGATGCCCCAGGATGCTGTTTGCTTAACCTTCGTGTCAAATTCGCCATTTGAGTTCTAATATTGACTGTTTGCCTAATGTGAGGCCTTTTCTTCTCCTTTACATACAGAGAAAGGAGTGCCTTTTCAGGGTGTTGTAGCCCGCCAGTGGCCAGTGAAGCTGGCAGCAGATTCGGACAGTGAGGAGGTTGGGGAGGAGCATGGCCCAGTCCTGGAGTCCGGGAAAGGCTCAGACCAGGACTCTGCGACGGAGGCAGAGATGGGGCCGAGGCTGTCTGGCAGTGATCAGATGCCACTGGGAACAGCTGGAGCCTGTTCCCAGTGTGCGCATGTGCAGAACTGCCAGAAGAAAAGAACAACTCAGAAATCAGGGTAGACTTTTGAGTAAAGTCACAGGTGGAAGGTGATGGGCCCCTCCCATAGGAAATACAAGAGGAGCGAAAGGGGAGAGGGCTTTTACAGGAAACAATTTGTTAGGTTGGTCATTAGATTCGTTTCAGGAGTGTGAAGATCTGTCCGTGAATCTCAGAGACTCTGTGCCCAGTCTTTCCTTGCACAGCACCTCATTTGGAACATATTTACATGGCAGCTTTCCAAGATTGATAAGGTCTGTAGTCATAAATATTCCTTTGAAAGACTGTTTGCTAGGCCTTGCTGAATGTGAATGAGAGGAATTCACTTTTGTTTAATAAAAGGGGTTTTGTCAGGACCAGGACTCTGCCTCGTGCTTTTTGGGAAAGCCTGAGTCAGAACACAGGGGCCCATCCCTTTTCAGTTGCCACGTATAATCTAAAGGCTGTAGTTGTGGTTTTGATCAGACATTATTTTTTAATCAGGAATCTTGACTTCATGATAATGGTGTATAATAATACATGGTGCCTCTTCATTTTATCCTGCACCGAAACAAATCGGGAAGGAAGAGCTTTGTCATATACGAAGCCCATTATATACAGCCGTATGGTTTATTGAACCAAAATGGGCAAGACTGCTGTGCTTCCAACTTGACAACTTTAAGATATGTGGACTTCAACCCCCCACGACTCATGCTGGCTGCGGAATTCTGGAAGGTGAAGTCCACATATCTTAAAGTTGTCAAGTTGGAAACACAGCAGTCTTGCCCATTTTCTACATACTTAAAAGTTGCCGAGTTTGAAAAAAACTGGGATAGACTTATAAGCCAGCATTTAATGAGAAGGTTTTTTTTTAGTTGCCTATTTTTTTGCCTTCAAGTCAGTGTTGACCCCTGGCGAGTGCAGTTTTCTTGATAAGATTTCAGAGGTAGTTTGCCATAGCCTCTTTCCTAGGGCTGAGAGAGGGTGAGAAGGTGACCGTGCTAAAGACAGGATTGGAATTCTCACTCTCCCAGTCTCTGGACTGATGGCTTAAGCATTACATCAAAATCACTTAGTTTATACAGTGTATTTAATGATTTGTGTGGATTCCGCTGTTACACAAGAGTTACACAGAAACATCCTTTCTTGTTTATCCTACAACAGGGGTAGTCAACCTTTTTATACCTGCCGCCCACTTTTGTATCTCTGTTAGTAGTAAAATTTTCTAACTGCCCACTAGTTCCACAATAATGGTGAAGTAGGGAAGTCAGTTAAATTAAAAGAAGGAAAGTGCTTCAATATCGGACAAAACCCCTACCGCCCACCCTGAAAGCTGGAACACACACTAGTGGGCGGTAGGGACCAGGTTGACTGCCACTACCCTACAAGGTAAGCAAAGTGCATGTACTGGTATACTACCCCATTTAAACCCTGGCTAATTAAACCAGGATTCCATCTTTAAGTGTTGTACTCAGTGCAAGTGTCATCCTTTTCTGTTGAAAAATTTATTTCTTGTTTATTTATTTAGAAAATTTATACTTTCTAAATAAACAGAAATAAAGCTGAAATGGCACAGTGGTTAGAGTGCAGTACTGCAGGCTACTTCTGCTGACTGCTGGCTGCCTGCAATTTGGCAGTTCGAATCACACCAGGCTCAAGGTTGACTCAGCCTTCCCTCCTTCCAAGGTGGGTAAAATGAGGACCCAGATTGTTGGGGGCCATAGGATGACTCTGTAAACCGCCTAGAGAGGACTGTAAAAGCACTGTGAAGTGGTATATAAGTCTAAGTGCTATTGCTATTAAGTCATAATGCAAATTGTGCAGTAGGTTCATTGTCACATTTGATGTCGGGTCATGGCTGTAGGGTAATTCAAGCTCCTAATCAATTTGAGTCTTTCTTTTCTTCTATTATAAGTCTACCAATAATCTTAATTGTAGAATTGCGTGCATCCTTTCAGCCTTGAACTACCTTCAAGATTCCTTTTTCTGCCTTTAGGGCTCTGGACCCTCATCAGGACCTGTTCGCCCAGGTCACAGTTTCCTCCGGGACGGGGCCTCCTTGGGGATGCTCCGCGAACTGATGGTCATGATCCGGATCTGGGGCCTCTTGAAGCCAAGCTGTCTTCCCATTTATATAGCCACGTCTGACACACAGGACAGCATGTCCCTCCTCTTCCGGCTTCTTACCAAATTGTGGCTGTGCTGTGAGTAATCTGATATGCTGCGAAACAAAGGAGAGGGGTGGGATAGGATAGGATAGGATAGGATAGGATAGGATAGGATAGGATAGGATAGGATAGAATAGAATAGAATAGAATAGAATAACCAAGTTGGAAGGGACCTTGGTGGTCTTCTTATCCACCCCCCCTGCCTTGGCAGGAGTCCCTACACCACTTCAGACAAATGGTTGTCTAATCTCTTCTTTAAAACTTCCAGTGTTGGGGCTTTCACAACTTCTGGAGGCAAGCTGTTCCACTGATTCATTGTTCTAAATGTCAGAAGATTTCCCCTTAGTTCTAGATTGCTTCTCTGTTTGATTAGTTTCCATCCATTTCTTCTTGTTCTGCCCTCAGGTGTTTTGGAGAATAGCTTGACTCCACCCCCCCCTTTTTTTTTAAAAAAGAAAGAAAGAAATCCCCTTCATCACTTACCTAGAAATGCTTCCCAGATGTTTGTGATCCAATACACATGAATTCTGGGAGTTGAGATCCATGCCTCTTAAAGCAGCCAAGGATGAAAAACACTCATGCAGTGCCTCTTTTCCCTTGGGCAGGTCGTGACGAAGGGCACCCCAGCGAGCCAGACGAAATCTTGATCGATGAATGCTGCCTCCTACCCAGCCAGCTCCTCATCCCAAACATGGATTGGCTTCCGGTGAACGATGCCATCATCAGCAAGCTACAGAACAAGCAGCCGGTCCGGCTGCAGTTTGGAAAGCCTCCTGGGATCGTTGGACACCCCGCTTCAGTCCCGTGCGATGCATTTACCAGGTGCATGGAGGGCAACCTGGTTTTTCTCTTGACACGACAGAGAAGCTCCTTGGCGTTCTGGGCGGATGGTCCTTTATGCCTTTTACTCTGGCTTATGGCCCTTCACAGTACTCACGGAAAGATCAGCTTGCTTTAATACAATCCCAAAGGTGCTTTTTCAAGAGGCAACTGGCATTGGTGGGATTCCACCGGTGTGACAGCTGGTTCGCTCACCATGCGCTTTGCGCATGCATGTGAATGAATGAATGAATGAAATTTTTATTTGTATACCGCTCCCTCTCCCCGAAGGGCCTCGGGGCGGTGCACAGGGGATTATAAAACATACAAACATAAAACAATATCAATATCTAAAATCAGATTAAACTACTATAACCCTGCGCTAAAACCTAAAATCCTAAAACACTAAAACCCCCTAAAAACCCAATTAACAATTTAAATATACAGACTGGAGGCAGGAAAGATAGATTAGGCCAGGCCGGCCTGCTGGAAGAAATATGTTTTGAGCTTTCGGCGGAAGGAGCGGAGGTCTGGAGTTGTTCTGAGGTCGGGGGGTAAGTCGTTCCATAGAATGGGGCCTGCGACACATGTGCCAAATACATGTGCATTTAGTTTCAAAACAGCTCTAAAACGTACATTCTACTGCAGCTCCGGTGAGTAAAACAGGGGAGGCGTGGCTGTCAGGTCTGCCTCTAACGATAATCAAGAAAGAAACCACTCAACTCCATTTGTAAGAATTAAGAGTACTTTTACTGGTTATGAAAAGATAGCAGCGAGGTAAAGCAAGGTCTGAGACCCAAGCGCGCAAAATCATACATATCAATATGTGTACAGCCCCCTCCCCCCCCAACAACCTCACCCCATTGTCCAATGCGCAATCCCATTAGATGTCGCATGGGTTGCATCTCCAGGAGCATCATCAGGATGGCATGCAAGACCGCTGGCCTTGACCACCGCACGGCTCCAGCCAGTGGTATGCGAAGTAGATGGTGAGAATATACTCCCTTCTCCAAATCTCCCTCCTGCACCATACAGTCCCATTCCCAATTACCAAAGCCCCTCCCTCCCCGTTTTAATGGCAGCCGAAGCAAGCAGCAGAGCGGAGGCTGACAGTGGCAATCACTGTTCTGCGCCTATCAGCGTCAAACAAAGGAAATATAGGACAGACTAGCGCAGGCGCGAGTGAGTGGGCCCAGCTGATCATCGGAGCAAACTGGTTCACTCCCAACTGATCGTCGGATCTACCGGTTCACCCGAACCGAACCAGTAGAATCCCACCCCTGTCTGGTTTTTCTTTGAAGATGTTTCACTTCTCATCTAATTAGCTTCTTCAGCTCTGACTGAATGGTGGGGAACGGTGCAGGCAGCTGGTCATTTCCATTTTTTTAAACCAGCTGCCTGCAAAGAGTATCAATCCTTCCGTTCTCCACCATTCAGTCAGAGCTGAAGGAGCTTCATGGATGAGAAGCGCAACGTTTTCAAAGAAAATCCAAACAGTCCAGCTGCCTCTTGAAAAAAAAAGCACCTTTCTGACAACCATGACATAGATGACGGAGAATCTCCATGGATTTTAAATAATACAGTGTTTTTCCAATTTGACTGCTTTAAGACAGGTGGACTTCAACTCCCAGAATTCTTTAGTCTGCATGGCTGGTTGGCGAATTCTGGGAGTTGAAGTCCACACATCTTAAAATGACCAAGTTGGAAAAACACTGTTTTAATAGGAGAAGGGAGCAAGATCCTGAAATGCAAGTTTCTTGACTCGGTGATTTGGGCCAAATTAGCCTTGATTGTAATCTTTCCACAGCTCACATGAGCCTCAGCTCCATTTTGCAACTCCCAAGTGGCAGCGAATCACTGATTTTAGAATAGTGCTGTTTCTTTATTACCATATTTTTCGGACTATAAGACGCATTGGTGTATAAGACACAGCAAGATTTTGAACAGGTATGTAAGAAAAAACAAAGTGTTTGTCCTCCCCAGCCCCAGGAGCACTCTGCAGGCTTCAGCAGGGCTGGGGGAAGGCAAAAATGCCCCCATTTTTGCGAAAAATGGGCAGAAAATGGGCCGTTTTTTGCAAAAACGGGGGCATTTTTGCCTTCCCTGAGCCCTGTTGAAGCCTGCAGAGTGCTTCTGGGGGTTGGGGGAAGACAAAAATGCCTCCGTTTTTGCGGAAAATGACCCGTTTTTGAAAAATGGGATGTGGGGGGGCTTTGGGATACCAAAAATGGCTGTATTCTATATATAAGACGCATCAACATTTCCACACTCTTTTGGGGGTTGGGGGGGGGAAGGTGCATCTTATATTCCAAAAATACGGTATTTTTTTAAAAAGCACCACAATTGGGTATAGTAACATCTTTGCAAAAGTTCACAAACCCAGCTGTGTTCGTTTTTAAAAAGCTGTTGTCCCCTCCTATCCTATTTGGAATAATAGGGGCAGTGAAATCGGTCTCTCCCTCTCTTGATGGCATTGTTGTGTTATCACCTTGAAGGATTGTCTCTCCCGTGGCATTTGGCACTGTGATATCTAACAAGGGTTGTCTTCATTCACAGAACTACTGGGTACCCAAAGATTGATCACCTGCGGCGGCTCCATCTGGGAGCTTATCCCACTGAAGAATGCAAGTCCTGTACGAGGTTAGCATCCCAGGCTGAGGGAAGGAAGAGTTCAGTCCCCCAAAAGATGTCTCTTAAATTTTGAACCTAATCCCAAATTGACTAAAGATAAATAGATGTAGGAGAAGAATAGGCAGAGCTGAGGGTGTGTGGAGTTTAAGGGAGCTTTCAACCTAGAATCCTTAAAGGTAAACGGTAAAGGTTTCCCTCGCACATAAGTGCTAGTCATTCCCGACTCTAGGGGGCGGTGCTCATCTCCGTTTCAAAGCCGAAGAGCCAGCGCTGTCCGAAGACGTCTCCGTGGTCATGTGGCCAGCATGACTAAACGCCGAAGGTGCAGAGAATACTATTACCTTCCCACCAAAGGTGCTCCCTATTTTTCGACTTGCATTTTTATGTGCTTTCTAACTGCTAGATTAGCAGAAGCTGGGACAAGTAACGGGAGCTCACTCCATTACACGGTGCTAGGGATTCGAACTGCCGACTTGTCTGATTGACAAGCTCAGCATCTTAGCCACTGAGCCACCGCCTCCCTAGAATCCTTACGTTCCCACAAATGATCTAAGTCCAAGCCCTCTTGAATTCCATTGATTCTTATCTAGTGCCAATGTAGTGACTAGATTCTTGTTTATAGGGTTAAGCAATGCAACTTAACTTTGGTTCTGTTTCTTCCTGCCTTACAGCAGACAGAAATTGGAGCTGCTGGTCAAAGTTTCTAAAGGGTGAAAACAGGTTCCTACAGTCATGCAGAGCGTTAAGACAAAAGGCCTAATGATGGCTCTTCTCTCTATAAGTTGTGGAGGATATATGCAGGAGTGGAATTCAAATAATTTAACAATTGATTCGGGGTCAGGTTGGCTGTCGTGGGAGGCGTGGCCCATCCCCGTTCTCCAGCTCCATCGCACATGCGGGATGATCCTCCCGCAATGGCCAGTGCAACCCACTGGATGTATGTAAACCTGGCATAAGGTACAGGTAGTCCTCACCCTATGACCAAGTGGAGCCCCAAATTTCCATTGCTAAGCAAGCAAGTGGGTTGTCCATTTTATGACCTTTTTGCCAGGGTTGTTAACTGAACCTGGCTTTCTCCGTTAAATTTGCTTATCAAAAGGTTAGAAATGGTGATCGCGTGACCCCGAGACAATGCAGATATTGTAAATGCATGCCAGTTGTCAAGCGCCTGAATTTTGATCACGTGATCACGGGAATGGTCACATCAGAGGTGGTATTCAGCAGGTTCTGACCAGTTCTGGAGAACCGGTAGCGGAAATTTTGAGTACTTCAAAGAACCAGTAAATACCACCTCTGAATGGCCACACCCACATCTATTCTCTGCCTCCCGAGTCCCAGCTGATCGGGAGGCAATGGGGATTTTACAGTATTCTTCCCCTGCCACGCCCACCAAGCCATGCCACGCCCCTAGAACCGGTAGTAAAAAAAATTGAATCCCACCACTGGGTCACATGACCTAATACTCCTTCCTCCTCCCATTTTCCCCACAACCACAAACCTGTGAGGTAAATTGGGCTGAGTCAGAGGGATGACCCAAAGTCACCCAAAGTTCATACAGGAAACCTTGTCAAAAATATAAGTGCATATGAAAACATTTTTGCTCCATACCTTTTGGAGACATTTCTCAGCTGGGTGCCATACTGTCCCCCTCTTTAGGTGCGGCTGTGTTACAATGCTCCGTTCCCCCAATAAGACCACGGCTGTGAAGCAGTGGGAGCAGCGATGGATCAAGAATTGCCTTTGCGGAGGTCTTTGGAGAAGGATGCCCCTCAGCTACTCATGATGGATGCCAGGACACTTTGCCTTACCCAGATGGGATTTGTGAGGAGTTTTGCAGCTTACTCCAGAAACTCCATTCAGAAAATATATATATATCCTAGAGGGGGAAAAAATCCCCAACATAAGTTACAACTTCCAGAAAGAGTTGCAGGTGGTTTTATCCAGCCCTTGGAGGAGAAGACTTCCCTGGGCCAAAGCACCAAGAGAAATCGACAGAAGGCTCTGTAGCAGTTTGAATTGATTGGCACTTCTGGCAACAAATGGAATTTGACCAGTGCCAAAAGTTGCATTGATATCCCTAAATTGCCCCATAGTTTCTCCTTTTATTAGTTATTTTAACATTAACGAGATTTTAGCTCAACATTCAGGAAGGGTTAAAATGCTGCACTAAAAATGAAGCATTTTTTTTAGGGTTGTTCGAGTTGCAGAAAAGTAGACAATTGTGGGAAAGCGAAGAGCTTTTCTTGGTTTTTATAATTCGCTTCATGCAGGGAATCGGGTGGAGGGAAGAGGGTTGGGGGAGACATTTTAACTATAACATTCTTCCTTATTTTTCCACATGCGCCTACCTCCAAACTCCCTGTATCTAGAAAGTAATGTAGTGGGAAACTGAGGTCAAAACTACTCCATCCTTCTCTTCTTCTGCCTTCTGTCTGAAATAACCCAGTCTGAAATCCTTCCATTTCAGGAAGATTTGGGTCTTCTCTCAGCATACCGCTGATATATATGTCTGCTTTTAGACTTCTAGCTCTAAATACTCAAAGGACCATTCCTTTGAAAAGGATGTGGTGATACAACGATGTGAAAACCATCCTTTTTTTAAAAAGTTCCTGGAATTCCAGACTCCATGGATTGTGTGTGTGTGTGTGTTTGTGTCCTGCATAGGCGTTGCAAATTTTTTTGCAATTTTTTAAAGTCCCTCACGAATGCATGGCAGCTTTCTTTGTGCCCAATAATTCTGTGTTTCCTCAGAAAATGGTGACAGCGAAGAAGTTAAAGATATTCATGGACAAGCGATGGTTTTATAAATATTGTAACGGGATCCGAGTTTGCACAGATTGTAATTATAGAGTTTTGGTATGCTTTGTAAATGGAGAACTTCTTTTGTTCTTTGTTTTTCCTCGTGATGTACGTCCCTGCCTCTCTGAAATTTTAAAGCAAAAAACAAACAAACCCCAAACCCTTAAAAGTAACACCCACCCTCCCTCCCCTCCCTCTCAAATACAGCTTGGGACAGTTTTTTAATTCCTTCTGTTTGGAAGTTTGCTTTGCCATTTTATTTGCAGGAAACAATGATGGGAAGAAATGGTGGAGGAGAGGTGAAAGCAGTTGGAAGTTATCCAGGACCAACAATTCTTGATTTTTGTGTTTGCAGTGATCAGCCAATTAATACAGGTAGTCCTTGACTTACAAGAGCCACGGTGGCCCAGTGGTTAGAGTGCAGTACTGCAGGCTACTTCTGCTGACTGCCGGCTGCCTGCAATTTGGCAGTTCGAATCACACCAGGCTCAAGGTTGACTCAGCCTTCCATCCTTGCCAGGTGGGTAAAATGAGGACCCAGATTGTTGGGGGCCATAGGATGACTCTGTAAACCGCTTAGAGAGGGCGGTAAAAGCACAGTGAAGCGGTATAGAAGTGAAAGTGCTATTGCTATTGCTACAACAATTTGTTGAAATTGCAGTGGCACTGATGAGTGTCTTACGGCGGTCCTCACCCTTAGGACCTTGGCGGCATCTCCACGGTCATGTGATCAAAATTCAGACGCTTGTCAATCAGCATGTTTTTACGAGTGCTTCTGGGGGTCTGCGAGGGTGAAAACATGATGCACAGAGGGATTGGGAGCCCCAAAACGGTCCTGATTTTGGTGAAGTTGGGCCGTGCGGAGCACTGCAGAGTGCGTCTGGGGGCCAGGGACGGTGAAAATTCAACACGCGGAGGGTTCGGGACGCCAAACATCCCATATTCAGTCTATAAGAAGCACCTAAATTTTCATCCACTTTTTAGGGAGGGAAGGTGCGTCTTATAGTCCAAAAATACGGTAATTCTTTCTCTTTAATTTCTCAGTTTTAAGTTCAGTTTCAGAACCATGGTTCCATGTAATTCAATTACTCCCACAGGCGGGATGTGCACAAACCATGAAGCTGTTTTGTACGTACGGTTGACGCATTTGTGAGTCAGTATTTTCAGTCAACACATTTATCTCTTTTTACTCCTGTGCAAAATCTCTGTCAGCCCAAGTGCACTTCAAAACCATTATTCCTTAGGACCGAAGAGCTTTTATCAGAAAAATGAATAATTAAAAGGAGGAAAATATGTGTTTGTCGCAACCATTCCAAACTTTAATTAGTGCTCGTGGCAAGGAAAGAAACATTGCTTCTTCAAATTATTGATAATTGGTATTTTGGCCAAAAACAACAGAAGAGGCTAAAAATATCTGTAACCATTCATGCAGTGGAAATGCAAATCTAGTGTTAGGCAAAGTTTTTACCCTTTATTTTTATGCCTGGAACTCACGCCAGCTGTAGGGCACCCATTTTCTTTCATCTACTGGCAATTAAATCCCAGCTTCTTCACCCAAGTTCCGAGTCCTCAACCTCAGACAAAGTGTCAATATATTTTATATTAACACCGTCAGCCTAGTGCCGTGATGACGAACCTATGGCACGGGTGCCACAAGTGGCACGTGGAACCATTTCTTAAGGCACATGAGGCGATGTCCTGTCAGCTCCAGCGCGCTTGTGTGTGCTGGCCAGCTGATTTAGGCCTTCTTTTGAGGCCGTTTTTCGCCCTCTGGAGGCTTCAGGGAAGCTCCTGATGCCTCTGGAGGTGGGGAGGGGAGGCTGTTTTCACCCTCCTTAGACACCTAGAAAGCCTCTGGAGCCTGGAGAGGGTGAAAAAAGGCACCAAAAGCAGGGGGTTACGCATATAGCATTATGGGTTTGGCACGCCCACACATGATCCCCCCCCTGCGCTCCCCCTGCTTTTGGCACGCGAGCCAAAAAAGATTAGCCATCACTGGCCTAGTGTGATTGTTTAGTGTTCATTTAATATTTTGTCTGACTCTACCCACTGAGTTTTTTTGATTTAATCAAAACACAAATTTATTTATTTATTTATTTATTTTATTTTTATACCGCACCTATCTCCCCGAAGAGACTCAGGGCGGTGCACAGGAAATAAAAAGCGGAAATACAAACATATTTATAAAACGGACATATATAATAACTAAACGGACTTATAATAAATAAGACTACAGAATAAAATCTAATTAAATTTAAAGTGCCCTGTGCTAAAAATTCCCCTAAAACATTACCAACACATTAAAATCCAATAAGACAATTTGAAACTCAGTCTACGAAAGTGGTCTCGGGGACTAGGCTAGACCGGCTAGATGGAAAAGATGAGTCTTCAAACGTTGGCGGAAGAGGCGGAGGTCCGTGGTAGTCTGGAGTTCGGGGGGAAGGTCGTCCCAGAGGGCTGGGCCCGCCACAGAGAAGGCCCTTCTCCTGGGGGTCGCCAACCAGCATTGCAAGGCGGAGGGCACCCGGAGAAGCCCCTCTCTATGGGAGCGAATCAGCCGAAGGGATGTATGGGGTAGGAGATGGTCTCGCAAATAACTAGGCCCCGTGCCATGGAGCGTTTTAAAGATGGTTATCAACACCTTGAAGCGCACCCACAGGCAGCCAGTGCAGCTCGCGCAGGAGAGGCATTACGTGGGAATGCCGCGAGGCTCCCAAAATCCCCCAAATGAGCAAAATCATGAATTACTGTGATGCATAAGTTGAAGTTTGTCTGTTTATCTGCATATACTCCTCACTCACAACGCCCCCTCCCATTTTTACTCCAAGGAAGGTTGATTTGAGTGGACATTTGAACCCTGTGTATTCAGGATATTCTCAACTGTCACACATCACTAGTATTTTGTGATATTTTCTTTCCCCATAGTTTTGTTCCCTACCTCACTTCCTCAACTGACTTCAGTACACTTAACTTAACCCACAGTTCTCTTGATATTGTTCAACTACATTTCCCATCATTCTTCACCCCACGATTTGCAATTGGCTGGTGTTACTGGATGTATAGTTGGTGTGTTTTAAATCCATGTAACTCAGACTTGACAACCTTAAGATGTGTGGACTTCAACTCCCAGAATCCTCTAACCAGCATGACCATTAAAGTTCAATACTGGGAAGATCCTGGAAAAGACAATCAAGCAACAGTGTGAACACCAAGAAACATGCAAAGATATGAATAGAAGCGAACTTGGGTTTGTCAAAAACAGATCATGCCAAAAATAAAATAATTGTATTCTTCAACAAAGAATACAATAGTGCCATGATGGTGAACCTATGGCATGGGTGCCACAGGTGGCACGCAAAGCCATTTCTGAGGGCACATGAGGCATTGCTCTGTCAGCTCCAGCACACATGAGTTGATTTTCAGCCATTTTTTGCCCTCCTGAAGCCTCCAGAGGGAGAGAAATGGCCCAACGGGCAACCTGGAAGTCCATTTCTGAACTTCCGATTTGTGTGTTGGGCCTTTTTTTGCCCTCCCCAGTATCCTAGAAACCTGGAGCCTTGGGAGGGCGAAAAATGGACCTACCGGGCCCACCGGAAGTCAGAAAACGGGCTGTTTCCAGCCTCTGGGGGAGGCCATTTTTGCCCTCCCCAGGCTCCAAAATAGCCGTGTGTACATGCGCTGGACAGCAGGGGGTGTCACACATGTATTCTCAGGGGGCACGGCATGGGAGGCATTAAATTATGGGGGTGGGCACACGAGCGTGCACAATAGCGCAAGCATGTGTGCTTTAGGCACCCGAGGCGAAAAAGGTTCGCCATCATTGCAATAGTGGATCAGGGAAATACTGTATACATAATTTACTTAAGACTTCAGTAAGGCATTTGACAAAGTAGACTGTAGCCTACGTCTTGGTAAGAGAAGTAAGGTAATGGAATGCACTACCTGACTCAGTGGTTTCTTCCCCAAGCCCCCAAAACTTTAACCTTAGACTGTCTACTGTCGACCTCGCCCCATTTCTAAGAGGTCTGTAAGGGGCGTGCTTAAGCGCACCAAAGTGCCTACCATCTCTGCCCCAATATTCACTTGTATTTGTATTCATGTATTCATAATCATGTCTATACTTATATCTATCTAATTCATACTTGACAAAATACATAAATACAAATAAATAAAAAATGATAGGAAAAATGTAAGAACAATTGATTCCGTAAATCAGCTTTCCTCCTGAAGTTGTGGGTGTGCAATCTTTGGGGTTTATTAAGAAGAGATTAGACAGCTATTTGTCTGCAATGGTATAAGGCCGTGATGGCAAACCTATGGCAGGTGTGCCACAGACGGCACATGGAGCCATTTGTTAGGGCACATGAGGCGTTGGCCAGCTGGCTTCAGCCTTCATTGTCGGCCATTTTTCACCCTCCAGAGACATTCCTGAAGCCTTCGGAGGGCGAAAAAGAACACAATGTGCAAACTGGAACTTTGGGAATGGACTTCTGATTTGCCCTTAGGGCCGTTTTTTGCCCGCTGGAACCTTCAGGAGGTTTCAGGAGGGGTTGCACACGCATGTGTGTGTGTGTGTGTGTGTGTGTGATGCACATAGAATTATGGATTCTATAGAATTATGGATGTGGGCATGCTCGCGCATGAGGGGCCCCCTGCACTCCCCCCGCTTTTGGCATGTGATGGGAAAAAGGTTAGCCATTATTGATACAAGGTCTTGCTTCAGCAGGGGATTGGACTAGAAGACCTCCAAGGTCTCTTCCTGCTCTGTTATTCCATATTCAGAATATGAAATAACAGAGTTCGGTTGGAAAGCATTGTTGTATGTGATTTTAACCCTTTACTGGTCATTCAACTAACAACCCTCACACTTTAGATATTTTTTTCTTTTCGATTTATATACCGCTCCTTTCTCCATCGAGATGGACTCAGGGCGGTGCACAGGGGATTAAAAATCACCAATAAATAACAATAAATACAATAATAATATATTAAATGAATTAAATTAAGAACCTGTGCTAAAAATATTCCCATTAAGATTCTAAAATCCATTTACTAGATAGCTAAGATTATGTCACGTCTGAGCTCTAAGCTAGACCGGCTTGGTGGAAAAGGTACGTCTTGAGTGAGCGGCGAAAGAGGGGAAGGTCCATGATAGTACGAAGTTCGGGGGGTAGATCGTTCCAGAGGGATGGCCCTGCCACAGAGAAGGCCCTTCCCCTGGGCACCGCCAGCCGGCATTGACCAGCGGTTTGTATCCTGAGGAGGCCCTCCCTATGGGAGCGGATCGGTCGGTGGGAGGTGTGCGGCAGGAGACGGTCCCGCAAATAACTAGGCCCCGAGCCATGGAGCGATTTAAAGATGGTAACAAGCACCTTGAAGCGCACCCAGAAGATGATTATATACAGTGCCTTAGCAATAAGAGCTATCTCAAATCTGACACTACCAGGTATTATCAGGAAATATCCAGTAGCATCTATCTGAATCGAATATACAGTCCACCTTCTCAAGGGTTTCAAGAGGTTTCAGTCATTGAAATTAAATGGCTTGATTATTTTAATTCAAAGTAGAGGAACTGCACAACATACTATCTTTCATACTATCTTAATTAATTTCTAGACCACCTTCCCCCAAAGTAATTTTATTTCCCTATTTTGTAAATTCAATTCCAAGAATTATTTCTGCTTATGAATAGGGATGAATAGAGATGCTGTTGGTTAAAAAACATCAACCATGTTATAATTCCAGATATTTGCTGGAGGGTGATTACTTCTGTAAGCACTCTTGCCCATTAAGGTAGTCCTTATTATTTATTTATTTATTTATTTTTTGGATTTATATAACCGCACCCTCTCCCCAAAGGGGACCCGGGGCGGTGCACAGGAAGTTAAAAAACACAACAGTATCACAATATAAATAGTTAAAATCAAATTAAATAAATTATCCCTGTGCTAAAATTTAAAGGTTTAAACATAATCCCATTCAGACCCAATTAAAACAATTTATTATACAGACTGTAGGCTAGGTAAATAACTTAGGCCAAGCTGGCCTGATGAAAAAAGAAGTGTCTTTAATTTCTGGCGGAAGGTGCGGAAGTCCGTGGTTGTTCTGAGGTCGGGGGGTAGGTCGTTCCAGAGGGTTGGGCCCACCACAGAGAAGGCCCTTCCCCTGGGCGTCGCCCGCTGGCATTGCCTAGTGGACGGCACCCGGAGAAGTCCCTCTCTGTGGGAGCGGATCGGCCGCAGGGATGTATGAGGTAGGATGCGGTCTCGCAGGTAGCTAGGTCCCGTGCCATGGAGCGCTCTAAAGATGGTAATCAACACCTTGAAGTGCACCCGAAAGACCACAGGTAACCAGTGCAGCTGGCGCAGGAGCGGTGTTACATGGGAATACCTAGACGTTCCCAAGATCGCCCGCGCGGCCGCATTCTGGACCAGCTGTAGCCTTCGGGTGCACCCCAAGGGGAGCCCCATGTAGAGAGCATTGCAGTAGTCCAGCCGGGATGTCACAAGCGCGTGAGTGACTGTGCGAAGGGCGTCCCGGTCCAATAAGGGACGCAACTGTCGCACCAGGCATACCTGGTGGAAAGACCCCCTGGCCACGGCCGTCACATGATCTTGCATAGACAGCCGGGTATCCAGGAGGATGCCTAGGTTGCGTGTCCGGTCCACGGGGGCCAGATGTTCGCCCCCTATGGCCAGTGATGGAATCAATTGGTTGTACCGGGACGCCGGAAACCACAGCCACTCAGTCTTGGATGGGTTGAGTTTGAGTCTGTTGTCTCCCATCCAGATGGGATCTGGATGGGAGATGGTTTGAGTCTGTTGTCTCCCATCCATCCTTGACTTAACAACCATAATGGAACCCCAAAATTTCTATTGCTAAGTGACACCATAGTTAAGTGACTTTAACAATTAGTAAGGTGCCAGGTACAATTCTCAGAACCATTAAAAAGGAAAAGTGTACCACCTCGTGATGCTTTATGGATTTGAAATCCATCACCAGGAACATGGATCCTTTCTAAATGCTTTCTTCTGTTTCTCATCAATAATTCTCAATAATAATAATAGCCATCAATAATAGCCATCTTTTCTTTTGGATCTTTGGCCTGCCATACTTTCTATTATTTTGCTATGTATTTTCTATTGTGGGAAAATGGGAGGGGGGATTGTAAGGAGTCACCTACTATGTAGTCACAACAAAGTTATTTCTAGAAAGCCAAGGTCATCCTTTGTCTCTGCACCTGACTGGAACTGGATGGGTGGAACTGCCAGCATAGCAGTGGGAGATTGGACCATGGGATGGGCTTGTGGGTGTGGGGGCAAGATCTTGAAGTTTCAACTAAGTGGGGAAAACCAGGAAGGTTTCAGATTCGGGTTTTCCCAAATGCGCCAACATGGCTCTCTTAATAAATTGGAACTTGGAGCAATACTTTGCCTTGGACTCTGATTTAATTTTGGATGCTGTTTTGAACCCTGATATTAGGTCTATTGCAGGGGCGTCAAGCCTCCGCATCTTCCGCCAGAAATTAAAGACACTCTTGTTCCATCAGGCCGGCTTGGCCTAAGCTATTTACCTAGCCTACAGTCTGTACCATAAATTGTTTTAATTGGGTTTTAGATGGGGTCATGTTTTAACATTTTTAAATTTTAGCACAGGGATAATTTATTACTAGAATTGCTATTCTCCAAGGCACCTGGGGGCAGGACAAGAAGCAATGGGTGGAAACTAATCAAGGAGAGAAGCAACTTAGAACTAGGGAGAAATTTCCTGACAGTTAGAACAATTAACCTCTGGAACAGCTTGCCTCCAGAAGTTGTGAATGCCCCAACCCTGGAAGTCTTTAAAAAGATGTTAGATAGCCATTTGTCTGAAATGGTATAAGGTTCCTGCCCACGCAGGGGGTTGGACTAGAAGACCTACAAGGTCCCTTCCAACTCTGCTATTGTATTGTATTGTATTGTATTTAATTTGGTATTAATTATTTATATTTGTGATATTGTGTGTTTTAATTTCCTGTGCACCGCCCCGGGTCCCTTTGTTGGATATAAATCCAACAAATAAATAAATAAATAAAATAAATAAAGGCAAAGGGCTAGATGTGGCTTGTGGGGCCACCCTGGAAACAGCGAAGAACCAGCCTGCAGCCTTCTGCCAGTGAAAATGGAGCTCAGGGAGGGTCACGTTTCAAACCCCCAGGCTCTGTTTTTGCTGGCAGTGGGCTGCAGGAGGCCATTGGAGCTGGAAACGGAGTTCGGGAGCTCATTTTGCTGGCAGCGCTCGGGCCACCACAGACGGCCCTTACATGAGTGATGTCAAGCTGGCCATGCCCACCCTGGCCATACCCACTCTGGCACTCTGAGATCAAACACAACCCTGATGCGGGCGGCCCTCAATGAAATCAAGTTTGACACTCCTGCTCTACTGTGTTCTAGATTGCAGGGAAAGTGTTTTCAAGCCGCGTCATTTGAAATTAACATTTCTAAAGCATGTTTTTAGTAATATGCCTTCACATAAGGTGAATAAATAGCAATCCCGCGTCTAAGATGGCCTCCAAAGGAGATAAGAAAAAATAAAATAAAATCTGTACAATGCCGGCTTCCCCACTATTAGGGCAAGGCTGTAATAAGCTAAAGGTAAGGGAATCCCTGTGGGTTTTACTCTACTAGTTGTAGCTGAGTTTAGAGGTAGTGCTCTTCTCTGTTTCTTTAAGCCATTGAGCCAGCACTGTCCAAAAATGTTTCTGTGATCATGTGGCCACCATGATATCACACTACAGTGCAAAACATAAGGCAAAATATGGAACACTGTTATCTTCCCACCAAAGTGGTACCTATTTATCTACTTGCATTGACATTCTTTCAAACTGCTAGAGTGGGACAAGAGCTCACTCCATCAAGTGGTGGTAGGACTCAAACAGCTGGAATATAGACCTTCTCCCGTGTTTTTTAAGCCACTGAGCCACTGCACCTCTTAAGGCTGTACATTGCCACTGAAATTTTCCCTGGAAAAGAGTGGAAAGGACCTCATGTCTGCCTATGGTTCTGTTTGTGGGTGTTTACACACGCACAAATATTCACAAAAGAATCAGCATTCAGGAAATATGCTGCAGGGTAGCATTTTGGTGTGCCATGAAGATCTTGGAAAAGATACTCCAATGCTATGATGTGTCTCTACTGTGTCTTAAGATCAAAATTGTACAAGCTACGGTTTGATGGGCTGACTGCTAAAGCAAAGTCATGGCACCCACTTGAAAGTAAATCAGGAAGACTGTAATTGTGGCGTCTGTCTGGCAAGAACAAAGAATGCTTATCAACAGGAAATATGCATGTGTAAAGCTTGTAGCAATTAGGGGTGGTTAGACAACTTGCAGACCCCAGCTAAAAGTTAGGGATGGCCTGCAGCAAATGAAATGTGTATTAGGCATTCATTAGCCAAGGCTTAGGAATAATGACAGCTAGAGACCAATAGAACAAATTGCAGAATTATTACTGAAATGTTTATTAGATGATATTTCTTGTGATCTCACCTTGTCCCGCCTTCTCCTTTAGTGAACATGTATAAAGTTTACTTAATCCTTTCTTTCGTGGTTCTGGGCCTTTTGACCAGGAATCTTTTTCCTTGGAATACTCCAATAAAAAGCAATCAGAAAACCTGCACCTCGTGTCTGACGTCCATCATTGGCTTCGGCACCAGGCTCAGACCCGAACTGGGGACAACCGGTTTTCTTTGTGACACTTCACAGACATGATAGTTGAACCTTGAAGAAGCAGGGTAGGAAGATAGTTGACCTTTTTGAACTGTGATGTTGAAGAAGACTCCTGGGAGTACAGTGGACAACCAAACAAATAAACAAATGGATCTTCAAACTTCAAACTTCTGACTAAAGGTAGAAGGAACCATACTTCAAGCACATTATACCAAGGTGTATGTGTGTGTTTGTGTGTGTATTTTCAGATCAGCATTGACTCCTGGTCCCTGCAGTTTCTTAGTTAAGGATTTTCAAAAGTGGTTTGACACTGCCTCTTTCTTATGTCTTGTTCTGACCTAGGCTTCCCTAGAAAGCAAGAAGCAGGGTCTTGGTCCCGGCAAAACCTCTTTTATTTACACGACGTAGCAAACAGTCTTTCAGTGGAATATTTATCAACACGAACCTTATCTTGTTTGGAGAGCTGCCAGACAACCAGGGCAAGGCAAAACTTGGCCCAGAGTCTCTTATAATCAGAAACAGAACTTTCCACTCTTGAAACGACCGAAGGAACAAATTGTTTCCTGCAAAAGCCCCCTCCCCATTCGTTCCTCTTTTGTTTCCTATGGGAGAGGCCAATCACCTCCCAGGTGTGGCTTTACTCCTAAGTCGACCCTGCTTTCGTAGTTGTTCTTGTTTTCTGGCAGCTCTGCACATGCACACACTGGGAACAGGCTCCTGTTGTTCTTCTGCCTCACTAGCTCCCTCTCTGCCTCTGACGTAGAGCCCTCATTTGAGCTTTCTTCAGCCCCTAGAACTGGCCCATGTTTCTCCCCTACTTCCTCACTGTCTGACTCTGCTGCCCGCTCTGCTGGCGGGCCACAACAGGTCTGAGGGAGAGTGACTGCCCCAAGGTCATCCAAAGTGTCAGTTTCTAGCCTGAAACTTTAACTACTGCATAAAGCTAGTTCTCATACAAAGACTTAGTTTTCTACCAAACCGCCCCCCCCCCCCAAAAAAGACACTAATGCCTGAAAGGATGGAAGTAAAGAAAAGGATGATGACCAAGAAGAGGAACAGACACCATTATAACAGTGATAGGTATATAAATGTGAAAAATAAACAAACAAATAAATAAATAAATAAATAAATAAATAGGAGCAACCTAAAAAGCTAGGTTAGAAGCAGATCATTATAGTTGGTAGGAGTCAATCAATTCACACCTGTAAATTGGCCCTAGGAATCAATCAATTCACACGTACACAGAAAAAACCTGCCAGACAAAACACTAAGAAAGGATCACATTCAAATTAAAAATCGAATTAATGGCCTGTAAATAAGGTAAAGGTAAAGGTTCCCTTTGCACATATGTGGTAGTTGTTCCTGACTCTAGGGGGCGGTGCTCATCTCCGTTTCAAAGCCGAAGAGCCAGCGCTGTCCCAAGACGTCTCCGTGGTCATGTGGCCGACATGACTAAACGCCGAAGGTGCACGGAACGCTGTTACCTTCCACTAAAGGTGGTCCCTATTTTTCTATTTGCATTTTTACAAATGCACTAACTCTAACCCTGATGCATATTTTATTCCACCAACCATTCTCTAACACAGCGGTCCCCAACCTTTGCAACTTTAAGTCTGAAGGACTTCAGCTCCCAGAATTCTCCAGCCAGCAAAGCTGGCTGGAGAATTCTGGGAGCTGAAGTCCTTCAGACTTAAAGCTGCAAAGGTTGGGGACCCCTGCTCTAACACACATGCACGTATACAAACACAATCGTCTCTTCTATCCCTCTTCCTTCCAAGAGGACAAGCATAAAATGAAGGGAAATACCAGAATGGTTAAAGAGATAATTTTGCATGGTAGATATTTCTTAAGATTGTGCATTTTATATAGTGTCTTTTGTAACAGATTCCTTTTTCGTGGTTCTGTATTGTAATATTTGGAAAACACTCCATTTTAATAATGCCTAACTTCCAGTTTGGGTCTTTGTTTGCAACCTTAGGTAAGTTCACATCTGAATGTAAACTCTAATGAATTGCATTACCATTTCCAGTTGGAGGTCAGGCCAGCAGCCAATCTGGGCTGGAACTGTGGCAAAAGTTTGTCCCAATTCAATTCAATTCAATTTATTCGACTTATTAATCGCCCCCTCTCCCCGAAGGGACTCGGGGCGGTGCACAGGAAATATAAAAACACAATATATCACAGAATAAATACATATTTATTTTTAAAGGAAAGAAAAACCTCTCCTACATTTTTATTTTAAACCAATTTTCTTTTGAGATAGTAGGTATATATGAAGAAGAGAAAAAAAATTGGATTCCAGAATACTTGCACGCCCTCTAGTGGAATATAGAAGTCATTGTTTACCTCTAGAAAACTGCTACATGCGGTAATCCTGCTTGACAAACTAGGTTTCATTTACATTCATGTAGTCCTCAATTTACAACTACAATCGGACCTGGCATTTCCATTGTTAAGCAAATGTAGTTCTAAGTCAGCTGGATCAGAGTGGACAACAATTTATACGGTGGTTGTTAAGTGAATCACTACAGACATTAAGGAAATCCAGCTTCCTTGGTGGGTGGGTTTTTTTTTGCCAGAAATTGGCAAAAAAAGGTCACAAATCATAATTATGCAACTGGAGTCTGCTGCAACAGGTTGTAAATGTGAGCCAGTTGCCAAGTGCCTGAATTGTGATCATGTGACCACAGGGATCACTAGATTACGTGGAAAAGGCACGTAATCTAGGTGTCCTCCTGGATTCCTGGCTGTCCATGGACGACCATGTGACGGCCGTGGCCAGGGGGGCTTTTTTCCAACTTTGCCTGGTTCATCAGCTACGGCCCTTACTTACAATACAATACAATACAATAGCAGAGTTGGAAGGGACCTTGTAGGTCTTCTAGTCCAACCCCCTGCATGGGCAGGAACCTTATACCATTTCAGACAAATGGCTGTCTAACATCTTTTTAAAGACTTCCAGGGTTGGGGCATTCACAACTGCTGGAGGCAAGCTGTTCCAGAGGTTAATTGTTCTAACTGTCAGGAAATTTCTCCTTAGTTCTAAGTTGCTTCTCTCCTTGATTAGTTTCCACCCATTGCTTCTTGTCCTGCCCCCAGGTGCCTTGGAGAAAAGTTTGACTCCCTCTTCTTTGTGGCACCCTCTGAGATATCGGAACACTGCTATCATGTCTCCCCTGGTCCTTCTCTTCATCAAACTAGACATACCCAGCTCCTGCAGCCGTTCTTCATATGTCTTAGTCTCCAGTCCTCTAATCATCTTGGTTGCTCTTCTCTGCACTCTTTCCAGAGTCTCCACGTCTTTTCTACATCGTGGCGACCAAAACTGTATGCAGTATTCCAAGTGTGGCCTTACCAAGGCACTATACAGTGGCATTAACACTTCACGTGATCTAGATTCTATCCCTCTGTTGATGCAGCCTAGAACTGTGTTGGCTTTTTTGGCAGCTGCTGCACACTGCTGGCTCATATTTAAATGGTTGTCCACTAGGATTCCAAGATCCCTCTCACAGTTGCTACTATTGAGCAAGGTACCACCTATACTGTACTTGTGCATTTGGTTTTTCTTGCCTATATGTAGGACCTTACTTTTTTCACAATTGAATTTCATTTTATTAGACAGTGCCCAATGTTCAAGTTTGTCTAGATCCTTCTGTATCTTAAGCCTATCTTCTGGAGTGTTGGCTATTCCTGCCAGCTTGGTGTCGTCTGCGAATTTGATGAGTTCCCCATTTATCCCCTCATCCAAATCGTTGATGAAGATGTTAAAGAGTACTGGGCCTAAAACAGAGCCTTGGGGGACTCCACTGCATGCTTCCTTCCATGTAGATGCAGTTCCATTGAGGACTACACGTTGAGTGCGGTTGGTCAGCCAGTTGCAAATCCATTTGGTGGTGCTGCTGTCTAACCCACAATTTTCTACTTTATCTAATAGTAGGTTATGGTCTACTTTATCAAATGCCTTACTGAAGTCCAGGTAAATTATATCAACAGCATTCCTCTGGTCCACTGATTTTGTCACTTTGTCAAAGAATTCAATTAGATTCGTCTGGCATGATCTGTTTTTGACAAACCCATGTTGGCTTTTGGCTATTACTTTGTTTGCTTCTAGGTGTTCACTTATTTGTTGTTTAATTATCTTTTCCAGAATCTTTCCTGGTATTGAGGTCAGGCTGATGGGTCTATAGTTTCCTGGATCTGTTTTTTTCCCTTTTTTGAAGATGGGAACCACATCTGCTCTTTTCCAGTCTTCTGGCAGTTCCCCGGTGCTCCAGGATCTCTGAAAGATATAGTTCAGTGGTTCTGAGATCTCGTCTGCCAGTTCCTTCAGGACCCTGGGGTGTAATCCATCCGGTCCTGGTGATTTGAACTCGTCCAGGGCAGACAGGTGCTCACTTACCATTTTCTTCCCTATTTCAACTTGTGTTCCTAATCTGATATTTGTGGTGCTGTTTTTGATTGGTTGGACTGTTTTATCCCTTTGTGTAAAGACAGATGCAAAAAAAGAGTTAAATAGTTCTGCTTTCTCCCTGTTGCTTATCATCTTCTTGCCATTTTCTCCCAGCAGTGGACCAATTGTTTCCTTAACCTTTTTCTTATTTTTAACATGTTGGAAGAAGCTTTTTTTGTTATTTTTTACTTTTTTGGCAAGCCTTTCTTCATTGCGAGCCTTAGCTTTCCTCACTTCATCTTTACTTGGCCGGGACGACCTCCGCACAGTCACTCACGCTCTCGTGACATCCCATTTGGACTATGGAAATGCTCTCTACATGGGGCTTCCCTTGAGGTGCACCCGAAGGCTACAGTTAGTGCAGAACGCGGCTGCGCGGGGGATCTTGGGAGCCTCACGGCATTCCCATGTAATACCTCTCCTGCACAAGCTGCACTGGCTGCCTGTGGTCTTTCGGGTGCGCTTCAAGGTGCTGATCATCATCTTCAAAGTGCTCCATGGCACGGGTCCTAGTTATTTGCGAGACCGCCTCCTACCCAATACATCCCTCCGGCCGATTCGCTCACACAGAGAGGGTCTGCTCCGGGTGCCAACGGCCGGGCAATGCCAGCTCGCGACGCCTAGAGGAAGGGCCTTCTCTGTGGCAGGCCCTGCCCTTTGGAACGATCTATCCCCCAATCTTAGGAATATCACAGACCTCCGCCTCTTCCGTCAACAATTAAAAACGCACTTTTTTCGCTTAGCTGGCCTGGCCTAATCTTCTGAGAACATCGACTGGTTTTTAAATTGAATTAGATTTTATTGGGGTTTTAATTGGTTTTAGCACAGGTGGGTTAATTTAATTAGTTTTTAATATTTATGATATATTTATTACCGGTTTTATGTATATACGTGGTTTTATTTTCCTGTGCACCGCCCCGAGTCCTTTTTTGGGAGAATGGGGCGGTATACAAATTTAAGAAAATAAATGAAAATAAATAAATAAGTGCAAGTATAGTTGTCACTTTTCCCAAGGCTGTTGTGACTTTGTACATAGAATCATAAGTGCTGGAAGAAACCTTTTAATCCAACCTCCTGCTCAAGACAGGAGATCCTATACCAGAGGTGTCAAACTGGATACCCTTCGAGGGTTGGATCACAGCATTGTAGTTATCCTCCACGGGCCAGCTGGGGAGAGGGGGAGAAATGGGACAGACGCCTCCTGCAGCACCCTGCTGGCTGAAAACAGGGTGCAGCCCCCACCTCACGATATTTTGGCTGGCAGGGTACTACAGGATTGATTGATTGATTGGATTTATATGCCGCCCTTCTCCCAAAGGACTCAGAGCGGCGTACAACATTAGAAACACATAATACTAAAGTTAAAAAGAGATTAAATAAAGAATCCAATAAGCAATAAATTAATTAACAATTTACACATTATGATATAAAATAAAATAAATTTGGAATTAAAATTAATAAGTTATTTTGTTCCGTCCAGGCCGGTTGTTGGAAAAGCCAGCTTTTTCGGGCGCGCCAGAAGGATGGGAAGTCGGGAATTATGTGAAGCTCCGAGGGTAGCTCATTCCAAAGGGAAGGCGCTCCCACAGAGAAGGCTCTCCCCCTGGGGGTCACCAACCGACACTGTCTGGCTGACGGCACCCTGAGGAGGCCAACTCTGTGGGATCGTACTGGACGATGGGAAGCTACCGGTGGCAGTAGGTGGTCTTGCAAGTACCCTGGGCCTAAACCATGGAGGCCATTGAGGCTGAAAATGGGGTGAAGCAGGGGTGGGTTGCTTCCAGCATTACTGCTGGATTGGCACACAAAACATTTTGCACCTGAAAAGGTCTGTGCATGGGCAAAACGTTAAAAAAAGGGGGGGTGGATTACATTTCTGCAATGAAAATTGTTCTGCATATGCGCAGAACTGAAAATCAAGATGGCGGCACCATAGGAGAACCTGTTTGGGGGTGTGACAGGCCTGGGTCGCTGCTCGTTCCAGTGACCCAGGCCACCAAGTTACTACCGGTACGAGTCCCTTTATTGGCACCAACTTTGCCCCCAACGTCCTGTTTACTCTCCTGCCTAGAGAAAAGTTCTCCCACAAACCTGCAGCATCTTCTGGCTGCAGATACTCCAGTCCAAATGCTGTAAGCAGAATGACTGCAATCAATCACTCCAGCTGGGCAAGATAATGAGTCCCAGAAGAGAAGAATCACCACAGAAGCATGGCAATAATTCAAACAGTCAGGAGGAAAGCCGGGCATGCAGGCCACAACTCTCAACGCTAGATGAATGCAATTGTTTCCGACAAATGCCCCTCCCAACTGCCTCTCCTTTAAACTCCATCCCCAGGTGTGCCTTATGAAGGAAAGGGGTCCTTTCCATCCTTGTAAGTCACGCAACCACCATTGCTCTCTTCTGCGTTCTTCCCTGCGCGTCCTAGGATGAGGAGGGGATGGGCTTGGTCTTCATCTGAACCCCCTCTCCCTTGTTCTACCTCTCCCCTGCTCTGCCCAGGCTGTCTTTGCCCTTCCCCAGTTTCCTCCACAGCCAACGGAGCCACTCTCCCGCTCTCCTCCCGCTCTCTGTCAGCTGTTCGTCCTCCGTCTCAGATTCAAGGGCATGACATAAGAGATTGGGAAGAGGGATATCATGAAGAGCAGGATTCCAGTCTCTCTGAATCTTAAATAATGACCCAAACAGCAGCCATCTGCATTCCATTTATTTCTTTATTTTTTGAAAGCTGGCAATAATTCTTGGTAAGCATAGCTGGTTGGCGACAGGTGCCCCTTGATGAAAAGAAAAGAAAAGAAAAGAAGCAGAGCCCATCTCCATAAGTGAAGGAGGTTTCTTTCTGAACCTCTTGGGAGAACAGAATAACAGAGATGGAAGAGACCCTGGAGGTCTTCTAATCCAGGGGTCTCCAACCTTGGCAACGTTAATCCTGGAGGACTTCAACTCCCAGAATTCCCCAGCCAGCAAAAGCTTTTGCTGGCTGGGGAATTTTGGGAGTTGAAGTCCTCCAGGGTTAACGTTGCCAAGGTTGGAGACCCCTGTTCTAGTCCAACCACCTGCTCAGACAGGAAACCTTACATCATGTTAGACAAATGGGTTGCCCAGTCTCATCCCCCTTTGCATCTCAGCATTGAGAGCTACCAAGCAATCCCTCTTATGACTTAATTGTTGGATTCCATGGTGCTGTTGATCCATGAGACGTAGGGAGCGGTCCGGGTGTAAATCCCAGGTTTCCGCCAATTGCCACAAACAGTGGAGCCGGTAGTCACGACGCCTTCAGCAATGCCATTGCAAACAATGGGTCCACCGGAATCTCCCTGCAAAGCAAATCAGAGTCAGTCCCAGTTTTAATATTGCTATTGCGCGCGCACGGAAGCGGCAGTAATGCCGGCAGCAACCCACTCCTGATTAAGCCACAATAGGAATTGCTCAAAGCCCCTTCGTTACCTTCACCCAGCAAGATTCAACCCAACCTGGGACTCAAGACAACCTACGAAGCTACCCCTGCATGGCCCCATGGGAGTCTGACAACCAATCAGGGTACATTTCTTGCCACAGGAACAGGAAACAAGTTCAAAGCCCAACAGAGGGTGTAAATCTCTCTCCCTCTCTCACCTGTGAGCTCACTTTGCCCAGGACCTCAAACCCATGTGATCCTGTCCACCATTAAACCATCTTTCCAAATAGCCTCCATGTTTCCAGTGTCTTTTCCCCCCACTTGGAACTGAACCTAGATGGACATTTCTTCCCACACTCTGCCTCCAGCTCCATGTGTGAGTTTCGACTTGGAGCAGTGGTTTTTTTTTTTTTTTAAACTTCGGCAACATTAAGATGCATGGACTTCAACTCCCAGAATTTCCCCAGCCAGTGTGTACCTTGAAGGCCTGCCTGGGATTCATACAAAATGTTGGAAATTGGAAGAGGAATTTCCCAGTAAAGGCCGAGTGAATGATCTGAAGTGTTGCTTCCCAGATTTCTCTCCACCTGGGCTGTTCATGTGATCATCTGCCCAGTGCAGAGGTGGTATTCAGCCGGTTTTGACCGGTTCTGGAGAACTAGTAGCGGAAATTTTGAATCGTTCGGAGAACTGGCAAATACCACCTCTGGCTGGCCTTGCCCCCATTTATTCACTGCCTCCCGAGTCCCAGCTGATTGGCTGGGCCGTCTTCTGTTGCCCTGCACGGGAGAATGGAGCTGGAAAGCAGGTTAGTGGGGTGGGGAGGGAATGGGGATTTTGCAGGATCCTTCCCCTGCCATGCCCACCAGGACACGCCCACAGAACTGGTAGTAAAAATTTTTGAATCCCACCACTGGTCCAGTGCCTCATTCTGTATCGAGAGCCACAGAGGATAGACTTCGTAATACTGTTCCACTGACTAACTAACATGGGTTTTCTAGTATTTTAAATTTGCTTTTTCAATTTTGTTGCTGATAATCTCCCATAAGCCTTAGGAAGAGAGAGAGGGAGAGAGGGAGGGAGAGAGTAGTAGACAACCATTTAAATAGGAGCCAGCCGTGTGCAGCAGCTGCCAAAATAGCCAACACAGTTCTAGGCTGCATAAACAGAGGGATAGAATCAAGATCACGTGAAGTGTTAATACCAATTTATAAGGCCTTGGTAAGGCCACACTTGGAATACGGCATTCAGTTTTGGTCACCACGTTGTAGAAAAGATGTGGTGACTCTAGAAAGAGTGCAGAGAAGAGCAACAAAGAGGATTAGGGGACAGGAGGCTAAAACATACGAAGAACGGTTACAGGAACTGGGTATGTCTAGTTTAATGAAAAGAAGGACTAGGGGAGACATGATAGCAGTGTTCCAATATCTCAGGGGTTGCCACAAAGAAGAGGGAGTCAAAATATTCTCCAAAGCACTGGAGGGCAGAACAAGAAGCAATGGGTGGAAACTAATCAAGGAGAGAAGCAACTTAGAACTGAGGAGAAATTTCCTGACAGTTAGAACAATTAATCAGTGGAACAACTTCCCTCCAGAAGTTGTGAATGCCCCAACACTGCAAGTCTTCAAGAAGATGTTGAATAGCCATTTGTCTGAAAGGGTATATAGGGCTTCCTGCCTAGGCAGGGAGTTGGACTAGATGACCTCCAAGGTCCCTTCCAACTCGGCTATTGTATTGTATTGTATAAATACACGATGAGAGAGGGCGAGACAGAGAGAGATTATATATAGAAAGAAAGAAAAATAGCAGGATCCCCAGAGAGCATATGAGCCACAAAAACATAAAGTATGACTGAATCAGTGGTGGGTTCCTTCCAGCCGAACCGGTAGTAGTTTGGAAGCCTGGGTCACTGCAACAGGCAGCGACCGAGGCCTGCCACGCCACTGAACTGGTTCTCCCAACGGTGCCATAAGCGCTGTCATCTTATTTTTTTGCTTCTGCGCATGTGCAGAGTCATTTTAGTTGTACTGCGCATGCGCATACATAAAGCATGCGAGTGAACAGGGGGCTTCTGAGCGAACCGGCAGTGGTCTCTGCTGGAATTCACCTTCGGACTGAATATATTACGTGCAGCCTGTGGGTGGTGAGTGAGATCTGGCAAGGCCTGCTACCTGCAACAGAGCATCCATGTTCAAAGGAAGTTTATCCTGAACAAGTTTCAGTTCAAATAACCAGATGTGAGAAGCCATGGGAAGAAACCAGGGGAGGAGGAGGATGGTTTTCGTGAGAAAAGGCAGCGAAGTTTAGGGCAAAGGGAAGCTTTAGTTAACTCACCGAACCTTTGTGCTGAGAATTCACTCTCACGGTTTCCAAGATTCTACTTCACCCTAGAGTAGCATGGCAGCAGGGGTGGGTTCCTGCCAGTTCTAAGCTCTTCTACAGAAGAGGTTCCACAAATCTACATTGCCATTTAGAACCGGTTCCAGCTCCCTCACCCTGCCCGTCGGCCCATCATCAAGAGGAAGAGCGAGAGGAGGAATTCTGGGAGTTGAACACACCTGGGGTTTTTTTTCCCTAAAGGGTTAGGGGTGCAAGGGTCTTGTCACTTGACAGCTTTAAGACTTGCGTGCTTCAAATGCCAGAGTTTCTGAGCCAACATTTTGGTTGCTAAGCAAGAGCATTGTTAAGTGAGTTTCACCACGTTACAAGTTGGCCATGCCCACCCAGTCACATGACTGTCAAGCCACTCCCACACGGTCACATGGCTGGCAAGCCACTCCCACAAAGCAGGCCACACCTACAGAAGAGGTTCTAAAAAAAATTGAAACCCACCACTGCATGGCACAGAAGTCCACTTTCTTCCCCTCCCTCCTCCCACCAGCCCTGGGATCACCTTGCAGGAGTCTTTCTTTCTGGACTCAGCGCACATCATGTTCTCCGTCACGCTGCCGTCATGGTATTGCCTCCTATTGCATTGATTTCGATCGATCACTCTGAGATGCACGAAATGCAGCTTGTCCGGCTTCTTTCCCGTATTGCTAATAATGCCCCAGCCAGCCACTTCACATTGAGTGCGTTCAGGGACATCATTGTTTACGGTCTGATACGGCAGGATCCGCACATGTGGCCCAAGGACTGCAGGCTCTGCAAGCTAATTTTGAGAGAACCGGAGATGAAGTAAGCCGATTGCATCCAGGATATCAATTCCTTCAGATTAACACAGTTGGAAGCAGAGGTGGTATTCAGCCGGTTCTGACCAGTTCTGGTGAACCAGTAGTGGAAATGTTGAGTTGTTTGGAGAACCGGCAAATATCACCTCTGGCTGGCCATGCCCCCATCTATTCGCTGCCTCCCGAGTCCCAGCTGATCACTTTTCCAGCTGGGTCTTTTTCTGTTGCCCTGCATAGGAGAATGGAGCTGGAAAGCAGGCTTGTGGGGTGGGAAGGGAATGTGGATTTTATAGTCTCCTTCCCCTGGAGTGGGGTGGAAATGGACATTTTACAGTATCCTTGCCCTGGAGTGGAGAGGGAATGTGGATTTTGCAGTATCCTTCCCCTGCCATGCCCACCAAGCCACGCCATGCCCACAGAACCAATAGTAAACATTTTTGAATCCCACCACTGGTTGGAAGGGAGCTTGTTGGTCACCTAGTTCAACCCCCTGCCCAAGCAGGAAACCCTATACCATTTCTGACAGATTCTTTCATTTAAATCATCAATTTCATTTTTATCCCCAATTGCCAATATTCTATTGCCATAAAACAGGAAGAACAGGTGAGCATTAGGTTGAGAGATCAATTTTAGGTAGCGACAGATGTTTCTTTTCTAGTGTGGCGAGAAAAAAATATCTGCTGTGAACTCCACATGGTGTCAGGAAGGGGATCAGTCCAGTAAATGCTCAGCTCCATCCAGTGCCCTGGCTCTACTCCAAATAGGGATTAAAGGGTTGTAAAAAAGGGGAGTTGATCCTGAAAGTTGGAAGATAAAACAGGACCTAAGTTTGCACCAAGCCCCATTTTGTAAGATTCAGACACGTTCCTACAAAACCTTGCACAAAACAGTATAAAAAAGAAAAAAAAGGGAAATCTAACTTTTGCTTCATCAGTTGTTTATTTCCCTTTATCAATATACTCAAACACTAACAACAGAGATGTTAATGCTTTATTACAGGGGTCTCCAACCTTTGCAACTTTAAGTCTGAAGGAGTTCAGCTCCCAGAATTCTTTGCTGGCTGGAGAAGTCTGGGAGCTGAAGTCCTTCAGACTTAAAGTTGCAAAGGTTGGAGACCCCTGCTTTATTAAGTAGTTCAAGACTAAAACTATAATTACATAGCTAACACTTTTGATATGAATTACATCTTTTTTTAACCTTATATAAATAATCTTATGCTTGGAATAATGACCTCCTAAATGGCAATTAACATTGAATGAATGAATGAATGAAATTTTATTTGTATACCGCTCCCTCTCCCCGAAGGGACTCGGGGCGGTGCACAGGGGATTATAAAACATACAAACATAAAACAATATAAATATCTAAAATCAGATTAAACTACTATAACCCTGCGCTAAAACCTAAAATCCTAAAACACTGAAACTCCCTAAAAGCCCAATTAAAAATTTAAATATACAGACTGGAGGCAGGAAAGATAGATTAGGCCAGGCCGGCCTGTTGGAAGAAATGAGTTTTGAGCTTTCGGCGGAAGGAGCGGAGGTCCGGAGTTGTTCTGAGGTTGAAAAGAACTTTTACTTTTCTCCTTTTATTTCCAACACCATGAGCTTTTAAAATAATGGAGCGTTCATTATTTAAAATCATGTTATTACAGAAGTTATTGCACTGAAGTAGCGCAATGTAGGATGATGTACAACAGTACAACACAAGGAAAACAACAGAAAAAAGAGAATTATCAATCTTGAGTGCACTTTCTGCAGTTGCTTTTAATCATGTATGTTCCTGTATGTGGAAAATATAGAATTAAAAGGACATAAAAAACCTAAAAATGAATACGGCATGCATCTATATGCAAGGATGAGGTTCAGTGTATTTATTTATGTGCTCATTTACAGCATTTGCATGGCTGCCTATCTCATATTTTGAATACCCACCTGGATAAGCAAGAGATCATGGAGAATGGTTTCTTGGCTGCTCTCTGGATGAGGAATGAGTCGACGGATTCCATACAGGCGCTTGTCCGGTTCTGTTTCTGAGAGCGAATGGGCTCCCAAGAGGACCTGAAGCGTCCCGTTATTCCTGCACCGGAGATTGTGGTTAGTGTGAACAATCAGGGCGCCTCTATCTTAACCAGTCTCTATCATGCATCCTTCCCAAACAACCCTTTGGAGAATGATGCCTTCCGTCATTTTTAAACTGATGCATGTTTCAAAATAAATGCGGAAAGGTCAAGAGTTAAAACCCCAATGGAATCTGTACGGCTCCGTTCTCGGTTTGCTTGTGATCCTAAATGTAAGAAAGTTACTGTCAGACCTGGAAGCCATCTTTTACGTATGGGCCTTCAGGCCTGCCATATTTTTTTTAACTTTTATTTTTAAACACACACCACACAGAAAATCCTCTTTCTTTACATACTATAGAAAGTGTATCAGTTGGTTACAAAAAGCCTTCGTGCATCTCTTCCACAGTCATCACCTATAATTCATATCAAATCATATATTTTAAATCAAATATATTTATACATGTAAAGATGAAGTGAGGAAAGCTAAGGCTCACAAATTTAATTTAGCTTTAAGGGGTTTTTTTTGGCAGTCTCTTTTAAAACAGTAAAAGTTCCTCACCAGCTCTACACACTTTCTCTTTCCCTTTCCTTCCGTTCCGGAGCCATCCCAACTTCACTAGCCTGGGCTGAACTTTTGTCGCAAGCTAGAAGAACCTCTCCTGGATCAATCAGGGACTTTGCGGGGTCCCTGAGATCAGCAGGATGTATTCTTCCTGATCACCGTCTCTGTGAGACAGTTTAGGTCCATCTGGACCATTCAGCGGCAAAAGTATCGACTGTGATCTCGGGACTTCGAGATCGCAGGTCGTGTCGTCACGACGTCAGTTCCTCTTTCAGGCCTGCCACATTTTCTATGGTGGGAAAATGGGAGAGGGGAGCTTTGCTGGCTGAGGAATCCTGGGAGTTGAAGTCCACAAATTATAAAGTTGTCAAGGTTGGAGACCCCCTGATATGGAGTATGGGTGATTATATAGTCAAAATAACATTCCTTTCTCAGAGAGTCAAGGATACCTTGCCCCGCAGCTGTGATGAGGTGACTGGGAGGCATCTCCACTTCTGGATGGTGCCTGATTGGACCATGTGATGGACATATGGGTGCTGGGCAGGGGCTTGGACTTTCACTTGGGTGGGGAAAACCTGGAAACGTTCAGATTGGGGCTTTCCCAGATGTGCCAATGTGACATCTCCAATAAAGTGGAACTTTGAGGAAACTCAAGCCTCAGAGTCTTCTTTCATTGGGGGTGTTACTTTTTTATTGGGGGCAATTTGAACCTTGTTTAAACCAAGTTTTAGGCTTGCTCCGTGTGAGTAGAGTTCATTTTTGAGTAAAGTAAGAATTATATATCACTGCGGGTGGGGGTGGGCATCAGGATTTTAAAGATGCTTAGGTGAGGTATGGGCAAAAAAGTTTGGGAACCACTGCTCTAGATAGACGTTGTGAGTGCTCCATCACTGGAGATGTTTAATAAGAGATTTGGACAGCCATTTGATATAACAGACAATAACAGAAAGCTGTAGAAGTGTAATTGTGATTTTAATGTTTGGAAAATGCTGAATTAAAAAAAATATTAAAAAAAGGAAGGGAGGGAGGAAGGAAGGAGAGGAGAGAGGGAGGAGGGAGGGAGGGAGGGAGGGAGAAAAGGGTGGGAGGGAGGGAGGGAGGAGAGGAAAGGAGAGGGAGGAAGGAAGAAAGGAAGGAGAGGAGAGGAGAAGAGGGAAGGAGGAGGGTGGGAGAAGAGTGGGAGGGAGGAAGGAAGGAGAGGAGGGTGGGCTGGAGGGTGGGAAGGAGGGAGGGAGGGAGGGAGGAAGGAAGGAGAGGAGAAGAGAGAGGAAGGAGGCAGGAAGGAAGGAGAGGAGGGGGAGGGTGGGAGAAGAGGAAGGAGGAGAGGAGGGGGAGGGGGGAAGGAAAGGAAGGAGGAAAGAAGGAGAGAAGAGAGAGGGAGGAGGGTGGGAGGGAGGAAGGAGAGGAGTGGAGAGAGTGGAAGGAAGGAAGGAAGGAAGAAGAGGAGAAGAGAGAGGGAGGAGGGTGGGAGGGAGGGAGGAAGGAGAGGAGAGGGAAGAAGGAAGGAAGGAGAGGAGAAGAGAGAGGGGGGAGGGTGGGAGGGAGGAAGGAGAGGAGGGGGAGGGTGGGAGGGAGGGAGGAAAGAAGGAGAGAAGAGAAAGGGAGGAGGGAGGGAGGGGGAAGGGACTGTGTCCATATCTACCAACCAGTAAAATATTACCTAATAATGGATTTGGATAAGTTTATATCTGCCAACATGCATTTTCTTTTTTTCTTTTTTATGGACCAAAGTTTCCTCTTCCCTCTACAACTGCCAATAATTAAGGCAACAGATACAATCAAATGGTTGCCTTCTTTTTAGGCAAAAGAGTGAATTTCTGTGGTGGGCTATATCTCTGTCTGCCCGCTAATTTCTAAACGTTTAAGCTGGTCAAAGGCGCAAGAAAAGGCAGGCCTGGTTATATCCCTGGCTGGTGGACCGATGCCCTGCTGTTACACAGAATGGGGAAGAGAGGCTTATGTGTGTGAAAAACGAGCTTCGCGTCTCCGGTCACCAGAGAAGAAATCCCACACTCACCTTTCCTCCAAGCAGTGGGCTGCGCTCAGCACCCACTGAGTGGCTATCAGGAAGCCACCGCAGAGATGCTTCCCGTCCTCCTGCAGAGACGCCATGTAAGGCCTGTAATGGGGGTCGCTCTCTGATCCCCCCAGGATTCGGCCCCTGGGACGATTTGCTGGGAGGGAGAAAAATGCTGTGTTTTAGCCTGGATCCTGGAAAACCACTTTTCGGCTGCCCTAGAGCAGTGGTAGTCAACCTGGTCCCTACCACCCACTAGTGGGCATTCCAGCTTTCATGGTGGGCGATAGTGGTGGGTTTCAAATTTTTTAGAACCTACTCTGTAGGTGTGGCCTATTTTGTGGGCGTGGCTTTGCAGTCATGTGACAGGGTGGGAGTGGCCACCTTTTAAAATGTGGTAAAACTCATTTAACAACGCTCTTGCTTAGCAACCAAAATTTTGGACTCAATTGTGATGATAAATTCTTTCTTTCTTTCTTTCTTTCTTTCTTTCTTTCTTTCTTTCTTTCTTTCTTTCTTTCTTTCTTTCCTTCCTTCCTTCCTTCCTTCCTTCCTTTCCTTCCCGTTGGGTCACTGGCAGCGGTGGGCCAGATTTACTTCCAGGTACGCCGGTGGAACCCCCTCTCACCGGTTCTCTAAATTTCACCAACCGGCTCTCGCGAGTAGGTGCGAGCCTGCAGAAACACACCACTGGTTGGCGATAGAGGTTTTGTCCGATACTGAAGCACTTTCCTTTTTTTTAATTTAATTGACTTCCCTAGTTTATAAATCACCATTACTGTGGAACCGGTGGGCGGTTAGAAAATTTTACTACCAACAGAGATACAAAAGTGGGCGGTAGGTATAAAAAGGTTGACTACCCCTGGTCTAGAGCCAGGGAGGAACGTGCATAGGACTGCATTTCAATATATAATTGGGAAAGGAATGTGGAGTTCAAAATCCCAGTGGTCACCAATCTGTGGTGGAGGGGGACATGAAAATGCTGCAGGATTAGATCAAACACCCCCTTTTTCGCCCCTTACGCTGGTCCGATTAGACCTGCAATTGGTCCATCTGCACTTAACTGACTTCCCCCCCCCCCCCCCCAGAAATAAAGTGGGGTGGGGAGATAATCATCTCTCTTTTGGAGTATGAAAAAAAGCCATCAAATTAGAACTAAATTCACCTCGGCTTTTTAAAAAGTCCCATCCATTGGCCTAATGCAGAGATGGCCTTGTTTTGCAGGCCCGGGAGAACTCTCCCAGCACTGTGTTGGAAAAACATTTTCCCCCCTGCCTTGTTGAAAAAAATAAACACATGAAAACAGCAATGCAGTCCCTAAAATAGGCTGAAAAGTAGTTTTTAAAAAGCCTAGTCGTCTAGGGAAAAATGACATTTTTAGTTGCATGACAAAGACCCATCAATTTTGCAGTATGCCCCATTTATTCTGGCTTTCACTTTCATGTATATGTATAATGTATATGTATAATATATATGTATATGTATGTATCAAGGTAAAGGTTGCCCTCGCACATTATGTGCTAGTTGTTCCCAACTCTAGAGGGCGGTGCTCATCTCCGTTTCAAAGCCGAAGAGCCAGTGCTGTCCGAAGACGTCTCTGTGGTCATGTGGCTGGCATGACTAAACGCTGAAGGCACACAGAACAATGTTACCTTCCCACCAAAGGTTACCTTCCCACCAAAGATGGCTCTTATTTTTCTACTTGCGTGTTTTACGTGCTTTCGAACTGCTAGGTTGGCAGAAGCTGGGACAAGTAATGGGAGCTCACTCTGTTACGTGGTGCTAGGGATTCGAACGGCCGAACTGCCAACCTTTCTGATCGACAAGCTCAACGTTTTAGCCACTGAGCCACCGCATCCCTTATATGTATGTATGTATAATAATAATAATAATAATAATAATAATAATAATAATAATAATAATAATAATAATAATAATAATAATAATAATAATAATAATAATCTTTATTGTCATTGTAAAAATTACAATGAAATTGGTTTTAACTTCACTGGTGCAAAATTATAACAGAAACAAAAAAGAGAGAAAAGAAAAAAGAAAAAACTAGCAGGTGCATGGAGTGATTGCGGTTGAATTTAAAAGTCTCACAGCCCATGGATAGAAGCTACCTTTAAACCTGTTCGTTCGGCTGGCTATACTTTGATATCTTCTGCCTGATGCAATGGTGGGTTTCAAATTTTTTAGAACCTACTCTGTAGGTATGGCCTATTTTGTGGGCGTGGCTTGGCAGTCATGTGACAGGGTGGGAGTGGCCGCCTTTTAAAATGTGGTGAAACGCATTTAACAACGCTCTTGCTTAGCAACCAAAATTTTGGACTCAATTGTGATGATAAATTCTTTCTTTCTTTCTTTCTTTCTTTCTTTCTTTCTTCCTTTCTTCCTTCCTTTCTTTCTTTCTTTCTTTCTTTCTTTCTTTCATTCTTCCTTCCTTCCTTCCTTCCTTCCTTCCTTCCTTCCTTCCTTTCCTTTCCTTTCCTTTCCGTTAGGTCACTGGCAGCAGCGGGCCAGATTTACTTCCAGGTACGCCGGTGGAACCCCCTCTCACCGGTTCTCTAAATTTCACCAACCGGCTCTCGCGAGTAGGTGCGAGCCTGCAGAAACCCACCACTGGCCTGATGGTAGAAGGGCAAAGAGATACCAACCAGGGTGTGAATCATCTTTGAGAATCTTCCTTGCTCTGCTAAAGCAGCGAGATCTGGCGATGTTATCCGGTGATTTCAGAGGGCAACCGATGGTTTGTTGTGCAACTATATATATTTATATATAGAAGAGTCACTATCCCCATATTCTTTGAACTCTGGTGCTGGAGAAGACTCCTGTGAGTCCCTTGGACTGCAAGACGATGAAACCGGTCAGTCCTAGAGGAGATCAACCCTGACTGCTCTTTAGAAGGCCAGATCCTGAAGAGGAAAGTCAAATATTTTGACCACCTAATGAGAAGGAAGGGCTCACTGCAGAAGAGCCTCATGCTGGGAAAGATTGAGGGCAAAAGAAGAAGGGGACGACAGAGAATGGGGTGGCTGCATGGAGTCGCTGAAGCAGTAGGTGTGAGCTTAAATGGACTCCAGGGGATGGGAGAGGACAGGAAGGCCTGGAGGAACATTGTCCAAGGGGTTGCAATGGGTCGGACATAGCTTCGCAGCTAACCACATCAACCCACATATTTTTGATGAAAATAAAAGGGTGTGTATCAGTTTTTGCAAAGTAAATGTCACCAACTCTGTTTAGAGATAGATTACCTCCATCCATGAAGGGTCCATTTACTTTTTGGTTGATACACATTGCTACTTGCTACTTGCATAAAATCTCTGTTTTTTTTCAAATCCACCAATATGAAAAAGATGACCTGGTCAATCTAATCCAGGAGTCCCCAACCTTTGCAGCAAAGCTGGCTGGAGAATTCTGGGAGCTGAAGTCCTTCAGACTTAAAGTTGCAAAGGTTGGGGATCCCTGATCTAATCTATGCTGCTTCTAAAACTCCATTATTTGGGGAATACAAAAGAAACCTACTCGTGCTCATAATTGTTTAAAAACAAAATACTTCAACTATCCAACAAATTAAGTCATCAAATAACTACCTAGATTTTAGACTGACTTGCGGTTGCAAAAAGTCCGCACAATTTGTTGTTGGTTCAGAAAAGTAGGTGAATTGCATAAAGCATAATTCAGCTAACCATGGTTTAAACCCGAAGATATACTCGAAAGGAGCCAACCCTGTGCTTGCAGGAAAAATGCTAGGAAGGAGAAAAAAGTAAGATAAACACAACTTTTGAACTGCAGCAAAAAGAGGCGAGAGGAAGGAATAAAAGTATATTAATCAACTCACCCCTTACGGAGAAGATGCTCAGGAAAAAAATTAAGAACCAGAAGGAAAAACCAGCCATCTTCAGCTCCCTTTGTTCGGATCGAATGATCTTTTTTTGCCTTACCATGAACTCAGCAGGACTCAACATCAGATTTCCGGGAAGGCCTTTGTTTTATCAGACCCAGGGGTGTCCTTGACGTCAGCATTTTGCAGCAAAACAAAGAGAGAAATGATACTCCTGGTTATTTGTTTTGGCCCGGAAACCTTTGGGAACGAACCACGTGAAATATCCCTGACAGTGAACTTTGAGAAAGTTGTTTGCTTTCCATTTAAACTCTGCCCCTCTAAAGACACTCCTGCAGAGATACAAATACAAATACAATAGCAGAGTTGGAAGGGACCTTGGAAGTCATCTAGTCCACCCCCCTGCCTAGGCAGGAAGCCCTATACCATTTCAGACAAATGGCTATCCAACATCTTCTTAAAGACTTCCAGTGTTGGGTCATTCACATTATTAGATGTCCCAGGATGGGGAGGGGAAACGGACTCAAATTAGCTTTTCTTTCCCTCTGTAGAAAGGTAGAAAATGAAATATTCTAGGACAGTGATGGCTAACCTTTTTGTCTTTGGGTGCCGAAATTGTGTGTGTGTGTGTTTGTGTGTGACACAGTGGTGGGTTTCAAATTTTTTTAGAACCTACTCTGTAGGTGTGGCCTATTTTGTGGGCGTGGCTTGGCAGTCAGTGACAGGGTGGGAGTGGCCACCTTTTAAAATGTGGTGAAACTCATTTAACAACGCTCTTGCTTAGCAACCAAAATTTTGGACTCAATTGTGATGATAAATTCTTTCTTTCTTTCTTTCTTTCTTTCTTTCTTTCTTTCTTTCTTTCTTTCTTTCTTTCTTTCTTTCTTTCTTTCTTCCTTCCTTCCTTCCTTCCTTCCTTCCTTCCCTTCCCTTTCCTTTCCTTTCCTTTCCTTTCCTTCCCGTTGGGTCACTGGCAGTGGTGGGCCAGATTTACTTCCAGGTACGCCGGTGGAACCCGCTCTCACCGGTTCTCTAAATTTCACCAACCGGCTCTCGCGAGTAGGTGTGAGCCTGCAGAAACCCACCACTGGTGTGACAGTGTGCATGCGTGCGGCCACACCCACAATGTGCATGCACGCACAACCCCCTGTGCTCCCCACTCACCCACTGCATGCACGTGACCCCCACCCCACCCCCAATGGCCTGTTTTGGGCCTAGCAGGCCTCTCTGAAGCCTCCATGTGATGGACATATGGGTGCTGGGCAGGGATTTGAACTTTCTTTTGGGTGGGGAAAGCCTGGAAACTTTCAGATTCGGGGTTTCCCAGATGTGACAATATGACATCGCTAATAAAGTGGAACTTTGAGGAAACTGAAGCCTCGGAGTCTTCTTTCGTTAGGGGTGTTACTTGGAACTCTGACCGCCCTAGAATCAGATTGATCCATGTACCAGGAATGAAACTTATCAAGTACAAAGTTCTTCCACTAGGAAAACAAAAATGTGCAGACTGTGTATTTATTTAAGCGATTTATCTGACTGCTTGTCTGGCAAACACAACTCCAGGCAGCTAATATGTAAAAAACAATATATGTGGGTACGCACTGATATCTTGCCTTCCTTATTTTTATAAATAACTCAGTGAATATCTATAAAAACCTTTCCTCTTCCTATTTTCCCCACAACAACAACCCTGTGAGGTGGGCTGGATTTGTTGCAGGAAATAACGGAACGTGAACTTCTCAGGATCAAGGAAAAATTTATTGGCAACCAGGTTCAGAAAGCTAGTCAGAGGCCAGCATGTAACTTCTGAACAGTCTTCTGATAGCAAACATGCATTCTTATACTTTGACAAAGACAGCATCACAAATACTTAACTCATCTCTGCTTGGTTAAGCTCCTTATTGCTAGGCAGAGAAGCATGCAGGAAACACTAGTTTCATACTGACTTATGTGGTTAAGCCCTATGTCTGACTTGCAAGGGACTTGGACTTCCAACTGACTCGACCTACTTACAAGCAGGTGTTTGTGGTTTGACACTTGAATTTCCTGAATTCAAGCTTCCTGTCTCAAAGATGCTTTTTGTACCTTAAAAAGCGTAAAGATAAAAATGACTAAAGATCATCTAGTCTGACCCTGACTCATTTCACTCTTATGTCTAAAAATCGCTTTATGCCCTGCCTCAGATTGAGAGTGAGTGACTGATCCAAAATCACCCAACCGGCTTTCATGCCTAAGGTGGGACCAGAACTCACAGTCCCTTGGTGATTGGCCCAAAGTTACCCAACCAGCATTCATGTCTAAACTGGAACTAGAACTCCTAGTCTCCAAGTTTGTAGTCTGGTGCCTTAAATACTAGAGAAATACTAAATATTAATAAGGAAAGAATGACAATCATTCCCCCATTCAAGATACCCCCCCTAAAAAACAGACAGAGACCTGCTGACTCTCAAGTTCTGGAGGACATCCAGCCCTTCAAAACTTACAAAAGATGTTGGGTGAGGGAAAGAGATTTGCAGGGATCACTTGCGAAAACAATCTTGGAACGATTCTTGGTTACCAACAAAATGTGAACCAACTGTGAAATGCGGTTGGCATAAAGACAAAAGCAATCTTAGGCTGTGTCAATTGAAAAAAAGGCTCCAACTCTCAGGAACTAATCATTGCATTTTATTTCACAGTGATTACGGTAGTCCTCAAGACAGGGATGGTGTTCAGTTCTGAAGACTATAATTTTAAAAGGCTTGAGACGTACAAATAGCATCAGGGGAGGACAATAAAGATGATTGGGGAAAACGTTGTCCACAGGATCTGGCCCGAATTCTTCTTTTAAAAAATGGTGTGGTTGATGCACATAAAAACAGATGGAGCTATCTTGATTTTTTGGACTATTCTCCCTGGTTATCCCTGGTCAGGTGTCTAGAACTGTGATGCCGAACCTATGGGACACATGCCACAGGTGTCACACGCAGCCCTCTGTGGGCACGCAAGCTTTCGCCCAGCTCAGTTCCACTGTGCATGCGCACACACCTCCCACGGACTCCTGATTTTCGAGTCTCTGCTGCGCATGCGTGGGTGGGTGTGGGCATGCATGCATAGGGGCGGGAGGAGCACAGGGGGGCTGTGCAGGGAGGGGCAGTTTTTGTTCCCTAGAGGTCCCCTGCGCCCCGTTGTTTGTCCCAGGAGGCTTCAGGGAGGTCTGCTAGGCCCAAAACGGGGCACCAGGCGGGAGGGGGGGTTGCGTGCCTTTGCAGGGGGACTGGGCACATTGCATTATGGGTGTGGGCACACATGTGCACACTGTCGCACAAATGAACGCTTTATCGGCATGTGAGGACAAAAAGGTTAGGCATCACTGGTCTAAAAAGTAAGCCAGACCATAGGTGTCATTTCATCTCATGATTAAGGATCAAGGGCTAGAAACCAGGGGACTGCGAGTTCTAGTCCCAACTTTGGCATGAAAGCCAGTAAGGTGATGCTAGGCCACTCACTCTTTCTCAGCCCAAACAACCTCACTGGGTTGTTGTTGTCGAGAAATAGGAGGAGGAGGAAGAATTAGGCATTTTGCTGCCTTGCGTTCTTTATAGTAATATAAACACAGAATATAAAATAAACGATAAATAAAAACCAAGACAAACTGAAACAACTGAATGCTCCAACATTGGAAGTTTTTAAGAAGAGGTTGGATAACCATTTGTCTGAAGTGGTGTAGGGTCTCCTGCCTAAGCAGGGGGTTGGACTAGAAGACCTCCAAGGTCCCTCCCAACTCTGTTATTCTATTCTATTCTATTCTATTCTATTCTATTCTATTCTATTCTATTCTATTCTGGAATGTTCTTGATGAAGAATGGTTTGAAAGGAGATATGATTAGCACTTCCTGGAGTCAGAATACATGTACAGAATCAAAGCGTTTTAGGGGTGGGAGAAGTTACTCCCATTTAATTGGCTCAGCAACCATTTCTTGGGAATATTTTTGTTTGCGCAACTCTGAAGTCTAAACACTCTCCTGATTCCTAGATCAAGTTTCATTTCCTTCTGTGTGCGTGTGTGGCCGAATTGAGAATTCTCACCCAAAGTTTTTGACAAGGATGAACACCATCCAAGATTGAAGATTAAAGTCTGAACAAATATTTATTGGACTTCCATTTCTAAAGAAATAAGCCTCACCCTTCGAATTACTGCCTTATCTTGGCTAAAGAACAGAACTGGGAGATTCAAAAGTTGCTGAGCTATAACGACTCAGAGATGCTAAATGAAGATAAAGTTTTCTTGATGTCAGCCGTGATCCACAGAGACGGAAATGTTCTTTCACAGCTTTCTTCCTCAGAATGCTTCCATTATATTCTTAGAGTGGATATTAATCCTAAAGAAAATGTTGTGAAAAAGTAAACTGGACAAGTCTTTATTGGCCAATTGAACAGACAAGGAGTGCATAAACTCTCAGCGTTCATACAAACAACAAAGTGATAAATTGTAAATCATAATCAAACCTACAATTATAAATCATAAGAAACAACCAACAAAGTGATAGTCATAAGATACCAATGTTGTTGTTGTTGTTAGTTGCGAAGTCATGTCATCGCGACCCCATCAATGACATTCCTCCAGGCCTTCTTGTCCTCTACCATCCCCCTACTGGAGTCCATTTAAGCTTGTTGCAGAAAATCAGGAGACTCGGAGAACGAGATCAAGACAAGCTTTTATTTTTGGCCAAAGGTCCGAGCAGAAATAAGTTTTGCTAACACCCGGACGAAGATCCATAGAAAAAGCAGGTTATTATATATCTTTCAAAGAGCAGTTTTGAACACGGAAATACCTAAACCATTCCTATTGGCTACTTTGAGGGCCAAGCCTTGTAAGGAGTTGGGGTCTTTACTTCTCCTTTTGTCTTGAGCCATACATGTTTCTTAAGTGAACTTTAGTCGAACCTTGTGGTTTTGTGAGAACTATTGAACTCTGTGGTTAGGCTCTTACTTTCCTGTTCTTCTGCAAGAAGCAACCGTCTATGTCACCTTTTAATATAGAAGGGGCCCTAAGAGGCTGTCTAGCCTGACCCAGTAGGTTTCACATTTAATGTACAAATCTCACTTTACGTCCTGCTTTAAGCTCACGCCGACTCCATCCAGCCACCCCATTCTCTGTCGCCGTCCTCTTCTTTTTTTGCCTTCAATCTTTCCCACTGTTGGAAGAAATGTCCTTCTGGGTTCAGTTCCAAGTGGAGAAAAAGACCCTGGAAACACGGAGGCTGCTTGGAAAGATGGTTTCATGGTGGACAGGACCACAAGGCTTGAGGTCCTGGGGAAAAAGGTGATCACATGCTTCAAGATGTTGGGGGAAGAAGAAAAAGAGAACAAGATGCTGAAAGTTCCTCATTTTATGCCCTTCCTGGTCTTTGATCTTGATCTTGTATTCTGACTGATTGTCAGACTCCCATGGGGCCATGCAGGGGCAACTCTCTAGGCTGTGTTTTGAGTCCAGGTTTGGTGGAGCATTGCCTCTTCCCAGGTGCACTGTAGTGAAATGGGTAAAGAGCTAATACTATCATGCCTTAATCCCATCATGCTGGAGCTGAGGAGGGAGATCTTTGTTATGTAGAATAGACTGGTTCAGGCATTTTAATGGCCCATTGACAAAGGTGGGGACAATTAAGAGTGAGTCTGTTCCCTACCTAAAACATGTTTTTCCATTTCTGATCCAGGAAAATATAATATTCTGCCTTTTCAATATTTCCCAGGATATGCTGAAATATTTCATTTTTCTAGGAGAGGGTGGGTTTTAACTACCTACACCAGCATTAGGCTTTTCTCCAGGGAGTCCATCCTTCTTATTAGGTGGCCAAAGTCCTTGAGTTTCCTCTTCAGGATCTGGCCTTCTAAAGAGCAGTCAGGGTTGATCTCCACTGGGACTGACCGGTTTGAAATGAAACATTGAAATGAAACATCTCTTTTGAGCTTTGCTACCTATCCATAGGTGACTTGAAAAGCAAAAGAGACCCAGGTTTAGCCTATCAGTGACTACTACTACACTGAGCTGGCATTGTAGGAGGAGAGTTGGGTTAGTCCAGGGGTGGGCAAACTTTGCAACTTTAAGTCTGAAGGACTTCAGCTCCCAGACTTCTCCAGCCAGCTTTGCTTAAAGTTGCAAAGTTTGCCCACCCCTGGGTCAGTCTATTGTTCCCTGTTAGGCTGGGTAATTCTTAGTGTTATTTATTTATTTATTTATTTATTTATTTATTTATTTATTTATTTATTTATTTATTTATTTATTTATTTATTTATTTATTTATTTATTTATTTATTTATTTATTTATTTATTTATTTATTTATTTATTTAATTCGATTTATATACCTATTTTCACCTAAAAGGGACTCAGGATGTTGAAGTCCACACATCTTAAAGTTGCCAGGATTGAGAAACATTGGTTTATAGTGACATAAAATCAAAAGTCTGGAAGCATCGTTTCCAACTAACAATTTTTTTATTAAAAAGTAGCTCATGAAAGCAGGTGGAAGGTCATTAATGAGAAATCCAACCTAGAATTAAGGAGAAATTTCCTGACAGTATTAATCAGTGGAACTGCTTGCTTTCAGAAGTTGTGAATGCTTCAACGGTTTTTAAGACGTGATTAGACAACAATTTGTCTGGAATAGTGTAGGGTCTCCAGCTTGAGCAGGGGGTTGGACTAGAAGACCTCCAAAGTCCTTCCAACCCTGTTATTCTGCGTTATAACTTAAAACAGGGGTCTCCAACCTTTGCACTTTAAGTCTGAAGGACTTCAGCAAAGCTGGCTGGAGAAGTCTGGGAGCTGAAGTCCTTCAGACTTAAAGTTGCAAAGGTTGGAGACCCCTGCCTTAAAAGCTTCTGCCTTTTAACAACATTTGTCAATTGAAAAAAAAAGTGCGACTAAACTCCTCTTGATTTATTCTGCTGTGTGTCACTAGATGGTGCTAATCCTTTGTCAGCCAACCCGGACTGCAAATTTCTGAAGAAAATTGTAAAGAAAACAAGATTTCGTGTGGCATCATCACCTCCTGACTTCTGAATTACTGAATTATTGGGAAGATCTCATATGTAGAATAATTTCTCAGACTGATTTATTGTTTTAGGTGCCTGGGATACCCCTTAGTCATTATAGGGAAATGGAACGTCCATGTACAAAAGCATTCTACCCTTGAGTCAGGCATGCTAGGGACCAAGAGTAGAGGAAAAATATTGTTGAATATGCATTGATTTATTTTACTGGGTTCGATCCAGTCCATTTGCTATCAATTTGGATGAGGTGCTCCTTTACAAGGAGTCCTTGTTGAGTAACCACAATTGAGACCAGCAACTCGGTCATTAAGCAAAGTGGATGCTAAGTGGAACAGCAACTGTGGTTATCATCTTACTGATGCGTTTCTTTGATTTGCAGGCCTGTGAAGATTGTTAATCTCAGAACTGGTTGCAAAGGTTTTTTTCCCCATCACTGTGGTAACTGTGAATGGTCACTAAATTAGGGAGTCGCTAAATAAGGACTGAATCAAAAAGGTTGGCAGTTTGAATCCCTAGCACCGCGTAATGGAGTGAGCTCCCATTACTTGTCTCGGCTTCAAGCCTAGCAGTTCGAAAGTACATAAAAAAGGCAAGTAGAAAAATAGGAATCCCCTGTTACTTCTACTAAATGCTGAAGGCGCAGTGTTCCATGTGCCTTTGGCATTTAGTCATGCCGGTCACATGACCATGGACATGTCTTCGGACAGCGCTGGCTCTTTGGCTTTGAAATGGAGACAACCACTGTCCCCTAGAATTGGGAATGACTAGCACATATGTGTGAGGGAAACCTTTACCTTTACCTTAAATACCGGGTGCGCTTCAAGGTACTAGTAACTACCTTTAAAGCGCTCCATGGTAAGGGACCTGGTTACCTGCAAGACCGCCTCCTGCTGCCAAATACCTCCCACCGACCAGTCCGCTCCCACAGAGAGGGCCTCCTCAGGGTGCCGTCGGCCAGGCAATGTCGGCTGGCAACCCCTAGGGGGAGAGCCTTCTCTGTGGCAGCTCCTGCCCTCTGGAATGACCTACCCACCGACCTATGCACGACCACGGACCTGCGCCTCTTCCGTCGGGCCTTGAAGACCCATTTATTTCGTGCGGCCGGCCTGGCGTAGTGTTTAAATGGTTTTTAGTAGGGCTTTATTAAGCTTTTAGAATCAGGCCAACCATTTAATCTATTTTTAAACGTATTTTATGTATTTTATATTTTTACCACTGATTTTTATTGTCGCCCTGAGTCACGGAAGGGAGAAGGGCGGTATAAAAATTTAATAAATAATAATAAATAATAATAATAAAATAAAGACTACTGATAATTTTACCAAACTAACTTAGGTCAAACTAACCGGGGGTCTTGGGGAAGGTCGCCAATCCAAAAATCCAAATTTTAAAAAAAAGGATTCTCCAGGAATGATACAATAATACAATACAATAGCAGAGTTGGAAGGGACCTTGTAGGTCTTCTAGTCCAACCCCCTGCGTGGGCAGGAACTTTATTCCATTTCAGACAAATGGCTATCTAACATCTTTTAAAAACTTCCAGGATTGGGGCATTCACAGCTTCTGGAGGCAAGCTGTTCCAGAGGTTAATTGTTCTGACTGTCAGAAAATTTCTCCTTAGTTCTAAGTTGCTTCTCTCCTTGATTAGTTTCCACCCATTGCTTCTTGTCCTGCCCCCAGGTGTCTTGGAGAACAGTTTAACTGTTTAACAGTTTAACAGTTTAACAGTTTAACTCCCTCTTCTTTGTGGCAACCTCTGAGATATCGGAACACTGCTATCATGTTTTTAGGCCCAGTACTCTTTAACATCTTCATCAACGATTTGGATGAGGGGATAAATGGGGAACTCATCAAATTCGCAGACGACACCAAGCTGGCAGGAATAGCCAACACTCCAGAAGATAGGCTTAAGATACAGAAGGATCTAGACAAACTTGAACATTGGGCACTGTCTAATAAAATGAAATTCAATTGTGAAAAAAGTAAGGTCCTACATATAGGCAAGAAAAACCAAATGCACAAGTACAGTATAGGTGGTACCTTGCTCAATAGTAGCAACTGTGAGAGGGATCTCGGAATCCTAGTGGACAACCATTTAAATATGAGCCAGCAGTGTGCAGCAGCTGCCAAAAAAGCCAACACAGTTCTAGGCTGCATCAACAGAGGGATAGAATCTAGATCGCGTGAAGTGTTAATGCCACTGTATAGTGCCTTGGTAAGGCCACACTTGGAATACTGCATACAGTTTTGGTCGCCACGATGTAGAAAAGACGTGGAGACTCTGGAAAGAGTGCAAAGAAGAGCAACCAAGATGATTAGAGGACTGGAGACTAAGACATATGAAGAACGGCTGCAGGAACTGGGTATGTCTAGTTTGATGAAGAGAAGGACCAGGGGAGACATGATAGCAGTGTTCCGATATCTCAGAGGGTGCCACAAAGAAGAGGGAGTCAAACTTTTCTCCAAGACACCTGGGGGCAGGACAAGGAGCAATGGGTGGAAACTAACCAAGGAGAGAAGCAACTTAGAACTAAGGAGAAATTTCCTAACAGTAAGAACAATTAACCTCTGGAACAGCTTGCCTCCAGCAGTTGTGAATGCCCCAACCCTGGAAGTCTTTAAAAAGATGTTAGACAGCCATTTGTCTGAAATGGTATAAGATTCCTGCCCATGCAGGGGGTTGGACTAGAAGACCTACAAGGTCCCTTCCAACTCTGCTATTGTATTGTATTGTATGTCTCCCCTGGTCCTTCTCTTCATCAAACTAGACATACGCAGTTCCTGCAACCGTTCTTCATATGTTTTAGCTGTTGTTGATGTTCTCTAGTTGAAGAGATTTGATAGAGGAAGGAATGGGGTTTTTGGAATTTGCACCCATAGAAATGACCCCTTTCTCCCACTTACAAACGAAGCAAGGCAAACAGTGGCTCTCTCCCCACCACCCACCCACCCACCCTGGCTTCTTTTGAAATGCCCCAGAATGCTGGCTCCATCTTTTAAAATCAATCCCGCTGTTGCTAAGCAACCAGGGTGGCCATCTTCCAGGGAAACGGGCCTGCCACACAAGACACACCCCCTTCGCTTCCACCCGGCGATCGGGGGGGCTGATCTTGGCTTTAATGTAAACCTTTCCCCCCTGGGTTTCGTCTCAAATGCTTCATAGGGCAACTGATCAAGCACATTGTTGAGAAGATGCCTCTGGGGAAACGAAAAAAAGGTGTGATCACAGATAAAAATGCCAGCCTGCACCATTGATTGAGCCTCAGCGCAACCAGCCTAGAGCTGCAGAAATGTGGGATGATTTGCAGCTGGGCTGTCAGCCTGCATGGCCATCCAGAAACAATTGGGATCACCAGAATAAAGGGTGGATTTGCTTAGAAGATCTTTGGTGGAATCCAAAATTAACCCTGGATGCTGAAAATCACGCTCCTTGGAATCCAGTCTTGGGAGGGGAAACTTATTGGAAGCAAGAAGACACCACACTTGGAATATTGCACCCACTTCTGATTAACACAATACAAAAAAGACACTGAAACCCTAGAAAGAATGCAGAGAGGAGCAACAAAAATGATTTTGTCTAAAAAAAATTAAAAAAAATGATTTTGTCTGAAGGCTAAATCGTATGATGAATGGTTGACGATCACAGTGGTGGGATTAGAATTTTTTTTACTGGTTCTGTGGACGTGGCTTGGTGGGCGTGGTTGGGGAAATGATTCCCTCCCCACTCCAGGGGAAGGATACTGTAAAATCTCCATTTCCACTCTACTCCAGGGGAAGAATACTGTAAAATCTCCATTTACACTCCACTCTTGGGGGAAGGATACTGTAAAATCTCCATTTCCACCCCACTCCAGGGGAAGGATACTGCAAAATCCTCATTTCCATCCCACTCCTGAGGGAAGGATACTGTAAAATCTCTATTTCCACTCCACTCCAGGTGAAGGATACTGTAAAATCCCCATTTCCATCCCACTCCTGGGGGGAAGGATACTGTAAAATCTCCATTTCCACCTCACTCCTGGGGGGAAGGATACTGTAAAATCTCCATTTCCACCCCACTCCAGGGGAAGGATACTGTAAAATCCCCATGCCCTCCCCACTCCAGGCGAAGGATACTGTAAAATCTCATTCCCTCCCCACTCCACTAACCTCCGATCAGCTGGAACTCTGGAGGCAGTGAATAGATGGGTTGGGGCCAGTCAGAGGTGATAATTGCCAGTTCTCCCAACTACTCAAAATTTCTGCTACTGGTTCTCCAGAACTGGTCAGAACCAGCTGAATACCATCTCTGTTGTGGGAAGTAGGTATGGTTGAGGGAGCCTAATGAAGAGAGGGATTGAGGGGACATTATAACTGTCTTCCAATATTGAGGTGCTGTCACAGAGAAGAGGAGATTGACCCATTCTCCAAAGCACCAGAGGGCAGGACAAGAACTAATGGGTGGAAGTTTGTTCCAGCCTAAAAGTAAGGATAAATTTTCTGACAATTAATGAGTAGAATATTTTGCCTCTTGAGGTTGTGGGTGCTCCATCACTGGAGAATTTTTTAAAAAATAGACAGGAAAACCATTTGACTGGGATGGTATATAAGGTCTCCTGTCTTGGAAAAGGGATTAGACTAGAAGACCTCCAAGGTCTCTTCCAGCTCTATAATTCTATGTTCTATATTTAAACCCAAGACTCTGTTTGATATCCTGTGAGGTTATCAAGTGAAGTTTAGGTTGAAACTTCTCATTATTATATGGAAATGTGTGGACAGAAAATTCACGCTCACCCAAAATCACCCACCCACACATATACACAATTCAGAATCTATGGGGTTGTTGATATCTTCAAAATCTAGGGTGCCACTTCTAGAAATAACTAGTGGTATTTTGCTGTTCTGATCCCCCTATTCAGTTGCCATGGCGACTGAATATACCTGGATATGCAAAAACACCTTGATTATAAAGGCAATGGCTCTTGGGAAATGTCTTGATCCTGAAGCTAAGCAGGATTGGGGGTTGTTGGTAATTGTATGGGAGACTGGTAAGTCAATATACCACCAAAAGAAGATGATGACAAGCCACTTCCACATTGTTGTCATGAAAGCTACACACACCTGTCTATTAAATCACCAGGAGTCAAACTTGAGATGAAAATGAATTTTATGGTCTCAAAAACAGCCTTTCACAACTTGATGGATGCCACTGCAGAACCTCCCCGCAGAGAGAGATTATTTAATAATAATGGAAACTTATCAGTGGGAGTTCTCCAACAATCAGTTAAAAAAAAAATCCCGAACATGATAGAGCCGGACCTGGCTAGCTGGGGACCAACTGGACTGGCATGGGCCGGCAGGGTAACATCGAGGCCGCAAGGCCTGGCTGGGCCGGGCCGGGCCTAAGGAGATCTGGGCCTGGCAGGCCGAAAGATACCAGGAGCGTTGGAGGCGTTGGGGCCGAAGGAGATGCCACCGGGGACAAAGGTGGGCAGTGGAGGCTCCAGGCCGAGAAAAACCAGCCTCAGCTATTAGAACTCTTCAGCTGAGGCCCTTAAGACTCCTGGTATTGTGGGACTGGAGGAGTCCTTGAGGACTACAGGCCGGGACTAATTTACAACTGGAAGGCCAAAGCCACCCTCTACCCCCAGTCTGATATATCTATATGAACTAACTCTCCCACCTTCGATGACTAACTATCTATTTATGAACCATGATTAACTATCTTTGAACCATGCATGATTTTTATGAATTTATGAACTATTTATGAACTTTTTAGAGCCGGTCTAGACGTCTCCTGAGTTTAATTTGTACTATACATATTTTAACATCTATTTTAATATTCAATAACATCTAGAATTTTAATGCCCTGTCTAACAACTCCTCTGACCTTATATTTTATATATATTTATACATATTTATATATATCATATTTATGACATTCACCATGAAGTACTCTAAGGCAGACCTTTTCTACTGCGGGAGTCCCCCACTCGCAGGTATGGCCCTCCGCGTCAACGAGGGCCCCACCTTGATGAGGGATTCTGTATCAAGAGAGGTGGGCGGGTCGCAGTTCTAGGGGTGTTTGAACAAAATTCTTAATTTGGCTTTTAGGGGGTTCCAGGGAGGAGGGAGGGATAGTTTACAATTTAAATGGGGGATTTAATCTGGTTTTAGCGCAGGCTTTGTCATTTAATAAGTTTTTAAATTATAATTGGTACTATTTTGTATATTGTTTTAAATTCCTGTGCGCCGCCCTGGGTCCTCTCGGAGAAGGGCGGGATATAAATTGAATAAATTGATAAATTGATTGAATTGATAACAAATCTGAGAATTTTAAAAACAACAGAAAGTCAAAGAAAAATCAAGAAGTCTATCGGTTGAGGTTGGAGGAAAAAGGTAAGAGGTTTTGTATTCTTATTATTATTTATTAAATTTCTATACCGCCCTTCTCCCTTCCGGGACTCAGGGCGGTGTACAGGCAGCAATAAAATCAGTGATATAAAATATAAAAAATACATGAAATATATATTTAAAAATGTATTAAATAATACGCCTGTTCTAAAACCATTAATAAAACCTACTAAAAACATTTAAAAAATTATGCCAGGCCGGCCGCACGAAATAGATAGGTCTTCAAAGCCCGAAGGAAGAGGCGCAGGTCCGTGGTCGTGCGTAGGTCGGTGGGTAGGTCATGCCAGAGGGCAGGAGCCGTCACAGAGAAGGCTCTCCCTCTGGGGGTCGCCAGCCGACATTGCCTGGCCGATGGCGCCCTGAGGAGGCCTTCTCTGTGGGAGCGCACTGGTCGGTGGGAGGTATTTGGTAGCAGGAGGTGGTCTTGCAGATAACCAGGTCCCTGTTTCTACACATAAGGTTTTTAATTTACGTACCCTTCTCCTTTCCAGCCTATAGAAAAAGACTTCTCCATAAATTTTACTTATCTGAAATTCTTTGGTTGTGTGGGAGCTTGTCCGAATGATTCATTCCTGCCTGGGTGTTGAACCCTGACAATAACCAAGGCAATGCTTGTAGATAGAACCAAGATAAATTAAAATGAAATAAGTTGTTGCGTAATATTGTAAACTTTAGAGGGTTTGACACAAAGAACCAAGTACTGATAGATATATCCAGAATAATTTATTAATGGAAGTTTATATTTCATGGTTAGAAATGTAATTCAACTTTAATTCCAATTCAAATGTACATGTTCGGTTAGAAATTGCAGCATTAGATAAAATTCAACATTCAGCTTCTATAAACCATTTAAAAAAAAAAAAAAAGACTTGGCAAGTTTAAGTGTGTGGAACTGGTTGGAGAAATCTGAGAGTTGACGTCTATGCATCTTAAAGTTGCTAACTTTGAAAACATTGTTCTATAAGGTGAAAGTTATTATGCTTAAACTTTGGTGCTAAACAATGAATTTTCAACATGAACCAGTGGTGAAATTCATTTTTTTTTACTACTGGTTCTGTGGGCGTGCCTTGGTGGGCATGGCAGGGGAAGGATATTGCAAAATCCCCATTCCCTCCCCACTCTGGTGGTATTTGCCAGTTTTCCAAACTACTTAAAATTTCCTCTACTGGGTCTCCAGAACCTGTCAGAACCTGCTGAATTTCACCCCTGATATGAACCCAACTTTTTATAGACAATATGTAGTATTCACCTAAATAATATTTAGGAAATTAGTATGATGGAATTAGGTAGCTTCTACAATAGCAGACCTCCATGCCTTCTGACAATCTGCCAGACGGCTTGATAGAAAAGCAGTGATCAGCAGATGGACTCAGAAAAAACTGTTTTGTCATTATGACAAATGTTTAGGAAATACCGTCTTTGTTTCCTTTAACACTTTAATGTTTGTATTTGATTGGGAATTTTTTTTTTACCAAAATCAATAAAAAAACAAAATGGATTTAAGGATTCCTGCAGGGTAATTGTGATTCAAATTCTTAAAATCAATTTTTAAACCAAAGTTACACTTATGTGTTAAAATATTTTAATGGTTCTGTCAATAGAATGGAATTTTTTTTTGAAAGGAGGGGAATGAGGAATGTATTAGCTTTTTGAGTGGCAGGCCAAAGGCCATATCCAAAAAATATGTATGTAAGAGGGAAGAACCTGGATCAGACCAAGAAAAAACTAATGTTAATTATATTGTGTAGTCAAAAGTAATTTATTTGAACACAATTAAGATGGCATGGGGGTACACTCAGGAACATTTACTGATTTGTTTATCAAATTTAGAAAGTGCCCATCTCCCTCACAGAGTCTAAGCAGGATTGGATGTGGTGAAAAGTGGATAGGAGACCACAAGGAAATCTGAGGGAAGTTGGTTAGATTGCAAGCAAAAAAAAATCTGGAAGAAGGGAACAATTTAACATTATTGCCAAGAAAACAAAATAAATGTGCTCTGTAACCTTCAGGTATGGAACTTGACTTGAGGACATCAAAATGTAAAAAAATATATGCAGTGCCCTACTGGACCTCTGCCCCATCTATTCCAGCAGTCTGATCTCACAGTAACTGCACAATGAAGCCCAGTAATCATACGGCCATCAATAACCACTGATCCCCAGGACTTCCAATATCTCAGGGGTTGCCACAAAGAAGAGCGAGTCAAGCTATTCTCCAAAGCACCTGAGGGCAGAACAAGAAGCAATGGGTGGAAACTAATCAAGGAGAGAAGCAACTTAGAACTGAGGAGGAATTTCCTGACAGTTAGAACAATTAACCAGTGGAACAGCTTGCCTCCAGAAGTTGTGAATGCCCCAACACTGAAAGTCTTTAAGAAGATGTTGGATAGCCATTTGTCTGAAATGGTATAAGGTGTCTGCCTAGGCAGGGGGTTGGACTAGAAGACCTCCAAGGTCCCCCCAAACTCCAGGTATTGTACTGTATTGTATTGTATTGTATTGTATTGTATTGCATTGCATTGCATTGCATTGCATTGCATTGTAAATGCTCCAATCCTTTTTTTAAAACCAGCCAACCTGGTAGGGAATTTCAAACTTTAATTGCAGATAATCCTTGACCATTCATTTAGCAACCATTCCACATTAATAATAATAATAATAATAATAATAATAATAATAATAATAATAATAATAATAATAATAATAAAAATAAATTTTTTATTTATAACCCGCTCTCTCTCCCCTAAGGGACTCGAGGCGGGGCACAGGAAAATTAAAAACAATAGACACAAACAGAGTACAAAATTTAAAATCACAATTAAACATATCCTCCGCTAAAAACATCTATAAAAACTAAAAACTGTCCCTAAAACCCCTTAACACTATAACTTAATTAAAATTACCCTAGGCCAGCCAAACGGAAGAAATGAGTTTTTAAAAGCTGTCGGAAGGAGCGAAGGTCTGTGGTTGTTCTAATTTCGGGGGGAAGGTCGTTCCAGAGGGTCGGGCCCGCCACAGAGAAGGCCCTTCCCCTGGGTGTCACCCGCTGGCATAGCCTAGTGGACGGCACATTACAGTAGCACTGAAAAAGTGACTTACAATTGATCCTTGCACTTATGACCATCATGGCATCTCCACAGTCATGTGATCAAAATTTAGTCACTTAGCAACCAACATGTATTTACGATGGTTGCAACGTCCTGGGATCAAGGGGTCGCCATTTGCAACTTTCCCAGTTGACGTCTGACGAGCAAAATCAATAGGAGAGGCCAGATTTGCTCAGCAGGTGTATTTTTTATTTAACAACTGCAGTGATTTATTTATTTATTTATTTGTAAAATTCATTGGCTGCCCATCTCACCACAGGGTAACTGTGGGTGGGTTACAATTTAAAAAAAATCTTAAGCCCTGGTTGTGCAGTGGTTAAAGTGCGGTATTGCAGGCTAACTCTGCCCACAACCTGGAGTTTGATTTTAACAGGCTGAAGGTTGACCAAGCCTTCCATCCTTCAGAGGTTGGTAAAATGAGGACCCAGATTGTTGGGGGGAAGATATTGACATTTGTAAACCTCACAAGGGTGGTGTACAGCACTATGGAGAGGTATAGAAGTCTAAATGCCATTGCTATTGCTACAATCTTAACGAATTGCTTAACAACTGTGGCCAAAAAGGTTGACATTCTTGTCCCAATTGTAGTCAATAAGATGAGGACTGTATGTGTCATGTAAAAAAAAAATCCTTTTTTTTTTGCTCTGATTTTTCAGGGAGTCAGTTTCATTCTTATTCTTTGTTTCTAGTAAAAGAAAATAGTTTCTTCTTGTCTGTCTTATTCACCCCATGCAGAATTCCGTACACCTTAATCTTAAAATGTCTCTCATTTGCCTGTTTTCTAGACTAAAATGGCCCAAATATCACTATCTTTCTTCATTTTTATCTTGTCTGTTAAATACAGTTAATATGACTACTTCCCAAGCATTTAATAATGTTCTTCTACACCACCTATTTCCCTTTTTATGACCCTGCAATCACCTTGATTTGGGGTACAGTTGAGATGATTGGATGGAGTTGAGCGTTTACTGGCCAGATGCCCTTCCTGACACCATGTGGAGTTCACAGCAGATATTTTTGCACCCTGAGAGAGAAACATCTGCCACTAACTAGGATTGAATTCTCAACCTCCCAAAGGGGGAGGCAAGTGTGTTCACCACAAGGCTACCATGCTGTTCTTTCTTCTTTGTCACCTAAAAAGTTACAATTCAGAGGCAATTTTTGAGAAAGGCACACCCTTTGGAAGACTGCATGTGGTCCCAAGATCTGCAGCCTTCTGTCCAGAATCACCTGAGATAGGCACCATATTAAATAAATAAATAAAATTCCAAACTATTCTCTTTTAAATGCTTTCTGAGCTGCTGCTTCTCTCCCCATTTACCATCACAGATATATTTTAAAAGATTGAGATAACAGCACAGTACCCCCCCCCCCCCAAAAAAAACGATATCAAACCTTCTTTTCAAAATCAGAACAGATATCGTAGGCTGAATAATATTGCCTTCATTTCTGTTGTTGTTTTCATTCTCGGTGATGTAACTTACAACGGATTTTAATTTCTTTCAGATGTGCTCTCGGTTTGTGCTTTTCCCTAATTAAAGCTGTCTGAACCACCAACTAATTGAGAAAGATGATATTTGCACCAAATCACGAGAGGAAATAGTTAGAGGAATTCCCTGACAGTGAGAACAATTAATCAAGGGAACCATTTGCTTCCTGGAATCCTGGGTGCTCCATTGCTGGTTTCCAAGGAAAGATTGGACAACCCTGTCTCCGGGTGAGAAAAAAAACTCCTGCCATGGGCAGGGGGGGTCAGACTAGACCCCCAAGTTTCCTTCCACCCTGTGATTCACTGAAAATTTATCAGCATTTGAATATGATGGTGATTTCCTCTCCTATGTGCTTCCTCTTTTTTCAAGTCTTAGTATTTCTACCCAGCAAATAATTGTCTTAGCAAAATTACTGATCCTTCAAATCCAAAATCCCTCCTTTCACCCAGTTACACTCCTGGGTTCTTTTGATGCTTTTTGACATGGAAAAAGCCTGTCAGGGCTTAGTAGGAAGGTTAGAGGAGAAACACAATCTCAGATGTCTCCTTCCAAGGTCAGAGCCCTCTTCGTGACATCACAGGCGATAATGTGACAACCCATGGCTCCTGGGTGCTGCCCCAGGTCCTTTGAATGACAGCTTAAACATCATCAAAATCATTGATTCACGCTACATTATGGGAAAACAGCTGGTTAAAATAGCATACTTTAAAAAAAGAATATTTATTATTTATTTATTTATCATATTTATATCCTGTGCTAGCAACCCTGTGCTAAAACATAATTAAAACCCCCAAATTAAAACTTTGATCAGCTAATAGTCAGTTTGGTATCGGGTAGTTCATGCCAGGCCGGCCAGATGAAACAAGTGTGTTTTTAAGCGCTGGCGGAACAGGCGGAGGTCCGAGGTGACACGGAGTTCGGGAGGTAGGCCGTTCCAGAGGGTTGGGCCCACCACAGAGAAGGCCCTTCCCCTGGGCGTCGCCAACCAGCATTGCCCGGCCAACGGCACCCGGAGAAGACCCTCTCTGTGGGAGTGAATCGGTCGTAGGGACGTATGGGGCAGCAGACGGTCTCGCAGGTAACTAGGCCCTGTGCATATACTGCACACTTGCATAGGAATAGAATAGAATAGAATAGAATAGAATAAAAGAGTTGGAAGGGACCTTGGAGGTCTTCTAGTCCAATCCCCCTGCTTAAGCAGGAAACCCTAAGCTACTTCAGGCAAATGCTTATCCAACATCTTAAAGACTTCCAGTGTTGGAGCATTCACAACTTCTGGAGGCAAGTTGTTCCACCGATTAATTGTTCTAACTGTCAGGAAATTTCTCCTCAGTTCTAAGTTGCTTCTCTCCTTGATTAGTTTCCACCCATTGCTTCATGTCCTGCCCTCAGGTGCTTTGGAGAATAACTTGACTCCCTCTTCTTTGTGGCAGCCCCAAAGATACTGGAACACTGCTATCATGTCACTCCTAGTCCTTCTCTTCTTTAAACTAGACATACCCAGTTCCTGCAACTGTTCTTCATATGTTTTAGCCTCCAGTCCCCTAATCATCTTTGTTGCTCTTCTCTGCCCTTTTTCTAGAGTCTCCACATCTTTTCTACATCGTGGTGACCAAAACTGGATACAGTATTCCAAGTGTGGCCTTACCAAGGCATTATAAAGTGGTATTAACACTTCACGTGATCTTGATTCTATCCCTCTGTTTATGCAGCCTAGAACTGTGTTGGCTTTTTTGGCAGCTGCTGCACACGGCTGCACCACCTATACTGTACCTGTGCATCTTGTTTTTCTTGCCTAAATGTAGAACATTACTCTTTTCACCATTGAATTTCATTTTGTTAGATAGTGCCCAATGTTCAAGTCACATAAGATTAAATATGACATTATGACATTAAAATAACCTTTTCAAGAGGGAAAGTGTGAAATCATTATTAGAAGGAATGTTTAAGCCAGTTTGAAGGCTTAAAGAGCTCCAAAGGAACATCCTTGAGAAACCTCTGCCTCACATCACCGCCACATCATTGGTGGATTCCTACTGGTTCAGACTGGTCCAGCTGAACCGGTAGCAGTTTGGTGGCCTGGGTTGCTGGAACTGGTAGTGACCCAGGCCTGCCACGCCCCTGAACTGGTTCTCTAGGCCAGGGGTCTCCAACCTTTGCAACTTTAAGTCTGAAGGACTTCAGCTCCCAGACTTCTCCAGCCAGCTTTGCTGGCTGGAGATGTCTGGGAGCTGAAGTCCTTCAGACTTAAAGTTGCAAAGCTTGGGGACCCCTGCTCTAGGCGGCACCATAGGCTCCACCATCTTGTTTTTTGCTTTTACGCATGCACAGAACATTTTTTTAGTGTACTGCACATGTGTGCACAGTGCGCATCAAGCATATGCGCAGCACGCGCATGAGAAAACCAGCAGTAGTGACTGTTAGTACTCACCCCTGCCCCCCAGCCCCATCTCATTAATTGTATTAGCAAGCTTTATCAGCAGCATCTCCAAGACATATTGGGGCAGCATTGCACAAATAAAAATGGTCTTCTATGTCAGGGGTCTCCAACCTTTTTGGCACCAGGGAATGGTTTCATGTAAAAAAAATTCCGTGGACTGGTGGGAGCCTCCAGTGGGTGAGTCGAGTCACGTGGACCACGTGTGCGTTTGGCGGTCACGTGCAACCAGGCGGGAAAGCTGCCAGGGGTCCCGGGCGAAGGATTCTCAGCTGGGGCATGGAAGGATGGGCTGCGTCCCGGGCAGGTGGGCCTGGCAGTCCCTTCCCACCGCGCAGGGCCGGGTGGTGCCCTGAACCCCCCCCCCCCAATGCAGGCCGTTGCCCCCGTCCTGCCCCCGGGGAGCGCCCCGGCCAGCTGCCAGGATAGCGGAGTGTTTGCTACACTTTCCTAAGACTTGCGCTACTCTCTCTGCCGCTCACTCCGGCCCGGTTACTATTATGCCACGGACCGGCACCGGTCCGTGGCCTGGGCGTTGGGGACCCCTGCTCTATGTGACCTGACAGCACAGCATTTTGAAGAGAATTTATTTATTTATTTAAATTTATATCCCGCCCTTCTCCACCGAGGACCCAGGGCGGCGGGGTTAACACACACACACCATACACTTTGAAGCGAATCAGGAAAGATGATTAGGGAGCTGGAGGCTAAGGCATACGATGAATGGTTGCGGGAACTAATCTAATGAAGAGAAGGACTGGGGATGACATGATAGCAGTCTTCCAATATTTGAGGGGCTGTCACAGAGGAAGGGGGTTGGGGTTTGGCCTATTCTCCAAAGCACTTGAGAGCAGAACAAGAAATAACGGATGGGAAATTATCAAAGAGAGATCCAGCCTAGATCTAAAGAGAAATTTCTTGACAGTGAGAACAATTAATCAGTGGAACGGCTTGCCTTCGGAAGCCATTGTGGGTGCTCCATCCCCAGAGGTTTTTAAGAAGGAATTGGACAGTCATTTGTCTGGAATAATATAGGGTCCGCTGCTTGAGCAAGGGGCTATACTAGATTTACTGAAGTGTCAAACTGGTGGCCCATGGGCCGGATGCGTCACACGCAGGCCACGCCCACCCCTGCTCCGTGAAGGGAGAATAACCTCACAGCACATCATGTGACGCCGCAGGTTTGACACCTGTGAACTAGAAGATCTCTTTTGGCCCGCCCGCCTGCGCTCTATACCTGTTTTTATGACAAAAGATGAATTGCGTACATGCGCCCAGTGTGCAGCACCTGCATGAGCCCCGACAATCAGCTGCTTGGGTGGTGGATTGTGCAGGCGCATGCCACATGAGTCAAGTGCGCACGCGAATGGAACGCGCAAAAGTTCATGTGATGAGCGAACCAGTAGTGACGGTAAGTGCAACCCACCGTTGTATCAGAGGTCTCACAAAGCTCTTGGGTGAATGGTTAGCCTACTGGAGGGACGGGTGCAGTGGTGGGTTTCTGCAGGCTCGCATCTACTCGCGAGAGCCGGTTGGTGAAATTTAGAGAACCGGTGAGAGGGGGTTCCACCGGCGTACCTGGAAGTAAATCTGGCCCGCCGCTGCCAGTGACCCAACAGGAAAGAAAGGAAAGGAAAGGAAGGAAGAAAGGAAAGAAAGAAAGAAGGAAAAAAGGAAGGAAGGAAAGAAAGAAAGAAAGAAAGAAAGAAAGAAAGAAAGAAAGAAAGAAAGAAAGAAAGAAAGAAAGAAAGAAAGAAATTATCATCACAATTGAGTCCAAAATTTTGGTTGCTAAGCAAGAGCGTTGTTAAATGAGTTTCACCACATTTTAAAAGGTGGCCACTCCCACCCTGTCACATGACTGCCAAGCCACGCCCACAAAATAGGCCACACCTACAAAGTAAGTTCTAAAAAATTTGAAACCCACCACTGGACTGGTGCCACTAACCTGGCTCTTTCCTAGCTCTTTCCTGGCCCCCTTCTCCTCCGCATTATATAACAATCAAGATCAAGTGAAGTACTAATACCACTCTATAAAGCCCTAGTAAGACCACACCTGGAGTACTGAACAGTGGTGAAATCTACATATTTTTTTTACCACCACTTCTGTGGGCGTGGCTTGGTGGGGAAGGTCATGTGGCTAGGTGGGCATGGCCAACTATTTTTCACTTTATAAAGCATTTTTTTTCCTGCCTATTCGCTTGAACCAGCAGGAAAAAAAATACTTTAAAAAGCAGAAAAAAGGCTACCAACGATCACGCAGCTGATAGTTGAGCCATGCAATCCTTGGAAGCTTTTTTTTTTTTTTAAACTACCGGTCCGCAGAACCAAGGTCAATCCACACTGGGCTGAACTGGGAGGATGTCATTCCTGGTACTGCATCCAGTTTTGGTCACCACACCAGAGGAGGTATTCAGAAGGTTCTGACCAGTTCTGGAAAACCGGTAGCAGAGATTTTGAGTAGTTCGGAGAACCGGTAAATACCACCTCTGGCTGGCCACGTCCCCATCTATTCTCTGCCTCCTGAGTCCCAGCTGATCGGGAGGGAATGGGGATTTTGCAGTATCCTTCCCCTGCCACGCCCACCAAGCCACGCCCACAGAACTGGGAGCAAAAAAAAATTGAATCCCACCACTGCACCACACAATAGAAAAGTTGTTGAGACTCTAGAAAATGTGCAGAGAAGAGCAACCAGGATGATTAGGGGACAACTGGAGGCTAAAACATATGAAGAATGGCTGCAGGAACTGGGAATGGCTAGTCTAGTGAAGAGAAGGATCAGAGGAGACAGGATAGCGGTGTTCCAATATTTGAGAGGCTGCCATAGAGAGGAGGGGGGTCAAGCTATTTTCTAAAGCACCTGAAGGAATAATGGATGGAAACTGACCAAGGAGAGATTCAACCTAGAAACAAGAAGGAACTTTCTGACAGTGAGAACAGTCAACCAATGGAATAGAAGTTGCCTTCGGACGTTCTGGGAACTTCATCACTTGAGACTTTCAAGAAGAGATCGGACTGCCATCTGTCAGAAATGGTGCAGGGTCTCCTACTTGAGCAGGGGGTTGGACTAGATGACCTACAAGGCCCCTTCCAACTCTGTTATACATTTGACCTCTCCTGGGCTCTGGGGTTTCTGCACTCACTTCCAGACAAAGGGCTGAACCTGGGTGGTTTAACAAGAAACCCTTCTCTTTGTGACGTTCCAAAAACCCCATCATTGCATGAGGACTGTCCAGGACTGGGATATCTAGCTGTGGGCTACAAATACTTGAAAAACATTAGGAGACACCCACAGTTCTCTGGGAGTCAAACAGGCTTCCCAGAGAGCTGCAAATGTCCCCCCTTTTTTACCACTATTTCTAGTCCATGACTAGATTTACCAATCGCTGGTCAGAAATATCCATCTGGTTCAGTTCCAAGCTGGGAGAAAGACACTGGGAACATTGGAGGCTGATGAGAAAGATGGTTTAATGATGAAGCAGAACCACCAAGCACCTGGTTCTCTGGTGCAGCTGACCACATGGAGTTGAGAGTGGGTTTTTTTTTATACCTTCTCTCGGGCTTTGCACTTGAACTTCCTGTTTCTGTGCAAGAACATGTGTTCTTTTGGCTGTTGTCAGACTCCCACCGAGCCATGTACAAATCCTAGGAGTTTGTCTGAGCTACATTTAGTTGAGGTTTCTGAGGGTGATGCAATGAAGGGGCGTTGGGCAATTCCTATTGCGGCTGAGGGCTAATTCTACCTTTGTTGGATCTTGGGCGAGGGCATTTTCTTATGAATAGAGCCATCTATCTCTTTATCTCTTAAGTGCTGACATTCACTGTGGGCTATTAAGAAAGGTGGGGGCTGCTTTCCAAGAGCATCTTTCTCCATTTCTCACCCAGGGAAATATAATAATGTGCCTTTTAAAATATTTCTTGAAATATTTCATTCTTCTAGGAGGGGGGTGGGTGCTCACTTTCTACACACTGATCAGTTTTGGATTTTTGGGTGTTGTTGTTTTTTTGTTTGCAATGTCAGAAATGAAAAGTTCTCAGATTCAGAGTCCTGATAAAAGGCAGGATCCCGCCCATTATAGCTTTAATAATAATAATAATAATAAATAATAAAATTTATTTTTATACTGCCTCCTCTCCCCAAAGGGACTCGGAGCGGTGCACAGGGAATAAAAACCAATATAAAATACATAGAAAGATAAATAGTTAAAATACAAACTTTGCTAACAGTTGTACGTGATAAAGTTTCAGGAGGATAGCTTTGCTCACTTTGGGAAGCCTCTAGATCAGGAGTGTCCAAACTTGGTAATTTTAAGACTTGTGGATTTCAACTCCCAGAATTCCCCAGCCAGCTGGCTGGGGGATTCTGGGAATTGAAGTCCACAGGACTTAAAATTGTCAAGGTTGAGAAACACTGCTGTAGATCAGGGGTGTCCAAACTTGGGAACTTTAAGACTTCTGGACTTCAACTCCCAGAATTCCCCAGCCAGCTGATTTTAAGACTTGTGGACTTTAATTCCCAGAATTCCCCAGCCAGCTGACTTTAAGACTTCTGGACTTTAATTCCAAGAATTCCCCAGCCAGCTGACTTTAAGGCTTGTGGACTTCAACTCCCAGAATTCCCCAGCCAGTTGACTTTAAGACTTGTGGACTTTAATTCCCAGAATTCCCCAGCCAGCTGACTTTAAGACTTCTGGACTTTAATTCCCAGTATTCCCCAGCCAGCTGACTTTAAGGCTTGTGGACTTCAACTCCCAGAATTCCCCAGCCAGCTGACTTTAAGACTTCTGGACTTCAATTCCCAGAATTCCCCAGCCAGCTGACTTTAAGGCTTGTGGACTTCAACTCCCAGAATTCCCCAGCCAGCTGACTTTATGACTTGTGGACTTCAACTCCCAGAATTCCCCAGCCAGCTGACTTTAAGACTTCTGGACTTTAATTCCCAGAATTCCCCAGCCAGCTGACTTTAAGGCTTGTGGACTTCAACTCCCAGAATTCCCCAGCCAGCTGACCTTAAGACTTCTGGACTTCAACTCCCAGAATTCCCCAGCCAGCTGACTTTAAGACTTCTGGACTTTAATTCCCAGAATTCCCCAGCCAGCTGACTTTAATGCTTGTGGACTTCAACTCCCAGAATTCCCCAATTCCCCAGCCAGCTGACTTTAAGACTTCTGGACTTCAATTCCCAGAATTCCCCAGCCAGCTGACTTTAAGGCTTGTGGACTTCAACTCCCAGAATTCCCCAGCCAGCTGACTTTATGACTTGTGGACTTCAACTCCCAGAATTCCCCAGCCAGCTGACTTTAAGACTTCTGGACTTCAATTCCCAGAATTCCCCAGCCAGCTGACTTTAAGGCTTGTGGACTTCAACTCCCAGAATTCCCCAGCCAGCTGACTTTATGACTTGTGGACTTCAACTCCCAGAATTCCCCAGCCAGCTGACTTTAAGACTTCTGGACTTTAATTCCCAGAATTCCACAGCCAGCTGACTTTAAGGCTTGTGGACTTCAACTCCCAGAATTCCCCAGCCAGCTGACCTTAAGACTTCTGGACTTCAACTCCCAGAATTCCCCAGCCAGCTGACTTTAAGACTTCTGGACTTCAACTCTGGCTGGGGAATTCTGGGAGTTGAAGTCCACAAGTCTTAAAGTTCCCAAGTTTGGACACCCCTGATCTAGAAGTTTTGGAGCCTAATTCCGCTCACAGCTGTGCTACTTGGGGATTGGCAAGAATTGCTGGCCGGCGGAGGGAAGCTTTGGAATCCAACAACTCCGGCGGGCGCTCCGTTGGAGAAGAAGCCGGGCGAGCGTCTCTCAACCTTCTCCTGCGGGCGCCAGGAGTGGGCGGGGCGCCACAAGAGCCCCGCCCCAAAGCCAAGCCGCTCCCTGTTGGGTACAGGTGTTGGGGAGGCAACCCGACTCCTCCCCCTCTTCTCCAATCTCCCCGCCCTCCGGATTAGGGGAGCAGCAGGTGCATGGCGCCCACTACAAAACAGCATCCGGACTGGTCCGCGTGGAAAGAGGCACTCTGGGTATGCTCAGATACTACCCTCACCATCCCTACCCACCCACCCACCTACCTCAGTCATACATAGATGATGCCATTCCTGTCTCAGAATTATTATTTGTCTCCTCGATCGTCGTTTGTGGCTGCTACTACCGGCCTTACTATTATTTCCTATTTTAGGTCTGGGGTTTCCCCTTCTGTTCTTTCCCTCCCCTCCCTCTCCACGGGCTCGTAATCCTGCGCTTGGGTTATTTTTTTCTACGAGAGCTCGCCATCCTACGCGGCGAAGCTCCTTCTCTATGGAAACCAAAGCAAAGTCATACGGGCAAAGGCATGCAACGCGCATACACACACTCACTCACACACGCGCGCACACAACCGAGACGCAGCTCTCCACCCTCACTACTACCTCCTCCCTCCCCCTCTGCACCCCCCCCCCCACAAATCAATCCGAGCCCCCTCCCCTTCGCCCCTTTGTGCTGAACCCTGCAGCAGCTGGAGGAAAAGACCGACGTGCACACACACACAGACACACACACATAGACACACACGCGCGCACACACAAGCCATTTTGCTTGGCAGAGGGAAGGGCGGGTGAGGGAGAGCGAGAGAGAGCTTTCCAAGCTCCTTCTGGTAAAGGGTGGGTGGGGTGCAGGTGGCCATTCTTGGAGTCCAAGCTGGAGATCTCCCCCCCCCTCCCTTTCACACGCTCTCCTCTCTTTCCCTTGGTGTGCGTGTGTTTGTGTGTGTGTGTTAAAACTGCTGGATTTGCTCTTCTCCAAAGAGAAGTGTGCTGTGCGAAGTAACCTTTAAGGCAAGGGAGACAAAAAAAGCAGCCCACTCCTCTTTTAATGAACGCCCCCCTCCCCAATAATTCGAGCAGAGAAGGGCATGGGGAAAATGCGACTCTGCCCCGTCCAGCAGCCGGAAAGGTGAGACGGTTGGGGAAAGGGGTCGAAGCTGGGGAAACACCCCCTTTCCGCTTCTTTCCCAGTTGGGGTGCATCGCAGATGTTGGGCAGGTATGTTTCATTCATTCACGCCTTCTTTCATTCATTCATTCCTTCTTCCTTTCCCTTCCTCTCTCTCTCTCTCTCTCTCTTTTCCTTATATCCCAACTGCCATTGCACATCGTTTCCCACCAAGGAGCTCCTGGGGTTCGGCGCCTCACTTCCAGACAAAGGGCTGGGCTTGATTTGGTGATGCTTCTCGGTGGCTGGGGCGCACCCCAGGGGAAAAAAAACCCGACGAGACATGCACCCCCCCCCACTTCCCCATTGCCTCTGCTGTGGGACGTTCCATTAACCCCTAGCAACAGCCATGTTTCTGGAGGCTCGGAACCTTTTTAGGCAAATTTATCGGGAAGACGCCAGAATGGAGCATGCTTCCATTTTTTTCATGCCTGTTCGACCTGGCCCCATGCAGCATTTCGGGTTAATTTGGGGTGGGGGGGGGAGGGGGGGAGAGAAATGATTTTGAAAAGCGCCCTCTTATTTCAGCGTGATGGAATGTCAAGACCATCAATCATTCATTGATCCTCTCAACAGTTGCCACTCAAAGGCAGACGTGGGGGGTGGGGATGGAGGGAGGCAGGAAGAGAAGGAAGGGCATTTAAACCAATGTGAGTTTGTTCTCTTGACTACTTTAAAGCAGCTGCCAACACACACACACACACACACACACACACATACACACAGAGAGAGATTTGGAAATCCTTTAGAACTGGTTTCTACGGCATGCTTTTGCTGACTTTTTTTTTTTTTTTTGGTTAAAGTTTTCCAAAAGACACTGGACAGAGCAACTGCGGAGCCATCCAGTGTGATCCATCAGCTATGATGGTTAAATGAATCCTGCGTGTATACAAGCAACATATTGGGGAGCACAGGTGGTAGGAACGGTGCACATGGCTCAGCCTTTCTTTGTCCAGCGGCTCCTGTTGCAAACAAAATGTCGATGTCATTTAGAGATAAATGACTAAAATTAGAGATTCTTCCCCACATCGTTCTCGTCCTGCAAAAACCACTGTTATGGATCCTTTTTTTTTTTTTAGCATGCTTAGCGTGTCTTTGTGTTGACCCTAGGGGGAAATTGGTAATATTTTACAGAGCTGAGCATGGGAGGCTGAATCATGTCTACTGTCTCGTGTACCCCATAACTAAACATCAATTGAAAGTCTGCTGGGTTAACATACATAATTAAAAAGGAAACCAAGGAATCGGTGGACTGCTTTCTTGTCTCGCCAAGTTTCAACTTCTGAGATTCGGGATGGGTAGATTTGTTTTTTTCTGAAAACAAGAATATGTATCTCTGGTTGCTTTCAGAGATCTTCAATCTTTCACTGCTGATTCAACATTCATTTTTGTAGAGAAATAGGCATGGCCAACATCTGTACCGTTCGTATTCTATGTATATGAAGCGCGTTCTTCCTAGGATGCTGTAACCCAACTTAACTTTTGAAGGACGAATTCAAATGAAGATTTCTCCCTAAAGCTTTGGCGAGATCGCGGCTTGGGATTCATGGTTTGGCTGCACCAGAGGCTTAAAAGATCCTCCAGCAAAACAAGATGTCAGATTGGAGGATCAGAAAGATTCTCTCTCAGACGATTGCTAGAATTGCTACTGCTAGAGTAGCACGCTGTCGGCCCACCTGTTTCACTGTCAAACTATCGTCGCCATTCCAGACAAGTGGCATGGTGTGTGATAGGAACTGTAGTCCAACTGATCTCGGGCAAGGATTTCCAACCTTGTCAACTTTAAGACTTGTGGACTTCAACTCCCAGAATTCCTCAGCCAGCAAAGCTGGCTGAGGAATTCTGGGAGTTGAAGTCCACAAGTCTTAAAGTTGCCACAGTTGGAGACCCCTCTTCTAGGGGACCCCGCATGTACAGGGAGTCCTTGATTACGACCACAATTGGGTTGAGAATTTCTGTTGCTAAGCAAGTTCTTGAGTGACACACACCCGAGCTTATGACTTTTTCTGCCATGGTTGTTAAGTGAGTTGTGTGGCTGTTAAGTGAATCCAGCTTCCCCTATTGGACTTTGTCAAAAGTGGGCTGGGAAGGTTGCCAATGCCTATCACATGACCCCAGGATGCTGCAATACCATGCATAAATGCTGGTTAACAAGTGGCTGAATTTTGATCGCAGGATAATGGAGTTTACTGCGATATGCAAGAACTGGTCATAAATCACTTTTCCCAGTGCTGTTATAACTTCGTATGCTCTCTAAATGAATGTTTGTAAGTTGAGGACTACCTGTAGAACAATGATGTCAAACTCGATTTCATGGAAGGCCACATCGGGGTTGTGTTTTGTCCTTGGGGAGGAGAGTGGCGTGGGTGTGGCCACGATGGGCATGGCCAGCTTGACGACACTCGTGTTGGGGCCACCTGTGGTTACCCGAGTGCTCTGCCAGAGAAAGCAGACTCCGTTTTCAGCTGCGACAGCCTCTTGTAATCCTCGGCCAGTAAAAATGGAGCTCGGGAGGACCTATGTGCAGCCCTCCCAAGCTGCCAGAGGCACTGCGGGCCAGCCCTTTACTGTTTCCAGGGTGGCCCAAATCCGGTCCCTGGGCCTTGAGTTTGACACCCCTGCTGTAGAAGGTTGGAATAAATAATCCCAAATCAGATAGGACAGTGTTGATCAGACTTGGCATGCAGCCAGCTTTGTTGGTCCGTTGGACTTCTTGCTTCTTGCGGATCAGGATGACGGAAAGGATGTGTGTACGATAATGCACACTCCCTTATCCACTAATACCTAATCTTCATGCTACATCTTCTAAGGGGTCTTCTAATATGTAAGGAGAGATGGCTATGGAGTGTGCTTGCAAATCAACATTTGGGTTTTGTCCAATGAGTAGTGTTTATGTTTCTTGTCCAGTCTGCCAGTGGCAAAACAGCACGTGAAAACCACATGGCTTGTAGATGCAATCTATGGGTGCCAGGATTTCAAACCAGCATGGTTGGTGTTTGGAAAACTCATTTCCAAAAGTGCCTGCCTACAAGAATGTCTAGAGCAGAGAGAATCAAAAAACGAGGAGAGAAGAGCAGCAAAGATGATTAGGGGACTGGAGGATAAAACATACGAAGAACAGTTTGAGCTATTGCAGTGATGGCAAACCTACGGCATGGGTGCCACAGGTGGCACGCAGAACCATTTCTTAGGGCACGCGTTGCCCTGTCAACTCCAGTGCGCATGGGTGTGCTGGCCAGCTGATTTAGGCCTTCTTTTGAGGCCATTTTTCGCCCTCTGGAGGCTTTAGGAAAGCTCCTGAAACCTCTGGAGGTGGAGGGGAAGGCTGTTTTACCCTCTCCAGGCTCCTAGAAAGCCTCTGGAACCTGGGAAGGGTGAGAAAAGCACGCCAAAAGTAGGGGGTCACATATATAGCATTATGGGTGTGGCACGCCCATGCACGACCCCCCCTGCACACCCCCAGCTTTTGGCACGCGAGCCAAAAAAGGTTAGCCATTTCTGAGCTATTGGAAATGTCTAGTTTAATGAAAAGAAGGACTAGGGGTGATATGATTGCACTGTTCCAATATTTGAGGGGCTGCCACAAAAAAGAGGGAGTCAACCTCTTGAAGGTAGGACAAGAAGCAATGGATGGAAACTAATCGAAGAGAGAACCAACCCAAGAACTAAGGATAAATTTCATAACAGTGTGAACAATTAATCAGTGGAATGACTTGCCTCCAGAAGATGTGGGTGCTCCAACACTAGTGGTTTTTAAGAAGATATGGACAACAATTTGTCTGAAATGGTATAGAGTGTCCTGCTTGAGCAGGAGGTTGGACTAGAAGACCTCCAAGGTCCCTTCCAACTTTGTTATTCTGTTAAAGTCAAGGTGACACCCATATGATGGAACCTCTTCTTCCTTGTTCCTTTTATGGGCCGTCCTTGACTTACTACAGAGTCCAAAAAAGGAACTTATGACCCAGTTTCAAAGTTCTATGCTCAAACTATTCTCCAAGGCACCTGGGGGCAGGACAAGAAGCAATGGGTGGAAACTAATCAAGGAGAGAAGCAACTTAGAACTAAGGAGAAATTTCCTGACAGTTAGAACAATTAACCTCTGGAACAGCTTGCCTCCAGAAGTTGTGAATGCCCCAATCCTGGAAGTCTTTAAGAAGATGTTAGATAGCCATTTGTCTGAAATGGTATAAGGTTCCTGCCCACGCAGGGGGTTGGACTAGAAGACCTCCAAGGTCCCTTCCAACTCTGCTATTGTATTGTATTGTATTGTATTGTACCTCTTCGCCTGCAGTCACATGACTGCATTTTGTGTGGTCAGCAACTGAGCTCCACAGTCACTGAGTGTGACTTACGTTTTTCTGGAAACCGTGGTTTACTTCCAGATTCTGGCAAAAACTACCACATGGTGAACAATGGGTGTGCTTAACGACCACAGCATTTGCTTTATGTGGTGTTTGCTTTATGACTCTGGTATTTGCTTAATGACCACTGGAAAAAAGTTCATAAAATTGAATCATGTCACATTGCTTGTTGTTGTTAGTTGCGAAGTTATGTCCGACCCATCGCGATCCCATGGACAATGTTCCTCCAGGCCTTCTTGGCCTCTACCATTCTCTGGGGTCCATTCAAGCTCACGCCGACTGCTTCGATGACTCCATCCAGTCACCTCATTCTCTGTCGTCCCCTTCTTCTTTTGCCCTCAGTCTTTCCCAGCATTAGGCTCTTCTCCAGGGAGTCCTTCCTTCTCATTTGGTGTCCAAAGTATTTGAGTTTCCTCTTCAGGATCTGGCCTTCTAAAGAGCAATCAGGGCTGATTTCCTCTAGGACCTGATTGCCTTGCAGTCCAAGGAACTCACAGGATTCTTCTCCAGCACAAGAGTTCAAAGGCCTCCATTCTTTGGCGCTCAGCCTTTCTTATGGTTCAACTTTCACAGCCATCCATTGCAACTGGGAAAACCATAACCTTGACTATACGCATTTTTGTTGGCAGGGTGATGTCTCGGCTTTTTAGAATGCTGCCTAGATTTGCCATGGTGATCTGTTTTACATCCATAACAAAACAACTTCGCTTGTACAACCCTGTAATCCTTTCATTCGGGGTAGAGTTGGAGTGACAGGATGATGCTGAGCATTTACTGGCCAGATGCCCTTCCTGTTGCCACACAAAGTTCACAGCAAATATTTTTTCTTTGCTCTCTGAGAGAGAAACATTTACCACAACCTAGGATTGAACTCTCAACCTTCCAAGTGGGAGGCGAACATCTTCACCACTAGGCCACTCTTTCCAACCATTACTTACAACCATGGAGCTTAATTATGATCATAACTCGACTACCTGTATACAAGCATCCTTTAAACCAGGGGTCTCCAACCTTTGCAACTTTAAGTCTGAAGGACTTCAGCTCCCAGAATTCTCCAGCCAGCAAAGACTTAAAGTTGCAAAAGTTGGAGACCCCTGCTTCAAACAACACCTGTAAAAAAAGAGCAGGGCTTCGGTTGCAATCATTATCTTAACTTCATGGACATTTCCCCCCCATAAATGCTTATCTCTGCTCCTTAGAAACTTCAGAAACTTTCCCCTCTCCCTACTTTGCAAACTGCAACAAATACACACACACACAGCCTCTTGAGGATAAAAATGGGGGCTCTGTAGGAAGGCGTTGTAGGACAGGAGGATAATATCGTATGTTGGTTTGGGCCTTAGTAGAATCCTACTTTTGGTTCTGTCATCTCCCATTGTAGCAGTTTATCTATAGCTATTTATCTTGTCTCCTAACAGAAGCTGAGCTGGGGCTTTCGTTCCCACGCCCTGCCCACCCGCTCCTATAAATCCCACTGCTGACACCATGATCTCTGCTAAGGACAAGGCAAAGGCTCCCAAAGACAGCATGACTCTTCTTCCCTGCTTCTACTTTGTCGAGGTAAGGACAAAATATATATATATATATATATTAATGGTTTCCTTATCATCAGCCACGGTGGCGCAGTGGTTGGAGTGCAGTACTGCAAGCTACTTCAGCTGACTGCTAGCTGCAGTTCGGCAGTTCAAATCTCACTGAAAGTTGAGGACTATTTGCATACTAGTTTCTGCCTCCGTAGTTGATAATTATTATTATGACTAAGCACCAGTAGCACAATAAAAATCTATTTTGCTACCTATAGATTTACTGTCTCGTTCTGCTGTACTTTATTTATTTATTTATTTATTTATTTATTTATTTATTTATTTATTTATTTATTTATTTATTTATTTATTTATTTATTTATTTATTTATTTATTTATTTATTTATTTATTTATTTATTTATTTATTTATTTATTTAATTAATTTAATTTAATTTATATACCGCCCTTCTCCCTCTCAGGACTCAGGGCGATGAAGAGCCACAGTAAAAACAGGAAATACAAAAGTTAAAATGACATATTAATATATAATTAAATACTTTGGCCCACAGTTAAAACCCAATACTAAAAAAAACCAATTAAAAAGGCTATGACAGGCCGGCTGCATGGAATAGATGTGTCTTCAGGGCCCGACGGAAGAGGCGTAGGTCTGAGGTCGTACGTAGTTCAGGGGGTAGGTCGTTCCAGAGGGCAGGAGCTGCCACAGAGAAGGCTCTCCCCCTGGGGGTCGCCAGCCGACATTGTCTGGCTGACGGCACTCTGAGGAGGCCCTCTCTGTGGGATTGAACTGGTCGGTGGGAGGTATTTGGCAGCAGGAGGCGGTAACCAGGTACTGATAAAGTTGGACATATAGTAGATTGTACTTGTTTTTCTCTTTGCTTTTAACTTCCTGCTTAATGACTGGCATTAATAGCCATGGTGGCACAGTGGTTAAAGTTATAAGGCCGGCCAGCGGAAGTAGAGAAACGGAGGAGGGGGAAGGGGGGGTCATTTCCACTGAGGTATTCTCCATCAATTCGGTCTTGGGGAGGGGCAGGGGCGGTGGGAGACGGGATGGACATCGGTTGGAGGACCGTGGCCGCTGGTTACAGGTGGTCATGTGCTCCGACCCCCCATGCTCCCATCGCAGACTAGGTGGGCAAGAACCACAGACCCGGGGCCCTAGGCTGATGCTATGCAACGCCAGGTCCGTGGTACAAAAAGCCCCCCTCATCCAAGACCTTGTGTCAGAGGGGGACCCGGACCTGGTAGGTATTACGGAAACCTGGTTGGGCCACGAGGGAGGACATCCCCTCGTAGAAATGTGCCCACCAGGATACCGAGCCTTTCATCAGCCTAGGGCCCTAGGGAGGGGTGGGGGGGTGGCGATTATGGTTAGGGAAGGTCTTGAGCCAAAGGAGACCACGATCCCTCAGACGACCGGGTGCGAGTCCCTCCTTGTGAAGTGGGGCCTAGGGAGGCAGTTGGGCGTGTTAGTTGTATACCTGGCTCCTCGCTATACAACTACAGCCCTGCCCGAGCTCCTAGAGGTGATAGCCGAGGCGGCAGTTGAGACCCCCAGACTGTTAGTCATGGGGGACTTTAACCTGCCGTCAGCAGGCGAAACCTCTGGGTTAGCTCGGGAGTTCCTGGCTTCCATGACAGCCATGGACCTGACCCAAGTAGTTGTAGGCCCTACCCACGAGGGCGGACGCACCCTGGATCTAATCTTCGTCTCGGGACAGTGGAGTCGTGATCTGGGAATAGGGGATCTAGTCATCACACCCCTGTCATGGACAGATCACGCTCTCCTTCGGCTCGACTTTCCGATCGCCGCACCTCACTGCGGGGAGGCGGAACCGGACATTCCTATATGGTTCCGCCCCAGGCTCCTGATGGACCCGATAAGGTTCCAAAGGGAGCTTGGGCCAATTCCTGTGGACTTGCCCCGCGACTCGACTGAGGACCTAGTGGCCGCATGGTTAAGTGCGGCCACGGGGGCCTTGGACCGAGTCGCGCCCTTGCGGCCTCTCTTGCGGCGACGAACCACCTGGGCTCCTTGGTTTACCGAGGGGCTTAGGGGGATGAAGCGCCACAAGAGACGCCTAGAGAGCAGATGGAGATCCTCTCGCTCCGAAGCCGACCGAACACTAATGAGAGACCATATTAGGACTTACTTAGTGGCGATTAGAGTGGCCAAACGTGAGTATTGTGCCACTCTTATTGCATCCGCAGATAACCGCCCTGCCGCCCTGTTTGGGGTGACCCGCTCCCTCCTTCAACAGAGGCCGCGGGAAGCCCCTTTACAGGGTCGAGCAGAGGAATTTGGGATTTATCTGCAGGAGAAAATCACTCGGATTCGGAACGAGTTACCCTCCATCGACAGTGGCCCAGTCGAGCGGGCCGAGGCTGTTCTTGTGACACCATCTTGGGAGGAGTTTGATTTTGTTACCACCGAGGATATGGACAAGTTGTCAAAGAGACTTAGGGCTACCACATGTTTATTGGACCCGTGTCCCTCCTGGCTTGTACTGGCATCCTGGGAGACGACACGAGGCTGGCTCCAGGGCATTGTCAACGCATCTTTGAGTGAGGGGTCCTTGCCTGCCGTCTTGAAAGAGGCGGTAGTAAGGCCCCTCCTCAAGAAGCCGTCCCTGGATCCAGCTTTATTAGAGAACTATCGTCCCGTCTCCAACCTCCACTTTCTAGTGAAGGTTGTTGAGAGTGTGGTGGCTCAACAGTTTCCGCGACACTTGGAGGAAGTTGATTATCTAGACCCGCGCCAGTCCGGCTTCCGACCCGGGCACAGCACCGAGACGGCATTGGTCGCGTTGGTTGATGATCTCTGGAGGGCGCGGGATAGAGGATATTCCTCTATCCTAGTCCTATTAGACCTCTCAGCGGCTTTTGATACCATCGACCATGGTATCCTATTGCGCCGACTGGGGGGGTTGGGGCTGGGAGGCACCGTTTTGCGGTGGTTCTCATCCTACCTCTCTGGTCGGTCGCAATATGTGTTGGCAGGGGGGCAGAGGTCGGCCTCGAGACCCCTCATATGTGGGGTTCCTCAGGGGTCGGTCCTCTCGCCCCTACTGTTCAACACATATATGAAGCCGCTGGGTGAGATCATCCGTGGTTTTGGGGTGGGATATCATCTGTACGCTGATGATACTCAGTTGTACATATCCACCCCAGACCACCCCAATGATGCCGTCGAGGTTATGTCCCGGTGCTTGGAAGCCGTACGGATCTGGATGGGGGGTAACAAACTCAGGCTCAACCCATCCAAGACTGAGTGGCTGTGGCTTCCGGCACCCCGGTTCAGCCAGATTACTCCAACTCTGGCCATTGGGGGCGAAACACCGGCCCCCGTGGAGAGGGCGCGCAATTTGGGTGTCCTCCTGGATTCCCGGCTGTCTATGGAAGATCATGTGGCAGCCGTGGCCAGGGGGGCGTTTCATCAGGTACGCCTGATGCGCCAATTGCGCCCCTTACTGGACCGGGGTGCCTTACGCACAGTCACTCAAGCACTCGTCACCTCTCGACTCGACTACTGTAATGCTCTCTACATGGGGCTCCCCTTGAGGTGCACCCGAAAGCTGCAGCTAGTCCAGAACGCAGCCGCGCGGGTGATTACGGGAGCCCCCAGATGCTCCCACATAACACCGATCCTGCGCGAGCTGCACTGGCTTCCTGTGGTCTTTCGGGTGCGCTTCAAGGTCTTGACGACCATCTTTAAAGCGCTCCATGGCTCGGGGCCTAGTTATATGCGAGACCGCCTCCTGCCCCATACATCCCTTAGACCGATACGCTCCCACAGAGAGGGCCTCCTCAGGGTGCCGTCGGCTGGACAATGCCGACTGGCGACACCCGGGGGAAGAGCCTTCTCTGTGGCGGGCCCTGCCCTTTGGAACGACCTACCCCCTGAACTCCGCACCATCTCCGACCTCCGCCTCTTCCGCAAGTGTCTGAAGACACACCTATTCCATCTAGCCGGCCTAGCGTAACCTCCATACTGACTGATTATTAGATAGTTTTAAATTTGGGATTTTAATTCGGTTTTTAGCGCAGGGTTTATTTATTTATTAGAATAAGTATTTTAAATTTTGATATATTTTATATATTTTGTATCTATTTTAACATCCCTGTGCGCCGCCCTGGGTCCATTTGGAGAAGGGCGGGGTATAAATTTAATAAATAAATAAATAAATAAAATAAAGTGCAGTACTGCAGGCTACTTCCGCTGACTGCTGATTGTCATCAGTTTGGCAGTTCAAGCCCTACCGGCTCAAGGTTGACTCAGCCTCCCATCCTTTTGAGGTGGGTAAAATGAGGACCCAGATTGTTGGGGGCAATAGGCTGACTCTGTAAACTGCTTAGAGAGGGCTGTAAAAGCCCTATGAAGCTGTATGTAAGTCTTTTTCTGAAACCTACATAAGTGCTGGTGTTATTACCCATTAACCCCTGCCTCAAGAACTGGAGGAAGATGGAGGATCAGGTGGCTCAAAGGTTTAAGCGGGACATCCTAGTTTAAGGGTGAATGTTGAACACACACACACACAAACACACACACACACACACACACACACCAGTGGTGGGTTTCTGCAGGCTCGCACCTACTCGCGAGAGCCGGTTGGTGAAATTTAGAGAACCGGTGAGAGGGGGTTCCACCGGCGTACCTGGAAGTAAATCTGGCCCGCCGTTGCCAGTGACCCAACAGGAAGGAAAGGAAAGGAAAGGAAAGAAGGAAGGAAGGAAGGAAGGAAGGAAGGAAGGAAGGAAGGAAGGAAGGAAGGAAAGAAAGAAAGAATTTATCATCACAATTGAGTCCAAAATTTTGGTTGCTAAGCAAGAGCGTTGTTAAATGAGTTTCACCACATTTTAAAAGGTGGCCACTCCTACCCTGTCACATGACTGCCAAGCCACGCCCACAAAATAGGCCACACCTACAGAGTAGGTTCTAAAAAATTTGAAACCCACCACTGACACACACACACAGTTCCCTTCAGCTCCCAGATGTGGTGGCTCATTAGCACAGGCTTCATTCTTCCACTCTTTGCCCTGGCTCAATCTCTTTGCTTACTTCCGGCCTCCAGTTGCCCATCGTCGCTTCCTCCATCGTGACTCTCTACTTCCTGGAGCTGACAGACCTCTTCAGGCCAGCCAAGGTGGGCTTCCAGTGTTACGACCGAGCCCTTTCCATGCCCTACGTGGAAAGCAATGAAGAAATGATTCCTTTGCTGATGCTGCTAAGCTTGGCCTTTGCAGCTCCTGCGGCTTCTGTGAGTATCGTTTTGTTTGTTTATATCCGGTCTTTATTATTTGTATAAATAACTCAAGGTGGTGAACATGCCTAAGACCTCCCTCCTCATATTTTCTCAACAACAGCAACAACCCTGTGAGGTGGGTTGGAGTGAGAGAGAGTGTGTTCCAATATTTGAAGGGCTGCCACAGAGAGGGGTGGGTGGGGGTCAAGCTATTTTCCAAGGCACCTGAAAGCCAAACAAGGAATAATGGATGGAAACTGATTAAGGAGAGATTCAATCTAGAAATAAGGAAGAACTTTCTGACAGTGAGAACAATCAACCAATGGAACAGAAGTTGCCTTCGGAAGTTGCTTTCATCACTGGAGGCTTGCAGGAGGAGACTGGACTGCCATCTGTCAGAAATGATGTAGGGTCTCCTGCTTGGGCTAGATTTTTTGTTTTTCATTTTATTGGACTTCTATACCAAGCCACTCTCCCAAAAAGGGACTCGGGGCGGTACACAGGAAACTAAAAACATGAGTATAAACATATACCAAAAGAGATAAATACATCATAAATAATCAATAAAATCTTATTAAATTAAACTATACCCTGTGCTAAAAACAGTGTAAAAACCCTTTTGTTAAAAACTTAATTTAATTTAAAATCAGTCGGTAAAATAATCTCGGGGAATTAGGCCAGGCCAGCTAAGCGAGAGAAGTGTGTCTTTAGATGTTGGCGGAAGAGGCGGAGGTCAGTGATGTTCCTGAGAGCGGGGAGCAGCTCGTTCCAGAGGGCAGGGCCTGCCACAGAGAAGGCCCTTCCCCTGGGCATCGCCAGCCAGCATTGCCCGGCTGACGGTACCCGGAGAAGACCCTCTCTGTGGGAGCGAATCGGTCGAAGGGATGTATGAGGTAGGAGGCGGTCACGCAAATAGGTAGGCCCCGTGCCATGGAGCGCACCCGAAAGGCCACAGGCAGCCAGTGCAGCTCGCGCAGGAGAGGTGTTACATGGGAATGCCGGGAGGCACCCAGAATCCCCCGCGCGGCCACATTCTGCACTAGCTGTAGTCTTCGGGTGCACCTCAAGGGAAGCCCTATGTAGAGAGCGTTTCCATAGTCCAGGCGGGATGTCACAAGTGCATGAGTGACTGTGCGAAGGGCGTCCCGGTCTAGTAAGGGGCGCAACTGGCAGACCAGGCGAACCTGGAAGAAGGCCCCCCTGGCCACGGCTGTCACATAGTCATCCAATTCCCTAGATTGCGAGCCCTTTCCACGGGGGCCAATGACTCGCCAATGACTCGCCCCCAATGTTGGTGTGAACTGGCTATACCGGGACGTCGGAAACCACAGCCACTCAGATGACCTACAAGGTCCCTTCCAACTCTATTAATCTGTAAGAATCTGTAAGGGTGAGCGGCCCAAGGTTACCCAGCCAGCTTTGATGAGGAACTCCGCAGAGCTCACAGTCTCCTGGGGATTGGCTCAAAGTCATGGAGCCAGTGTTCACATCTAAGTCTAGAAATCACAGTCTCCTGACTTCTAGCTAACATCTTAGCCATTACACCAAACTGGATCTTGGGCCATGATATATTTCTCTCCTCCTCTTTTATGTATTGGATTTATAACCTGGTTTTATCTTGTACAACTCAAGATAGTATACATAATGCTCTCTCTTCTTGTTTTTTTCAACCACTACAATGCAGGGTAGGTTATATTGAGAGGGTTGGACAAGTCTAAACACCCCCAGTTGACTTCCATGCCTCAGGAATGAGTAGAACTCATAGTTCCCTGGTTTTAGTCTAGACCAGGGGTCTCCAACCTTTGCAACTTTAAGTCTGAAGGACTTCAGCTCCCAGAATTCTTTGCTGGCTGGAGAAATCTGGGAGCTGAAGCCCTTCAGACTTAAAGTTGCAAAGGTTGGAGACCCCTGGTCTAGCACACTATTGCTCAACTTTGGCAATTTTAAGCAATGTGGAGAACTTTAAGAATTCTGAGAACCCCCAGAATTCTCCAGCAAGCATGTTGACTGGAGAATTCTGGGAGCTGAAGTCCACACGTCTTAAAGTTGCCAAGCTTGACAAACGCTGGTCTAAGCACTTTAACCTGTACTCCGCACTGGCTCTCGGTTCAGACATTTCATCCTGTTTGCCGAACGGAAAACTCCTTATCCAAAATGGCAAGTTCTCTGGGGTGTCTACAGTAGAGGAAGGGATTCAAAATGGCGCCTGATCCTTTGTGATCAAAGTCTCACTCTGTCACCTTGAAGATGCCCAAATCATTAACAGCTGTCTTTCTCCCCCCCCCCCCTCCTCCCAATACAGTTCCCCCAGGAACACAAGGCAACCTTCTCCAACAGGGACCCTCCACATGGTTTGGGACTACAATTCCTAGTCACCATCTGGGAGTTAAAGCCCCGAGGCATCTGGTAGAGAGCTGGCTGGAGGAAGGTGACATATGGATTCCACTGGATCAATTCCCAAACCCCATTAATCCCACCGTTTCCAACAGTGACCAGCAAATGCTCACCAGATGAGCTTGAAAGCAAGACTCTTCTGCTTAGTTTTTTCTGTCTAATTTGGCCCTCCGAGTTGGACTGTTGGTCAGAAAGTCCATTTGGTCCACCAGGAGAAGCTCCCAGGCAGATCCTAAAGACCAGATATGAGGGTTGTGCAACAGTTCAGATTAAATAGGCAACATGAGGTTGAGAGCATCCATGAGACCGTGGAATTCCTGATTGCTGACTGAGGATTTCTGGGAGTTAAAGTCCTCAAATAGAGAGAGAGAGAGAGAGTCCAAGGCAGGCAGGGTGGAAGGAAGGATCTGGTGTCTGACGCTGCTGCTTTTGCTTGGCAGATCATGGTGGGCGAAGGCATCGTGTATTGCTTGCAGTCAAAGATGAAAGGCCGTAGCAATACTGAAGGCAGCATAAATGCCGGCGGTTGCAATTTCAACTCTTTTCTCCGCAGGACGGTCCGGTTTGTGGGTAAGCCTGTTTCCACCCTTTCTCTTTTTGGAATCGATGAAGCTGGCATCTTGACTTTTTTGATCACCCTTTATCTCTAGTTTGATAAAGCTTAAAACTAGGCCAGGGGTGTCAAACTCAATTTCATTGAGGGCTGCATCAGAGTTGTGTTTCACCTGGGGGGGGGGGCAGAGTGGGCATAGCCAGAGTAAGCGTGGCCAACTCGACGTCACTCGTGTTGGGGGCGCCTGTGGTGGCATGAGTATTCTGCCAGCGAAAATGGGCTGGTGAACTCCGTTTTCAGCTGCGATGGCCTCCTGCAGCTCTCTGCCAGTGAAAATGGAGCCCGGGAGGGCAAGCTCCATTTTCACTGGTAGAGGGTTGCAGGAGGCCATCGTGGCTGAAAACGGAGTTCACCAGCCCATTTTTGCTGGCAGAAGCACCATGGATAAGCCCTTCGCTGTTTCCAGGACGGCCCTGCGGGCCAGATCTAAACACCCCGCAGGCCAGGTCCGGCCCCCAGGCTTTGAATTTAACACCTAGGCCCTCCCTTAGCTATATACAGGTTATCCTCAATTTACAACTGTGATTGGGACTGGAAATTCTGTGCCTGATTTAACAACCTTTTTGCTGTGGCTCATAAAGTCATTAAATGAATCCATCTCCCCCCTGTTGACTGTTTGTCAGAAGCCTCCTGGGAAGGTGATAAATAGAGATCGTATGACACCCCCCCCCCCCCCCAAGATGCTGCGATTGTCATAAATACATACTGATTGCAATGGTCATGAGTGTGAGGACAGATTGTAAGTCACCTTTCTCAGGGCTGTTGTAACTGAACGGTTGTTAAGCGAATGGCCATAAGTTGAGGATCACCTGTCTCCCTAAGTCTGAGAGACAAAATGTTGGCGTACCAAGCTAGGACTACAAAGTTTCCCCCCCCCCAGCAGATTCCAAATTAAAAAGAAAAGAGAGAGATAAAAATAGAAAATGAATACAAAGAGTCTCACACTGCTGCTTCGAATCAACATTGTTGATTGGAAACACACTTCTTTGCTTGTTGCCATAGAAAACCAGTGGATTTCTTTTCTCAGCCCGATTAAGAATCACTATTTATTTGATCATCAGATCAATTATTTCATCGAACGATTCGGTCATCAATAAAGCACCCGTTAGAACAAAATTCCCCCATTCCAGTAGGTCAGGGGGTTGGCAACCTTAAACATTCCAAGAGTCACAAAGTTCCTAACCGGAAGCCCTCCGTTCAATTCTGGAGCTGACCGGAAGTCCGGTTCCCCCACCAGAATCTCCTCCTAGCGTGGCGTCCTTTCCCCTCTACCTGTCCTAACTGAAAGCCCAATCAATTGTGGAGCCGACCGGAAAACCCACTCAAAAAACAGCCGAACGCACAAATTGGAAGTCCATCCTTGAACTTCCGGTTTGCGCGTGGAGTTGTTTTTTGCCCTCCGGAGGCTTCAGGAAAGAGTCGGGGGGGGGGGGGGAGGGGAACAGCCTTAAAAGAAGGCCGAAGTCAGCTGGCTGACAAGGCAACGTCTCATGTGCCGTAACAAATAGCTCCGCCTACTAGCTGTGGCACGCGTGCCCTAGGTTCACCATCATGTTTCTAAGCGTATCAAGATGCCGATTGCTGATGGGGGAGATAGTTTGGTCTTTTTGTTCCCCCTTTTTTTGGTCTGTTGATAGTTTCTTTTGCACATTATGTACCAAGGACCCAGTGGTGGGTTTCTGCAGGATCGCATCTACTCGCGAGAGCCGGTTCGTGAAATTTAGAGAACCGTTGAGAGGGGGTTCCACCGGCGTACCTGGAAGTAAATCTGGCCTGCCGCTGCCAGTGACCCAACGGGAAGGAAAGGAAAGGAAGGAAGGAAGGAAGGAAGGAAAGGAAGGAAGGAAGGAAGGAAGGAGAGAGAGAGAGAGAGAGAGAGAGAGAGAGAGAGAGAGAGAGAGAGAGAGAGAGAGAGAGAGAGAGAGAAAGAAAGAAAGAAAGAAAGAAAGAAAGAAAGAAAGAAAGAAAGAAAGAAAGAAAGAAAGAAAAGAAAGAATTTATCATCACAATTGAGTCCAAAATTTTGGTTGCTAAGCAAGAGCGTTGTTAAATGAGTTTCACCACATTTTAAAAGGTGGCCACTCCCACCCTGTCACATGACTGCCAAGCCACGCCCACAACATAGGCCACACCTACAGAGTAGGTTCTAAAAAATCTGAAACCCACCACTGCAAGGACCCCTCCTTACTCTTGTCCTTTCCTTCAATCCACTAGCACAGGGATGGCGAACCTATGGCACAGGTGCCACAGGTGGCACGCGGAACCATTTCTTAGGGCACGCAAGGCGTTGCCCTGTCAGCTCCAGGGCGCATGTGAGCGCTGGCCAGCTGAATTAGGCCTTCTTTTGAGGCCGTTTTTCACCCTCTGGAGGCTTCAGGGAAGCTCCTGAAGCCTCTGGAGGTGGTGGGGAGGCTGTTTTCACCCTCCCCAGGCTCCTAGAAAGCCTCTGGAGCCTGGGGAGGGCGAAAAAAGTCTGCCAAAAGCAGGGGGGTCACACACATAGCATTATGGGCGTGGCACACTCACGCACGACCCTCCCCCCACTTTTGGCACACGAGCCGAAAAAGCTTAGCCATCACTGCACTAGCAACTCCCAGGCCCTAACCTGACCTGAATTTGTTCCGCCTGTCAGGTGTCCACGTGTTTGGCCTTTGTGCCACAGCCTTGGTGACCGATGTCATCCAATTAGCCACTGGATACCACGCCCCTTTCTTCTTGACCGTCTGTAAGCCCAACTACACTCTCTTGGCTATCTCCTGTGAGTCCAACCCTTACATCACTCAAGATATCTGCTCGGGTCAAGACCAGCATGCTATTCTCTCAGCCAGGTGAGTCCACCTACCTTTGTTTCACAACTGCTATGGAAACCAGCTTTTGCTGTCGTGTGTAGTCTGGTTATTTCTAATTAAAAATTGTTATGACTTCTGTCTATATTCCACCCAGAGTCACTCTGGATAGCATGGTGGGCAGCATATAAATTTAATAAATAAATACATGTCATTCGTTCAAGCTTACCTCAGCTGATCACTTCCTATCACAACAATATTGTCAACCACAGTTTCTTAGAAAATTTGCATCAATTTTTTGGGAGAATCTGACAGTTATTTGAGAAGTTACTGTTAGAATTGTACTGTGCTTCTTTCTTGTCATTTCCTGTCTAAGTCATTGTCTTAGGTACTGAGATATTAAAAATAGATGTTAATGCCCCTAGTTAGGATTTCTTTCTTAAAGAAACATTTTTGCAGCAGGAAACTAGCATATTTCAATTTGAATTTATTTCGATTTGTATACCGCGCCTTTCTCCATTCGAGATGGACTCAGGGCGGTGCACAGGAAAATTAAAACCAACAAATAATAGAAAATACAATAATATAATTAAAAGAGAATTAAATTAAAAGCTTGTGCTAAAATTCCCTAATAAAACCTAACGTCCATTTCCTGATTGGCAAGAGCTATATCACAGCTAGAATCTAAAAACTAAGCTATAGTCTATAGTCTTTGTACAGGTAGACCTCAACTTACAACCAAAATAGAGCCCCAAATTTATGTTGTTAAGTGAGACATTTGTTAAGTGAGATTTGCCCTATTTTATAACCTTTTTGCCTCAGTTGTTAAGTGAATCACTGCAGTTGACAAGTTAGTAACACGGTTGTTAAGTGAATCTGGTTTCCTCCTTGACTTTGCTAGTTACAAGGTCGCAAAAAACAAGCACATGATCCTTGCAGTCGTCATAAATATGAATGAGTTGCCAAGCATCTAAATTTTGATCACATGTTCATGGGGATGCTGCAAAGGACATAACTGTGAAAACAATCATAAATTACTTTTTTCAAGGCGGTTGTAACTTTGAATGGTCAATAAACGAACTGTTGTAAGTTGAGGACTACTTGCCTACTAGTTTCTGCTTCCATAGTTGATCATTATTATTATGACTGAGCACCAGTAGCACAATAATCATCATTTTGCTACCTATGGATTTATTTATTTATTTATTTTTCACATTTATAACCCGCACCCATCTCACCACAAAGGGACTCGGGGCGGCGAACAGAGATTTAAAATCAATTATACATAAATACAAAATATTATTAAATAATAACTAAATTAAATCAATACCCTGCTTAAAATAAGTTTAAATTTAAAACCCAAATTACAATTTTGATTTGTTATAAAATAATGGGTGTGGAGTAGATCATGCTAGGCCGGCCAGATGAAAATAATAAGTTTTTAGGTGCCGGCGAAACAAGCGGAGGTCTGTGATGGAACGGAGGTCGGGAGGTAGGCCATTCCAGAGGGTAGGGCCCACCACAGAGAAGGCCCTTCCTCTAGCACCTCATTCTGCTGTACTTATAAAGTTGGACATATAGATAGATTGTACTTGTTTTCCCCTTTGCTTTTAACTTCCTGCTTAATGACCGGCATTAATAGCCGTGGTGGCACAGTGGTTAAAGTGTAGTACTGCAGGCTTCTTCTGCTGACTGCTGATTGTCAGCAGTTCAAGTCCTACTGGCTCAAGGGTGACTCAGCCTTCCAGCCTTCCGAGGTGGGTAAAATGAGGACCCAGATTGTTGGGGACAATAGGCTGACTCTGTAAAACCGCTTAGAGAGGGCTGTAAAGCACTGTGAAGCGGTATATAAGTCTAAGTGCTATTCTTATGTCTTGGGGTTATGACAACAGGAACTGCCTGAATTTCTGTCGCTAAGTGATGCAGTCACATGACATTGTACTTTATGACTGCATCACTTAGGGACGGTCCCAGTCCCAGTAGCCATCATAACTCAAGGACTACCTGAATGGGTTTAACATTGCTAATTTTTACATGGTGTTAGGCTAATCATCCTGATGTTGGGTTGACAATATATATAAGCCAGGATTCTTAAAGAGTATATGTAACTTTAAGAACTATGTGGAATCTGATTGGCTGTGCTATCCAGCTCAATCATAAAAAGGCAGCTGGGAACACAGTTCATCCCTTTTGCTTTCCTTGGCTTCCTGATTGCCACTGAGGAAGAAGCTGAACCTGAAGACAAAAGAAGTATCATTGTTTTTGACTGTAAGATAACTGTGGTTTTGGTGAAGGACTGATTATTGTTGGAAGAGTTAGTATCACTGTTTGGAAGAAGTATTTTAGTTACTACAAAAGTAAAGACTATTTATTTTTTCTACTACCAGTGTTTGATAGTTATTGTGTGCTTTAAGCAACGTATCTATTGCTGTCTGGTGTATTGCACTATTCCGCCTTTATTTTCCAACGGGGGTGTTTTTTACGCCTAACACATGGTTCCGTATATATTCTATGAATATGTCAGTTGTAATTTTAACATTATAAATGTCATTAAATATAACCCAAAGTTTTTTTAGAGTTCCACCATAATTTTTAAAATTGGGAAAGGGGTCTGGAGAGCAGAAGGTTTTAAGAAATGCCTGCTTCTTCCTAAGTGCAGTTCTGGTTGAACTTGTCAATGCGTTGTGTAATTAAGGTCTCCTGGCTGCAGATGGATCATGGGTGTTTGTATCATTTCTTTCTCCCTTCCAGGAAAACGTTCCCTTCTCAGCATGCCACCTTGTCTGCATTTGCTGCCGTCTACGTATCCGTGAGTTTTACTTGTTAATGTCAATCCTGGGAAAAAAATCAGGCTCATTACGAATCCTGCGTGTCGTAGAATAGAGAAGTGCTATTTAAGACCGACAAAGCCTCCAATAGCTGAGATGCAATTATGTTTTTAATGCAACAGAAAGAGAAGATTATTAAAGACATCTTGGGGCATAATCATATTAACTGCAATGAACTGTAATTACATTTAAACCTAATGAAATGAAGTTTCTTTTTTTTTTTTGCCTTTGATACTGCAAACAGAATGCTTCCCCTTTGCCCCGGCCCCAGCATGTCACTGAAAACAAAATCACCCCAAAATCAATATTCAGGTGATCCTGAGGGCACAGATAAACCTCTAAGTTAAGGTGACCAGATTTTAATATTGGTAAAGTGGGACACCATTGCCCGGGGGGGGGGGGGGGAGCAGCGGCCTTTCGTGACAGCAGAAGGCCGCTATTCCCATAGCGGCCGGGGGCAGCGGAGTGGGGCCGGGTGGGCGCGGGCGCTCTGCCCACGCTCAGAGGCAGCCTGCCAGGGCAGCGGCGCGGGGCGCGGGCAGGAAGCAGCAGCCGAAGCGAGCTGTCGGGCAGGCGGAAGGAGTGAGCCAGCGACCCAGCAGCTAAGCAGGCAGCAGGCAGAGGACAAGGTGGAGGAGAGCTGTTTGCGGCGGGGCTGCAGCCGGAGCCCACGCGGCCCTGAACTTTGCGCTGCCGCTGCCACGATACACTGAGAGTTGGTGGGGCTCCCGGCCGGCCGCTCTCAGTGCATCACGGCAGTGGCAGCGGCGACACAATGTTCAGGGCCGTGCGGGCTCTGGCTGCAGCCCCACCGCAAACAGCTCTCCTCCTCCTCTTCCGCCTGCTGCCTGCCTGGGTGCTGGCTCACTCCTCCCTCACCAGCCTGCCCCTTCCGCCTGCCCGACAGCACGCTCCAGCTGCCGCTTCCTGCCCACGCCCCGCACCGCTGCCCTGGCCCCAGGACACCTCTGAGCCCGTGCAGAGCGCCCGCCCACTGCCCGCCTTCCGCCGCCGCCCCAGGCAAAAATCGTGACTCTTTAAAAACCCCACGGGACGTGGGACAATTTCTTCAAAAGCGGGACTGTCCCGCCAAAAGCGGGACGTCTGGTCACCTTACTCTAAGTGGCCTCAGAAAGAGTGCTAATGACCAGATGACTGCAAGGAATGTAAATCCTTCCATTCTCTGCCATTCCATCAAAACTGAAGGAGCTTCTTGGATGAGAAGCGAAACGTCTTCAAGGAAAAACAGAAGTCCAGTTGCCTTTTGAAAAAAGCATTTTTGGGCCAACCTGTTGTGGCCCACCAGCAACCAGTAGAGCTGGCAGCAGATTTGGACAGTAAGGAGGTTGGGGAGGAACATGGGCCAGTCCTGGAGTCTGGGCAAGGCTCTGACGAGGCATAGATGCTGTTAGGGAAAGAATGGAAGAGATGCTGCCTGGGAGAGAATTAGACAAGAAAGGCAGGGGTCCACAAATGGTTCGAAGAAAGCAATTTAGGAAGAAACCCTCCCCCCACCAATTGGATCTATCATTTAAAAGTGGCAGGTGGGAAATTTGTATTTTCAGACTTGCAAGAATCTGTTTGTGTAGCCTTACAATAAAGTAGAAGTAGCTCATCTAGGGGTCTTTCCAGTCTGGTTTACCACCCTGGAAAGCTGACTGTCTCCGTTATCACCCACAGATGTATTTCAACTCCATAATCTCAGACAGCACCAAGCTCCTCAAGCCAATCTTGGTGTTTGGTTTCGCCATCGCAGCTGGCATCTGTGGCTTGACGCAGATCACCCAGTACCGCAGCCACCCTATCGATGTCTACGTGGGCTTCTTGATTGGTTCTGGGATTGCTGCTTACTTGGTAAGTGCCTGTCTTTCCAAGTGCCACGGGAAGAAGGGGCAGGGGGCACAAGGGCCTCTGTTTACTAAAAGTAGACGACAGAGAAAAGAACAGAACAACAGAACAGAACAATAACTAAATTGTCACTTCGAATGTACACTAATTGGCATACGTTCAAATGAAATTTTGTTGCATACAGCATTCAAAGGGTCACCACCTCCAATATACACTACATAAACATGACATAAATAAATAATACAAAATTATGCATGTACCCACATATATTATATGACACAGAGAAACAACACAGTCTAGTTCAGATGTATACATTTAACATGGCGAGAAAAACGATTCTTGTGGATTTACCAGACGGATGGCCTAGGCCAGGGGTCTCCAACCTTTGCAACTTTAAGTCTGAAGGACTTCAGCTCCCAGATTTCTCCAGCCAGCAAAGAATTCTGGGAGCTGAAGTCCTTCAGACTTAAAGTTGCAAAGGTTGGAGACCCCTGGCCTAGGGAACAAAGCTGTTACTGAATCTGGTAGTCCTTCTAGAAATACTTCAAAACCTCCTCCCAGAGGGGAGCAACAGAAACAGACTGTAAAGTGTGTGGGGGGTCTCTAACAATGATTTGAGCTCGGAGCCCATAGCACTTATAAGCAGTATCCTGAATGACAGGAAGCGAGCTTCCTATAATCTTCTCGGCTGTCCTTACTACTCTCTGTATGGGCTTTCTGTCTGAGGCACTGCTGCCAAACAGTGATGCAGTTTGTTAAATCGCTTTCGATCGTGCCTGTCTGTCATAAATTGTGGTCACATGACTTTAGGGCACTGCAAAAGGTCATAAATGAGAGCCAAGTGCCCAAATTGGGAGGACTTTAAAACTTCAAAACCAGGTCATAAGTAGCTTTTCCAGAATCTGTTATAACTTTAAGTTACTGGAGGACTACCTGTATCCAGCCATTAGATCTCTCTTTTGCCCCACATTATTAAGTGATATAATGTCAGGCAGGAAAGACCAGGGTCCATAAGTGAAGGTCCAGTTAAACTGATTTATTGCTAAAACGCACAGGAATCTTCTCAACTAATGGTTAGCACCTGCTTGGAGTTAGATAGTTAGGGTCCATGGAATTCAAGGGGAGTTAGACTGCTTAGGGCAGTGATGGCTAACCTTTTTTGGCTCGGGTGCCAAAAGCAGAGGGAGCGCAGGGAGGTCGTGCGTGGGCGTGCCACACCCATAATGCTATGTGCGTGACCCCCTGCTTTTGGCACACTTTTTTCACCCTCCCCAGGCTCCAGAGGCTTTCTAGGAGGCTGGGGAGGGTGAAAATAGCCTTCCCTCCCCACCTCCAGAGGCTTCAGGAGCTTCTCTGAAGCCTCCAGAGGGCGAAATAAGGCCTCAAAAGAAGGCCTAAATCAGCTGGCCAGCGCACACATGCGCGCTAGTGCTGACAGGGCAACGCCTCGCGTGCCCTAAGAAATGGTTCCGCGTGCCACCTGTGGCACCCGTGCTATAGGTTCGCCATCACTGGCTTAGGGAATCTAGGCTGATCTCTCTCTTAACTCTCACCTAGACTCTCCCCCTATATATGGTGTTGTGGCCCGGCAGTTGCCAGCAGAGCTAGCTGCAGAGTCAAACGAGGAGGAGATGGAGCCAGCTTCGGAGGCTTTGGAAGGCTCTGATAAGGAAACGGCATCAGAGACAGAGACGGGGCCTTCCATCCTCCTCCAGGTGGAGAGGCTGCTGTCTTCGGGGCCTGAGCTGAGTGAGGGGGTAGAACAAATGGGGCCCATCCCAGATACGTATATGTGCAGAGAGGAAAAGAGAGGAGAGCAAAGGAAAACAATAAGCTGGCTCTCGGGGAGAGGCAGACGTAGACAATAGCCAACCCCTCCTTGGCTGGGAAATAAATAGGAGGGGTTTGGGAGTGGCCGGTTGTTGAGACATCCGTCCATTTCTAGTATACAGCAAGCAATTCAGATTTCTTGGCTAAACCCAGGTTTGTTCGGACTAATTACCTTAATTTTCGGAGTATAAGATGTTCCGAAATATAAGATGTTCCGAAGAATAAGATGCACCTAGCTTTTGGGGAGGAAAACAAGAAAAAAAAAAATCTGCCTCCCAGCAATTTGCCTCCTTGCAGCAAACAGCCTATTTCAGTTTAGCTTGATTGCTGGGAGGCAGAGACCAAAGGGTGGGGGCTGGTGGATGGGCAGGACTACATTTAGTGTATAAGACGCACCCAAATTTTTACCCTCTTTTAGGGGAGAAGTGTGTCTTATACTCTGAAAAATACGGTATATTTGATTTTTTTGTTTGTTTATCCATGTGAATAAAAGACTGTTATTGCCCAGTTATAAAAAGGGGTTTGTTTTATTCATGAGTAAAGGTCTTATCACTACTTGTGAAGGCTGGGTCAGAACCTATAGTCCCAGAGAGCTATACCAAATACGTTTTGCTTATGTAAAATAGGGAACAGGTCAATGTCTATTTCCATCCATCTCTGAGCTTTTTCAGATCTTTACCCCATGTTCCTTGCTACACACAGGCCTATCACGCAGTGGGCAACTTCCGGGCACCAATAGAAAAGGCTCCCTCTCACCCTCCTGCCAAGGACGCTCTCCGAGCCCTGACTCAACGTGGGCATGACTCCGTTTATCACCAGAACAAGTCGGTCAGCACCGATGAGCTCAACCCCCAGACCCGATTGGAAGGAATGAACAGGCAAGTTCCACGCGAGAAGAACTCGCTGGGGAGCTTGAAACGGGCAAGTGTAGACGTGGACCTTTTGGCACCCCGGAGCCCTATGGGCAAAGAAAACATGGTGACCTTCAGCAACACGTTGCCACGGGTCAGCACCCCCTCAATGGATGACCCTGCTCGCCGGCATATGACCATCCACGTCCCAGTGGACGCCTCCCGCTCTAAACAGCTGATCACGGAATGGAAGCAGAAATCAGTGGAAGGCCGTGGAATGACCTTGGCAGAAGAGGTGGCGAGGCGGGTTGCTTCCGATTCCTTGGCCGGAGAAGAGGAGGATCATATCCCACCTTCCTTGTACCCCACCGTCCAGGCTCGAACAGCTGAGCGTGCCTCTATGGGCCCTCGGGTCCTCATCCAGCCAAGACCCAGGGCCACTCAACTGGTCCACATCCCTGAGGAAAGTCAAGCGAATGCCGGTGCTAATATTTCACCCAAAAGCAGCTCGGCCGTGAGGGCCAAGTGGATGATGATGGCTGAGAAGGGGGCCGCCCAACGGGTGGCCAACCCACCGCGCCTCATGCAGGTGATTGCCATGTCCAAGCAGCCCGGGATGGTATCGGTGACACCCAAGCATTCGGAGACATCTTCGTCCTCCACCAGCTCTGACTCCTCCCAGTACTGCTCTCCATCAGAAAGAGACAGCTCTAGCGTGGTTACCATCGATGCTCATGCCCCTCACCACCCAGTCGTACATCTGTCTTCTGGAAATGGCCCTTGGGAATGGAAGGCCACCCAGAGAGCTTCGGATAGCCAAGATGCTTACGAGCTCAATGACATGAGCAAAGATTACCATGGGTTCCGGCCTGCCAAAAGCACCGGAGTCTCACCGGGATCCTCTGTCAGCGACATCGAACAGGAGGAGGCCCGTTACGGCAGTGTGGCCACCATCAATGTGTCAGTGGGTCTGGGAGGGAGTGCATCGTTGATTTCAGCAGAAACCAGCCCCGGGGAAAGCCTTCTGGGGGCCTCCAGCCGGGAATCTACGCTGCGGAGAAAACCGGCTAGCTTAACGGTGGGGGACAAGGACGGGCAAGCAGAAGAGACGGAAAACTATTATAAGAAGATGCAAGCCAACCGGGGGTATAAGGAATGATCCCATCACCTACCTCTGGTCACTGCCACCTTGGACCAAACTATGATTAAAATTGTGACTTTTTTTTTTCAAGCAAGCATTGAATTTCAGATGGTGGGACTCCATAATGATTATATTCAAAAACCAAGGTCAAACCATCTGTTTTATCTGGTACCACAATAATTCAAAGGAACTGAATATACATTAACAATAACGGTGAAGTAAACAGTCTTCCGAATGGCCCAAACTTCTAGGATTCACATGGAAGACATTTATAAACAGAGAAGGTCTGGATCAAGTCAGCCTTTGGGATTATTTTACCTTCTACTGTGCTAGGAATGGATACTGCTGAAGTAATTTTTGGCTGGATTTTCCAGAGGACTTAAACAAACAAAAACACAAAATGTGGGTGGTATTAAAATAATCACAGCTTATTCATAACTAGTGATTGTAACGATAACAAGAGTGAGAAAGTGAGAATGGAACAATCCAGTCTGGATTTATTTGGGGTATCCTCCTGACCAGTGCCGGTTGGATATAAGCCAGCCTTTCCCAACCTGATGCCTTTTCGAATAGTTGGATTTCCAAACCTGTCCTTTGGCTAGCCCTTGCTTGGGAAGCCTGAGGTCAAATTTCCCCTGTCCCCCTCCATCCCCAGAAATCCAGATATGTGTGTGGGGAGGTTGCAGTACTAAAGATGGGGTAAAGTGTTACAAAAGGGTGGGAGAATGTACCTCTAAAAGTTCAATCTTCTGAGATGTTTTGGAGCAGTGTTTCTCAAAGCTGGCGACTTGAGATAGGTGGACTTCAATTTCCAGAATTCCCCATCTTTGAATAGATGGGGAACATAGGTGGATTTCAACCCCCATGAATTCTGGGAGTTGAAATCATACCTTTTAAAAAAATGTATATATATATATATATATATATATATACAAATAATGAAAGACAATACAAACTAAACCCAGAAAGGAAAAAATGACAACAAACAGAATAAGAAGTAGAAAAGAAGAAAAAAAGGAAAGAGGAAAAAATAGGAAAAAGAGAAAATATTTAAAGAAGTGATTTTTGATTGTTCATCACATGTACAAACTTAGTAATTCTTCACATAAGGTACGTATCTCTTCTTTCCATAGCCGATCCGTTACTCATATTCAAATAAATAAATTATTAACATTTCAGTCCTAGTAACAACAAAAAGTTCATAAAGGGTTCCCATTATTTTATAGAAAAATGTCTCCGTTTAGTCTTGGTCAAACAAACCAGCTTTGTATTCCTTTGCTTCCAGCAATCTTGAATTCATTCAGATGTTGTCGTAGAGTGTCATCTCTCTTCAGTTTTCCCATCTACAATACAATTACAATAGCAGAGTTGGAAGGGACCTTGGAGGTCTTCTAGTCCAATCCCCTGCCTAGGCAGGAAACCTTATACCGTTTCAGACAAATGGCTATCCAACATCTTAAAGACTTCCAGTGTTGGGGCATTCACAACTTCTGGAGGCAACTTCTGTTCCACTGAAATTGTTCTAATTGTCAGGAAATTTCTCCTCAGTTCTAAGTTGCTTCTCTCCTTGATTAGTTTCCACCCATTGCTTCTTGTTCTGCCCTCAGGTGCTTTGGAGAATAGTTTGACTCCCTCTTCTTTGTGGCAGCCCCTGAGATACTGGAAGACTGCTATCATGTCTCCCCTAATCCTTCTTTTCATTAAACTAGACATACCCAGTTCCTGCAACTGTTCTTCATGTTTTAGTCTCCAATCCCCTAATCATCTTGGTTGCTCTTCTCTGCACTCTTTCATCTCAAAGGCTCCTTTGAAGCTTTAGCAAACCTCTTTTGTAAAACCAGTAAAGGACATTCTTTTGGCGTATCATTTGTATTTATTTACGCAATATATGAATGAATTCAGGATTCCTAGAAATAAAAAGAGTACATGGTAGGTTTCTTTGACCAGGATTTTTTAAAAAAAGACCTATATTTTCACTTTTACTGTCACCTCCATTTTATAATCCATATCCAATATTTCCTGGAGTAATTCAAATGTCATGTAATTTTCTGCCATTTGTCTTAGTGACAACCTATGCCTGTCTCCGAGGGCTCAAACTTGGAGGAAACTGCTATGACAATAGCACTAGCACTTAGACTTATATACCGTTTCACAGTGCTTTATAGCCCTCTCTAAGAGGTTTATAGAGTCAGCATATTGCCCCAACCATCTGCGTCCTCATTTTACCAACCTCAGATGGATGAAAGGCTGAAATCAACCTTGCTATCCTGCAGTCTTCTTAGGAGGAAGAGCCATCTGGAGCATAAGTGAGCAATCTCCTGTCCTCTCCATGCCTAGAGAGGTTCTATGAGACCAGTCTACTCACTATTTCTCGGTCATGGCTACTACAATGTCATCCCCACTTGCTCGGAGGCATGCTAGCTGACCATTCCTCACTCAGAAGTCAAAGTCTACGCATCTTGCCAAGTTTGAGAAACACTGTTTTAGACAGAGATGTTTTTTTTTTTCCATTCCAGACTAAGCTGGAAATCTGTAAATATCAAAGTGCTTGAAAGTGAAGAGAGAAGAGGATGGAAGTAAAACAGAAAGTTGTCACAAACATTTTGGAGAATGTAATTTGTCCTTCTGTCATGTACACTATAATAGGTCATATACCAGGCAGTGGAAATAGACAACTCTTAGAGAATGAGTTTAAGAATATCGGCCATTACTATCGGAAGTATTTTCTGAAGCCTACTGAGCTTACAATACAATGTCTGCTTAATTTCAAAGAACCACAGAGAAACGTGTAAAACTCTTTGGGATACAAGGAAATATTCACAGAATTCAATATCTATTTTAGGATCATTCCTCCATCCCATAGCACCTGAGATTTCAAGAGATATTAAATATAAAGTTTACATATTTAACTTGAAGTATAACGTCAAGAGCAATATTTCTCAACCTTGGCAACATGGAGATAGGAGGACTTCAACTCCCAGAATTCTCCATGCTGGCTGGAGAATTCTGGGAGTTGAAGTCCACTTATCCTCATTTTGAAAAGTTTGAGAGATACTAGTCAAGAGGCTGAATTCTTTGCACAAAGCCTGACAGGCACTTAAACTGAAGGATTTAATGCCCCCGATGTCAATCAAGATAGAAATATAAACTGTGTTGGACAGCCGTGAAATGCCTCGATATCCTTGAAGAAGCATTTCTCAAAAATGATAGTTATTTCACAGAATTTGGCGGGGGATTTTTAGATCTTTCTTCCTGCATCTTTATCGTTTTGAGGAGTGAGGCACATGATCAGAGATTCTTCAAAGCAGGGACGGAAACAATATAGAACAGCAGTTGTCCAATACCTAAAAAAGCTGTCCCCTAGACCAGGGGTCTGCAAAGTTGGCTCTTTGAAGACTGGTGGACTTCAACTCCCAGAATTCCCCAACCAGCCAGCCTGGCTGGCTGGGGAATTCTGAGAGTTGAAGTCCACCAGTCTTCAAAGAGCCAACTTTGCAGACCCCCGCCCTGGACCGTAGGGTCATGATGGTGAATCTATGGCATGCGTGCCAGAGGTGGCACTCAGAACCCTCTCTGTGGACATGTGTGCCATCACCCCAGCTCAGCCAGCTGATCATTGAGTTTCCAAGGCATGCAAGTGTGCCAGTTAGCTGGTCATCGGGTTTCCAGGGCTCTGGTGCGCGCACCTTCCAGTTTTGGCACTCTGTGCCTAAAAGGTTCGCCATCACTGCTGTAGAGCAATTCTTCATTGTTTTGAGGGCAGGATAAAAACTAATGAGTGGATATCAGTTAAATATTAGAGAAACTTCCTAACAGTAGGACATGCCCAGCAGCAGAACTGTCTTTATCTTTTCAAGGTGATGAGAGTTTTCTTTCAGGAAGTATTTCATGGAAAGTGTCCCTTGTTAAGAGCGGAATGAATTCATTCATGCAAAACACCGAATAGAATTTTGGGTCCCCACTTTCTGTATTTAATGCATTTTAAGGATCTAACCACATTCAAACCATATGTGGGATGAGGGCTTATTGCAGTGTTAGCAAGATGTTGAAATAGTCTCTCACACAGACCACTTCTGAGAGTGGCTTGCAATCCCAGAACCACAACTGGATGTGGAAAGATGGTGCCCTGATATCGAGATACATTTAGCAGGAGTAATCTATACCCGTCATGACGAACCTATGGCACAGGTGCCACAGGTGGCATGCATAGCCATTTCTGAGGGCACGTGAGGCGTTGCCCTGTCAGCTTCAGCGCGCATGCACGCACTGACCAGCTAATTTATTTTCGGCTGTTTTTCGCCCTCTGAAAAACTTCCCGAAGCCTCTGGAGGGTGAAAAACGGCCCAATGAAAAACCTGGAAGCCCATTCCCAAACTTCCAGTTTGCGTGTTGGGCTGTTTTTCGCCATCCCCAGGCTCCTAGAAAGCCTCTGGAGCCTGGGGAGGGTGAAAAACTGACCTACTGGGCCCACTGGAAATTGGGAAATGGGTCATTTCTGGTCTCCGGAAGAGACGGAGGAGGCTGTTTTCACCCTCGCCAGGCTTCAAGAAAGCCATGTGCACACGCACGGAGTGTTATGCATGCATGTGCAGGGGGCACGGTGCGGGAGGGCATCAAATTATAGGGCTGGGCACACGCGCAAAATAAGCTTTTGACATCCAGAGCAAAAAAGGTTCACCATCACTGAGCTATACTGAAGGAGAGATAGTGGGATTCAGAGGGATTTTCCCTGCCTAATCACCCGCTTTCAAATATAGGACTTCTGTTTTTCATGAGACTCGCTAGAAGAGTCGACCCAAACCAAGATCCAAGATGGCCGCTTCTATCTTCGTGAGGATTTTATTCACGTTTTCCATTTGTGTGATGATGCCTTGAGGGAATTCCGTTTATCTCCATAGCAACTGTGACGGGAAGGTTCTTTTAAGGGAATGTTGGCATGAATCAAAGGGTTTATCTAGAAGGAGGGCGTATATATAACCATACAACCGTATGGTTTGGTGGGTGGGTTTGTGGGGGAAATAAGCCTTCCATTGAAGACATGAGAATGCTTAGATAGTGGTGTTCGTTAGTGAAAGGGGAAGCATGAAGGGAACAAGGTTGAGTTGGAAATTCACGGTGTTTTCGGGTTTCCCCAATACAAATCCTTGCTTTTCTCCATGCCGGGATGTATTAAGATATTACAAACGCCAGTTGTAAGCCAGATACCTAAAAGCTGTCAATGATTTAAATATGTTTGGAACCCTGTTATTTCAATTAAAATTTGTAACTATGATTCCCCTCCAAAGTTGTACGTGTGTGCTTGGGCACTGGAAAACAGAATGAAGAACCCGTGTAGCGGTGTCTGTTGATCCTGGTTTAAGAAGGATCTGGCCAATGCAGGTGTGGAAATGGCTGGAAGTTTGAGGACCAGTTGTAAGTCCTTTCAGGGCCGCCCTAACTTTGAACAGTTGCTGAATAGAAGGTCGTAATTCAAGCACTCCCTGTAGATATCAGGTCAGAACAGGGCAATAGTCCTGCTCATCAAAGTGCGAACAAGTCTAGAGCTAAGGAGAGATTTCCTGACAGAACAATTAATCAGTGGAACGACTTGCCACCACAAGTTGCTGGTGCTTCCGACACTTAGAAGTTTTAAAGAAGAGATTGGACAACCATTTGTCTGAAATGATACAGGGTCTCCTGCTTGGGCAGAAGGTTGGACTAGAAGTCCTCTAAGACCTCCCTTCCAACTCTTGAGTTGGAACAAATCAATCCACCTCCAGCTCTAGTGTAATCTTTCTCAAACCTTAGCAGAAGGAACAGAAAATAAGATGCTGTGTTGGCTGGGGAATTCAGGGAGTTGAAATCCATCCATCTTCAAAGTTTCCCAAGGTTGAAAATCACTGCTCTGTAGCATCTTATTTTCTGTTCCTTGCTCCAGGCTTTGTTGCTACTATTACCAGTCCTTTATTGGCGGCTTCTTGGCAGTCCAGTTGACTTGCCAGATGGAGATGGAATACATTTCCCCCCCTTTGGAAATATTAACAAAAGTGAAAACGTTATGACCTAGCTGGAGCTTTGTAGGATGCACTGCTGTGCAGCTACACCCACCTGACTAAACAGAGAGGGGGAGAGAGAAAAGATGCTATGTAGTCCCACTGGATCTGATAGACAATATCAGCACTGACACTGCAGCTGGTTCCTGCCACCACCAATCTTGGCATCTGCTATTTCCGTCTCTGGCAGGTTTTTTTTTGGGGAGAGATGTCAGACTTGAAACAGGGGCCCAGTATCCATAATGAAACAAGTAAGGAAACAAGGCCAAACAATCTTTTTGGGTAGCATATTGCAGAGGGCTCCCCTCTCTCCAAACGTCAAGTTTGCCCAAAACTTCTGCTCAAGAGGCAAAGTTCTAATTGTAGAAAAAGGCTTGCATTCATCCTGATGAACCCAGTAAAATTCTGCTGGAATTCTGCAGTAAATGAAGCAGATCTGGTTGCAGCCGTTCCTATTTTGACGCAACAGGAAAGCTCTTTCAGTGTTCTGCGGTGGCTTCATCACAACAGGAGTCATGAATTCTATCATCCCTACTGTAGAGAGCTTGTAGAATTGACAGTCATGGTGAAAGCAGATGAATTCTTGGATAGAATAGAGACAAAGGATATCCAACACAATGGCCAGAGACATAAATATTTTCCAGGGTCTGGGGATCTGCTTTGGAAGCAATGGACTCACTCAACCTAGACCTTAGGCTGACCTAGCTATCCAATTATTTACTTACTTCTTTATAAAATTTATAAGCTGCTTCTCTTACCTCAAAATAACTCAGTTGAAAAATCCTATCACACAAAAATTTTAATGTATTTTTATCCTGTCTTTATTTTTATAAATAACTCAAGGTGATGAGCAGTCATACCCATGTTTTCCTGAAAATAAGACAGGGTCTTATTGTCTTTTGACCCCCATAAGCGCTTGGCCTTATTTTCGGGGAGGTCTTATTATTTTTGAGGTATAGCAGATGGCAAGCATGGTTACCTCATGGCTGCTGCTGTGTTGCAATATTTTCAAGGGAAGGCTTATTTTAGTGCATGGGCTCAAAAGCCTGATTGGGCGTGTGAAGATCCCAGAAGAAAACTCAACAAATTAACGAGCCTCGAGACAAAGTTGAAAAGAAATCCAATCATTTATTAGGATCAACATTCTGGCATTGCTTCTGTGCAGCCCAAACTGCTAAAGCGTTGCCATCAGGGAGGTCTCATTTTCAGGGAAACGGGAATACTCTTTTCTCCTATTTCCCCCCACACCAACCCTGTGAGATGGGTTGGGCTGAGAGAGAGTGACTGGCCTGACACCCAGCCAGCTTTCATGACTAAGGCAGAACTAGAACTCAAGTCTCTTGGTTGTTAGCCTGGTGCCTTAACCACTGGACCAAACTGCGTCTTGTAAATCACACAGAAATTGAAATTGAAATTGAAATTTATTAACCGCACCCTCTCCCCACAGGGACCCGGGGCGGTGCACAGGCAGAGCTAAAAACAATATACAATAAATACAAAATACATACTTTAAAATAGAATTAAATAGTATTACCCGTGCTAAAAATATAAGATTAAGAACCCATTAAAATATTTGGAATCAATAGACAGAGAGAACTATTCAAGGCCCGCCAGTCGAAAGAGATAGGTCTTCAATTTTACACGGAAGGAGCGGAGGTCAGTGGTCGTTCTAATATCAGGGGGAAGGTCGTTCCAGAGGGCCGGGCCCGCCACAGAGAGCGCCCTTCCCCTGGGCGTCGCCCGCTGACAAAGTCTAGTGGACGGCACCCGGAGAAGCCCCTCTCTGTGGGAGCGAATCGGTCGTGAGGATGTGTGGGGCAGGATCCGATCTCGCAGATAGCTAGGTCCCGAGCCATGGAGCGCTTTGAAGATGATAACTAACACCTTGAAGCGCACCCGGAAGACGACAGGTAGCCAGTGCAGCTCGCGCAAGAGCGGTGTAACGTGGGTAAACCTGGTGGTCCCCATAATTGCTCGCGCGGCTGCATTCTGAACTAACTGAAGCCTCCGGGTACACCTCAAGGGGAGCCCCATGTAGAGAGAGTTACAATAGTCCAGTCGGGATGTCACGAGGGCATGAGTGACTGTGCGAAGGGCGTCCCGATCCAATAGGGGGCACAATTGGCGAACCAGGCGAACCTGGTAGAACGCCCTCCTGGCCACGGCTGTCACTTGCTCTTCCATAGACAGCCGGGTATCCAGGAGGACACCCAAATTGCGCGCCCCATCCACAGGGGCAAGATGTTCGCCCCCTATGGCCAGCGTTGGAGAAAGCTGGTTGAATCGGGCAGCCGGAAACCACAGCCACTCGGTCTTGGTCGGGTTGAGCCTAAGTCCGTTACTTCCCATCCAGATCCGCACGGCTTCCAGGCACTGGCACATCACCGCTACGGCATCGTTGGGGTGGTTTGGGGTAGATATGTACAGCTGGGTGTCATCAGCGTACAGGTGGTACTCTACCCCAAAACCACGGATGATCTCACCCAGCGGCTTCATGTATGCATTAAACAGGAGAGGCGAGAGGACCGACCCCTGAGGCACCCCGCATGTGAGGGGTCTCGGGGTCGACCTCTGCTCTCCTGCCCGCACAAATTGCGATCGGCCAGAGAGGTAGGAGGAGAACCACCATAAAACGGTGCCTCCCACCCCCAACCCCCCCAGCCGATGCAATAGGATACCATGGTCGATGGTATCGAAAGCCGCCGAGAGGTCTAATAGGACCAGGATGGAGGAACATCCCCCATCTCTGGCCCTCCAGAGATCATCTACCAACGCGACCAATGCCGTCTCGGTGCTATGCCCGGGCCGAAAGCCGGACTGGCGCGGATCTAGATAGTCAACTTCCTCCAGGTGACGGGGAAACTGTTGTGCCACCACACTCTCAACAACCTTTGCCAAGAAGGGAAGGTTGGAGACTGGACGGTAGTTGTTCAAAAGAGCTGGGTCCAAAGAGGGCTTCTTGAGGAGGGGCCTCACCATAGCCTCTTTTAGGGAGGCAGGCAAGGAACCCTCACTCAAGGATGCGTTGATAACCTCTTGGAGCCAGCCTCGTGTCACCTCCCAGGATGCCAGTACAAGCCAGGAGGGGCACGGGTCCAATGAACATGTGGTGGCTCGCAGTCGCCCACGTAGCCTGTCCATATCCTCGGAAGTAACGGGGTCAAACTCCTCCCAAACAAGATCTCTCTCGTGGCATCCCACTGGGCCATGAATGGGGGCTAGCTCACTCTGTATCTGGGCGGTTTTCTCCTGCAGAAAAATCACAAATTCCTCTGCTCTACCCTGTAGCGGGGCTTCCCGCTCCCTCTGTTGAAGGAGGGAACGGGTCACCCTAAACAGGGCGGCAGGGCGGTTTTCTGCGGATGCTATGAGGGTGGCACAATGATGACGTTTGGCCACCCTCAGCGCCACAATGTAAGTCCGTAAATGGGCTCTTACCTGTGTCCGGTCAGATTCAGAGCGGCTAGCTCTCCATCTTCTCTCTAGGCATCTCTTGCGGCGTTTCATCACCCGCAGCCCCTCAGTAAACCAAGGAGCCAGGGTGGTTCGCCGCCGCGAGAGAGGCCGCAAGGGCGCGACCCGATCTAAGGCTCCCACGGCCGCCCTATTCCATGCGGCCGTGAGGTCCTCCATCGGGGCGCGGGTCAGGGATACAGGAAATGGCCCAAGCGCTGTCTGGAACCCATCCGGGTCCATCAAGCGCCTGGGGCGGTACCAGATTGGTGACTCTGGTTCCGCCTCCCCGCGGAGGGGAGCAGCGGTCGGAAAGTCGAGTCGGAGAAGTGAGTGGTCTGACCATGACAAGGGTGTGATGACTATGTCCCCTGTACCCAGATCACTCTTCCATTGGCCCGAGACTAAGATGAGGTCCGGCGTATGTCCACCCTCATGGGTGGGGCCTTGAATTACTTGGGTCAGGTCCATGGCCGTCATGGAAGCCATGAACTCCCGAGCTACCACGGATGATTTGCCCAACGATGGCAGATTAAAGTCCCCCATGACTATAAGTCTGGGGGTCTCCACTGCCACCGTAGCGATCACCTCCAGGAGCTCGGGCAGGGCTGCTGCTACATAGCGGGGAGCCAGGTATACAACCAGCAAGCCCAACTGCCTCCCTAGGCCCCACTTCATGCAGAGGGACTCACAGCCGGAAGTCTGAGGCACAATGGTCTCTCTCGGCTCCAGGCCTTCCTTAATAATGACCGCTACCCCACCACCCCTGCCTAGGGCCCGCGGCTGATGAAATGCGCGGTAGCCTGGTGGGCACATTTCAACGAGGGGATGACCTCCCTCGTGGCCCAACCAGGTCTCCGCAATTCCTACCAGGTCCGGCTCCCCCTCTGACACAAGGTCACTAATGAGGGGGGCTTTGTTGACAACGGACCTGGCGTTGCAAAACATCAGCCGCAGACCCTGGCTCTGTATTCCCTGGCCACCTAGCCTGCGGGGGTTGTGGCACCCGACCGTTTGTAACCAACGGCTGCGTGCCACCAACCGGGAGGATGAAAATTGTCTCCCCTCAGTCCTGCCCCTCCCCACGACCCTCTGAATTGGTATGCCCTCCTGAGGAACGACTCGGGTATCCCCCTTCCTTTCGCCTTCCGCTTCCCGCCGTCGACTGCTATCCTGGCCCTTACTACTGATCACTGTTTCAATCTCCATCTGTCTATATCTACCCCCCTCCCTTGAACCCCCTAAAAAAGATAATTTAAATAAATTAAAAACTAAAAATCCCCTAAGGCCGCGCTTCGCCCATCTCTTCGGATTTACAATACCATCATCGAGATGGGCCCTAGATAAATCAAGGGGCCATACCTGCGAGAGCGGGGACTCTCGCAGCGATAGCAGGCTTGCTCTGGAATACATTATTAAATAGATAGTTAAAATTCAATAATTATATATATAAAACTCGGGTGGGTTCTGGGATAAATACAGATGTTAAAAATACAGATGTTAAAAGTCGTTGGCAGTTGATTAAAACGATTCACTCAAGTCAATTCATTAGTTGGTAACATGAAATCAGGTGAAATAAAGTGCAAGATGGGTAAACCAAGATAAATCAGTTGGTAAATAGATTCAGTTGAATTAGGTTAAATTAGTTCGCAATGATGACCATTGGGGCGACCATAATTGGTTGCTGTCACATGTTCTTTAGGACAGTCAGTTCTTCCGGGCCTATTAAGGCCTTGGTGGCGTAATTCTCCCAAACTTGGGAGGGTGACCATGGGGGAAAATGAAATTACGACTGGTCAGCGGCCGTCCACGTCCACCTCGGCGCTCCCACCGCCGCAATCCCCGCGTCACCGCCTTCGCCAGTGGCCTCTCGGCGCTCCCACCGCCGTCAGCCTGGCCTCCAGCAGCCGCCTCTCCACTCTCAACCACCGCATGGCTCTCTCACAGCCACCACCTTCCACCTTTCTCCAACCAGCTCCTCTGTCGCCGCCTTCGTCTCTCGCCTCCCGGCGCTCCCACCGCCGTCGACTCGGCCTCCAGCGGCAACCTCTCCCCTCCGCACTCTCTCTCTCCACCTTCCTCACTCCAACAAGCCAGCATCTCCGCCTCCTCCGCCATCTTTCCTCCACGCCTCTCTCACCACTTCCCGCTGGCCACCGGTGCTCTCACCACCGCTTCACCCCACGGCTCGCCACCAAATTCAGCTTTCCGGAGCTCTTCGGTGCAGCCGGCCTCTCTCCGCCCTGTTAAAACGTCCGGGCGGCGGCCTCTGCACTGGCCTCCGTTGCGGCAGTTCCCGCCCCGGCGCTCACACCGCCGAGCGTTCCGGTCGCCGGCGCTCCGTCCGCTCTTCCCCCGATGTTGCGAACCCCACCCTAAGGTGTCCGGGTGGGTCCCTCATCCTCCCATGCCCTCCAAGATCACAAACGAGGGCAGGGGGCACTCAAAAATGCCAACGGCCTCCGCAGCCCACACGGAGCTCCAGAGCTACCCCGCCATCTTCGCAAGCGCAGCACAGAGATGCTTCAAGCAGACTTCCTGAAGTGTGAAGAATCGTGTTGGTGTAGGGCAGGGGTCTGCAAAGTTGGCTCTTTGAAGACCGGTGGACTTCAACTCCCAGAATTCCCCAGCCAGCATAGTGAGAAGTGAGTGGACAACAATTTGTATGAAATGGTATAGCATTTCCTGTTTGAGCAGGTGGGTTGGACTAGAAAACCTCCAAGGTCCCTTCCAATTCTGTTGTTTTTGTTGTTGTTAATTTATCAAATTTAGAAACTACTCATTTCCCTCACAGAGTGACTCTGGGAGATGTATTGAATACAATACAATTCAATTCAATTCAATACAATACAATATGATAGCAGAGTTGGAAGGGACCTGGAAGGTCTTCTAGTCCAACCCCCTGCCTAGGCAGGAAACCCTATACGAGGGGTCTGCAAAGTCGGCTCTTTTAAGACTGGTGGACTTCAACTCCCAGAATTCCCCAGCTAGTATAGCTGGCTGGGGAATTCTGGAAGTCCACCGGTCTTCAAAGAGCCAACTTTGCAGACCCCTGGTGCAGGGTGGCAAAAAATGTCAGGAAGCCACTATCATCTTTTCCAACTAACACATTTTATTAAAAAGCTCACACCGAGTCTCTAATGCTGAGGCCTACAGCTCACAAGAGCTTAGGCCTTTTAATAAAATGTTAATCGGAAATAGGGCCACCCGTCTCTGGTTTGGTTGTCTCTCAAGAGGAATGTTTTTTAACATATTTATTTATCAAATTATTTCGCAAGGCAAATGCTTGGGATTAATTGCTTCATATCCAAGTTGATGATGAAAGTTGGAGTTCTTGTTAACACAGGTGAAGCTGGATTCACTCACAACTGAATGATATACTTAACAACTACAGTGATTTGCATTCAATGAGCACGGCAAAAATGTTGTAAAATCAGGCACCACTTACTTAACAACTGCCATGCTTAACAATGGAAATCCTGGTTCCCATTATGGTCGTAAATTGAGGACTGCCTGTTCACTGGAAAACTCATAAGCTAAGTTACATCAGTTTGGTGGATAATTATATGTCCCTCCACCCCTCCTTTTCCTGTTTCCGTAGTGACTAACAAGCAGCCAGCTTGCACTGCTTCCTATTTACTCAAGAGTTGCAGACATAAATATGTACTCGGCAATGCTTTCTCCCTATACACACAGACCACAAAAGCTACTTCCAGCCCAGCCCTAAAGAGCACAATTGTTTCTTAACCATCCAGTAGCTGGAATATTAGTGTAACTTCTTGCACTAATGCATCCTTCTCCATTTATCTTGTTCTTGGTTTTACAACTTTGCGACAGGGTGCATCTAGTTTTGGGGTGGCGCAGTGGCAAAGACACTGTGCTTGTTGGCTGGAAAGCTGGTAGCCCAGGTTCGAGACCCAGGATGAGCTTCCGTCCTCGCCTCGGCTCCTGCTAATCTAGCAGTTCAAAAATGTGCAAGTGCAAATAGATAAATAGGTACCACTTTGGTGGTAAGGTAACAGCCCTCTTTGATGTCACGCTGGCTCAATGGCCTTGAAATGGAGATGTGCAACGTCCCCACTACAGTTGGCAACAACTAGCAGAGTAAAATCTGCAGGGGCCCTCTACCATTTTTACATCTCAATTTGGACTAGCAGTCGGTCTTTATGGATTGTGCATCTCTGCAAAACTAAGAATGAGCTTCTAATAAAGCAGGCTGGGATGAGTCGAGAAAAGGTGCATTTGATTTAAGCTGTTGGAAAGAGGTGTAGGATGCACGTTTCAAAGCATCTTTCCCCCCTTAAATCGGAAGCATTCCATTGTTCTCCTCAACATCTAATAAATGTCTGATATTTCAAAATTTTAAATGTGATAAAACAGGGCTGGGTTTGTGTGTGCACTCATGAATACGTATTTACACATTTACAGTAGAAACCCAATGCGAATATTACCTGATTCATATTAAGATATTTTAAAATTTAAACCTGCAAAGGGCAGATAATTCACTTGTACACTACAAAATATATGAGTCCAGAAATTTTGTTGTTACTTGTTTTTTTAGAGGTGAGAAACTGTAGCGATCCTTTGGAAAATGACGACTTAAAACCATCTGTGCCAGTGGTGAGTTCCGGATCCCATTGCAACTGATATGGTGCAACGGGATTGGGCGCCCACCACATGAACATGCGCAACAAGCACTCACATGCACACATGCCCTTACCGCCCACGACTCCTCCATGATGCTCCAGCTGCTCGGTGGAGTGTTGCGCAGGCGCCGTATGCTTTGTGTGCCTGTGTGGAAGCCATGAAAACTTCAAATACCGGTAAGGAGAGAGGGCGGTATCGGAACGATACCTGGTGCTCCCGGCAGGCACTGGTACACTCGTACCAGGGCGTACCGGTTGTAACCCACCACTGATCTGTACATCCTCTTCCAGCCTAGATATTCACCAATATTGTACATGGCAGATCAAAAGTTGGATGTTGGTTGAGTTTATATGCAGGTAGTCCTCAAATTTACTGTTTGTTTAGCGACCGTTTGAAGTTACAATGACACTGAAACAACTGATGTGACTGTTTTTCACAAGACAGTTGCAGCCTCTCCATCGTCAAATAGACCTACAATCAGAATTATTCTTTTTAGGCATACTTCTGGGGAAATACAATAAAATAATTATATATTTAATGTTACACGTAATAACAGCGGTTAGAATCACATATGCACAAAATTGGAAAAATGGAAGTACACCCAAAGATGAAATGGTAATAAAGAAAATATTAGAATGTGCCAAAATGGACAGGTTAATGATGCAACTTAAAGATAAAGGAGAAATAGAATACTACTCAATATGGGACTTATGCTACAATTGGCTAAGCAGCAGATGCAAAGGTCAGAAAATTAATAATTAAAGAAGTTTAGAACTAGAAAGAATATATATATCGCAAGTAATATTATCGGATTGTACACAACTGTAAATCGAAATGTATAGAGTGATAAATATAGAGAGTTATGTTATAACCATGGAAACATTGGATATAATTAAGATGCACACTATTATGTATTTAAAAAGAGACTATACTATATGATTAAGAGAAAAGTGGTCGTGATTAGGGTGTATAACATCATGTATACTTAAAAAGGATTTGATATAACCAGTATACTACTGTTGCAAAATTGAAACACTGACGTAGAATAGAGGAAAATGTACAATAAAAATATTATTTAAAAAAATTCGGATGCTTGGCAACTGGCTCATATTTATGATGGTTGCAGTGTCCCGGTGTGTGTGTGTATGTGTGTGTCATGTGATCAGCTTTTGGGGCCTTCTGATTAGCAAAGTCAACGGGGAAGCCAGATTCATTTAACAACCATGTTACTAACTTAACAGTTACTAACATCGTTAACTGAACCTGGTCTCCCCACTGACTTTGCTGCTCAGAAGGTCGTAAAAGGTGATCACACGACCTCTGGACACCGCGACTGTCGTAAACATGAGGCAGTTGCCAAGCACCTGAATTTTGATCACATGACCATGGAGATGCTGTAAAGATCATACATGTGAAAAACAGTCATGTCGCTTTTTTCAATGGTGGTGTAACTTTTGAACGGTCACGAAATGAACTGTTGTAAGCAAAGGACTATTTGCACTAAGCCGGAAGCAACAACTAAATAAAAAGAAGGACCAGGGGAGACATGATAGCAGTGTTCCAATATCTCAGGGGTTGCCACAAAGAAGAGGGAGTCAAACTATTCTCCAAAGCACCTGAGGGCAGAACAAGAAGCAATGGGTGGAAACTAATCAAGAAGAGAAGCAACTTGGAATTGAGGAGAAATTTCCTGACAGTTAGAACAATTAATCAGTGGAACAGCTTGCCTCCAGAAGTTGTGAATGCCCCGACACTGGAAGTCTTTAAGAAGATGTTGGATAGCCATTTGTCTGAAACGGTATAAGGTTCCTGCCTAGGAAGGGGGTTGGACTAGAAGACCTCCAAGGTCCCTTCCAACTCTGCTATTGTATTGTACTACTCAATGCACTACAATTACCTCTTAAGTTTCAAGTGCACATAGGAATGGGCCATTAATATCCACAGACAAGGTTAGTTAAAAGGACAGTACACAATTCATGGCATGACTGATCACCGAGTACATCAACTCCTGGCAACTGGGATACATTTGAATACTTTTTAAGGTCCTGCAAATGTTATACCGCGGTTGAACATGGCTGTGAGACACTGATTGTTCTCAGGCCGAGGCACAGCAAAAGTGGCTTGCAACAGGAGGCTGGTCTCCATTTCAAGACTTCAAGGTTTGCAAAGCTGCCGTTTGTTGATCAAATCACATCTTCTTACCCAGTTTCCCTGAAAAATAAGATCTCCCCGGAGAATAAGCCCCATCGGGCTTTTGAAATGCATGCGCTAAAATAAGCCCTCTCCTGAAAATATTGCAAGACAGCAGCAGCCATGAGGTGACCACGCTCACCGCCTCCTGCACCTCAAAAATAATAAGACCTCCCTGAAAATAAGGCCAAGTGCTTATTTTGGGGGTCAAAAGAAAATACCATATTTTTCAGAGCATAAGATGCAGTCGTCCCCCGTCCCCCCCGCGCTAAAAGAGCGTGGAAATGTTGGTGCGTCTTATACACCGAATACAGCCATTTTGGCCTCCTGAAGCCGTTTTGAGAAAGGAGTAATAAATGGGCCACTTTTTGCAAAAATGGGAGTGTTTTTGCCTTCCCCCACCTCTCCAGGCTTCAGCAGGGCTTGGGAAAGAAAAATGTCCCCTTTTGGTGAAAAACGGGCCATTTTCCACCAAAAAGGGTGTTCTTTGTCTACCCCACTCCGAGAAGCACTATGCTTCAGCAGGGCTGAGGAAAGAGAAAAATGCCCCTGTTGTGATGAAAAACAGGGGCGTTTTTGCCTTCCCCCAGCCCTGCTGAAGTCTGCATAGTGCTTCTCGGGGTGGGGTAGACAAAACCCTTTTTTTTTTCTTAGTTACCTCTTCCAAATCTTGGTGCATCTTATACACCGGTGCGTCTTATAGTCCGAAAAATACGGTGAGTCCCCGTCTTATTTTCGGGGAAAACATGATACCTCTGGACACAAACACACACCACCCAAACCAATTGTGTCAGGAATATGCTATGGCTTAACAAGCTCGGCTGCATTTTATGAGAAGGAACCACTGTAGCGAAACGATCTTGAACAGAAGCCCAGAATATAAGTCCTTTTCCACTCTTTTTTTAAGTTTTAAAAAGTACTCTGCCGTTGCACTCTATTAGTATTTAGGTTTTCTTGTACTTGAGACAAGGGACATTGTGGATTGGTGAGTGAGACAGCATGGGGGTGGGATGGGAAGAATTTTGGTCCAGCTTCTCTGAGGGCAAGGAGACATTTTAATTTGAACGGTCGGTGGAGAATGGCACACAGAAGCAAGCCAAAAACGGGGCACCAGAAGAAGCTCTAGAGACGATGCAGAATTACTCTGCTTCGATTCCCCACCAAGTCATTTATTTTACTTACGTTTCTCTTGGGAGAAATTTAAAGGACAATCTTAAAGACTCAACTCTTTAGAATGGGCAAGAGATAAAAAGGATGCAAAAAGATGTGATGGCCAAATTGTAGCATAGTTCCTTTGTGGAACAAATATTTGTTTTCTCGAATTAAACCTCTTTTTCAAATGAGGAAAAGTGGGACCTTCTGGATAGGTTACTCCCTCTTATGACATTACCTAGTGGACAGGTGGGTAGCCCACCTACCCTATCACAAGGCACTTGTCAAGTGCTGGGGAAATCAGGAAATTCCAATGAGTGTAAAGATTTATTGCAAGCTTAAGATCTCTACAATAACGGTCAAGGGCAAGTAGTGGGAGTTAAGAATAGAAAGGAATTCTAGATCTCTTGTGGGTGCGCAGGGACTCATGACTGATGACTCGTTTTACTCCTTCCTCTGGCCGAGTCTGGTCATCTCCTACAGCAGCAGTCACCATCATTTCAGACATCAGGGACCACTAATATGATCTGTCTAACGACCAGCTGGGTGGGCATGGCTAGGTGGTCATGTGACTGGGTAGGTGTGGCCAACTTGATGTCACTCACATCAAGGGGGGCTCACCAGCCTCTACGCACCCCTCCCACCTTCCCGCCCATGCTCCTTAGGGCCCCAACAGGAAGCAGTTTAATTTAATATTTAAATTTCTATACCGCCCTTCTCCCTTCCGGGATTCAGTTGTTGGAGCTAAGCAGGCCACTGTAAGAAAGAGTTGGCAAAACAGCTGGCTCAGTTCAAATGCTGACCGAGGAGGCTCAGCAGAAGCACCTCACTGAGGACTACGAGCATAGGCTTTCCAAGCAGGTGGAAGACCTGTGTGAGTGCAAGGTCAGGGACCGGTGCCTCGAGGCTCAACAGGCTGAGATGGTCAGCCAGTTCCAGCCCATGATGCAGTCCCACTGGAACAAGGCCCTCCAGTTCTTGGCCACCAGCAGCACTTCCCTCCAGCCTTTGCCCAAAACCCCGCACCAGGAGTGTGAAGCAGACCCCAAATTGGAATTTCTGCCCCCCTCCAATACACACAAAAAGACCCAGAAGGGAGAGACTCTCTTCAGCAACACAAACCTTCATTGCATGTATCTGGCCCAGGGGCCATAGTTTAAGGACCCCTGGTTTAGTGCAATATAAAAAATGCAAATAATTTTTCTGTGGACCACCAAAATTTTCTCATGGACCACCAGTTGGTGACCGCTGTCCTACAGTCCTAGCACTAATAATGAACTACAGTTTGTGTTAACATCTTTTGGGCAGCATTAATTTTTCTGTGTGCCCTAAGAATTAGATGTAGCATCTAATCAAGCTCTCCAAGCCACACCTGTCTTGGAAGGGACTTTTGCGCGCATTTCAAACATGGTGCCCTTATTAGGAGAGGGCAAGTAGGCTTGCGATGCCTTTCCATATCGGGTGCCCATCCTCTGCGACACGAGAGAAGGTAGCCCTCCTCCAATTGAAGCAGAAAGCTTCAAAGTCTAACCTGCTAAAGTAGATCACAAAAACATTTTGGCAAGAAGAGGCAGAAGGAAGCATAAAATATGCAGAGAGGTCAATCCCCCTTCAATCCAAAGACACCCAAAGGACAACCGCATAATCCTTTCCCGAATGTGACACCTTTTAGTGCACAAAAAGCCCCTGTGCCTGGCTTATTAATTTGCGAAGACATTTTCTTTTCCTGGATATTCTTGCAAGAGGGACTTTCTGCAGACATGCGACATCCTCACCCACCCCCACCCTGCCCCTGAGATGTGGAAGAATTTGACAAAGCCATAATTGCTCTATTTATCCCACATGAGCCAGTTCGGCGCTGCGGGGACAGTGTCAGGGGGAAAGGGGGCCTCATCTGTTACAAAACAGGCCCAGGGAGAGATAGGGGAGGGGAGGGGGTCTCCCTGGAACCGCTCAGTGTGGGAATCCAGAGAGGCTGGGTGGAGGGACCAGGTTGTCATGGAGAAGTTGGGGGGGGGGGGGGGGGAGTTAAGCCAAATAGGAGAAGCAGCCGGGCTGCCCACAGGTCAAAAACAAGCCCAATTGTGAAACTTGATGTTCCTCTTTTGCTCAAGAGTGTGACAGAGGCCACCTGTTGAGGACTCCTAAGGGAGGGGGGAGGGAAATAGAAAGGGAGGGTTTGTTCCAAGCGGGGGACACGGCCTCTGGTCACATGCCCCATGTGACACTGCGGTTGATTCTCACAGCTCATTGGGATGATTTATGGGGCTGCCCTAGCTCCCCTTATTGACCTTGCTGTCACCATAGCAACATCTCCCCTCCCCCCAAAACCCCAGTTCTGGGCATCTCTTCCCATCGATAATAGCCGGACATGCTCCGTGTTTTCCCAAGGGAAAAGTTTTCCTGGTGGTCCATTCTGGTTAGGGAAAAATCACATTCAATGCCAAAGGGGAGCTGTTTTCCAGCGATTTTTCAAGGCCTGAGATGTCAAAACTGCAAACCTGATCAGTGTTTGGTAAAAGGTGAAAGGGGGAAAGGGACCCCCAATTCTACAACAGAGCATCTGTCTCAGGCGTTGTTGATATGTAGCAGGGAGAAAAGTCAACCTGTTTTTTTTCCCTTGCCTATCAAAGCTTGCAGGAAACATCATCAGGAGGCAGGAGCAGAATTTTACCCCCAATATTAATAAATTGCCAACTGTTGCGGCAGGCATGTAGGTGCACTGAGTTTAACACACCTACTTCTGTGAAGCTTTTATAATAAATCCCCAAACTTTTGTATTATCATCTCTGTATTCCATATGGTAGGATATATGCAGTGGGGCAAAAAAGTATTTAGTCAGCCGCCAATTGTGCAGGTTCTCCCACTTAAAAAGATGAGAGAGGCCCGTAATTGTCATCATTAGGTACACTTCAACTATGAGAGACAAAATAAGAAAAAAAAAACATCCAGAAAATCACATGGTTCGTCAGGGAAAAGACCAAAATAATGAACAAGTGGCTTATAAATTGTTTTAACTGTGTCTGCAGAATCTACTAACAGCCAGTTTCATTACCCAAATGGGACACAGTCCTTTAAATCTTTCCCATATAAATCAAGATTTCCTTTTTTTAGGATGTTCTCCCGCCTCTTCCTCTAGATAAAACTCTGAAAAGGTCTGGACTTAAAAATGAGTTCATAAATGACACAAGAATAAAAAAACAATGATTATGAAAAGGTTGTAGATCTGGGATTATGTTAAAGGACACATAACCTGTGCATGACAACGCAAGGCAGGAGACCCAGCAAAATAAAAATAGCATCCTCCCATTTAATAGAATTTCTAGAACATACCATTCAAATTATTGTCATATAAGGTACATGGAGTTCAGCTTGCGGAAAGAGGGGAGTCAAGAATGGAAAATAGCCACCTCGTTTGTTCCTTACCACTATTTAATATAAAGATGCTGCTTCTCTGTAATAAAATTGAAGGAATACAATCTTATCAATAGCCAATAATTAATTGCTCATCACCACACATGGTAATCTGAACAACAAAGGCAAGATAGCCAGTACCACACCAAAAGAGCCTCTTGCTTAAATTTTAGCTGGCACACACATTTAGTTATTAACGGGCAGGCAGAAACAGGAACAAAATCACTGAGCAGTGCTGATAAGGGCCCAAGTGAAGCTTTTAACTTAAGTCTTCCTTATTTTAATACACCTTGAGATGCTTTGAGACTGTCATTTCCAGAATGCCAAGTAACCAAACACCTGGAAGATGCCCCCATAGGTAGGGAAGAATGGGATTGTCAGGCAATACATCTTTTCTATAGCTACGCCTGCTCTCTCTTGCCACCTGAGATTCAGCTGACCTCAATTCTCCAACTCCACACTATTGGTGAATGGTGAATCAGATTTGTATCCACGAGTTTGGAACGGTGTATTTTTTTAAAATTGTGCAGTTTGACCAGGGGTGCGTACATTTTTAGAAAGAACTGCAAATGGATTTACCGCAGTAGTAAGACTTCAGACAAATACCATAATATCTTCTGAAGCTTTCTTTACTACTGAGTTTCCTAATTTTGGTAAATACAGTGGTACCTCGGATCACGAACTTAATTCGTGAAATGACTCTGGTCGCGATCCGATTTGGTTGTGATGCGAGGCACAATTTCCCATAGGGTTCAATGTAAATGCGATTAATCCGTTCCGACCTTGTTTTTTGGTTGTGATGCGAGGCACAGTTTCCCATAGGGTTCAATGTAAATCCGGTTAATCCGTTCTGACCTTGTTTTTAACATGTCCGCGGCTCCGGTTCGTGAAGCGAAACGGAGGTCGTGAATCCGGGCATTTTTACGAACTTTTCCGTTTGTGATGCGAGGGCGGAGTTCGTGATGCGAGGCAGAGTTCGTGAAGTGAGGCGGAGTTCGTGCAGCGGAGCATTTTTTACGAACTTTTCCGTTCGTGCAGCGAAACGGTGTTCGTGAACCGGGGCACATTTTTTGGGAAATTTTTGGTCGTGAAGCGAATTGGACGTGATGAGAGGCGTTCGTGGTCCGAGGTACCACTGTATTACCCACATATTTATTTCTTTGTGTAACAAAATTTATTTTCTAGCAAATTTATCTTGTGGAATTTATTTTCCAGCAAAACCCTAAATAACATAAAAAGTAATCATGATTAGACATATTATAGAGAACCCCACACTATCAATTTCTCCATTAAGTTTCTCAATTAAAAAAGGTACACCAGAAAGCAATCAAAACTAAAAGGGGCAGATTATTAAATTTTAATCTTATTCTGTTCACAGAAAAAAGGCTGTTTGAAGGAGTTTGAAAGATTTATACCAGGCAGCAGCAGTAAATGCAATGGGATTGTTCCCCCCACCCCCAAAGTCTTCCAGAAATTTAGTTTTTTTCTCGTTGTGCCAGGCAACTGGTCAGTTTTCCCACCACGACCCAGACTTCCCTTCTGAGCAGGCCTGTGTCAAATTCCACACGCATATTCAGAAGCCAAGACATGTGTAGCCAAAATTCCACCTTACGAATACCCCGAGGAAGCTGCATTTTTTAATAGGATGATGTCATTTCATAAATCAAGTTAAGAGTGTAAGAAATTCAGGGAGATTTGGGTCTAAAAGAGCTCATTGCAGGCAGTCCCTGACTAACCGTAATTGACCCTACAATTTCAGTTGTTAAGCTATGATGGTCATAAAATTGGTTGCCACAGTACAGAACCTGATTTTGTGATCATTTTTTGCCAAGTGGAAGTAAACACCAGCTTCCAAACCAGAAGGCCACACTGCAGTCACATGATGCAAGGCACTGCAAATGGCTATAAATGCAGGCTGGTGATGTGTTTGTGTGTGTGAATATGGAACCTGGGCAGTAAGTGGCTTTCAGGAGGTTCTAAGTAACAAGTTGTAAGTTGATGACTACCAGTATATGGCATCATTGGAAAGGACATCATAGTTTGCTACAGGTCGCCAAAGCCATGCTTGTTACAGAGGCTTAGTTCAAATCATCTTATTGGCAATTTTGTTTTTGTACTCCAAAGGAAGACCTACATGTTAAGTACAAATCCCTACATCATTAGATGTAGACAATGCATACCAGTTCCAAGAGAAATGTGGGAGAAAAAAGATTGCATAAAATAGGAGGCAGCTAGAGTCACATTACAGGAGGAAGGGGTGTTAAGCCAAAACAAAAATAGCACAATAATACAGGTAGGAAAATAAACAGAAGCAAAGAATACAGAAGACATTTATTGAAAGCCAAAATAAAAAGTAGTACAGATAGGCCATTGACTGCTTTCTACAATCCAAACAAGCAAATAGCTAAACACTACAGAAAAGTACTACGTTTTGTTATAAAATACTTTTAATTTCAATTTTTTGCATTACATTTTTTTAAGCCAGGCAATCAAATTTGTGGTGTGTTTGGTAGCCCTCCCATCCCAACCCCAATACTGAACCTTTAATAGTTGGTTATCAAAATATACATTTGTTTTGCTGTAAAAACTCGAGTTCTGCCATCCCCTCATGTCTTACAACAGGTATAAAAAATTATAAATATTTACACCTTTTTTCTCATTACTCACATTTACATGCAAAAAAGAAAAAAGAAAACAGAACAAAACACAGGATCAGAAAAAAAGATGAAGCCCCTCTTCCCAATTAACTGCAATAAGATTTGTGTTCTTGAAAAAACACACAAAGAAAAATCTTAATGTCTTGCTGACTGATTCAAGTTATCAAAGAGGTCAGCAAAGAGGCTGCGTTCCGAGGACAAAAGAGGCTTATGGAACACTTAGAAAGTTAAACTTCAGACAATTCTAACCAAGGTTCTGCTAGGATCTTGTGTTATTTCTGAGTGCCACTGGTGGCTGAATCACTGTGAAGGCCTAAATCCGAAAGGATCTTTAGCACTTGTCCCTTTAACTTTTAATATTAAAATTTAATATTGTGAATGTCAAAAAGTATTGGCTGTGAGCTTGCAGCCACTGGGAAATTATTTTCTGTCCCCCCTCCTTCTAATGCCCCTCATCCTTGTTCTGGGCATTTAGAATGGTGCTAGGTATGTAGGAAGGACTCTATTCCTCTACTGCGTGCAAGGGTCTCTAAATTCTCCAAAAATGGCTACTTGCCAATCTTGCCTGCCAGCCCAGTACTGCAGAGTAAGTAAGGGAAATAGAGGCTTTTACTCTCCAATCCCAACAACTCATTTGAAACTATGGCTTAATTGGGGCAAGTTGATCAAGAACACATTCAACATTTTACACAGACATAATATTCTCCAACAGCACTGGATAAAGACATCTTAGTGGCAAAACTTCTTGCTCTGGGCCAGCCTCTGGCTATCTCTATCTGTGACTGCAGAGGTTTGGAATGGAGCTGCCCTGTGCATGTGGTCAGCCACCCCTCCAAGTTCTGCCATGCTGCCCTTTACCCCAAAGTTAGCACCCTCTTATTGGGTGAATCAATATTTGTGATGAAAAACTCTTAATAGGGGAATTGTTTAGCAGAAACCTTCTGAGATGGTACTGTTTGGCCAAGAGGAGAGTTGTTAAACCGCTCAAATCGGTATTATATGCTGGCAATCCAAGCAGAACCTCACTCAAAATATCACACATTCCTCCAGCATAGTTTGGTTCCCCATAATATTGGGGAGGATTTTTTTTTTAAAAAAAGTTAAGACTTTCCCAAAAGCAATGACAAAAGCACATCAACAGCTCATGTGAAACAGGAGGGAACACAGTGACTTGAGAGACAACATCACATACATTGAAAAAAATAACTTTGGTCCACAATTTGAGTAAGTAACCCTGATATTAAGTATAAGATTCTGGTTTGTCTTTAAAAATCTTACATGAGTTGGAACGCAATGTAAGGCAACACTGGAATACAAAGAAGGTAGATCAGCATGGAAAAATTGGAGGCCACTAAGGATGGCATTTTAGGTGCTACTCTGAAAAAGATGTCAAGTTTATATTCTTTAAATGAAAGCATGGTTATTAAACTAAGATGACCCTTTAAACGTGGATCTCATTTTTCAAAACGAGTGACGGTTGCTACTTTAAATATTGTTCAAAGTATAACATTAATTTTCAGCCATGAAATCACCTTGATAAACTAAATTCCTGCACTAGTTTTCCAGCTTACAAACAAAAATACAAGAGCACAGGATACAAGGGTAATAGAAAAGCAAGTCAGATATATTCATAGCATCTTATCTATAAAAGAAAATATACTATTGCCTTTTTATATATGAATTACTTAGAATATTTGGTCAACTGGAAAGTATTGCTAGGCAAAAACAGGATCGTAGGTTAAAAAAAATATAATAAAAGAAATTAAAATAAAAAGTTGAAGCTACTACTACAAGAGGTCTTGCTGCAAAGGGTGAATCTAGGAGTGGAGTTTAAACGGCATCTTAATCCTTTAAGTAAGAGCCCAAAATATATTAATCTCAAACTCAAGTTCAATGGAGTTTTGATACTCCAAACAGATCTGTTCTTGGATTTCAATTTATGAACTGAACCGGGACTACTTGTATCGAACAGACCCTGATGAAACTTATTGCAGATAATGAAATGTTGACGAGCAGGATAAGGAAACTTCCCTCTTCCTCAGTCCCCCCATTAATCTGAGCTTCAATAGACTATTAATGAAGGATTTATTTTTAGTCAGCCTTCATGGTGAGAAACATTTGGGGGTGGGGGGGGGACATGAAAATTAACACCATCTGCAAGTTAAGACATTTTAGGCAGAAATGTCTAGACTGTTTAACTGAGAAAGGTATCTGTCTTGTCTCCTCCTCTGTGGAAGGTAACGACCTTCAACTTTTCTCAGTATCTACTGTTCCTTCTACCTCAGGTAAAGAAAATGTCTAAGGCACCAGAGGATAATCAATGAGAGGCTGAGGGAAAAGGCCAAGTTTCTGCTCCCTCTCCCCTTCCCAAGGCAACTGTGTTTGGGGAATAATAATAATAAAAAAGATGCTAAAGCTAACTGCACAGTTTGGGGGTCTCTTCCAGAGCTCATGGATAAAGGCATCACTGTGAAGTTGATAAGCTGTTTGGGGAGGGGAGGGACTCTTTTGTTTAAGTATGGGAGAAAAGGTAAAAGACTCCCAGAGAGGCTTCCAACAAAGAATGTAAACGTTTAAGCTTGTGATTTTTTTTCCTGGTCAAAGATTGTTATCTCATTCTCTGCAAGAAAGATTATAGCAATGTGAATTAAGATTTACTCATTGTTTTTTTTAAAAAAAACAGTAAACTGTTTTCTTCCTTAAAAAAATAAAATCTGTTTAAGGTCACTTCAGTTGCATTCTCTCTCTCTCTCTCTTATAAAGTGGCTTCTTTTTGTTTCTGGAATGATGGAAGTTGTCCCACCCCATGCTGGTGGTCCAGCCGTTGGAAAAAAAATATGCAAGGCTGAGCCTATTAAGAAGAGTGGTGATTTGTTTTTCAGTCAGGTCCATCTTGCTGCATGGTTTTCCAAAGCACTTAAATTGTGGATTTTGAAAAGGACACACGCAAGTGGTGGTTCTCACCAAGGTCGTGGTTATGGAGCTCGATGAGTGACTGAATGGCTTCTTCCACGGATCCCATCTGGATGAGAGCCATCTTGCGGTCTCTCCTGCCAAAAACAACTCCGGTCAGAGGAGAAAGAGGAACAAGCAATAGGCGTCCTAATGAAAATTCAGTTCATTTCAAACATTAAGAGTCTAGCATCAGCCCACTATCATGGATAGTAATCCCTTACATTCCGAAGTGAGGTGATTTCATGGTGAATTTCTTATTTAAAAAAATAAACTAACACTTATTTTCAAAGGCTTTAAATTAGAGAAATGCTAAAAGCCAGATACAAAATCCAAAAGATAATCCTCAACCCATGACCATAATTGGGACGGGAACATCTGTTGTAACTCCTTGCAGTCATAAGTTGAGTCAGATCTGGTTTTGTGACAATTTTTACAGCAGTCATTTAAGGAAATTACTGTGGTTATTAAAGCAAGTACAGCTTCCCCAATGGTGTTTTTTTTATTTAAAAAAACCTGAAAATTTGCCAAAGTGTAGCAAATTGCAATCACGTAACTGCAGGATGCTGTGACTGGTTATAAATGTGAGCCAGCTGCCAAGGGCCCAAATTGCAATCACATGACCACAGGAGAGACCAAAGCTGTTGTAACTTAGAACCAATGTTAAACAGTCGTAAGTTGAGGACTACCTGTACTAATTTATATAGAACCAGTCATTCGTGAATTTTTTGATCTAATTACTCCCTTTCCCAGTTTTGAATATTATCCTGTCCCCAAAAAAAATAAAAGGCTGCGATGGGGGAGGGAGAGGAGGCCGTACGGATCTGGATGGGTAGTAACAAACTCAAGCTCAACCCGTCCAAGACTGAGTGGCTGTGGTTTCCAGCACCCCGGTTCAGCCAGATTACTCCAATTCTGGCCATTGGGGGCGAAACACCGGCCCCCGTGGAGAGGGCGCGCAATTTGGGTGTCCTCCTGGATTCCCGGCTGTCCATGGAGGACCATGTGGCGGCCGTGGCCAGGGGGGCATTCCATCAGGTACGCCTGATGCGCCAATTGCGCTCCTTACTGGACCGGGATGCCCTGCGCACAGTCACTCAAGCGCTCGTGACGTCTCGACTCGACTACTGCAATGCTCTCTACATGGGGCTTCCCTTGAGGTGCACTCGAAAGCTACAGTTAGTGCAGAATGCAGCCGCGCGGGTGATTACGGGAGCTTCGAAGCACTCCCATATAACACTGATCCTGCGCGAGCTGCACTGGCTTCCTGTGGTCTTTCGGGTGCGTTTCAAGGTTTTGACGACCATCTTCAAAGCGCTCCATGGCTCGGGACCTAGTTATATGCGAGACCGTCTCCTGCCCCATACATCCCTTAGACCGATACGCTCCCACAGAGGGCCTTCTCAGGGTGCCGTCGGCCAGACAATGCCGACTGGCGACACCCAGGGGAAGGGCCTTCTCTGTGGAGGGCCCCGCCCTGTGGAACGACCTACCCCCAGAACTTCGTACCATCACTGACCTCCGCCTCTTCCGCCAGTGTTTTAAAAACACACCTCTTTCATCAAGCCGGCCTAAGATAACCTCCGCTGGGACTAGTTTAGATAGTTTTATTTCGGGGATTTTAATTGGTTTTTAGCACAGGACAGGCATTTAATAGGTTTTTAAATTTTGTATTACGATTTTGTATGTATTTTAAATTCCTGTGCGCCGCCCTGGGTCCTTTTGGAGAAGGGCGGGATATAAATCAAATAAATAAAATAAAAAATAAATAAATAAAGGGACTCTGTTGTTTGGCACAAACATTTTGGTGGTGGTGGCGGCAGCAGCCTCAAACTGTATCAACTGACAAATGAGCAATTATTCACAGCAATTATTTATTTATTTACTCCCAGTTTAAGAGAGACTGCTCCACCAATTGCCTATAGAAAGCTAGAGGTTCCCTCGTAACAAACAGAAACCTTCGGAGGAACAGGGAATTCTCAAGCATGAAGCAGAGAAGCATTCAAGGAAACCACCGACTCTCCTTCTCCTCCCTTCCTCCAGGGAAACTAAGGGCCACTTACTGGAAGAATTTGAAGCCTTTCACCATCCCACCGTTGCTTTGGAAGAGCAGCTTGAGATCATCTTCGATTATTGAAGGCCTGGAGTAGGAGGAACAATTGGGCACAAATTGAACAAGGGAGACTGGGATTTCAGATCCCACCCCTCACCCCAAAATCTGGAATCCTTGCTTCATTTTGGCAACCATCAACAAGTATCATTCCAACGTCATTTATTTCTAATCACAATTCTATGACTTCTAGAATCATTAACAGAAAAAGACTAATTAATTTTCCCACTCTAATATAGACCAATGGTATCGGCAAGCTACGTACAAACAAGGCAATTTACAAGTTACCATGACCAAGGAGGAGGCATCATCCACCTTCTGGTTATATGCCAAATGCTCCAAGGAAAAACCAGAGTGCCATCACCAAATGTTGAGCCTGTTTCAAGTGGGACAAGCTCACAGGCTTCATGGAGGCCATGAATTTCTGAGCTATCCTGAACTCAATTCACACATTGCATTTGAGGTACATGACAAGCTCGCATAATAAGGATTCCCAAAAACAAAAAATGCAGGGCTACTTGTTACTTAAGGTATTTAGATACTATGCTCAAAATTAAGTTTAAGAACCTGTTTTAATTAAGGAATCACATTTCCCCCATAATCTGTGTGAAGGCTACAGCACTGGGCAAAGCTAGAATATGAGGTATTAACGGCCAATTTTTTCTCTCGTCTCTGAAGTGGACATCTGTCTCCCAAACAGCAAAGTATCATAGAAAGATTAGATAATCCTTACTAGGGGACTGAACTGATTACCTATACGTTGCATATGAAATTGTTACTCCTGCCCCTTATCAACCACCACTGTTTGAGCACAAAATCTCATCTGAGTCTCCGTATATCTGAGATCAATGGGAGAGTAGACAAGGGGGCAGCTGAATAAATGGAGAACATGTAGGATCTTCTCTGCTGATACAAATCCATGTACCAAGTTAATATACTTGAAGCCCTAAAAACGCATATTATATGATAGTCATGACATAACTGTGAGTACTGCTGGTATGAGTTGCTCTTAGACTTGAAAGCAAGCAAGCTAAGGTAACTTCTGTTACCTTAGGACTGCTCTCCTTGAACACAAATATACTACTTACGGAATATTGGAGAGGTGAAGAGTGGCAGAAGGGGGAAAGATGTTTTGAAAGTTCTTGGAACCCGGCTTCTTAAAGCGATGAAGAGGGGAGTTGCCATAATCCTTGGTCAGCCCTTGGTCTTCCTGTCCTTCACGGGGCAACTGCACTGTTTGATGCTTTGACAGAGTGATGCGGATGGGCTTCCCATGAAGCTTTTGACCATTGAGGTGGCTCATGGCTGCCAAAAATTGAGAAAAAGGAGAATAACCTATAGTAGTTTGGCTTCCAACGCAGATTTAAATGCATTATTTAATGGAATTGTGCAAACCTCTCCATCACCAGGTACAAAAGTTCCACTTTCAATATGGCATAGCACTTATTTTGTTAAGAAATAAAACTCTGCTGACTTAAACCTCATTGCTAAAGCCCTTTGTTCAGACAATGCCAAAATCCCTTAGCTGCACTATTCTCATAGGACAGTCAAAGCGTTCCTGAGAGTCACATATAGATACAAAACACGAGGAATGGGTATAATAAGAAAATACAAGTTGTCCTTGACTTATAGCCATTCATTAAACATCACAAACTACAATGGTGCTTATGATTTTTGCAGCTTTCCTAGTCACATGATTAAAATTTAGCCTTTGGCAACTGGCCATGTATTTAAATCAGCTGCATTGTCCCAGGGCCATGTGACTGCCTTTGCAATCTTCCTGGCCAGCTTCTGGCAAGCAAAGTCAATAGGAGAAGCCAGATTTGTTTAATAACTGCACAATTCACTTAACAACTACAGTGATCTGCTTAACAACTGTGGCAAAAAGGTCATAAAACTGAATGTGACTCACCACCTTGCTTAGTAACATAAATTCTGGTCCCAATTCTGGTTATAAGTTAAAGACTACTGTATTCTATTCACTATAAATGGCTCTTGGAGAAAGAAATTAGTTTTAAAAAATAGCAATAAGGAACGCCATCTTCCTTTTCTGCGGCTTTCACCATATGATTCGGGATCCTTCTGCCCCTCAGACCAAAAAAATAGAACAAGCTGCACCATTTTTCCTGTGTGTGTGTGTGTGTATGTGTGTTTAGGCAGCAACCTTAAGAATTATTAAGCCATCCTGAGAGCCTATGGTTGAAGAGGAGAAGAATAAAAATGCTTTAGGTAATGAAAAAATTCTAAGTGGTATTCTCTCAAGGATAAGCAATAAGGTTCATTGTTAAATTCAGAGCTAAGTCTATTTTTCTGCCATCAAGACAAGAGGACAAATTGGTATGGATGGAACATAGCTTATGTTGTACACTGCTCTAGGCTAAAAGGATGACATGCTTCGTATGCTGTTATTTGCAGTGTTAACCTGATTCTTGGGGTGGAATAATCAATAGAATTAGATTCCTAGCACAAAAACCTCTTCATGGAAGAATGCAGAGAATTGGTTCCTACATTTCCATCACTCAACTGAAAGATGTGAGTTTGAAAATGTATGTTAACAAAACTAATTTACATGTAACACCTTTCATAATGCTCTGCAATTCTGAGGACGGAAAAATGTATGTTACAGCTATATATTGCCACAAGGTTTAATGATATAAAAGATCCAGAAAAACCCTGAAAATTTTCAAAAAGGAAACCTCTCAGGATTATGTTGTGCTTTTATATGCAAGACTGTTGCCAGACAGATAATGTCAGTACACTAGATTTAATCAAAATTAATTTTCTGTGCTATTACTGCATTTCCCCACTGAGGTGTTCTCACTAATGTTTAAGTAACACACACCCTTTGGACCCAGCTCAGTCAAAACCTTGCTGCTGCCAGTGGGGACCAGGACTGCTTTGCAAGGCAAAGAAAAGAAAAGGCAGGACATTTTACAGATGCACCTGGCAAATAGGGTGGGGGCTGGGAATGTAAGATCCAAACCACTTTCCCACTTTGGTCCTGAATACCTGCACCTCTTTAAATATGCCTGATGCACAAGACTATGTCAACCTCAAAAAACATATGCATGCCAAAACATAAGAAGACTTCAGCATTTTTTGGTCAACTAAGAAAAAAACAACCCACTAACCAAGAGCATAATGCATTAAAGAAAAATGTGTGTACAAGTGTATCCTGTCTGGGAAAAGTATGAACAAAACAGCATTTTACTTCTGGAATAGCTTGCAGAAAGCAGGATGATTAAGAAAACCTAACATTTATTTGGAGAAGCATAAAGATTTCTATGTAGTATATATAAAATATATATTAATTTGCTTTTAATAAAATGAGTTTCAGCAGAAAACAATAGATTCACCACACACAAAAATAATTAAGAAATGTATATTTACCCAGTTGAGATTGATTGCCATCTGCCATTTGAACCAAGGCATTCTCCTTTTTATTGAACAAAATCTTCACTCTTTGTACATCACCATATACCCCTTAGGGAAGTCAGCAAAGAAAAAAGCAGGTATTCAGAAAGAACCTTTACTTGTCTCAAATTCATCCAAAGACCCATTCAAACCCCAGTCTGTTTTCACTCCACTTAAAAGTTGCTTTATTCTGCTGAGGATAAATCTGATCAGAAATCTGGAGCAATTCCTTGGAGTACTGTATTTATAAGCATACTAGGGAGCACCCAACGAAATGCCAACTGCCGCCAGCAGAGCTGAGATGAGCCATTTCACATGCTATCTCTTTCTGACCTGCCCAACCGACATGCAAAGCAATCAAAACCATGCACAACAGGTACAATGAAACTAAAACAGCACAAATTTCGTAACTGGAGCATTCAACCAACAGCAAACCCCCCCTCAACCACACTAGCTTTCCCCAAAGTAAAATCTCAAAATGAAAAAAGGTAATAAAAAAAGTGTGAATGATAACATACCGAAAAGAATAAAGAGGCATTGGGGTGTAACTCTCTTTAGAGAACAGCAGAGCAAGGCAGCGGAGGGACAGGGAAGAGGTAAGGAATCGGAGGGGAGAGTGAAGGTTGCGCAAATCGTCGACAACGAAGGAAAGGTAGAGTCCCCGCAGGAAATGGCGAAATTGGTTGATGGATGATGAAGTTTTCAAGATGGTTAATATTGAAGGGCAAGTTGGTTTCCGAAGAGCAGGAAGGTTTTTTTTTTGAGGGGGGCATTTTTATATATATGTATATATATTTGTTTCAAGCAACAACAGGAAGCAGAAGTACCGTGCAGTCAGTTGGCAAAGAAATTCCGGATCAGGGAGTAGGGGAGGAAAAAAAAATATTGAGGGATGGGGTGGAGAGAAAAGAAAAAAAGTAGCAAAAAACAGGTCAGTAAATACATAAAAGAAATATGTCGTGTTCCATCAGTAAAGATTTATAGATTTCTAAAACATACAACACTTTCAACAGAAAAAAAACTAGTTAATAGGGTTTTTTTAACCTAGTGGAACACAACAATAAAAGAAGAGCACTTTACTTAAGTAAGATATAACTAAGAAGGAGAGGCAGTATTACAACAGAGTGACTGAAGGGCATGATGGCAAGGTTCAGGACAGTGCCAAGAAACAGAGGCAGAGGCCCATTTAAAGCGCCAAAGAAAAACCTGCCGAGGACTCTCATCAGCCTTCTAAAGTGGAAGTGTTTACTTAGTTCTACTTTTAAACAACCCTGGAGAGGTTTTCAAACAACAGGTGAAAAGGTTTTCTTCAATCTCAAAGGTTTTAAGCTTTTCTCCAAAATCTGGTGGGAACTGATGATTGTGAGAAACGTTAAGGCCTCGTGGAGTCATCAGTTTTAAATCTATATCTTTGTCTTAAGATAATTACCGTCTGCTGAAAGTTAAAACAATCTGGCTTTAAATTCAGACTAATCTGGCATCAAATTTATACCAAACTGAAGAAAAATCCAACTTTAATCTGGAGGAGGACTGGATTCTTCTTTCCCCACTGGATATTTAGGGTAAAGCTCCAGCTATGATGATGTTGCTGCAGAATTAAATCTAGCCCAATTTCTCCTTGTAGATTCTTCTACCTGAGAAATAGTGTCTCAAGAACACCCTACATATATAATAAAGTAAATGGGTGGCATAAAGGTGTCTCAAGTGGTCTTTCTCAAACCCACAAAGTGTGAAGCAGCATTGTGCACACTGCAAATAAGATACAACATTGATACCCTAAAATGTCCGTATTCCAACAACTGACAGGCATACTTTGGTAGCACTTTAGCTTGAGACTGCAGGCAACATTTATAAATCAAGAGTAATCAATACAAAACCTGTCAAAAGTCTGAGAATCCATACTAGTTTACATCTCCTCAGCCACAATTGTTTGCCAGTCTCCTGTCTCTTGCGAAGGGGGAACCGGAGGAGATGGAGAGTAAGAGTCCCTCTGGAGAATACTGCCTCTCAACTATATGCACAGATTAAGTTTCTATAACACTGATTATACAAGCAATGAAAAATAAAAAGTTGAAGTCGTTAGTTCAGCTTCACTAGAGATATCGTAGCTTCTAGCCCAAAAGAGAAGCTGGATGAATGAGTAAAATAAACACACAAAGAGGCATGAAATCAGTTGCTCAGCAATCCTCGCTTAGTCATATCTACTGAGTAAAATAGACTCAGGATTTTGGTTGTAATATTTCTCAAAAATATACTAACTAAAAAGCACTACAGAGTATTTTTCATACAGATTTGAGGTGCTAAATTTAAGATGCAAAAAAAGATCCAACCAATTTCATAGTAACTTGTATTTTCAGTACGCTTGTCCAGTATCAGCTCCTTAGAATTCAGTTCCATACATTTATTTTCCCTCTATTTTCAGAAGCGCCTGCTGCAACTATCCTTTTCTAATTTTAAAGAATTTACCTACTCATTTTCTGATCTCTACAAAAGGTGTTTTTCATTAAAAATGTAGAGATATCTGATTGCTAGGATAATATAGGATAGAATATGCTTCCACTCTGTCGCAATCTGAGTTAAATCCATAGTACGTTTATTAGGAATTTCCTATTATGTTACGGAACATGAAAAAGGATTGAACAAACAGTGCACCCAATGCTACAGTCTTCGCTTAACTTCATTAATTGCTCATTCACTTCAAGAGACTCTGTAGCCATTAATCAGGTGCTTGAATGCTTAATTTTTATTTTGGAAAGAATAAGAAAATGCTCAGGGAGAATTGGAACATTTTATTACAGCACCCTCCTTTTAGTACTGCAATTATCCAAACCCCCTCTAGGATCTCAAATTAGGGCATTTGCTCTATAACTATATCATCCATGCCAAATTTTTCCTAGTGAAAAAGAGATATCTGCTGTCAGAATTCTAGCAGTTCATAGGATTCCAGAGGGCCTAGAATGAGCTGAGTATTGCTGGCAAAATCTCATGTCCTGAAAAGAATAGTTACAGTGGATAGGTAAAAACAACAAAATGAATTACAAATGGTTAATTTCCTATTAATTTTCAAATGGATAATTCTTTCATCCACCCCCCTGCAGTAGAGCTTCTTACATAAGTAATGTAAGCAGAAATTTAACTTTTTTGGCATAGCTTTAAGCACCGGGTTCCAAGCAATAAGCTCACTGCAGAGGCAAAACCGAATGTAATTTCTACTTCTTCAGTAACCCACTTCAAAGTCCAAGTGGAACTATTGAATTACATCCTTTGTGCAGAAGATCACTTAACATGCCTTCAAGGTCCATTTTAAGGCAGCCCAATGGTTCAATCAAAAAAGGGGAGAAAGTTAAATGGAACTGAAAATGTAAAAATTATTTAAGAAGTTAAGGAACAGAATAAGGCACACAACTTTAAAGAATTTTGGTAAAGGAAAATGTATCAATGCACGTCAAAGGAAATACATACTTGGCAAAAGATAAAATGAAGCTAAGCTGGCAGGGGAGGCAAAGATCAAGGCACCCATAAAGAGGACAGAATGAACACTGTCACTCCAACTGCAGGATTTGAAAGTTACAACATGCCGGGGGGTGGGGGAGGAGGAGGACGGGGAGGACTACAGGATTTTTGCTGTGGTGAGGAAGACCCAAGTAGAGACAAAACCAATAGGGTAAAAAGTACGGCGGAAAATTTCGCAACGAAAAGGTCTTAAAATTTTGCTTTGGGGAGTGAGAGCAGGCCAGCAAACCCTTTGGCTCACATCAAGGGAGGAGCAACGATATGAAGCCTTCTACCCACAGCCCATCCAATACCCAAACTCAGGTGAGTGTGCCTGCAGCTATTCTGGACGACAACTTCTAAGGCATACAACTGCCACTATGGTTGAGGGCAAGGTATCATAGTCCACGCCCCTTATTTGCTTTTGAATCAGCTGCTGGACTTTGATTTTAGATACTCCATTTCGGGGGGAGAGAAAAAAAATTCAGCATTTGAAGCTTCAGCACAAGATTCTTTGGGGAAGGAATAGTTCAGAGAGAAGCAAGGTCAGAAATTGGAAGGAAGCAAAAAATAAATGAGATAAGTTGGATAGAAAAGATTACAAGGCTTCCACTAACCTCTGGGTTCAAATTGCTAACCAGCAGAACGGAGTTCCCTGCCCCGGTAAGGCCGGGAATACCAAGCCGTCCTGCGGCAGCTGCGGCTGCTGCGGCTGACGGGATAGCCAAAGGAGCAAGTGCTCCATGTACATTTGGAACTGAGAGGCCTGAAAAAATTAAAAAGTATTAACCAGTAGAGAAGTCCACGGCACATTCCCTGCTACGACTTGCAGTGGAAATAAGGACCTTTGACCAACATGTTTCTTAAAAGTACTTTAGCATAATGCATTTTCTTTCATTCAAGGACCCAGAAACCAGATACGCTTAAACATTAATGGGCTGAAGCATCTCCAGGTCTGGCATTGCTCAGGACTCTGCTCTCAGCTTCCGACAGAGGGATTAAGCCTTGTGCTTGGGCTGCATTTGGCTCTCCTTGGGTGATGTGCGAATCAGACATCTGCTTTTAAACAAGTTCTGCAAAATTTCATAGGCTTATTTAAGCAAAGTCACTGGGGGGGAAGGGGAAGCAGGAAGGGAGATGACACACAAAGCAGTGCATTTGTACGTTTTTTTCACCAAGGCATGCTGGAAGTGCCTCATTCGTTTTTATCATGCAGATATTAAAACCATAACTATGTACATTCCAGTCACTGACAAATGACATCATCCCAATACAAGCATCTAAACACGAGCTTATTCCATTGTATCAAAAGCACATAATCCTGAAGGGCACATAAAACTCCTTTGTCCATCAGAACAGGGATTATTGAGTGGGAATATGAATAGTTCTGCCTTATTTATTTTTTATAGGACCAATGGGAGGAAATATATATATATATCTTGCAAGATTATCACTGTCTGCTTCAAAAATTCCCTTCCAAGCATTACCGTATTTTTCGGATTATAAGACGCATCAAAGTATAAGACGCACCAAGAGTTTGAATTTTTTTTTTAAAGTAGGTAGGTAGATAGAGGGAGGGAGGGAGAGAAATACAGAAGTTAGGTTGGGAGAGAGAGAGAAGATAGGTAGGTAGAGAGAGGGATAGAGAGAGAAATACAGTAGGTAGATAGGGAGAGGGAGTAGGTAGGTAGATAAAGGGATAGAGAAAAAGAAATACAGTAGGTAGGTAGGTAAGTAGAGGGATAGAGAGAAAATGGGCCTGTTTTTCAAATAAAAGGCATGAATAGCCTTGGGGGGGGGGTTGCAGAGTGCTTCTGGGAGGGTGGGGAAACAAAAAAGAGCAAAAAACGGGTCCATTTTTTCACGAAAACGGGCTGGTTTTTTGTCAAAAAAAATGCATGCATAGCCTTATAGAGGCTTATAGTGCTGCTGGGGGACAAAAAACAGCCCATTTTTTGCTTGTTTCTGCCCTCCCCAACCTCCAAGAGCTCTCTGAAAGCCTCCATAAGGCTAGATATGGCCATTTTTGTGAAGGGTGTGGGGCTTCTTGAGGCAAAAATGGCTGTATTCGATGTATAAGACGCACCCAGATTTTCAGCCTCTTTTTAGTGGAAAAAAGGTGCGTCTTACACTCCGAAAAATATGGTATATCCAGCAAAATGTAATAATAATAAAAAATACACCAAAAGTTATTAACAGAAATTTTACACCTGAGACATTGTTAGAATTTCTACACCTACTCAAGGTCGACTCATCCTTCCATCCTTTCCAGGTCAGTAAAATGAAGACCCAGATTTGGGGGGGGGAGGGGGGGAGATATGCTGACTTTGCAAACCACTTGGAGAGGACTGTAAAGCACTGTGAAGCGGCATATAAATCTAAGTGCTATTGCTAAAGGGCTAAATCTCAAATCTAAGACATTTCAGCCTCTTCCCTTCCTATCAACTATAAAGTCATCATGCCCATGTGCTTTCCTCAAGGTAAAATACATTTTGTTCAGATAGACTGAGATGTTGCCACGGCCTATCTACGCAAACTCTTTTTAATTTATTGCCTTTATGATGTCCATAGTGTAAATCAATCTGAATGTTTTTATCTTACTAGGACAAAATGTTTCCAAGCAAATGTTGAAACAAAAATGGTATGTAATGCATTCTCATTAGGATCTAAGCCACTACATGTAAGGACTTTGGATACATTGAAAACCAACTACTGGAACTAAGGACACGTTAATGCAATTTCCATAGTGAAAAGGATCATCAGAATATAGGAATCTTATGAGCCTGTGGTCATAGATTTCTCAAATGGTGCTGATTACTATTCCCAATCTGCTACTAACATTTAGGAGCCCAATATAAGAGGGAGGAGGAAGGGTACAACAAAAGTGTGAGCAATGTTTAAAGAAACAGTACCTGCTTGAGGAATTGCAAAAGCAGGAGGGAAGCCAGCTCCTGCATAAGGAGAGGCTGAAATGATCCCTGGAGCACCTACAAAATAGAAAAGATTGGGTAGTTCATTAGACATGACAAACTCCAGTTATCCGAACTAGAGCACATTTTAACCAAGTTATCTCACTACATCACTTCTCACTCTCTCTCCCTATTTTGAAAAGCATACAAGTCTCACTCCCCTTAATTAACATTCTAGGAGTCGTGGTGGCGCAATGGTTAGCATGCAGTATTGCAGGCTAATTCAGCTCACTGCCAGGAGTTCGATTCTTACTGACTCAGCCTTCCATCCTTCCGAGGTCGGAAAAACGAGGACCTAGATTGTTGGGGACAACATGCTGACTTTGTAAACCACTGTTTTATAGTGAGGACTGCAAAGCGCTATGAAGTGGCATATAAGTCCAAGTGCTATTGTTATCCTCATTTGGATCAATATTTCACACTTGTCCATTCAAGGAAGGTGTAGGAAGATAAAGTTTAATAAACTGTCACTGCCATCAGGACAACTGGTTTCCAATATTTGTTAATTGGCAGGTGGTTACTTCTCTGCATTGCTAAGATTTACAAATGTTCTTAGAGGCAACTGAACTCATTTAACTGTTTTAATTGTTCAATCTGTTCATAGCTTCCTTTTGGATTGGGTATTCTGATAACAGTTGGTATAAACTATAAATAAAGCTTAATTACATTTTTCTTCACAGGTATTTGTAAAACTAGAAATGCAAGAATTTCTGTGGGGAATGCCTGGAAAGCTATATTATAAACAGGTACATTTGACAAGTAAATTTGCCTCATAAGGAAAGAAAATCAGAAAACTCTCATTATCTTTTAAGGGCAAAATAGAATGCCTGAACAACTTTTGACATTTTAAATCTGTAAAGTAAATTTCCATGATACAGAGTTCATTCTGCCAATTATTTCCAGTAAAGGCGTTGGCCCACTCACTTTACCTGAAACATGCCACGTGATTTTTTACTCTTCATAAACAGTTGTCTCACAGGAAATGAAGGAAATTCCCCAAAGTATTTTCTTTCCTGATCAATAAAGCCTCAGGTGCCTCTAGAACACCACTCAACACATGATATATCTTTTACATCAAGGGATTTTTATGTATGTGAAGGAGAAAGACATATGAAGGGCTTAACTGTACTGGGAGTCTATTTATGAATGATAATATAACTTAAAACATCTTATTTCATTTATTGTTTGCTGTTCTTAGAGATTTAACTATCTAATTGTTGGATTTGGATATTAATATTGTCACTATTATTAACAAGTGAAAAAAAAATACAGTCCTTTATTTAACAGCTACAACTGGGAATTTCAGTTGGTAAGTAATGGTCATTAAGCGAGTTATTGTGTGACTGGACCCCAATTTTATGACTTCTTTTTACAAGGGTCATCATAGTCACAAACAGCCTGTTGGAAGATGGTTGAGATCGTCACAAATTGACTGTAAGATGCTTCAATTATTATAAATGCAAGCCCGTTGCAAAACACCCAAACACATGCCCATTGGGTCTGCAATAGTTGTAATGTATTTTTCCTGAGGTCATTGCAACTTGGAGCTGTTGGTAAACAAATAATCATAAGCTATGGACTATCTGTACCTAGTCGTTTGGGATTTGCCACAAGCTAGCAGAAAGGAAGCTTGTAGCTGCATTAGCACTTTGCGTTTGTCGTGCTTTATGTCCTTAGTAACACTGTATAAAGTAGGCTGATCTGATGGTTAGAAGGAAGGAAAGATGAAGTCAAGAGTGGGCTGCCTACTTTGCCAGTTAATTATTACTAAGAAGAAATAAGAAAGATTATCCCAGATTTCCCAGTTAAAATCTTTTTACTCAATCCCTTACCAAAAGCAGCTGCCATAGTCTGATCAAGGGAAGGTTGGTTGTCTCCAGAAGGCAGGTCTGGCCTGGTGTAGTCTCTGCTCTTATCATTGTTGTATTTTACATTGAGACTTGTGAGTTTGGAAAAGTCAATGCGGAGGGTGCAGCAAGCATTGTAGATGTTCTGCCCATCAAGAGACTATAGGAAACCAGAGTACATCTAAGTCAAGGAAGTTACTTCAGGAAAAAGGATTCTATACACTCCATATCCATCCAATGTATAAAACTGAGAAATAATCTTAAGAAATGAAGTTTTAAGAGAGTGCCCATACAATTGTTTGCAAAAACTTGAAGGCTACATTTATATGAACATGAGATTAAATCTGAGTAATGTACATTATAATGTGATACAATGCTGTAGCTAAAATCTAATCTAGAACAATCCTGTATTCCTCTTGAAAAGAGTACACAGGCGCAGGCTATGTCTCAGAGGATAGAAATCAGTAGCACTTCTTATTCTGCTTTTCCACCAATGTCTTTTCCTGCTATGTAGTTTTAGCAAGATTTCCATCTTCCTAAAGATACTTGTGTTGTTAAGGGATAAGTACTATTCCTTACCTGGTCAATGTAATTATATTTTTCAGATTTAAGCACTTTCAAAATTCCCATCCCAATTAACAACTTAAAATTCTATGTTTAAAACTTAGACCAAATTCATAAAACGTGCACTCTTAATTTTCTAAAATTCACAACATTCCTCTAAGTCACCCAAAATATCCCAGACAGTACTAGTCACAATGGTTTTAGTTTGGTTCTGCTGCATAGGCTTGCTTCTTGTAATACGTTGAAGACATTATAGAAACAGAAAAAAGAAAAGAACTCACCAATTTGGCATGCTGGGCACTCATAGGGTCTGCATATTGCAAAAGTGCTTGAAACTGATTGTTCTTGGTAAATGTGATTATTTTCAGCACGGTTCCAAATTTGGAGAAAATCTGTGTTTGTACAAAACACAAGAAGTCATAAAGCAATTGCTTCCAAACCTTTTCTGCAAGTGTGAAATAGGTTGGGGAAAGATGACAACTTAACACAACAGAATTGCACCCAAACTTCCCCTTCCAGAGGAAAAAGCCAAAAGATTCAAACACATAAAGGAGCTACTGACAAATTCCTTGTGAGGAAGAAGTTACATTACATAAGACATCTTTGCCCAGTCTCAAGGAACAGATCACATTTTTTTCAATCCATCTTGAATTTTGCAACTCTAGGTGGCACCAGAGGTACAGTAAAAAGAAACCTTGTAGGTCTCTTCCCCAACATTTCCTTCATTTTGCATGCAGTGAACCAATCACTTCTTCCAGAAAAATGCCTGCCTGTAAACAGTTACAGAAAGAAACATGATCCCCCTGTGCTTTGCATTCTGCTAATATTTTAGAAAGACTGGAGAAATTTTTTAAACACGTAAGCATTATGGCCACATTGTGGTTTGGATTCAATCCACTAAAGATACATCAATACGTCTGAAGATTTGTTCTTTTTTATGTGATCTAAGCAAAAAACCAGCTTCTTTAAGGTATTACAAAAAGGTGTTATTGCAACGTTTCGACAAGATCTCACTTGTCATCGTCAGGCTTGTCGAAACGTTGCAATAACATTTCCATGCCTTATACACGGGAAAATCCCCTAAGCCAGCAATGCCAGCATACCTAGACCCTGAGCTGATCAATAAATTTAAATTTGAGAGACCAAGATAGATCTATTTCGAGCTTATTAGCTCTCATCAGTTGGCCACACCCCACTGGGATTCGAACCGGGGCTGCAATGTTCGAATCCCAGTGGGGTGTGGCCAACTGATGAGAGCTAATAAGCTCGAAATAGATCTATCTTGGTCTCTCAAATTTAAATTTATTGATCAGCTCATAAATCTAACACACGTATCTAAAAAATGTACACAACGTAATTTCATGGTTCTCTGTCTAGATGGTCTCTGGTGATGAGCCGAAAGGCAGAGAGGGAAACAGTATGTCTCCTCCCTTAATGGGGCCCTAACAGGAAGTTGTGAAAAGTGTGTGTGTGTGTGTGTGTGTGTGTGTGTGTGTGTGTGTGTTAGTTTTATGAGCTGATCAATAAATTTAAATTTGAGAGACCAAGATAGATCTATTTCGAGCTTATTAGCTCTCATAGAGCTCTAATAAGCTTATTAGCTCTAATAAGCTTGAAATAGATCTATCTTGGTCTCTCAAATTTAAATTTATTGATCAGCTCATAAAACTAACACACATATCTAAAAAAAAAAATTACACAACGTAATTTCATGGTTCTCTGTCTAGATGGTCTCTGGTGATGAGCCGAAAGGCAGAGAGGGAAACAGTATGTCTCCTCCCTTAATGGGGCCCTAACAGGAAGTTGTGAAAAACAATTATCTATCTATCTATCTATCTATCTATCTATCTATCTATCTATCTATCTATCTATCTATCTATCTATCTATCTATCCTATCTATCCTATCTATCCTATCTATCTATCTATCTATATCAATGTGTCCCGTATTAACTGATAATGTCATAGCTACTCTTATTTACATGGGCACATGTCAAAGTTTTATCCAAAAGGCATATCAGAATTTCCCTAATGCACCCATTGTGAATAAAAGCTAATTACCCATGGTAACTAGAACAATGTTCCTTAATCTGAACGTGTCTGTAGTGCAATTCCCACTAGCCCCAATAACATGATAAATGGTAAAAACAAAAGCTAGAGTCAATTATTTGGTGGGAGAAAGAAAGGTTAGGGGACCTAGAGCTAACACAAAAGCAGCTTGGACCTCAAGAATCCAATCTATTTTGTAAGGATGGAAATAAAAATAATGCCATGTAAGTAAGAATATATTGTATATGCTCTTAATCTAAGCAAATGTCAAGAAAAAAACAGTGAGGATTAATGAAAGAAACCATAGTCAGGCCACGTTATCACAAGTTATCACAGCAAATTCTCTGCCACATGCTGGCCATTGAAAGCTGGAAGTCACATCTCACCTGATGGAGGACATCTAGAGTAACAGGATAGAAGAGGTTTTCCACAATGATCCTCAGGACTGGGCTCTGACCAGCCATGGCCATACCAGCATCCACAGCTGCAGCAGAAGCAGACAGTGCCAGATTCCCAGACTGGACAGAATTTACTGCTTGCAAGGCTGCTTGAGCACGCTATGGAATCAAAAGTTATAATGCGTCAATAAAGTAGGAAACAGGGGGAAAAGCACATATCCATTATCCTATATTAGCAAAGATTATTTTCTTTCAAACTCTCTCAAATATGACATTCAGTTGCTACTTTATGAAGAAAAAAATACGAGACGTTGTCTTAGGATTCTGCCCTTTATGAAAGGATGATGCACGACAAATTATTAAGAAGAAGCCGGGCTATCTGCTCTTCATATATGAGAAAGGGTTTTTCAATGAGTGCAGATATGCATACATAAAAAGAAATAGGAATACAGCAACAATACTCCTCATTAGGACTAGAATTTTTATCACTAAGCAATGTGACTGTATGATGCTATGTGACAGCATCACTTAGCGACAGCAATCAAATTCCCCATCAGTGAAGATGGCGGGTCATTAAGAGAAGAATCTCATATTGCGACTTCCTGCCAGGTGCCTTCCAACAAGCAAAGCTAAAGGAGAAGCCAGCAAGTCCCAGTCACAACAAAACTTTTCTTAGGTGGCTTGTAAACGGACCAATGGGTGAACAGTGCTGTAAGTACTGCAGCATAGCACAAACATAGCCAGGCAACTATGTGTAGACTATAGTGTGGGCTGAAATGTGTGTGTGCACTACAGAGTACAAGGTTCCTGGGATCTTATTTTGTACAGCGGGGGCCCCTGGAAGAAAAACCTATGGGAGAGGGAGCAACCCCATTGATTTTGCTTGTGGGAAGTCAGCAGAGAAGGTCATAGATGGTAATCACAGCCACAGGATGCTGTAATCATCATAAGTGCAATGGCTGTTTAAAGGACTACTCATTCAGGGCTGTCAACGAGCTTAAGTACTATTCATTCAGTGCTGTCATTGAACGAGCGGTTGTTAACTAAGGACATCCTACTTGACCAGGCCTGTCAAACTGGCGGCCCGTGGGCCAGATGCATCATGTGCAGGCCACGCCCATCCATGCTCCGCAAATACAAAGCCTGTGTGATACGTCACATGACATGATCGAGTTTGACACCTGGCTCTTGACTATTATTTTACTTAATCCTTCAAATTTGTTATAGCTGCCCAACTCCAATGGGCTCTATCACATGTCCTATTGACTATTATTTGATCCCGTCGTTACAAATCCAAATTGTGTTACAGCATGTTTGAAGATAATATGTCTAACAAAATTTCTGTAATATTCTAAATTTTTACTCACTGCCTGGTTTGGAGAATTATCTGTCTTCAATTCTTTGTGATTGGAAAATTGGATGTAGATCTGCTGACTCCGGAGGACAGGAGCAATTGTGGTGTAGTAGCTAACCATAGTATTAGCTGCTTCTTCTGTGTTCATTTCTATAAAAGCCTAGTAAAGGATTATAAGGAACAAAACAAATTATATTGCATTTGCACAAAGATTTCTAACCACAATCTGCAAATCAATTTTAAAAAAGCTGTCTCTATTCTCCTATAGGCAGATAAGCTTTCAAATCAAAATAGCGCCAAAGTTTTGGCATAGCTAAACTAAATTTTGTTTAAAAAATAAATACATCTCAAAATGGCTTACCTGGTTTTTTCCTTTTAACATTAATAGGTTTGTGACCTTCCCAAAAGGCAATCCCAAGGAAATAACCTCAGCTTCTGTCACGTCACTAGGTAATTTACGGATATGGATTACTCGTGATGGAACTCCTGCACTTCTGTTGTCACCTTTGAATTTTTTGCTGTCATTTCCATTGGCTACAAAAAGATTACACAAGAATAGATAGTTTCTGATATAATCAAGACAAATAGTGCATTTATCACACACAAGATGAAAAAAGTTGCAGTCACTTCACTGCTTCTGTTCAAAAGACTACTATATGACAACTTCCCTTTTAAGAAGTCCCAGCAAGCCTGATCATATTATAAATTTAATCGTCTCCAAACACTCTGCAGTTTGCTAGATTATAGCAGAAATGCACAATCTGATGCCCACCAGTGTATCTGCATAGAACTCCCATCAATTTTTCATTTTTAAAAGTCTATACTCACATTTAAAAACTGGTATGGAGCATCAAATTAACCAATATAGTAAATACATCTCTCCAAAACCACCATTTCCAAAAGTTCCCCAGGGCTTCATTATTCATAAGATTTACAGGCATCTTTTTAGAAAATGGCAGGCAATTGTTTGACTTTGCCATAAAAAGCAATGTCAAATTACAGTGCTACAGGATATCCTGGAGTCTAATGGAGTCATGGTATTCATCTTGCACACTATTTAGGCTATTCTCCCCAGTGTAGCCATTTTGTAAATGTATACATCAACCCATAATAGCTATGCAATGAAAATTTGTATGACACATTTTCAAGTTTCCAAATAATGCACATCAGCAAAACTGTTACTTATGGAACTGACTAATTTATTCTAATAAGATTGCTTAATATAATTATATTGACATGACCATATAAGTACAGTATATACAAAAGTAATCCAGTGAATTTCTACTTCAGGTTTTGCTACCAGCAGTCACTGTAGTAGCTATTACAGTGTAGCTTGTACACCGTAATAACCTATATACCGATAATCATAAAATTACATTACCTTACTCATAATTTAAACGCAGATGGAAATTTCACCTCCTACATAGATTTACCTCCATGTCTGTTTGCTGTAGGGCAACTTGCAACCAACAGTAGCAATTTAAGATTGGCAACCAATGGTGCTTTAAAACTATTATATACAGCTTAAGAACATGTTCACTGGCTAATCACCTAGCCTTAATAACAGCAATTTCATAGTGCTTCCATAATCAGTTAATCAATATAATAACATTTTTATACTCCAACAGAGTTGGGCATGAGGCACTTAAGCATATGTTTCAGTCCAAAGATATCATGATCTAGACAGTGAGGGTAACTTTATAATTTTATTTTACTTTTAATTGTCACCTAGTTCTAGAGACTTATACCAGCAATATGAAGTACAAGGCAAGCAAACAAGCAAAAATAAGAAATTTATAACTTAATAAGCTGATTCAGAATGCAATCATGCCAGTAGTGATGGGCATGCCCCAGTATGTCCATTTTGCACCACTACTTCATTGGTTATCAGGTGGTTTCCAGGTACAGTTCAAGGTCTGGTTATCACTTTTAAAGCCCTTAAGGATACTGCATTGGATTATTTAAAAGACCATCTACTCCCATAGTTTCCGCCTAACTAGCAAGATCAGGTAGAGTTGGTGAGCTTGATGCTTGATCCATCAGGATCTGGAAAGGGTGTTCTCTGTCATGAAACCTGCCTTCTGAAACAGTATCCCTTCCCTTCCCAAAATTTCTGTAACCACCTCCCTGATTTTTCAAATGTCTTTCAAAACTTGGTCTTGGAGTAAGGAGGTTATAGAACTGCTATTTGTTTGTATTTTGTATTATTTGGTGTGTGCTGTGTCCGGACATGCTTTTTTGGTTCTCTACCCTTTTACGCTGCCCAGTGTTGAGCAATCTCTTTAAATAAATACATAAACAAACACCAGATCAGTAAATATTGACTGGCTTTGTAAAACATGGTTAAATATTCAGAAGAAAATCATTCTGCAGCAATAGATTTGCTACAGAATGCCCAAAATGTCTGATGAAACAAGACTGTAGGCACAACGGTGAAGGTCAGGAGAAAAAACAAAACAAAATAAAAACCTCCAGTATACTTCAAACAAATACTATTCAGTTGCAGACATTGGAAAATAGTCTTTATACAGTGATCTTACCAGCATGTGTGTCACATATTCAGAAAATAAGCCTTTCACGAAGACAAGTCCATTTTGCAATAATTTCCTTTTTCCCCCTGCAAACGTCTGTTACTTGCTCTTCTAAGCTATGCAAAATATTTCATCTGCATTAATGACCTATATAAAACTTGAGACATAATTTCAGGTATCAGCACTAGGGAATTTAAGACTGCTGAAACCCTTTAATAAATGGCAGCAAAAGCTCCTTTGTAGCCAGTTGCTACTAAGTGACTGGAATAAATATTCAGGTTGCCTTAGAGGTCAATTTCCCTTGGCAAGTAAATGCTAAAGAAATGTTAAGTTCTTGGGGCTATCAGTGTTACCTGCAGAAGCAGAGTTGCTGCTCATGATAAAGGGTCCGTTAGTGACACAAGTAGAAAAAAGTTCGTCAGATCCCCGCTGAAAGAGAAACAGAAAGGGAAAAAAAAGTAAGTTGACAGCACTTTGCTAATTTCTATTCAGGTGCCATGAAAACAAGAATTAAAAGTGGTAGAGAAACTGAGATGGGTGGAGAAAGTAAAGGGAAAGCTTGATATTCCACTCAACCCTACATATAATGGAATCAGCAACGGCATGTTAAGAACCATACAAGCAAGGAACAGAGCAACTCCAACAGTGCCCATAACCAAGAGTAAGATTTATATTCTGAAAATATAAGAAAAGAAACAATTTATTTGAATGATTGTTTGGGCTTCAGCCTTCCTCTCTTAAAGCAAGGGAACGACAAATGGCCATAGCTCGGCTTTGCAACGTGAAGGTAAAATTAAGACTTGCATTTCAATCCACTTTAAAACAATTTTGTTTTATTTGAGTGAAATATTAGAGAAATAGTGGGACACTACTCCCATATGAAAAAGGAAACAGATTCTTAGATGGACAGCAAACCAATTAAAGCATGTGAAATTGAGTTCTTTCTCAAAATGCGTTTTTCAAAAGCAGCATCTTTTGCCCCAAAGATGACAGGGAAAGGGAAAGGCATCTATGGGGCATGGTGACTCACGCTGCACTTTAAAATTAGCAAATCACATCTACTTGCTCTATTGATATGAAGGCTAGGGGGTTAAAATCTTCAGGTGCAAATGAGTCTGGCAACATTTTTGAGTTCGAGCTTTTTCTCAGGCAAAAAGCTCGGCATTATCCACTCCTTATTTTAAGAAGAATATTTAGCAGAAATTTGGACAAAGTTTGTTAAAGTCAATCAGATTGGGGAGAAACCTAAATTGCAGCTGAAGCTTAAAGAATTCATGCTGCATGTTTGCAAAAATAGTATTTTCTCTCTAGACGGTCTTCATTTGAGAAAGCATTGTAGTTAGAAGACAGATAAGAGGAACTAGGGAAAAATCTTGACTAATAGGGTCTGCAAGTTACTAGATATATTGGTGTGTTCTAATCATAACATCTTTGGATGAGCATGTTAAATGCATAAATGGCAGGATTCTGCCCGTCTTTACTAATTCCCATTTGCTTTCTCAGTAATGATTTAGTAATGCCTACATAACCAAGCTCTGTAAAACATTGGGCTTAAAAAAACAACAACACTGAAAGTCTTATGTCAACCAGTTTGCCTCATGTCCATATCAAACCAAAACAGATGTTTATACAAATTGGGAACTGAAAATTATCATCTGAATTTATCTGTACTGTATGACAAAGGTGAAAAACACAAGGACTCTGGCAACAACTGAAGGGTGTGTGTGAAAAACCAGACTAAAAGTCTGTCACATCACTTTTCATTCAGCAGGCCCAAGTAAGTTTCTTTTGCTCAGCCATCAGATGTCCCAGCATGGTAATATTCTGCCCCCCTGGCCATACTCTGGAATTCATATTGAAAAGGTGGTTGCTGCTGCTGAAGAAAAGTAGCTTGGAATCTCCTGCAACATGCAGGAGTTTGCAGTTAGTCATGGTAATAATAGAGGGCATTGCCTAAAATTATGTAGCCAATACACATTTTCTATTGCTGCCTCAAAAAGGAAAAAAAACCATGAAGTTTCCACAGATTTGGACATTTACACAAAAAAACCCATCAAAAATGTAATTTCTATATGAAAATTCCATCTTAACACCCCCTCAAAGCAGCATTCCAAAATATAGTTATATATATATATATATTATATGTATGTGTAATCCACTCAACTAGTGAAATCTGAACTGTGCACAGGTAAGTCCTCGAAAATTGAGCTAAAAACTTGCACTGCTAAACAAGACACTTATGAGTTTTGCTTCCATTTTACAACCTTTCTTGTCACAGTTGCTACATGCTTATTAAAAAGTGACTCTAGCTTCCCCATTGATTTTGTTTGTCAGAAGGTTGTGAAAGTGATCCCATGACCCAGGGAGACTGCAACTATCATAAACACATGTCAACTACCAAATGGCCGAATTTTGATCATGTGACCACAGGGATGCGGCAATGGCCATTTGTGAAAAAACTCAAGTCACTCTTGTAACTTTGAATGGTCACTAAACAAATGGTTCTAAGTCAAGACTACCTATATCACTAAAAGAAAGTCAGAGTTAAAATGGGTTATCTGATATGCAGCAACGAAATACCACCATTAGCTGAAAAAAAGGAAAAAGTGCTAGGAAATTTTGGGGATAGGTGAGCCAGTGGCCTGGGCTATGCACAAAGCAACTCAGATGAGGAAGGGTGCAGGGCACACCAGCCTGAACCTACAAGTATCTGGATTTTGTTTTATCTGACTCCTGAAAATGATCCAGGATTCAGTTCTGCCAAGCTAGGGCTGACACCAGCAGAACTTACGGAATGCAGTGATTTGTTCCAAGTTTGAAACAAAACAGTGTTTCCATTCCATGAATACCCCTAGTTATTACAGAAAAGTGCTGATTTACACATTTATTAAATGCTTGTGATAGTTTAAAACATTTCAGAACAGCTGGACAAATAAGCTAAGGTAGATGCACCTGTCCATGTAGTTACCATTTATGGGCCTGAGATTACAAGTCCATACTGCAGTAAGAAAAATGTTTCAAATTTTAATAAAAAACTGGACTAAATTATTTTTATATAAACTTATTTTTAGTATTTTGTTTTTAAAGCAAAAAATCAAAAGAAAAAATCTATTATAACATAAATGCTCAATCCTATTATGAATTAATTTTATGACAACTTTCCTCTTCAACTTAAGAACGCAAGAAACCTCCTTTAACTCAACATGGACACATAATGTGATTTGCTGGATTAAAAAATACAGAAGCCATTTATTACTGCCTTCTTCCCCTATGTTTCCCCTCTCCCCATTTCCTCTCTAAGCCTGTATCCTTGCCATTTCCTGGTTCCCAATTCCAATACTAACCATGCCCAATGAAGCTGATTTTATCATCAGCCACATTGGCTATGAGGAACAAGATGGCTTAAGTCTTAACCACTTTTTAATTCAGAAAGGACCTCTCCTTTATTATTCAAAACTATTTTTTTTGCCTCAGATTTTGTTCAGGAAATCTGGAAGACAATAGGGATCCTTCCCTACCTCTTCAACTGTTGGGTCCTCAGCTGTATCAATTTTTGTCTCTCTTTCATAAAGGTCTCATGACTGCTCAAAAGCACAGCTCTTTTCTGCTGTATTGCCCTCCTTAGTTTTCTCAGACTTCTTCCAGTTACTATAGAAACAAGTCATAAAATAAACCTCTACTCTGAATGGATCTGAAGGGTGGGGCTGTCAAATGGCTCAGAGTTCTTGAACTCAGAATAATCAAAGTTATGCAGTCTTTCTTGTCTGATACAGAACTCCACACCCAGGTTTACAGCTGCCAACTTTTACAAGCGCATTGCACTGTGAGATTCTCATCCAAACCAAGTTTTAATGATTGTATTTCATTACAGGGAACACAGAATCCCTTCCCTATGTTTGCTTACATATTCCTGCACATTTATACGGTTAAAAGTTTACTTAGTTTGTAAACAAATCAGACTATAAAATATTTAACAAACTATGGCAGAATAAACTGCAACATAGCACAGTGTAAATTCATCTAGTCTAGTTAAGTCACTCAGTTGAAATTTCCAGCTGTTCCACTAGATAATATTGAAAATGGAAGCGTTGTGCTGCTAGGGTCCAAACAGGATGTCTGTTTTGATATGATATAGAATAGACAAAGATAGATGTGGAGATAACTCTTTTCTCACTGGACCTTTGAGTTAAAAGATTGGCAGTTACAAATTAAACTAAGAACATTAATTTCAGCCTCAAATTGGTTCAATTATGGCAGTACCCCACCCCAAAATAACTCAAGGGAGCAGCAGGACTCCAGCACAAACACTTGGCACTGGTCTAATTGTAGAAGTTCACATAAAAATATTTAGGTTATAAAGCTTGCTTCATTTAAAAATAAATAATTTTTCAAGAGTATTAGAATTACTGCTGACTAGAGCATTCCTTTACTTGATATCTGTTTATCTACTCCTAGCCACTAGGCAAAGATACTGTTAGGGTTTCAAATAGATACTTTTTTCCAATCCTTGTTAATCTTCAGGGATTTGAAGGCTAAATTACCAGAAAATGTGGTCCTAGCTGTTGTATTTAAAACAAGATACAGGCAGTACTTGAGACTGGTAACTCAGTGGTTAAATGAAGCAATTGTTAAGTTAAACCCCAACTATTCTTCTGATCTTTACTTATCATTCCTTTGCTTTACAGACATGTGGAGTTTGTAAATGTAAGGACGCCAGTTATTTTTTATCATATCTGTAAATGCAAAAGTTCCATCAATATTTTCTGCCAGAATAGTTATGATTTTCATTTTTCAGAATCTAAAACACAAAAATATTGTCTTTTCCCATCACCTCATTTGTTATTTTAAAATTAAATAACTATTTTTAAGCAAGGACAGTAACTTACTTCCTACAAGAATTTCATGAATTAAAGGGTTAAAGTTTTCAGAAAACTGAATATGATGCATACTCCACATGCTTTCCATATTTTCAAACTGAGAAGCATTAGTTAATATTTCTTTATGTCAACACATGTGGCTCACATATGTGTTAAAGCCTGTTACAGCAAGCCCACCAAGAGCCAGATTGTAATAGAACTGAAGATGCACATTAAGGCCTGGAATGTCTCCACTGACATTCTTGGCTTGTGGCCTGAAGCCATATTCCCTGTTTCCATGGCAAAGATCCTAGTCTCTGTACAACAGTAGGTCTATCTAGCCTGACAGAGTGAATGCTTTCTAACAAGGTCAAGGCAGAGCATAATGAAGCATATTTACAGAGCTTGCACCACTTCTGTAGTAATACACAGATATTCCAAGACTGTTTATGCGATGAGGGCATAAACTTCATGCCAAGTCAGCAAACTATATTTTCCATAGTTAAAGCTAATAGGAGGCACAATAATATACTTTATCAAAATCTTAAGTGAGAAGACCAGAAAGCCTTCTAGTCCAACCTCCGTGCCCAAGGCAGGAGTCCTTGCTCTATCTCAGATGGTTGACCAATCTTTTCTTAAAAATCTTCAGCAATGAAACATTCTGGAGGAAAGCTGGTCCAATGATTGTTCAAATCAATAAATTTCTCCTTAGTTCCAGGTTGGATTGTCCTCTGAGGAGCTTCCACCCCATTGCTCCTTGTCCTGCCCTCAGCTCCTTTTTCCTGTGACAACCCTTCCAAATATTATCATGTCATCCCTAAACCTTTTCTTCATTAGGCTAAACATATGTAGTTCCCTTAGTCGATCATTATATGGTTTAGTCTTCAGATCCCTTATCTTTGCTGCGCTTCTCTGCAATCAAAGTTGTTTATTATTTAACTTCTTGGATTTTCTATTTCACTTCTTAGATTATCAATACTGTAACAATAGCCCTTGAACACGCCTTTTTTGGTAAAATAAGTCTTTCAACAGCTAAAAAACAGTTGTCTCAAACACAAAAAAACGGAGGCATGTCAAATATTTCAACTATTTCCGACTTCAAGTAGCCTTCAACATAACCAGTATAGCATAATTTTCAAAATTAGTTCTTTTTTCTGCACAATTCAGATTTTAATCACACCACCCTTCCCGCTTACCAATTTGAACATAATTTTGATAAAATTAATTGACTGGAAATCTTGCCGACTAGAAGATTCATATTTCATAGATAGCAACACATTAAGACTATGATGTTTCACAGCCAAGAGATGGGATGCATGCTCCGAACACCTATTTCTCATTACATTTGCTGATATGTGTTTACTCATCGTCATCTCTATAATTAATGGTGATAATTCTAGGACCAAAATATCCAGACTGAATAGTCGTGTTTTGTTGTATTCAAAGATGTTTGACTAGTTTTTAATTAAGAACCAGACTTTCAACAAAGACTTCTCAATAAGCATTGAGGAAACCTGAAAGTTAAAAAAAATATTTCCCACAAACAGAACTGATCTAATACTGTTTAGAATATCAAACTGAGTTACTTTCTTTGCACTAATCTATCAAAGACCTCTTGCATATCATCAAATATCCCTGAAGCATTCTAGAATTCACACAATTCTGGCATGTTCTTCTACGATTTCACTATTACTCTGCATACATTGCAAAGAATGCAATATTTTCTTTTGGAATTTTTCAGTCTAGAAGATTGGATGAGAGGGGAAGTTGCTTTCCAAAGAAGTCTGTGAGGAATTAGCAATCTTCCAAAGATGTCTTCATGAAACCTGTCCCCCTGGAATATAACCCCCTCCCAAAAAAAGCCTCACACATTATCAATGTGATTATTACAATGGAAATCTCATTTCATTAACAAAATCATTCAGAAACGTAAGTCTTAAAATAGCTTGGGTTTGTGAGAATGGTTTTACAACATATAGTTGCTGAAACAATGAGAGGAATAAAAACACCTACCTTTGTTCCAACTGTTATATCTTGGACAATGCTGTAAAAAAAGAAAAAGATTACTAAGTTAGACGATTTACATTTATACATCAAAGAAATGTGAAATAAAAAAAGGGAAACGAAGGTTAAAATGTGAAATTCCTAGCAGACAATGCATGCTTAAAATAGTGCTGGAACCAAAAAGTAATCAGAAATTTAATTCATAGGAAGATACATATCTCCCAGTACGACTACTGCAAATACCACAAAAACTGCTGTTCCTAAGAATGCGATACAATTAGACTTCAGATTATATTCAAGCCAAATATACAGTGTTGCACATACATTTCAATATGTAAAAGCCACATGACATTTATCTCCATATGCTTAAAACAAGTTAGAGGACAAACTGAATGAAACAAATTCTATTAAACTTGAAAAAAAGGCACTCCACCCAACTCTATATAGTTCAGAATATGATAATGCCTCCCACATCAAATTAAGTTTTATGGTAGTACAAGGTTAATTGTTCCTGCAGACGTATAACTACACCTAAAACCTGACTGTCAAGGTTAAATAACAAGGTTGCACCCTTTGTTTTAAATCTTATGCATCAAGTAAGGTTTTTTAAATCCTGGATTTAATGAACTCATCAGCCCTCACTCTGGAGCCTACAACAGTTTCAACACATCCTATGTTCTCTCGGCAGCTAGGGCAGCCCTAAGGGAGAGGACACTGCCCCTGCATGCACATATTACACACCCCTTTCCCAGCATTAGCACTGCATATAAGAATTTCAGTGAATGAAGCTGAAGTAGTAGTCACAAGGACAAAGAAATACATGGGAAAAGAACAAAGGCTGCATAAAAGGGTTTAAATTCTTTCAATAATTGTTCTCTTACTGCTCTGTTTATTTGCTTTAATCAGCTTGGCCACTACAGATACTAAACTCAGTAATATATGCTACACAATTGTTATCCCTCTACATAATCTGACAGATGTTTGATTTTCATCTCCCACAGTTCTTGCTCTTATTTAGGTTAGATGGATGATGGGAATGACATGAACCACACTGTCAGCCCATTATTCAATGGTGTCTGACAAATTTAGTCTTTTCATGACTGATGAATCACATCAGAAAAACTACCAAAAACTGCAAACTACTGCATATCATCAGTGCATTTTTCTACCGCTTTTCTTGAAAAATAAGGTTTAAAGTGAGATAAGGTGTAATAATGTAAAAAAACAAGGCAGCAACTCCCAACCTTTTGGCACAAGGGACTGGTTTTGTGGAGGTTTTTCTGTAAAACTGAGGGGGTGCGGCCCAGGGCCAGTCCAGACACCGAATGTTGGGGACCCCTGTATTAGAACGACCACGGACCTCCGCTCCTTCCGCCTGAAATTGAAGACTCATCTTTTCCGCCTGGCCGGCCTAGGGTAGTCTCTCTGTCTATGGGTTTTTTAAATGCATACTATATTTATTGGGTATTTTTAGTTAATGGGATTTTAGCACAGGATTGATTGAGTTTAATTTGTTTTAATTTGTATGTATTTTGTATATTTTTCGCTTTTAATTTCCCTGTGCACCGCCCCGAGTCCCTGTGGGGAGAGGGTGCGGTCAATAAATTCAACTTATTATTATAAATTCAACTTATTATTAAGTTACCAAAATGTTTACTGTATCAGCTTACAATTTAGCTCCAGAAGCTGACCAGAAGATAAAAAGCCAATCTGGCAATGTAGATACCATCTAATTTATTATGGCAGAAATTATTTTTTATACTTTCAGAAACAATAATATTGATTGGTCTGATAGATTAGCTAAAATAAAGAATATGTAGTGTTACATATTGGACAACCATTTGTCTAAAATGGTATTGGGTCTCCTCTACATGAGCAAGGGTTTGGACTAGAAGACCTCCAAGGTCCCTTCCAACTGTTGATTTTGTTCTGTCATTCTAAACAAGACCCAAATTTGAACTTATAGTGGTATCTGTAATAGTGGCAGATACCAAAATGGTGACTCTTATGCTGTGACATTATAATACAAATGCCATTATATAAGATGACATCATTTGCCTTTCTTGAGGTCCATGGAAACATTATAATGCCTGATAAATTAATTTCTATAAACTTTTTATTGTTCCAAGATCACCTTTAAACAACTAAGATAAAAAGCAAAGCTTCCACTCATCTCACATCCAGATAACAAACGTCCCACCCATTAAAAAAGCCTGCAGGTAAATTCTTCATTTTTATGCAAAATGTAATTTTTATTTTTCTAGGTTTTCAGAAGGAAGAAATGATGCAGTTCCCACCAAGAACATCTACAATTAACTGAAAAGTGAAAACCTTTCTTGGTGTAATAATACCATTTTAAAAGGACCATAAAGCAAGAATTACAATACAATGGCCATACTAAAAAAATTTTAAGGAAAGTGAAGACTGGCCAAACTTGATTCCAAAAATTGATTGAGAAAAGTTATAGGGAGAGAACTTTTTCTGTAACTATGCTTTGCAAATGAAGAAACAAAGCACAGTACTTGTCCAATTATCCACACATAATATCATTCAGAGTTTTAACTTTTAAAACTTGTCAATTACCAACAAAAACATTCTACTGTATTTAAAAACTTGACCAGGTTCACAATGAACAGATAAAAATAACAAATGCCTGATAAAGGAAAAATGATATGGATGTAGAGTAGTTTCTGCAAATAGTGCAGATGACACTAAAAGTTCATTCTTTTATAACTGCATCTCAAATCTTACACAAGTTGGTAAGTGGATTTTTGCAGTCATCTGCATTTTATCACTTGCCCTCTCTTCTGAAGGTTGATGACATGATGAGAATGTATTTAAGATACAGTTCTGACCACCTCCACAAAAAGGAATGTAACAGGCTACAACTTCAAGTATAAAATAAATGTAATAAGAAAGGGAAAAATAGCTTTAAAAACCTTGTTTAAAAATATCAATAGTAAAGATCATAACAATTTCTAAGTGTATTTCAAGTCTAGATTTTGAACTCGGTTACCAGTACAGAGTAAATAAAGAACAGAAGCAGAACCAGAGTATTTGCAAGAATATCAGAATAGTCTTGATGGATTAGGCCAAGGTCCATTTTAGTCCTTTTATTTTACAATGTAGCCAAAGAAATATTCACATTAGATGGAGACATATTCCCATCCAATTATTGTTTCCCTGAAATTTGATTTAGAAGTATGTTGCATCTAAGATAACATGGTAACAAAGTAACATGAAGTATCAAGATGAATATCCCTTGAACAAACCTGTATAATTTATCTAATCCCTTTTCAACCATTCCAAGGCAACAATCATCATGGGGTGATAATCATTTATCTAGTCCAAATCTGCTCTAATTTTTGAGAATAAAAAGAAAAACTTCTATTTTATTTATTTATTTATTTAAATTTATATCCCGCCCTTCTCCACAGAGCGGCGCACAGGAAATTTAAAAACATACAAAATACAATAAATATAATTTAAAAGACTATTAAATAAACCTATCCTGCGCTAAAACCAAATTTTAAAAACCCAATTTAAAACTACCTAAAAGTCCCCATGGGAGGTTAGGCTAGGCCGGCTTGTTGAAACAAATATGTCTTGAGACATTCTATGTTATCCATGCTTTTAAAAACCTGAATCATGTTTCCACTAACTTCTTTTTCCTCTTAGCTGTGTGTAGCTGTTACTTGTTGGATAATGATTCATTAGCTATTTATACCTGAGCTTGTCTTAATAGTACAAACTATATGTGAACTTGCTTCCCTGCTTTTCTTACTTACAAGAGTTTCATTTTTAAAATGAACTATAAACTTGAAGATCTGCGCTGCAGATCTGTCTTATTACAAGCATTGATTAATTGCTTTTAAGCTTTTTTGCTTAATGAGCAAAATTAAATTCTTTGAATAGGCAACTGCATTGAAGAGAGGAGGACACTACTAGGTTTCACTCAGATTAGAAAATATTTGAAACATGACAAATGAAGGCAAGGGACCTAGGATTCAAGTGTAACTTTGACTTTTAAAAGATGGGTGCCATGTAATTAAAACCAATTAGATGAAAAAACCTACTCTGAATACAGAACATCACATCAGGAATTGCATTACAACTAAACATTCAGAGGTATCTATTAGCCTTATTAAATGTCTATCTCCCCATCATTTATCTTCTCCTCCACAACTCTTACTCTTTTAGGCTAAGTGGATCTCCCAACTGTGTCCATCTCAAACCAACCCACCATTTCTTAAAAAAAAAAAATCCCACTCAAACATATTTTAACTGTTGATGCCTCCAACTTTTTATGGGTCAATGTTCAGCATATATAAACCGCCTAAAAAGGACTATACCTTTTATTTTCTTTAATGCACGTGTTTAAGTCTCTTCCCCTCTCCGAAATTATTTTGTCTTTTTAAAACGCAGAGAAGCAAGAGTGGGATTAGGGTGGAGGCAGAAAAGAAAAGCCCTTTAGGCTAATTAATATCCGACGGAAGACCAAATGTGGGAAGGGGGCGTGGCCAGCACACGAGCACGAGGCAGCCGAACCCAGCAGGAACTACCTTGAGTTATTATTTTTTTTAAAATGGAGAAGCGAGGAAAAGGGGCGAGGAGGCCCGGGCGCGTTCATATCCGGAATGTTGAGCGCGTCACGCATTGGGGGACTTAAAAAAAGTAAAAAGCGCAGGAGGGGAAGAAGAGATGGGAGCAAAAAAAAATTTTTTTTAAACTTATTTTATTTGTCAATCGTTTACAAGATAATAGGTATTAAGAATAAACATGAGTATGAATAAAATGGGTACGAATAAATGGGGGCAGTAGGACGGGCACGCTGGTGCGCTTATGCACGCGCCTTACAGACCTCTTAGGAAAGGGGTTGAGGTCCATGCTAGACAGTTTAAGATTAAAGTTACGGGGGTTTGAGGATGTAACAACCAAGTCAGGCAGTGCATTCCAGGCATTGACCACTCTGTTGCTGAAGTCATATTTTCTGCAATCTTGGATTGGAGCGGTTTACCTTCACTTTGCATCTGTTGTTTGCTCTTGCATTATTGCGGTTTACTCCAACCCGGCACACTTCCTACACGAGTTTCCTTCCCAACCGAGCACATTCCTGAATTATAGAGCAACCGTAGTTGGGGGGAGGGGAGGCGAAGAGACCAGGTTGGAGTAAAAACCACGAGCCATGTGCCGGAAATGGTAGGCGGAAAAGGGCTGTAGCGAGACAAGAATTCGAGGCGCAGAATATCAGGCAGCCGGATTTAGGGGGCGCGCGCGGGAAGAGGGGCGCGGGGGGTTTGAGGATTTGTAGAACATCCAGGGAGGGTCGGGAGCGTGCGCAGCCCGTGGGGGGGGGGGGGAGAGAAACGATGGCGGCGCATAACTTTAAGGGGGGGGGGGAGGAGTGCAAATTCCGGTAGAGGGAAGAGACGGGAAGGGGGGCTATCGTGGGACGGCTGTACGTGATTCCCTCGGGCCTCTTCAATTCCGTTTCCAAAACTCGGCCAAACTTTTTGTCGTGGTGCGAGTTGGCCTAATCTCCGCCTCCCCTGCACGCCCGACACTCGCGTCCGGCGATTTCTCTCACGCCGGACGGAGAGAGGCCGCTCCCTCGCCTCAGGCCAGGCGAGCCATGAGCCCTTCCCGAAACAATATCACCTCACAAGTTACGCCGTCCCCGTGTCCCGCCCCCCCCCGGTTCTCGCTTACCCGTCCATGGCACACGAAGGCAACCCGAAGGGAAGCGGAGTGCAGGCGCCGGAGTAGCAGGAGCGGATCCAACGGCTACGTGTTATATAGACTCACAAAATGGCGGCTCGAAAAGGGTCCGCCCTCGACTCCTTCCCGACGCTGAACACTGATTGGCTGCTTGGCCTGTCGCTTGGACGGGGCAGGCAACGGAACCTCGCCGTTTCGGCCCAGCGCGAGGCGGCTGGGGTTTCTCATTGGTGGAAACTAAGCGACGGGGGAGAAGTTGGACTCCGGCTCGCGGCTGGATTGTCCGCTGTGGGATTCGCGGGGCCCTCTTGAGCTCTGGCGATGAAGACGGGGAGCGGCCATCTTAAAAGAGGTGGGGAGGGTTGGGGATTGTTATTTTTTTGTTCCCTCCGCTGTTTGAACCCGTCCCCGTCCCGGCCGCCATTGTGGCTACGGGCAAATGAATCCAGAGGGCGACTTGCTGTCGGGACGGCCATAGTTGGGAAGTTGGAAAGCCAGGGGTTGAAGCCTTGGCGGCTCTTTTGAAAGATGGCAAAACCATCGCCTGCCGGGGAAATCTGCTGAAAGACTTTAAAAAGTTGGCCGGGCAAGAACAGAAAGACGATTGCAGAGTTTGCTAGACCCATTGATTGTTTTTGGAGGTTGTTTTTCTGCTCTTTGATAAGAATTTATATCGCATTTACTCTCCACTAATATATTTGAAACCAGCACGTGTCTTGTCTTGATACACTTTCTGGAGAATTCAAAGCCGTTTCATCCCAAGTGACTTAAAATCTGACTTTTTGTAAGAGGCTTTGTAAGATATAGTTCCTCTTGGTAGTTTTTTTAAAAAAGTTACTTAATGTTATAATCTTTAAACTGTAGGAAGTTAAAACCCATCCCTCTCCTAGAAGAATGAAATATCCTAGGAAATATTGAAAAGGCAGAATATTACATTTCTCCCGAATGTGAAAAGGGAGAAACATGTTTTAAAGACAGAGTAGCTTCCTTCCCCCACCCCCTTTGTTAATGAGCCATTAAAGCCTGAGCTAGTCCACTTTACATAATAAAGGTAGTATCAGCTTTTCACAGAAAGTCACCACATGGCATCTGAGAACTGAACCAAACTTGGGATTCAAAACCCAGCCTAGGGAGTTGCCCTGCATGGGCATGGGGGTTTGACAATCAATCAAAATACAAGATCAAGCTCAAAGGCCAGAGAGGGCATAAAAGGAGGGATTTTCAGCATCTCAGCTTTCCTTTTCTTCTTCTTCACCCAACACTGAAGCATGTGATCACCTTTTCTGTTCAGGAGCTCAAGCCATGTGATCCTGTCCACCATTAACCCATCTTTCCAAGCAGCCTCTATGTCTCCAGTTTCTTTTTCCCCACTTGGAGCTGAACCCAGAAGGACATTTCTTCCAACAAAACCTCCCTCTACCACAGACCACACAAGTTGTGTGAGTCTGTTTCCTGCCTAAAAACATGCTTCTCTATTTCTGATCCAGGGAAATATAACATTCTGCCTTTCAATGTTTCCCTGGATATTTCATTTTTCTAGGAGAGGGGTGGGTTTTAACTTCCTACACCAGAATTATGGGTGACTGTAACTCTCCTTGCTTTTTGGAAAGCCAGTTCAATCAATGCTATTCCAGTGAACCTTTGGTCTTTGGTTGATGTTATTATCCAAGCTAATACTTCAGCTCTTCTGTTTTGTTGTATGTTGCTCTACCCTATTTTGTGTTTGTAAGTTGGATGGCCTTAACAAATCCAATCATCATTATCATCTTAAAAAAAATACTTGGTGGATTTAGATTGTAAACATTACAGGGAAAATGCTCTGACAGGATTTACAAATCACATTGAGTCATCCAAAACACACACAGGGACTGTGTGCTGACTACAGCAGACATCGTTACTTGTGATGGAATGCACATCTGGAGAAGCACTGGAGGAGGGGGAGTCTTGGCGTCATAGAGCTTTCCCAGGCAATATGGTCCATGTTGTTTTTGGTCAAGAATCGGACCGCGACCCCATGGACAAAGTTCCTCCAGGTCTTCCTGTCCTCTACCATCCTCTGGAATCCATTTAAGTTCACGCCTGCTGCTTCAGTGACTCCAGCCTGCCACCTCATTCTCTGTCGTCCCCTTTTGCCCTCCATCTTTCCCAGCATTTGGCTCTTCTCCAGTGAGTCCTTCCTTCTCTTTAGTATTTGAGTTTCCTCTTCAGGAACTGGCCTTCTAAAGAGCAGACAAGGTCGATCTCCCCTAGGAATGACCGGTTTGATCGCCTTCCAGTCCAAAGGCCTCAATTCTTTGGTGCTCAGCCTTCCTTATGGTCCAACTTTCACAGCCATAAATGGCAACTTGGAAAACTATAACCTTGCCTATACACACTTTTGTTGGCAGAGCAGTGGTCTGTCGGGAAGCCCAAATTAAGAGACTGCAGTCCCAGGGGAAAATGGGGAGGAGATTCAGGATAGCCATATCTCAGGTAAGAAAGTTGTAGCATTAGTTTGGCAATTTTCTGTCCCATAAGTGTAGGCCAGGGGTCTGCAAAGTTGGCTCTTTGAAGACTGGTGGACTTCAACTCCCAGAATTCCCCAGCCAGCCTAGCTGGCTGGGGAATTCTGGGAGTTGAAGTCCACCAGTCTTCAAAGAACCAACTTTGCAGACCCCTGGTGTAGGCAATTGGACTCAATTAGATTTCACTGTGTCGCCTTTGCGCCTGGAATGACAATCTGCACTTGACTTTGAGCACAGTGGAGCCAATTAGCCTTTCTTAGTTGATCCTCCCGAGCAAATTCTGAGGTGAGGATATTGAAGTGTTCCTGTTGGACGGGGTGTTTTGAGGAGTCCATGGGAACCAACTGCCATGTCCACCAGAGAATGGATGGGTCCTGCTGCCTGTTCATCACTGTAAAAAGAAATTAAGAAATAAGTATCAGGATGAACAAGGTGCCAGGTTCCTGGTAATTACTGGGCTCCACTTATTGCCCAGATGGATGAATGAAACAGAAACTAACGTTAGAAATGGGCTACCAGATCTAAGCTGCAAAAATCCAGATGACCAGTAAGTGACAACAAAAATACATAAAACAATGTTACTCTGCCATCGTGTTCAGCCGAAACATTGCAGTTGGTTAGAATACTTCAAAGAGGTTATCTTCACGGGTGCTCTAATCAGGTAAGAATTTTCACAAAAATGGTGTGATTGGATCAAAACCACCAAGGGCCAGCCAGCATGTAAGGCATAATACCTTAGCCAGCAAACCAGAAAGGGTAAAGAAAAGAATCAACCCCTTACCCAGGACCTTCCTAACTCACTAGTAGTTCAAGTGCCTCATTCTAAGTGTTATTCAGAAACAAGGTCTTGGGACAGCTCTCTGGATCAGGTGCCTTCTGGGTCTGCTTTCTTCAAGATGTCAGAATAGTTGAGCAGCCATTTTTGTGGCTCTTTGGGACAAGTTACCCTCAGATCAAGGCATTTTGGGGGCCACCCATTCTGGAGAAGCCCTAATGGGTAAACATCAATAGGAATTCTTGGCAGGTTCTTTTGTTGTCTCTGAGCCCTATAATACAAGTTAAACTTTCCCATGGAATGGTTGAAATAAGGTTTATTCTCAGGAAAATGTAGGTAGGATAGCAGTGCAGTATTGTTTAAAGTTAACCTTAAATAGGGTAAAAAAATACGAGAGAATGAAGCCTATAGTTCAGTTTTCTGCACCTTCATTTCAGCTGAATTGTCCTGCCTCCAGTTTGCCAGATGTCAATAAATTGTGTGTAGGAGCAAAATAACACATGCTATTATATTACCTCACAATATTGAGTTTCATTGAGGAGCGATTTCATTTCACTGCCAGTCTAACTCCCACCACTTGGAATAAAATTAAATAGCTTTTCCTCCTTAACTAGTAAATGTTTGATCAGGATCCTCCCTGTACGGTACCTAAAGCAGTATTTCTCTGCTTCAGCAATTTTAAGTTGTGGACTTCAGCTTCCAGAATTTCCTAGTCCATGCATAGGCTGGAGAAGTTTGGGAGCTGAGGTCCCCACATCTTAAAGTTGCTTAGGTTGAAAAACACTGACCTAAAGCACTAAATTTATACAAGAAATCTAGATCCTGCTGTTAACGTGAATTGTGCAAAACTATTTTGCTGAAAATGGAAGAACAATTGTAGGAAATCTGTGAATAGGGGATGAAATAAACTATTGTTCCTTTGGTCCCTCTGCTTCCCATTGCTTAGTATTCAGACAGATTTTTTAAATAAAATATGGAGATTCTTTTTAACAAATAAAGACTGAAAACTCTGCCTGTTCCATTAATTTATCTGGTCCTAAGGTGTTAAAGGTGCTAAGCAATGCATACAACCACATATTGTGTCAATAAGTTCCACTGCTCATTAATTTTACTGTGTGACCCTACAATCTAGAAGGAGAAATGTTTAATTTTTTATTTCAGTTTAATGGACTTAAAAGCAGTTCCATTTGCAAACGTTTATGTGGCATGTGTTCCACTGTTCCTAAGTTAGGTTAAAATATAAAAATATAATATCGAAACATGTTAGCAAAATTACTGGGAACATAATCAATTTAGCAGACAAATTCTGCTGTCCAAGGCAAAAATATCACAACATTCTGCTCCCAATGCCTGCTGGAAAACCACATTTTAATTCCTTTCCTGAAAGTCAACACAGCAGGATTTTTCTGGAGAAATCTGATCCATAAGGGGACTCTGCAACTGAGTTGGCTTTGATCCTTGAAGATGACCTTCCCCGAGTGAAGGAAGATGTAGGAAGATGTATGCATGGATGTATAGATTTGTTTCATCAATTTTATTGCGGCTGGGTATTCTAGTAGCCTCTGGGAGGCTTACAAAATCCGAATATACAATTAAAACAGTTTAAAAAAATAGAACATGACAGCCTGGACTATAAAACAACAATAACAATAAAAACATAACAGGGTCTCTTTTAATATAATATGTTAATCCCAGGCCTAGGACAAAAGCTAAAATTTTGATCATCTGTATCTCGGGATGTTGTCCCAGAGCGCAGCAGCAGTAGCGGCAGCAGAGAAGGTACGCTTTTTGAGTCCCATGAGATGGCATCCTTTAATTGAGCAGGTCTGGAGCATGACCATTCTGTCTGAATGAACCTGGCAGGAAGAATCAAAGGGAGATTGGGGGTGTCCCTAAGCTAACCAGGCCCTATACCAGTGATGGCGAACCTTTTCGGCACTGAGTGCTGAAAATGGAGCACGTGCACACAGGTGGGGCACCGAGTGCCAAAAATGGGAGCACTTTGTGCGCAGTCGTCTGGGCTGTGATGAGGAAGAGAGAGAGAGCTCCTGGCTTCCTCTTATTGCTGAGTTATTTACAGCTGCTAATTACATTCAAACATATAACATTTAAAGTAACAGAGACCATTTGTTATCATGGCTTATATATATTGCCTACCCAACACTAGGATTATACTCCTAACAAGCTGCCATGTGGGCATGGGCGCACTGGAAAATGAACTTCCGGTTTCCGGAACATGCGTACGCATGTTACTTCCGGTTACTTCCGGAAGTAACTTCCGGTTACTGCTGCGCATGCACGCACGCCAATCAGCTGGCCAGCACGCATGCTCATGCCAGGTCTTCCGGTTTCCAGCACTGCCACATGCACAAAGGCCAGCTGATGGTTGCGTGTGCATGCACGCCAGAAACCCAGAAGAGGAACGGGCGACGCTGCATGTTCCAAGCCACAAGCTCTGTGTGCCACTTCGGGCATGTGTGCCATAGGTTCGCCCTCACGGCCCTATACCATGAAGAGGAGTTTTATATAGCAATCAGCACCTGGAAGCCAGATAGCAGCCTCACCATGACAAATGGGTGTTGCAAGAAATGACTCTTACTGCTTGCACTGCTGGATTTTGAACCAGCTGTAGCCTCTGGATGATCTTCAAGGGCAACCCCACATAGAACGCATTGCAATCAATAATCTAGAAACATCTCATTAGACAGGCAGGCAGTACCGGTATTGAGAACAGAACATTACAGGTGACAATTCAGTCCACTAAATTTTAACCAAAAGGAAATTGGTAACCAGTGTCGCTCTCGAAGTAGTATTATATGGAAAAACGGACAGGAATAGAAAATGGATATTAAAATATTTTAAGAAAAGTTACTAGATTGCACTGTGAGGAAAGGCATCTTTGTCCTAGTTGACAGATTAGGACAAGCTTTTTAAAAAAATTTGCTTGGCCCTTGTGTGTTTTATGAATTCAGCAATAGCAAATTGTAAACAAAGGGAAATTACAAAAACCAGTAATTTCCAAACAATTCAAATAATCATAGCTAAAATTAATGAGATCTATGAATACAGTTACTGGCTGTATGATTTCCTAGCCCTTCTTATCTAGCTTTTCTTATTATGTGTGTGATTATTTAAAATAAAACTCTGACCAAATAGATAAATCTAAGCAACCTTCCCATGTGGATATAAAACATTTTTCCTCTCTGACCTTCCTAACCTTGCTTTTGTAAATGGGCAAATTTATCCCATTATTCTCTCCATGCATTTTCAGCACTTTCTTGCTTTCTGTATTCCTTTAGAATCTTTTGATTACTCATTTCCTTGTATTAACCATAAGAAACCCCAGTCATTTCCTGCCTACCATGCTAAGGCATTTTGTCGAAGCCACAAAGCCTGGATATCCGAAAGGCCTGTCCTTCCGGGTATATGTTTAAGGTCCGATTTGGTCAGCTTCCCTTGTACAGAACTGAATTTTAGATGTCTGATTCCAGCGACTGCCTTCTTACAAAAGGAGACAGAGCAATCTTTGCAAAGGAGGCATTTCACCCTCACCAATAGTTAATTGGTTAATGGAGTTATATGCGAGACCGTCTCCTGCCCCATACATCCCTTCATCCGATCCGCTCCCACAGAGAGGGCCTTCTCAGGGTGCCGTCGGCCGGTTAATGCTGACTGGCGACACCTAGGGGAAGGGCCTTCTCTGTGGCGGGCCCCGCCCTTTGGAACGACCTACCCCCTGAACTTCGCACCATCTCAGACCTCCGCCTCTTCCGCCAGTGTCTAAAGACACATCTCTTTCATCAAGCCGGCCTAGCGTAACCTTCCGCTGGGACTATTTTAGACAGTTTTAATTTGGGGATTTTAATTGGATTTTAGCATAGGATGGGAATTTAATATGTCTTTTAAATTTTGTATTTTGTCATTTTGTATGTTTTTTAATTCCTGTGCGCCACCCTGGGTCCTCTCCAGAGAAGGGCGGGGTATAAATTTAATTAAAATAAATAAAATAAATTCTCCAGTCGCAAGCAGTGTGATCTTGAGCGTACTTCCACTAAAAGCTTCATTCGGTTCAGTGGGACTTTCATCTGGGTTAAGGTTATTGTGTGAGCCCTGCCTAAATGTGATTAAAATTTCATGTAATTACTCTTTAGTCATTACTTCCACATTGCAACTCTCCCACCTTCCCACGAAATAAACATGAAGGGCAGCTTGTCCTTCCTTCCCCAATATGAATAGAAACTTCCTCTCAGCCTAAAAGCGCTGTTCCACTTTTTCCCCCCCTTAAAATATTTCAAAGTTACTGAATTCTTGCTGCTTTACTATTGAGTCTGTTGGAGAAGAGAGGAAGGATAAGCTGGGTAATGGTATTCAAGAGAGGCTTGGGTATTGCAGCTTCTTAGGCTATGAGATCTACTGCTAAATAATTCAATTTCTAGTTTATTTATTCATGCAGGAAAGCTCAGATGTCCTCCTTTTCTTTCATCCCCTCTGCATGTCATGGAAAGTTCCTGACAGAAGATTGTAAATGGGTTCAGAAGCTGATACTGAGTAAAAACCACACCCCTTTTTTTTCCTGTCGCATTTTGCAGAGATGAATGTCGTTTTATTCGCAAATGTAAAACGGATAAAAAGTCAAAAACTTAAAACCGGCAAAACAGTTTGTCATTGAATTGGTTACCAGTGTGCTGGTAATTTTTAAATGGATTGCATCAATACATTAAATGAGATTAAGTGAAGGATAAGGAAATAATACCAAGACTGCATTTACTGCTATCAGTGAGAGAGTTAAGAAACCTGAAAAATCTATATGCTGTGTTCCATTTCTGATTGAACTCGCTGTTTTCTGTGAAAATCTTTCATATAATCCTAATCCCGAAAAAGATTAGAGAAATAAGGAGGAAATATTCCTTCTTATCAAAAAGATTACATAAAAAGGGGGTGTGGTTCAAGTGGTTGATGCCAGAGGGAATGTTAGTGTTCTGGGAGGGGGGGGGGAGAGTAAGAATTAAAACAATTGCAGAGGCGGAAGCCTTTCTTAAAAAACATTCCCCAATCCTGGAGGATGAAAATGGGGGAGCGGAGGGGGCCACGGCTCCGCCCACTGGAGGTCAGGGAGAGGAAGATACAATTGCTAAAAGACTTAGATCTCACAAATGACTTTTTTCTATATAGTGTAACTTCTATCTGGATGTTTATAGAAATAATGATTGATTGCATGAATATAAAATGATATATTTGTATCTCTTTCCACTTTGTAGGGAAATGAAAAATGATTTGTATTATCTTATTTTTTTTTTGTAAGAAGCCTCGGAGGGGGCCGACACCTCCGACATAGATGTCCTCAAAATATCTTTGTAACACCTTATACCCTTTTCCTATTTTTAAAATTTTGTAAAAACCAATAAAACTTTTTTTTCATTTAAAAAAAAAATCTTTCATATAATTAGCCAGCATTTCAGCACTTCTGCATACCATTACAGTTTTGCCACGGGAAGAAGCAATTGGAAATCTAATAACTTTCAGGAGATTTTTGAATCAAATTCAAATTAAGATTTATTAACCGCACCCTCTCCCCACAGGGACCCGGGGCGGTGCACAGGCATAATTAAAAACAATATACAAAATACAAACATTACTTAAAATAAAATTAAATAAATCTACCTATGCTAAAAATATATAATTAAAACCCATTAAAATTTGTAATTAAAAGACAGAGAGAACTATTCAAGGCCGGCCAGTCGAAAGAGATGGGTCTTCAATTTTACCCGGAAGGAGCGGAGGTCGGTGGTCGTTCTAATATCAGGGGGAAGGTCGTTCCAGAGGGCCGGGCCCGCCACAGAGAGCGCCCTTCCCCTGGGCGTCGCCCGCTGACAAAGTCTAGTGGACGGCACCCGGAGAAGCCCCTCTCTGTGGGAGCGAATCGGTCGTGAGGATGTGTGGGGCAGGATCCGATCTCGCAGATAGCTAGGTCCCGAGCCATGGAGCGCTTTGAAGATGATAACTAACACCTTGAAGAATGCTTGTTTTTGAATTTTTTCCCCTTCAAATTTCAGTTGAAATGCATATGAAGGATCAGATGATGGAATGTGTGTACAGATGAGGCCCTGGGGATCAGAGCACTGGTGGGTTCCTACTGGTTCGGACCGGTTCAGCCGAACCGGTAGTGGTTTGGTGGCCTGGGTCGCTGGAACCGGCAGTGACCCAGGCCCGAAATGGTTTTCTGGGTGGCACCATAGGTGGCCCCATCTTGTCTTTTGTTTCTTTTTTTTTCTCAGAATTTTTTTATTTTTTATTCTCTTACATAGCATTTTAAGTATACATTCACATAATTGCTATTCTTCTATACATTTATCATTCTTATACATTTATTATTTCATTTAATAGGTTATAATATACAATTTGGGTTGCTTTATTTACCATCCCTTCCGCCTGTTGTAACACCACCTCATCTTCCCTTTCTTTTCTCCCTCCCTCCCTTCTCTACTTCCTTCTTCCTCTCCTTCCCCTTCCTTCTTTCCTTCCCTTTCTCCAACTCCTACTCTTCCTCTTCCACTTCTTCCCCTCTCTCCTTCTCTTCCTCTCCTTTCCATCCTCCTCTCCTTGCCTCTTTCTTCTTTCCCCCGCCTTCCTTTCATGTTCTCCTCCTTTCCCTGTTTCTTTTCTATAATTGTAGGTGTCTCTTTCGGGGCCTCAGTTTATATTTCCTTGGGATGGTATTTCCGCAGAGCCAAATATAATTTGATATCATTTCTTAATCTTGTCTTTTGTTTCTGTGCATGTACAGAACGATTTTTATTGCATTGCGCATGTGTGCGCAGTGTGCATCAAGCGTGTGTCCATGTGGCACACACACGAGCACACCAGCAGTAGTGACTGCCGGAACTCACCCCTGGGTCATATGTGGAGATAGGATCCAGGTTTGGATGGAATGTGCATGAGAGTGAGGAATATGGATTCAGAATGCGGCCGCACGGGCGATCTTGGGAACGTCCAGGTATTCCCATGTAACACTGCTCCTGCGTGAGCTGCACTGGCTGCCTGTGGCCCAGTGGTGGGTTTCAAATTTTTTAGAACCTACTCTGTAAGTGTGGTCTATTTTGTGGGCGTGGCTTGACAGTCCTGTGACAGGGTGGGAGTGGCCACCTTTTAAAATGTGGTGAAACTCATCTAACAACGCTCTTGCTTAGCAACCAAAATTTTGGACTCAATTGTGATGATAAATTCTTTCTTTCTTTCTTTCTTTCTTTCTTTCTTTCTTTCTTTCTTTCTTTCTTTCTTTCTTTCTTTCTTTCTTTCTTTCTTTCTTCCTTCCTTCCTTCCTTCCTTCCTTCCTTCCCTTCCCTTCCCTTCCCTTCCCTTCCTGTTGGGTCACTGGCAGCGGCGGGCCAGATTTACTTCCAGGTACGCCGGTGGAACCCCCTCTCACCGGTTCTCTAAATTTCACCAACCGGCTCTCGCGAGTAGGTGCGAGCCTGCAGAAACCCACCACTGCTGTGGTCTTTCGGGTGCGCTTCAAGGTGTTGATTACCATCTTTAAAGCGCTCCATGACACAGGACCTAGTTATCTGCGGGATCGCATCCTACCCCATACATCCCTTCGGCCGATTCGCTCCCACAGAGAGGGACTTCTCTGGGTGCCGTCCGCCAGGCAATGCCAGCGGGCGACGCTCAGGGGAAGGGCCTTCTCTGTGGCGGGCCCAGCCCTCTGGAACAACATACCCCCCGACCCCCCGACCGTAGAACAACTACAGACCTCCGCACCTTCCGCCAGAAATTAAAGACCCTCTTGTTCCATCAGGCCGGTCTGGCCTAAGTCATTTACCTAGCCTACAGTCTGTACCTTAAATTGTTTTAATTGGGTTTTAGATGGGGTTAATGTTTTAAATTTTTAGCACAGGGATAATTTAATTAATTCGGTCTTAATTATTTATATTTGTGATATTTATGTGTTTTTTTATTTCCCGTGCACCGCCCCGGGTCCCTTTGGGGAGAGGGAGCGGTTATATAAGTCTAACTAATAAATAAATAAATAAATTCTGCTAAAACATTTTCTCTTGTCTTCATTTCATTGCCTTGACAATTAAGAGCTTTGCTCCTTCTTGTCCTCTCTCACTGCAGAAGGAGGTGGGGGGGGTCGCAGGGGAATGGGGGTGCTGCCTCAGACAAAGACTTAAAACTGTGTTTGCATTTCTCTGCAGAAGGAGGGGGGTCGCAGGGCAGTGCGGGGCCTGCCTTAAGACAAAGCTGACTGCTCTTTTATTCTGCTCTGCAATAGGAATGAGGGGGCTGACCAGTCATGGTGACACAGAAGTTAGCACCTTGTTACATGATAGAAAACCACTAGCCAGGATATTAGGCACAAGAATAGCTCATATAAGAAAAAACTCAAAAACCACATAGCCTGCCCTGCACACTTTGCAAGATACCTGGGGTGAAAAACAGGTGACCTGACATTTAGCTATTTAGCATAACAAGCGTAAAGTTTAAGGGGCTGAAATTCAAATAACCAATCAATATTATCTGCTATGCATGCATTATTTGGGGAAGGGCAGAGGGTCGAATGCAACCATCCCATGACTATACAAATTGCTGTAAGATTCTAATCTGGGCCTCTTGGTTAGCTTTTGAACCAGGGTCCTTATATCTTGGTATCAAAGTAAGAGTATAATTCTGTATCACTCTTTGCGCCCAGTGACTTATCGGCTTCGACACCAAGCAAGTGTCCAGTTTTGGGGACAAAACATAAAAAGCATTTTTTTTCCAATTTGGCATGTTGACATCTTGCAAAGTTTTGTCTCTACTACATTTGGTCATTCGTTTTTTACATGTTGAACATCTTAACATATATTAATGCTTTCATTGCTTTATATTTTTATTACAGTACATAGCACTTGACCTGCGATTTGAATTTATTTATTTTTTTATTTATTTCGATTTATACCCCGCCCTTCTCCTTGTTAGGACTTTTAACGCTGTATTTCTTTTGCCAGATGCATACCCTGACAGCCAATCCAGAAACGTTTTGAATAAACAATAAAACGTATCCCAACAGCATAAATAATACTTGAAGAAGAATTGATTTCCAATTTCTTGTGAAGGAAGAGTGAAGTGTATCTGCCTTCCTCTGCTATACAGCTGTTTTAGAATTGATCAATTAAAAACATAGACATAGGAGCAGGCTAGATACTTCATGACGGGGAAATCAGACGGTGTTATTAATCATGTCATCCCTTATTTATGAAGTATTCAAAACATCTTGCTTCAAAATATTAAGAGGCTGCACATTATTTTATATGAGCACAGAGAGAGGGATCTCCTGACTTTGTTCCATTAGATCAGGGGTGTCAAATTGGATTTCTTCGAGGACCAGATCAGCCTTGTAGATCTTCTCCATGGGCAAGCTGGGTTGGGGGTGGGAGGCAGGGGTGGGTTCATGCCAGTTCTAAGCTCTTCTATAGAAGAGGTTCCACAAATCTACAGTGTTGTTTAGAACCAGTTCTAGCTCCCTCCCCCCGCCTGTCCGCCAATCATCAAGAGGAAGAGCGAGAGGAGGAATTCTGGGAGTTGAACTCCACAAATCTTAAAGGTGTCAAATTTGCACACCCCTGGGTTTTTTTTCTAAAGGGTTAGGGGTGCAAAGGTCTTGTAGCTTGACAGCTTTAAGACTTGCGTGCTTCAAATGCCAGAGTTTCTGAGCCAACATTTCGGTTGCTAAGCAAGAACGTTGTTCAGTGAGTTTCACCACATTTTACAAGTTGGCCACACCTACCCAGTCACACGACTGCCAAGCTACTCCCACTCGGTCACATGGCTGGTAAGCCACTCCCACCCAGTCACATGGCCAGCAAGCCACTCCCACCCAGTCACATGGCTGGCAAGCCACTCCCACAAAGCAGGCCACACCTACAGAAGAAGTTCTAAAAAAATTTGAAACCCACCACTGGTGGGAGGGGATGGATGCCTCCTGCAGCACCCTGCCAGCCAAAGCAGGGCACGGCGCCCCATTTTCGGCCTGGATGGTCTCTGCTGGCCAAAGGGGGCACGGGGTGGGTGGGGGGTTGTGCCGTTTTAGCTGCCAGAAGCACTGCAGACCTGTCCTTTGCTATTTCCAGGCCAGCCCCATGGGCCAGATTTAAGCACTCCACCCCACAGGCCTTGAGTTTGACACCCCTGCATTAGATGAAGCCCATGTTTACAGCATTCCTTAGTCCTATTTCCCCTAACAGCAGCCATCTTGTGGGATAAGTTTGGCGGTGTGAGATCATTGAGTTTTGTGGACTTAATTCCTATAGGTCTCAATGTGTTTCACCAGCTGCATCCCATGAAATGGTGGACTTGCCTTGTGAATTGCCTTAGGATTTATGGATACTGTACATTATGTATTCACCAGCTTACATGCCCGGGACGTCCTTCTTCCCATGGGAAAAGGGGCTGGTGACTTCTACGTCGTAATATTTTAACAAAGCATTTGCTAAGTCAGGAATCCAGAGCTAGGATTCTCCAGGGTTTGTGGCCAGATAAACAAAGATGGGTGGAATTCATATCTTCAGGCAGCTGCCCAAATGCCAGCATTCATGCAGAGGCCTCCATTGTGCCCAGCGGTCCTTTTTCCCCCTGTTGCTTTGATTCAGCCAAAGTTGGGCAGACACTGGGAAGCTGTCTTTAAAAAAAATAAATAATAATAATCACAGAATGCATTGTGCATAGCATTGATGCCAATGGGCAGGAGCTCTTTTGTTTTTGGTTTTTAATTTCCCAATTCTGCTTGGCTGATGCAGCATCATTGTGGCCAAGCAGTTTAGCAGTTTGATTGCAATATTGTTGCTGTCAAGAAAACCCCCAATTCTAGAGGAGATGCTGCTATGGGGATAGGATGTGTGTGTGTGTTTTCAATGATTTCAATGATTTCAATGATTTCAGAAGTAGTTCCCCCATTCCCCCTTCAATACAATACAATACAATAGCAGAGTTGGAAGGGACCTTGTAAGTCTTCTAGTCCAACCCCCTGCGTGGGCAGGAACCTTATACCACTTCAGACAAATGGCTATCTAACATCTTAAAGATTTCCAGGGTTGGGGCATTCACAACTTCTGGAGGCAAGCTGTTCCAGAGGTTAATTGTTCTAACTGTCAGGAAATTTCTCCTTAGTTCTAAGTTGCTTCTCTCCTTGATTAGTTTCCACCCATTGCTTCTTGTCCTGCCCCCAGGTGCCTTGGAGAATAGTTTGACTCCCTCTTCTTTGTGGCACCCTCTGAGATGGTGCTTCGTTTTATTTTTATTTATTTATTTATTTATTTATATCTCAATGCTATTAGTCTTACAAATGTGTGGCAGCGAACATACCCAACACACCTTCCGCCTCCTGTTTTCCCCACAACGACAACCTTGTTAGGTGAATTGGGCTGGGAGAGAATGACTGGCCCAAAGTCACCCAGTTGGCTTACATGGCTAAGGCAGATTAGAACTCATGCCCCACCCCCCTCTAGTTTCCAGATTAGTGCCTTGATCGCTAGACCAGTGGTCACCAACCAGTGGTCCATGGACCACTGGTGGACCATGAGAACATTTTGGTGGTCCGCAGAAAAAAAACTATTTGCATTTTTATATTGCACTAAATACAGTAATTTAAAAAAAAATCATATTAGTGGTCCACAGGATTTAAAATTATGAATTTAGTGGTCCCTGAGGTGAGAAAAGTTGGTCACCCCTGCACTAGACAATCTCTCTCTCTCTCTCCCTCCCTCCCTCCCTCCCTCTCCCCCCCCCCCCTCTCTCTCTCCGCCCTGAGTCCCTTCTGGGAGATAGGTGCGGTATAAAAATCAAATAAAATCTAAAATCTAAAATCTAAAATCTAAAATCTAAAATCTAAAATCTCTCTCTCTCTCTCTCTCTCTCTCTCTCTCTCTCTCTCTCTCTCTCTCTCTCTCTGTTAATTTTAAAATGGGGATTTTAGTACAGGGACAGTTGATTTAATTTGTTTTTATTGTATTTATTTATGTATATATTTTATGCTGTTTTAATTTTCCCTGTGCACCGCTCCGAGTTCCCCTGGGGAGAGGACGCGGTATAGAAAAATAAAAAATAAAATCTATCTATCTATCTCTCCCTCTCTCTCCACCAGTCAGTGGTTGCAGGCTGTACGCCCCAGTACAGGTGTACTGGAGCCCGCCTGGGCACCGGATACCATTCCAGTATGGTGCTCCAGAGGGCCCACCCACCCGCCCTCGCTCCTTACCTGTGCTTTAAGCTTTTGGTGCTTTCACACACGCGCATAGCGTGTACGGCATCTGTGCAATGCTCCACCGAGCAGCTGGAGCGTCGTGGAGGCTTTCAGATGCGTTGCAGGTAGGTACATCACATGCCTGCACTACACGCGTGTGTGCACGCACTGCGTGTACCTGCACACCCATGTGGGTGACGCTGGGCCCGTTCCAACCGTACCGGAATCTGGAACCCACCACTGATACCAGTGCACACATGTACATGCATATATCTGAAGAAGGTCTGGGTGATTAGTAAGGGTTGACACCAAGTGGACGGCATATAATCACATCCATGCATCCCAGGATTTATGCATGTGTTTTATTTTACAGAGAGAGAGAGAAATCTAGGAGAAGGTGATTTCTGGAAAACCGATACCTGTAGGTAGACCTTGCTAAGAAGGGCTGAACATGATAAATAGGGACAAAACGGTGCTATTTTGCCCCATGCTAAAGAAGATTACCCATTAACTTTTCAGGGAGAGACAGGGAAGTTCAGAAAGAGTTTTCTTCCTCTGGTGATACGCACAAACCTTTTTCCTTAGGCCCTCCTCCTAAAACCAGTTTTGCCCCTTTCTCCGGCCTCCACTTTAGCAAATGGGTCATCTCCCTGCAGCTGCATGCTTTTCATTCCACACTATCAGGGATGAATCTATGTTGAGACAAATAGCCCCATTCCTTTGCAGATTCCCCCCCCCAAGTGTTCTCTGCACTGGACTCTTTTGAAGTCCGATACATACAAATTGGTTTTGCTTTCTTGCATTCTTCCACCCTTCCCCTTATAACATAAGTTGGTGTAATGCAGGCTTCCTAGCTGTGACACTTTAGCATTTCCCAGAATTTCTGTAACCTTACCCAATATTGGAAATTAGAATTGCCATTCAGACATCTGGAGGGCCACAGGTCCTTTCCCCATCCCACCACAGCTCCCAAAATTAGAGCCTCGAGGCCAGAGATAGCTGTATTGTGATTCTGATTGTTGTTGTGTCCTGCATTTTTCCCCCTGTTGTGTTTTAACAATTGCTTTAAAAGATTTAAAGACAGTGTTGTTAAAATGCTCCTGGTTAGGGTGTGACTTCTTTTGCATTTTTCAGGGATGAATGTCTTGTTGTAATATGTAATAATCTCCCTGACACTGTACATGGGTTTTGCTAGGAAAAAGTCCAACAGAAATTCTACTCAAGGACCAAGAAATTTAAAATAAAGGTTCAAGAACTCTGAGAACAGTTGCGAAGTAGAAACCTTTCTGAGACTTGAGATTTGGAAACGCTATTCTGCACTCTGGTTGAAACATCAAATAATAGAAGTAGATGAAAAACTGTTTTCACGAGAGATCGGATTCAACCCCAAGGAAAAGGCTTTCCATAAAACAACTCTATTTTATCCACGGGCACCAACCCATTAATTTCTCTTCCAGATCCAGATCCTCTCTTAGCTTTCATCTTCTAAACTGGAAGATATGTTTCTGCTTGAAAGCTTCATAGGGTGCGGCTTTGCAACATAAACCTATAGACTCTGAAGTAAACAATGAAATTCAAATAGACACCAAAACTCCAGACAGAACACAATTCAGTGGTGGGTTTCCACTTTTTTTTTAAACTACCAGTTCACGTGTGTGCAGTTGCAGGCGACGCTTCTGCACAGAAGTATCCGGGCGGGTGGGCGGAGCCTCCCACAGCTGCTACTACCAGTTCACCCAATCCGTGCTGAAGCGCGAGCAACCCACCTCTGACACAATTTCTGTTCTACAGATTTTCTAACTTCAGGCTACAAACCAGAGGTGGCATTCAGCAGGTTCTGACCAGCTCTGGAGAACCAGTAGCGGAAATTTTGTGTAGTTTGGAGAACCAATAATACCATATCTGACTGGCCTGACCCCCATCTATTCTCTGCCTCCTGAGTCACAGCTGATCGGGAGGAAATGGGGATTTTACAGTATCCGTACTCTGCCACGCCCACCAAGCCATGCCACACCCACGAAGCCACGCCCACAGAACCAGTAGTAAAAAAAATAGAATCCCACCACTGCTATAAACATAATGGACACAGTTCCATTGATAGATGACTTGCAAAACTTTCCAGTACTGTACTAGGGAATTAGTGAAGAGGTCAATGGGAATATTGGGAAAAAAGGAGGGAGGGAGAGAGGAAGGAAGGAAGGAAGGAAGGAAGGAAGGAAGGAAGGAAGGAAGGAAGGAAGGAAGGAAGGAAGGAAGGTTCCAAATGGGATTCACTGATGAAAAGTAAGGACAAAAAGCCATTTTAAGAAAGGCAAACTATTGTAAGTTGCCCAGAGTCACTCTGGATAGTGAGGAGGGCAATATATAAATTTAAGGGGACTGGAGACTAAAACATATGAAGAATGGTTGCAAGAACTGGATAGGTCGTTTAATGAAAAGAAGGACTAAGGGTGACATGATAGCAGTCTTCCAATATCTCAGGGGTTGCCACAAAGAAGAGGGAGTCAAACTATTCTCCAAAGCACCTGAGGGCAGAACAAGAAGCAATGGGTGGAAACTAATCAAGGAGAGAAGCAACTTAGAACTGAGAAGAGATTTCCTGACAGTTAGAACAATTAATCAGTGGAACATCTTGCCTCCAGAAATTGTGAATGTCCCAACACTGCAAGTCTTCAAGAAGATGTTGGATAGCCAATTGTCTGAAACGGTATAGGGCTTCCTGCCTAGGCAGGCGGTTGGACTAGAAGACCTCCAAGGTCCCTTCCAACTGTGTTATTTTATTGTATTGTAATAAACAAAGCAGATGTCACTCTCAAAATGACTGGGAAAAGACTGTGACGAAGTCGCATTTGTGTGAGAAGTGTAAGCATGCTATAAGAGCAACCAGCCAGCTGGATACAGTAGCCATCTGAGTCCAGACCTTGGAGAATTGCAAGTTCAAAATTAAGTCCATACATAATTTCTTTCTCTTTCCCCTGCTGGGCATGTGGGGAGCTTTGCCTCACATCTGGCTCTCGGCCCATTACGCATCTCCACAGTGAGTGTTGCCAAGGGACTAGCTTTCTTATTCACTGTTTTAGTCTAGTTTCACTCAGACACCCCCAAACCTGGAGCAGCTCCAAATTCTCCACGACCAGTCAGTGCCTTGCCCTAGTTTCCTTATTTTCCATTGCCTGCTGCCCATAGCCTTTTAAAAAACCCCACTCTTTCCTGAGCCAGCCACAGATCCCTTACTCTGTTTAAATGTTTTATTCTGTTTTTCCTCCTGCCCTCTGTGAAGCACCACCCTTTAAATTGCAGCCTTGGTATATTCTGCTGCTCAGTCCTGCCCAAACCCCTCCATAAATGCTATTTTCGTGCTCCTGCACACATTTGAAGTCTCTTGGATATTTAATGTGAAATGCTCTGCAGCCCCTTTCAAGAATCCTGCCTGCTGTGCCATCCACTTTTCACAGTGTTCCTCACAAAAGCAGCGTTGCAATGTCGCACTGCAGACTCCCCCTGCTCTTTGGGCAGGGGTGAGCAACCCACAGCTCTGGAGCCACATGTGGTTCTTTCATCCCTCTGTTGCAGCTCCCTGTCGCCGGTCGGTGCCACAATTTTGAGAGGACCTTCCAGTTTGGGGGGTGGGGAAAGCACAGAGCGCCAGGAGGAGACTCTATGGCAAGGAGCGAGTTTTCTGGTTGACTTCATAATTGATAGAGCTTTCGGTTAGGACAGGTAGAGGAAAAAGGATGCCATGCTAGGAGGAGACTCTATGGGGTGGGAACCAGACTTCTTGTCAGCTCCAGAACTGAATGGGGTCTTCCGGTTAGGATCTTTGTGGCTCCCGGTGTTTTCTTTTTTGTGGGAAATGGGTCCAAATGGCTCTTTGAGTGTTTAAAGTTGCCAACCCCTGCCTTTGGGCATGTATGTGACAGCATGATCCTTATAGAACAGGGGCAACACTTGAATACCATGAAAACACTTTCTCTGGTCTCTCCAGAGGTGGTATTCAGCAGGTCCTGACCAGTTCTGGAGAACCGGTAGCGGGGATTTTGAGTAGTTCAGAGAACTGGTAAATACCACCTCTGACAGGTCCCGTCACGGTGGTGAAATCTATTCCCCCCCCCCCTACTGGTTCTGTGGGTGTGGCTTGGTGGTGGTGGGTGTCGTGCCTGTTTCTTTGTTGATTCAGGAAAGACCACACTTAGACATTTTTTGAAATGTTTAAGGCTCCTTTTACTAAATAACATAAGCGTACAGATCAAGAAAAGCTGAGAATGAATAGTTTAGGCGCGAACAGAAAGTATTAAGCTTAAGCCCATCCCAATCCCCAAACCCCCCTGTGCATTGTCCAATGTGCTCTCATGTCCAACATCAGGTGGGCAGGTCTTCACCATCCTGGAATGCAGGTCCGTTGAGCAGAAGATAACACGAACCACAACATTATCCACCAGCAGAAACTCTCATCCCAAACCCCCACCTCCCTCCCCGTTTCCATGGCAGCGAAGCGGGAAATAGCGAGACTGACATCCGGACCTCCTCCAGGAACAGCGGGAAATGCAGGGTAACAACAAGTAGACGCCAGGCTACACCTGAAAAACAAGAGGGGAGAGACAAAACAACATAGAGGAGAAAGGTAAAAAACAAGAGTTAAGGTTTGTGTGGATATTTGGCATAGAACTGGCGTACCAGTTTAGGAGCTTTGAGATGCTCCTTATCCACCCATTCGTTGTGAGAAGGGGGAAAATCTTTCCACATGACCAGGAACTGAGTTTTATTTCTGCGGATTCTGGAGTCCAAAATGTCCCGGACCTCATAATGCTGATGACCATCTACCATGGTAGGAGCAGGCGTGTCAGGAACACCTTTGCGGAGATGGGAGGTACGAGCAGGTTTCAATAGGTGAACATGGAACACAGGGTACAATCGTCGGTAAGTTTTGGGGAGATCCAAACGAACCGAGACAGAACTGATAATCTTGGTTATCGTGAAAGGTCCAACAAATTTGGGCCCCAGTTTCTTACATTTCTGGGGGCTGTCCAAATTCTTGGTAGAGACATAAACTTGGTCACCAACTTTGTAGGAAGGAGGGACTGCACGCCTCTTATCAGCATACAGTTTGTGCGAGTCATGGGCGTCATTCAAAGTTTTCCGGAGAACCGGCCAAACAGAGGATAATCTAGAGGACCATTCAGCCAAAGAAGGAACTGTAGGCGAATCATGAGGCAGTTCGGGTATGGGTACAAAGTCCTGTCCGTAGATGATCTTAAAGGGGGTCATATTTGTACTGGAGTGAACAGAGTTATTATACGCTACTTCGGCATGTATGAGAAGATCAGCCCAATCATCCTGCTGAAAATTGATAAAGCATCGTAAGTATTGTTCAAGAACGGAGTTAACCCTTTCACAAGATCCATTCGTCTGAGGATGGTAGGCGGAGCTTAAGCTCTGGGCGGAGCCAATCAATCTCAAAAATTCCTTCCAAAACCGGGAAGTAAATTGGGTCCCTCTATCGGAGATGATGCGTTGTGGGACACCATGAAAACGATAGATATGGGAAACGAATAGGCGAGCCAGAGATTTAGAAGAAGGAATCTTAGTGCAAGGGACAAAATGAACTTGTTTAGAAAAAAGATCGGTAACAACCCAGATAACGGTATAGCCCTGACTTGGCGGAAGATCAACTATAAAGTCCATTGAGATTTCCTTTCAAGGACACTCTGGAGTGGCAACAGACTGGAGAAGACCCTGTGGTTTACCCGGCACCCGTTTGGAAGCCGCACAAACAGGGCAACTGGCAATATATGATTCAACGTCTTTCTTCAACGAGGGCCACCAGAATTGTCTCTTGACTAGATGAACAGTTTTAACGAAACCGAAATGACCAGCCAAGCGTGAGTCGTGTGCGCGTTGCAAGACAAAAGGACGTAAAGTGGCAGGAACATATATCTTCGAGCCAATCCAGGGAAGATCGTCTCTGGTAGTACAATCACCAGAATGCGACGAATACCAATCATCTGTTAGCAACTCATCCTTAATGCGAGCAATTAAATCAGCAGGAGGAGTAGTTTGGACAGTCGTCTGGGCAACAGTAGACACCGGAGAAGCAGGTAAGGCGAGTGGCATGATGGGTTGCACTACCGTGAGCTTTGACACATCATATTGCGGCAATCTGGATAGTGCGTCAGCCATGAAATTTTTTCCTCCCGGAATGTATTTGAGGTGAAAATTGAAACGATGGAAATAATGAGCCCAACGCAGTTGCCGTGGGGACAATTTCCGAGAGGAGGTAAGAGCTTCCAAATTCTTATGGTCAGTCCAAACTTCGAAAGGATGTGGGGCACCCTCAAGGAAATGACGCCAGGTCATGAGAGCCCACCGAACAGCAAAAGCCTCCTTCTCCCAAATCGCCCATCCACGTTCGGACGTAGTGAGTTTCCGAGAAGTGTAAGCACAGGGTTGTAATTTGCCATCCTGATTGAGTTGCAACAGGACCGCTCCCACCGCTACATCGCTAGCGTCCGCTTGAATCACAAACGGGGAATTCACATCTGGGTGTTTAAGAACAGGTTCAACTGCAAACAAACGTTTAAGTTTCTCGAAAGCGGCTTGACATTCCATAGTCCATTTGAGAGGGGCGCTAGGACGAGGATTGGCTTCCCCTTTCGTTTTCAGAAGGTTAGTAATGGGCAAGGCAATATCAGCGAAAGATGGAATAAATTGGCGATAGAAATTTGCAAAACCCAGAAAACTTTGTAACTGTTTACGGGTACGAGGAGGGGCCCACTCCGTCACCGCTTTGACTTTAGCAGGATCCATTTCAATCCCCTCAGAGGAGATACGGTAACCTAAATAGTCAATTCTTTCCTGGTGAAACTCACACTTAGAGAGTTTCGCATAAAGTTCAGCAGAGCGCAATTTGTTTAACACGGAGCGGACAAGTTTAATGTGCTCCTCTCGTGTCTGCGAGTAGACGACGATATCATCAATGTACACAATAACTCCTTTGTATAAGTGCTCGTGGAGAACCTCATTTATTAGTTGCATGAAGACTGAAGGCGCACCTTGAAGGCCGAAGGGGAGGACCTTGAACTGGAAACATCCGAGGGGACAGTTGAAGGCTGTTTTCCATTCGTCCCCGTCCTTGATTCTGACCCTGTAATAGGCTTCACGTAAATCCAGCTTAGTAAAAATCTTACCGGTAGCTAGGTGAGCAAGCATGTCCTTCATGAGGGGAAGGGGGTAAATATTGTGTTCACAGATGGTATTAAGATATGAGTAGTCTTGGATTAGTCTTAGTGTACCATCTTTCTTCTCTCTAAACATAACAGGAGCGGCTACACGAGGTCTAGCTGGTTCAATGAAACCCCTTTGAAGGTTTTTATCGATGAATTTACGCAATTCCTCCATTTCCCTTGGGGTCATCGAGTACATACGGGGTTTAGGCAATTGAACCCCGGGGAGGAAATCAATAGAGCAGTCAGTAGCCCTATGAGGAGGAAGGGAGTCACAAGATCTTTCACTGAAAGCATCCTTTAGGTCCCAATATTCCTTGGGAATTTTTTCCTCGCCCGGAATGATCTCGGGAGGCGGGAATTCTATTAACGGTGCAGCAGATTCAATATGGAAAGGCGGCTCATGATGTGGGGGGTGACAAGTTTCCGATGGAAAAAAGGTATGTCCCGGGTGGGATAAAGGAATGCGCACCCAACCCTCTTTCCAGTTAATGAGAGGATTCCATTTACGAAGCCAATTGACTCCCAAAATTACATCATTATCGGCAATGGCAGTAACAATAAAATTGATTTTCTCAGTATGACCCGTGCCTATGGAAACATGAATAGGTTCGGTGACAAAAGACGCTGGGGTCCCCCCGGCTACAGAACCATCCATTTGGCAAAAGGCAATGGGAGTTTTCAGGGTCTTAAGGTGGAACCCCATTTTGGAGACGATATCTTGGCTAATCAGACATTTAGAACAGCCAGAATCAATGAGAGCCTGCACATTGCACATACGTCCAGTAGATGGAGCTAAAAGCTTCAAATTAATATAAAGGGGCCCGGAGCAATGACTCACCAGATTTTCATCAGAAGAATCTGAAGACGCTTCCCAATCATCAGGAGCTGGGATTGGTTGATCAGCAGAAGGGGTGAGAGGCTCCAGCCCACTCAATGCCGGTTTGGAGCGCACAGCCGGAGTTTTAGGCTGCTTCCGGTCCGAGGAAGAAGGCGGGTGCGTAGAAGGTTTTGACCGGCATTTGTCAGCCCAGTGGCCCTCCTTCCCACAGCGATAACAGCTGCCTGAACGCGGTTGGGTTGGTCTTCCCTCCCCTTTTTGGAAACGTTTCTCCCTCGCAGGGGGGTGAGATTTGGGGCTATCTTCTAACGCTTTCTTCTCCAAACGGACCGGATCCTGCAAGTGGGCTTGATCCAATTCAACATCCGAAGCGAGATCTATCCATTCATTTAAAGTTTCAGGGCGATAACGGTTCACACACGTTTGGTAAATGTCTTTATTCAGCCCTTCAACATAAATATCCATTAGGGCAGTCTCACTATAACCAACCATAAACACTGACAGCTGCTGAAAAATCTGCGTGTAAGCCTGAATAGACATATCACCCTGCTGCAAACTTTTTAGTTTCATTTTGGCTTTCCGCTCAACACGGGGGTCTTCAAAACGCCTTCTAAGAGCATTCATAAAACGATCGAAATCACGAAGCGCAGGGGAGCGGCAATTATGTAAAGAAACTAGCCAATTAGAAGCTTGATCTTCTAGGGTCATAGATACAATTCTTATTTTGATTTCATCATCCATATCAGCAGCGTAAAATTGCATATAGTTATCGACGTGAATCAGAAAGAACGCCAGTTTATCGGCACTTCCGTCGTATTTCACACCCAAAGGAGGCAGTTTAGCAAGACGCCGGGGGTTAATGGGATTTGCTCCCCTTCCGGCTTGAGGTGGAGGGGAGGGTGTTGCTCTCCTGCGCTGCCTGTCTGCTTGAGGGGGGGGGGAGGGCGTTGCTCTCCTGCTTTGTCTGGCAGAAGGCGCCTCTCTCCTCGTTTCCATGCCGGCTTGAGGGGGTGGGGAAGGTGTTGAAACTCTGCTTCGTGAATCTCTCGGTTGTGGGCGATCCTCCTCCCTCCCCCATATTTTTTCCAGGGCCTTTCTCTTGTCCTCGGCCTGGCGGAGTAAGTCCTGAGCCATCTCCTGTAATTCACGTTCCTCTCTTAAGAGTTCCGGAACGACATTCTTAGGGGAAAGCCGACGTCTGGAGACGTTTACCCCACTCATTCCTACCCCTTGAGACCATCGTTTGGGTTTGACTGATTGTTCAGCGGGTAGTTTTAGATCTAGGCCAGCCAAGCCTTCCATCACTGACCTGATCCCTTCAGATTGAACCGGAGGATGCGATGGAGGATACGATGCTTCAGCACCCAAAGTTGATTCAGGCAGGACCTCCACCAACGGAGGCTCCTCTTTTGAAGGGTCCGACATCAGGCCAGGGTTTTCTTTTTTTTTTTTTTTTTCTGTGATTCTCAGCTTAATGTCGTGCCTGTTTCTTTGTTGATTCAGGAAAGACCACACTTAGACATTTTTTGAAATGTTTAAGGCTCCTTTTACTAAATAACATAAGCGTACAGATCAAGAAAAGCTGAGAATGAATAGTTTAGGCGCGAACAGAAAGTATTAAGCTTAAGCCCATCCCAATCCCCAAACCCCCCTGTGCATTGTCCAATGTGCTCTCATGTCCAACATCAGGTGGGCAGGTCTTCACCATCCTGGAATGCAGGTCCGTTGAGCAGAAGATAACACGAACCACAACATTATCCACCAGCAGAAACTCTCATCCCAAACCCCCACCTCCCTCCCCGTTTCCATGGCAGCGAAGCGGGAAATAGCGAGACTGACAGTGGGTCATGTGACTGGCTGGGTGTGGCTATGTAGTCATGTGACTGAGGAGGTCAAAAGACGGAAACTTGCTTTAACAGTATCCTGCTGGAGCAGGGGGTTGGACTAGATGACTTCCAGGTCCCTTCCACCCTTTCAAGGTGTCCTCTGAAGCTGCATCTAGTGCCAGGATTGTGGTCCTCCCTCTTCTTTTTCCCTTCGTCTCTTCCTCTCTCTCTCTCTCCCTCTCTTTCTTTCGCAGCACCCCCCCCCCACTCTTTTTTTCTCCTTTGCCTTCTGCGCATCCGCATGTCAGGCACCGGACCCAGCTGTTCCTCCTCTTCCTCCTCAGCCACCTCCACATCTGGGGGCTGTTGACTCTCCACCTGAGGGCTGATGGATGGCAAAGGCTCCACCTCTGACAGCTCCATTCCCTCTTCCCCCTCGGAGGTCTCAGGTTGCCTTGATGCTGATCCTGACTCCCACGCCTCCTCCTCCTCCTCTGATTCAGCTGATGGAGAGGCCGGTGGCAGTTATATTATTATCCAGTTCTGCTCCTGGACAGCCTCATAAATATTAGAAGACTGCTATCATGTCACCCCCAGTCCTTCTCTTCCTTAGGCTAGAAACACCCAGTCCTTGCAACCGCTCTCTGTGTGCTTTTAGCCTCGAGGCCGGTGGTGGCTAACCTTTTTGGCATGGAGTGCCAAAACAAGCGTGCACATGTTAGCATGTGCTGGAGCACCGAAAGAAGAAAGCAGCTGGTCCAGCTGCATGCGCTCGCGGCCAGCTGCTCTCTTCCGGGTTTTATTGCACGCATGGGCGCCAGCCAGCTGGTCTTTTTGTCTGCATGCAACAGAACCCGGAAGAGGGCAGTTGGCTGTGCACACAGGCACTTTGTCGCTAGTTGCACTTTTGGGTTCTGTCATGCGCATGCATGAAGAATGGTGCGCACGCATGCGACAGAACCCAGAAGTATACTTGGCGTTGTGCCCACAGAGAGGGCTCCGCTTCATGGTTCTCTGTCTGGATGGTCTCTGGTGATGAGCCGAAGGACAGAGAGGGAAACAGTATGTCTCCTCCCTTAATGGGGCCCCTAACAGGAAGTTGTGAAGTTGTGAAAACAATTATCTATCTATCTATCTATCTATCTATCTATCTATCTATCTATCTATCTATCTATCTATCTATCTATCTATCTATCTATCTATCTATCTATATCTCATATACAGTTTAATCTTGGTCAAATGAGCATGGCACCTCTCACACACGTGCCATAGGTTCACCATCACGGCTCTAGACCCTTAATCATCTTGGTTGATCTTCTCTGTTTCTCTTCGATCCATTCCCTTCCTTTTAATTTTTTTAAAGAGAAATAAGCAGCAAAGATGGAATGGTTGGTAAGCATGACAAACTCCCCACACTTAAAATAACTTTGTTATCTTTATCTTTAAATGGAAAGCAAAGCCCCCGCAGGGGGGAATATCTGAACCTGTTTTAGAGTAAATTGGACTGTTCTGATCAAAAGCAGCACCGTTGCCTCTGCAGAGATTATGCTGAGAGGACTCTGGCAGCCTGGTGAGCCTCCTGCCTCTCGTGTCTTTAATCCTGTGAGCTGCTCCAGGGGAAACGAACTAAGCAGCAGGTTCAGAATATTATTATTATTATAAAAAAAACAGAAGCTACTGTTGAAAGAAATGTTATTCTGGGTTTGGCTCCAAGTGGGGGAAAAGACACCGGAGACATGGAGGCTGCTTAGAAAGATGGTTTACAATAGAAAGATGGTTTACAATAATACAATAGCAGAGTTGGAAGGGACCTTGGAGGTCATCTAGTCCGACTCCCTGCCTAGGCAAGAAGCCCTATACCATTTCAGACAAATGGCTATCCAACATCTTCTTAAAGACTTGCAGTGTTGGGGCATTCACAACTTCATGGTGGACAGGACCACATGACTTTGTCCTGACGAAAAAGGTGACCACATGCTCCCAGGTGTTGGTTGAAGAAGAAGGGGCAGAAGAAAAAAAGGGCCGAGGGAGGGGCTTGCAGGGCTTTTCATAATCTGTTCAGCCCCCACCTATCTGTTTCCTGTTCCTGTGTAAGAAATGCCCCCTTAGAGTCATGGGATCAAGCTGCATCCCCCAAACTCATAAGCAAGAAATAGGAGCAATACAATCCTTCTGTCCAGATCCCCCTTCACTAAACACAGGAGAAGTCATTTTTGGAATTACTAATCAGCCATTCCCTTTATGGATCTGCCATAAAAAAGCCACTGCCTAAAATATGTCAGACCAGAGATTATTTAGCATCTTGAAGGTATCATCAGCATGGTGAATTGTGCTTGATCTCACTTAACTAGGTGATAGAATAGAATAGGAATAGAATTCTTGTTAGTTTGATCCAATCACACTTGTCAGTCAAGTGTGATTGGACACACAACTAACAATACTAAGATTTGTGTAATCCGCAGTGTGAATTCAGCCATCTGTGGTTTATTATTCATCTCTATTCTGATTTCATTATTATTTCTTTTATTTAAATTTGTTTATATTTATTTATTTATTTATTTATTCCTATCTATCTATCTATCTATCTATCTATCTATCTATCTATCTATCTATCTATCTATCTATCTATCTATCTATCTATCTATCTATCTATCTATCTATCTATCTATCTAATCTATTGTTAAAAGGAATGTCCTTCTGGGTTCGGCTCCAAGTGGGGAAAAAGACACTGGAGACATGGAGGCTGCTTGGAAAGATGGTTTAATGGTGGACAGGATCACATGGCTTGAGCTCCTGAGCAGAAAAGGTGCTCACATGCTTCAATGTTGGTGGACAGGAAGAGAAGGGCTGAGCAAGGGGCTTGCAGGGCTTTTTATCAACTGTTTGGCCCCACCTATCTGTTTCTTGTTCCTGTGTAAGAACTGTACTCTGATTGGTTGCCAGGCTCCCATGGGCTGAGTCCAGGTTTGGTAAGGCCCTTCATACCTTAATCCCATGACTCTGGAGCTGAAGGGGAGAAGTCTTTATTATGTAAAGTGGACTAGCTCAGGCCTTAATGGCCCATTGACAAAGGGGGTGGGGGCAGGAGGCTGCAGGAAACAAAACATGTTTCTTCCTTTTCACATCTAGGGAAATATAATATTCTGCCCTTTCAATATCTCCTAGGGTATTTCATTTTTCTGGGAGAGGGATGGGTGAGAACTTTCCTATCTATCTATCTATCTATCTATCTACCTACCTACCTACCTACCTACCTACCTACCTACCTACCTACCTACCTACCTACCTACCTACCTACCTACCTATCTATCTATCTATCTATCTTATTTATTATATTTCATGTTTCCAGACTGTCCATCTCCATTCCCCCCTTTAGCATTTTTACTACTGGTTCAGGCAAACCGGTCCAAACAGGTAGCATTTCACCCCTGGTGATTGGCCCAAAGTCACTCATCTGGCTTTCATGTCAAAGGTGGAACTAGAACTCACAGTCTCCTGGTTTCCATCCTAGTGCCACTTAACCACTAAACCAAACAAGCTGTTAAACTATTAATAAACTATTTTGTAAACCAGGGGTCTCCAACCTTTGCAACTTTAAGTCTGAAGTCCTTCAGACTTAAAGTTGCAAAGGTTGGAGACCCCTGCTGTAAACCATAGTTAAACAAAAATGATTTAGTGCGGTGAGAGTCTTTGGATTTGGACAGGTGAATAATAAATAAATATAGCTGGCTAGCTAGAAGATAGAAAGAAAGAGAGAGAGAGAGAGAGAGAGAGAGAGAGAGAGAGAGAGAGAGAGAGAGAGAGAGAGAGAGAGAGACCATGTTGGAAGAAATACTTATCTAGTTCAGTTTCAAGTTGGGAGAAAGACAATGGAAACATGGAGGCTGATTGGGAAGGTGGTTTAATGATGAATAGAGCGTTTATGGTTCTGGTGCACGTGACCAGCTGGTTTGATAAGTACATGGATTTTTATAAGTTCCAAGAGATGCTGCTAAGGGCATTGTGCAATATCTGAAATGCCTTTAGGAGATTGTGCAATATAGTGAGCTCTGTGTCTTCTGCTAAATGGTAGTGGGTTAATCCTATTATGTCCTGAAGGTTTATGTTCTGTTCTTCTTAATCCCATCACCCTAAAGCTGAAGGTCTTTTGTTTTATAGATAGGCTGGCCCAATCTTTCTTAATGGGTACAAATTATTTGCTGAGGGGGAGGGCTATTAAGAAAGACTGAGTCTGCTTCCTGCTTCGAAAAAAACATGTTTCTCAATTTCTCATTTAGGGAAATATCATGTTATGCATTTTTAATATTTTTCAGAATGTTTCATTCTTGGGGGGGGGGGGGCTTCCCACAATAGATAGATGATAGATAGATGATAGATAGATGATGATGTAGATAGATAGATAGATAGATAGATAGATAGATAGATAGATAGATAGATAGATAGATAGATAGATAGATAGATAGATAGATAGATAGACAGACAGACAGACAGACAGACAGACAGACACAGATGAGATGGATGGATGGATGGGTAGATAGATAGATGATAGATGATAGATGATTGATATATGAGATGATAGATAGATAGATAGATAGATAGATAGATAGATGATAGATGATAGATAGATAGATAGATAGATAGATAGATAGATAGATAGATAGATAGATAGATAGATAGATAGATAGATAGATAGATAGATAGATAGAGTAATAATACAATAGCAGAGTTGGAAGGGACCTTGGAGGTCATCTAGTCCAACTCCCTGCCCAGGCAGGAAGCCCTATACCATTTCAGACAAATGGCTATCCAACATCTTCTTAAAGACTTCCAGTGTTGGGGCATTCACAACTTCTGGAGGTAAGCTGTTCCACTGATTAATTGTTCTAACTGTCAGGAAATTTCTCCTCAGTTCTAAGTTGCTTCTCTCCTTGATTAGTTTCCACCCATTGCTTCTTGTTCTGCCCTCAGGTGCTTTGGAGAATAGTTTGACTCCCTCTTCTTTGTGGCAGCCTCTGAGATATCGGAACACTGCTATCATGTCTCCCCTAGTCCTTCTTTTTATTAAACTAGACATACCCAGTTCCTGCAACCGTTCTTCATATGTTTTAGTCTCCAGTCCCCTAATCATCTTTGTTGCTCTTCTCTGCACTCTTTCCAGAGTCTCCACATCTTTTCTACATCGTGGTGACCAAAACTGAATGCCATATTCCAAGTGTGGCCTTCCCAAGGCCTTATAAAGTGGTATTAACACTTCACGTGATCTTGATTCTATCCTTCTGTTTATGCAGCCTAGAACTGTGTTGGCTTTTTTGGCAGCTGCTGCACACTGCTGGCTCATATTTAAATGGTTGTCTTACTAGGACTTCAAGATCCCTTTCACAGTTACTGCTATTGAGCAAGGTACCACCTATCCTGTACCTGTGCATTTAATTTTTGTTGCCTAAATGTAAAACCTTACTCTTTTCGCCATTGAATTTCATTTTATTAGATAGTAGTGCCCAGATAGATACATAGATATGTGGAGACCACTAAAAGTGATCTGTTCAGCCATGGTCCTTTAACTGTGACAGATGCTGACCCTTGGTGAGAGGAAACAAATGATTTGTTCAGGAGAGGAATCAGGAAGTTGGATCTGCTCTGCTCCTAATAAAGTGGGAACATTTGGGGCCCATCGGTGGAAGGAAAAATAAAATGAGCGTCATGTTCCTCCTGTCCACTTTGGCTTTCCTCCACTGTTTGCTTAGGTTCAGGAAAGAACAAAAACAAAGTTGTCTGGGGGGTTTGGCCTTTTGTCAACCCCCCCTGCACCCCTCTGGCTCTCGCAAAGTTATCTACATCAGGGGTCTCCAACCTTTGCAACTTTAAGTCTGAAGGACTTCAGCTCCCAGAATTCTCCAGCCAGCTTCAGACTTAAAGTTGCAAAGGTTGGAGGCCCCTGATCTACATCAACAAGCTGATCCAGCCAAACATATGATTTTTCAGGTTTTAGAAAAGGATAGTACCCAAAGCTGTCGTGTTTGGGGCAAAGGTCACCTTCCCTCGGATTTTTCACACTCTGTAAGTTTGCATCAGAAAGTGCAATCACACAGGAGAGGAAGTGACCCATGTGGATTGGCTATGCCCCCCTTCCCCCCCCCCCTCAGTTCAGCTTGCCAAAAAAGAAGAGAGACATTGTGCATACCAAAAGTCTCTGCAATGGGAGGACCAGGAAGGGAAGGACCCTTTGCCGGTTGCTGCTGGGCTTCCCTTTAATCTTCATGCTTGCAAACGGACAAGTTTCAAGGACGCTGAAAGGACACTGGAAATGTAGTGGAAACAACAAAGCGCTGGGTTCAAATCCCTATTTAACTGTAATCCATACTAGCTGTTGTTGAACTGTTCTTCAGGTGATACACACACACATACACACACACTGCTTCAGGATTTATTTATTTATTAAACTAGCTGTATACCCGCAGTGGCGTAGCGTGGGTTGTCAGCACCCGGGGCAAGGCAAGTAATTTGCGCCCCCTAACCCTCCCCCAGATAGTCCCTCGCTCCGCTTTCAAACCACAATAAAAGTGGGAAGAGATGGAAAAGTGCGCGCATCGGGGCGGGGGGGAGCAGGAGGGGACGCCCTGCGTGGGGAGGGGGCATGGCGCTGGGGGGTCCCGGGGGAAAAGGGTGGAGGCGGAGGGGGATGAGGAGCGGAAGGGGGTGTCTGGCGGGGGGGGCGTTCCTCCTCCCCCCTCCTCCTGCTCGGCCGGGGTGTCAATTTGCAGCGGGAGCTCCTCCTCCGCCTCCTCCTCCTTCCCGGCCCCTCGCTCGCATTCTCGACCCTCCCCGGGTGGGCTGAGCAGGGGACCCCTCCGGCCACCGGAGCTAGCGACTTCCACCCGGGCTCTCTCCGCCGCCTCCGCCCAGGCTTCCCCGTTCGGCGCCGCCTGGCCTTTTCCCGCCTCTCCGCGCTCCCTCGACGCCGCAGGAGGGGAAGCTCCGTGGCGCCTCCGCCTCCCTTCCCGCGAGTGTCAAAACTTTGTCGGGGCGGCGTCGTCGGCGGAACGGGGCTGAGGCGGGAGGCCGGCCTGAGGCAGGCAGGGTGCGCGGTGCGAGCGCCCTCCCCCAGATGTTGCGCCCGGGGCGGCCGGCCCCCCCTGCACCCCCCACGCTACGCCTCTGTATACCCGTGTGTCATGACAAAACTATGTGATCGGGCAATGCAGGAGAAATCCGGTTCAATCCATTGGCTCAGTGGTAATCCATAATTAAAATTTATAAGGGAATGGCACCTTGAGTTCGGACACAGTTCCATAGGTGGAAGGCATAGACATTTTGATGAGGTGCTGAAATTTAATACTGTAAGAAGACCCAGACCGCTCCTGAATGAAGGATTGGAATGTCTACCAGTTTGAACTGAGGTAACAGAATGTGAGGCAACTGGCAGTTGGAACAGAGTTGTTTTCAGGTGGGGAGGGGAAGTAGAACTCCTTAGCATCAGAGCGTGTTAATTACTGTATAAGAAATACTAATGATCTGATGGTCATTTCGAAAAATCCTTTCTTAGCACGCACCTAGAAGGCAAGAGGAACATACGTGCCAAATGTCAAGTTTGTAGCCTTTACGGTTCTGGAGATTTCATAATGAGTGAGTGGTATTTGGCTTTTATAGATTTATATGCCAGCCATCTCACCGATAAGGCAATTCTGGAGCAGCTTGATTATTCAAAGGCTTTTGACTGCCGGTGACATCAAGCCATGGAATGTGCTCAGAAAAATGGAAATCTCAGAACATCTTATTACTCTTACGAGAAAATTATGCAAAAATTGGGGAGGCCCAGTGTTTACAGAACAAGGTGAAACAGACTGACTCAAAGAGACTAGCTGAAGGTTGACATAGAAGTGTGACAAGGTTGTCACAAGTACTGGGGTGCCCTCAGCAGGAAATCATCTTCCTTCCTTCCTCCCCAAACTTTGAATAGTTACTTTGCCAACTTATCCAGTGGATTACCATAGCGCACACAAAACCTGCGGTTAATGTTAATACTTATTTGTTTGTGATTGTCTTTTTTTAGCAGGAATCAACAACTTTTGCTGGCTCCCTAGGATTTTCCACCACAGTTTCATGTGATGAAGGTTTTATCAGATTTTATCTTAGGCCAAAAAATGATCTATGCCATGCATAATTTGTGTGATTTCTAGAACAGTATACAATAAGTTAAATATGAGGCAGCAATGTGCTACTGCTGCTGAAAAGGCAATTGAAATGCCTTAGATCAGTGGGCCTCAATCTTTTGGGCACCAGGGATTGGTTCCACGAGGAGAGATTTTTCCGCGGACCGGAGTGGCGTGGTTTCATGTGCTGCCTGTATCCCGCGCAGAGGTGGTATTCAGCAGATTCTGACAGTTCTGGAGAACCGGTAGCAGAAATTTTGAGTAGTTTGGAGAACCAGTAAATACCATCTCTGACTGGCCCTGCCCCCTATCTATTTTCACCTCCCGAATCCCAACTGATCCAGAGGGAATGGGGATTTTGCAGTAACCTTCCCCTGCCATGCCCACCAAGCCACGCCCACAGAATCGGTAGTAAAAAAAATTGAACCCCACCACTGATCCCACGGATGGGGCTTTGCTTGTTTGCACAAGGTTTCTGGCATGTCGTGGTCCTGTGCCATTCCATGATCTGGGGTTTGGGAACCCCTGCATTAGAAGACCATAGACTCCCAATCACGGGAAGCCATTGCTTTATACCCTGCCCTTATCTGGTCCCATTTGAAGTACTGTATTTTGAGGCTCAGCTCAAACAGGCCACTTACACATTGCAGTCACTTTAGAACGGAGTTTCCAAGCTGCTGAAGGCTGTGGAATGCAAAGCCTACCAGGAACAATGAAAGGATCTGGGTATGTTTACCCTACAAAACATAAAAGTAAAGGAAAATATCATACCAGCTTCCAAATGTTTGAAGCTTGTCACACAAAAGAGAGAGTGAGCTTACTTATTGGCCCAGAAGAGAGGTCTAGTTACTAGGCTTAAATGGCTTAAAAAGGTACTAGGGTAGAAATTGTGCAGCACTGTGCAGCAGCTGCCAAAAAAGCCAACACAGTTCTAGGCTGCATAAATAGAGGGATAGAATCAAGATCACGTGAAGTGTTAATGCCACTTTATAATGCCTTGGTAAGGCCACACTTGGAATACTGCATTCAGTTTTGGTCACCACGATGTAGAAAAGATGTGGAGACTCTGGAAAGAGTGCAGAGAAGAGCAACAATTTATTAGGGGACTGGAGACTAAAACAAGTATGAAGAACAGTTGCAGGAACTGGGTATGTCTAGTTTAATGAAAAGAAGGACTAGGGGAGACATGATAGCAGTGTTCCAATATCTCAGGGGCTGCCACAACGAAGAGGGAGTCAAGCTATTCTCCAAAGCACCTGAGGGCAGAACAAGAAGCAATGGGTGGAAACTAATCAAGGAGAGAAGCAACTTAGAACTGAGGAGAAATGTCCTGACAGTTAGAACAATTAATCAGTGGAACAATTTGCCTCCAGAAGTTGTGAATGCCCCAACACTGCAAGTCTTTAAGAAGATGTTGGAAAGCCATTTGTCTGAAATGGTATAGGGCTTCCTGCCTAGGCAGGGGGTTGGACTAGAAGACCTCCAAGGTCCCTTCCAACTCTGCTATTGTATTGTATTGTATTGTATTGTATTGTATTGTATTGTATTGTATTGTATTGTATTGTATTGTATTGTATTGTATTGTATTGTATTGTATTGTATTGTTTCTAAATCATTTTCTAAATGTTCCCAAACCGGTTTGCTAAGCATGCGCTCAGTGAACTGGTTGTTACACCAGCTGAATCCCACCAATGACTAGAAGACCTCCCGCTTTTGGCGGAACAGTCCCACTTTTCAAGAATTTGTCCCGTGTCCTCTTAAAAATGTCCCGATTTTTGCCCCAGCAGGGGCAAGGGGGAGCAGCGGGTGCTCTGCATGCACTCAAAGGCGCGGGCAGGCAGGCGGAAGGGGAGGGCTGGCGAAGGAGGAGCCATGCAGGCAGCAGGCGACGGAAGAGGAGGAGAGCTGTTTGCGTCAGGGCTCCAGCCGGAGCCCGTGTGGCCCTGAACTTTGCGCCACTGCTGCTGCCACCACGATGCGCTGAGAGCAGCTGGCTGGAAGCCTCACCGCTGCCTGCCTGTCCGTCCCACCATGGGCGCCCGGGATGAGCTGTGTGGGGAGGCGGCAGTGGTGGGGCTTCTGGCCGGCTGCTCTCAGCACATTGCGGCGGTGGCGCAAAGTTCAGGGCCGCGTGGGCTCTTGCTGCAGCCCCACTGCGCACAGCTCTCCTCCTCCTCCGCCACCTGCTGCCTGCCTGGCTCCTCCCTCGCCGGCCCTCCCTTTCTGCCTGCCCTCCAGCCTACTCTGGCCGCCACTTCCTACCCGTGCCCCGCACCTCTGAGCCTGTGCAGAGCACCCGCGGCCGCCCGACCCCGCTCCGCCGCCCCACCAGATGCCCATACCTGCAGGTGCCCCGCGGGGGGGGGGAGGGAAGGGGTTGGCCGGCGCGCCCCCCCCACCAGATGCCCTCCGACCAGCGAGGGAAGCCGGCGGCGAGACCGCTACCCCCCACCCCTGTCGATGGTGTCCCGCTTTAGTAAACTTGAAATCTGGTCACCTTATCCAAGGTCCCTTCCAACTCTGCAATTGTATTGTATAAATTCAGGCTAGACTTCAGGAGCAGCCTCTTAACTGTATGAGGTATTATCTACTCCAGGAGTTGTTGTTTTTAAATCAGGCCATGGAATGGGTTACTTAAAAGCATCCCAGAACCCCTGTTTAAAAGGCAAAGCTGTAATGATAGAAAATGGGTATAATGGACTGTGTGGATGACCTTGGGGAAAGAGGGGAAGAGATGGAAACTATCAGACAAGAGAGGCCGACACCCCCAGGGGCTTAAGAAGTTTACAAGGCAACAAGCAGTTAAAAGAGACGGTGGGAACTTTGTACTTTCAGACTTGCAAGATTGCTGTCCGCCCTCCCAAGTAAAACAGACAGGAGACATAGACTAGATCAGTGATGGCGAACCAATGGTATGCGTGCCACTGGTGGCACGCGGAACCATTTGGCAGGGCACGCAAGGTGTTGCCCTGTCAGCTGGCTAGTGTGCATGTGTGTTCTGGCCAGCTGATTCAGCCATTTTTAAAGCCATTTTTCGGCCTCCCCAGGCTTTATATGAGCCTGGGGAGGGCGAAAACAGCCCCCCCCCAGAGGCCCTCCGGAGATTTCAGGAGCTTCTCTGAAGCCTCCGGAGGACTAAAAATGATGCTACGAGCAAACCGGAAACATGTAAAAAATGGGGGGAGCGCCTGTCATGCACGCATGTGCACTGGGGGCGGAGGTGCCCATTGCATTATGAGTGCGGCACACCGGTGCACGACCCCCCCCACCTGTGCTCCCCCCCCTATGGCACGCGAGCCTAAAGAGGTTCGCCATCACTGGACTAGATCATGGGTCACCAATCTTTCGAACCTCAGGGACCACTAAATTCATAATTTTAAATCCCACGGACCACTAATATGATCTGCCTAATGACCGGCTGGGCGAGCATGGCTAGGTGGTCACGTGACTGGATGGGCGTGGCCAACTTGATGTCACTCACGTCGAGGGGGGCCTCACCGGTCTCTACTCACCCTTCCCCTCCCAACTATTCCTTGCTTCCTGCCTGGGCTCCTTAGGGCCCCAACAGGAAGCAGTTGTTGGAGATAAGCAGCCACCACGAGAAAGAGTTGGCAAAACAGCTGCCTCAGTTCAGATTGGATCTGACCGACAAGGAGGCTCAACAGAAGCACCTCACTGAGGAAAGATCAGCATAGGCTTTCCAAGCAGAGGGAAGACCTGTGGGAGTGCAAGGCCAGGTACCAGTGCCTGGAAGCTCAGCAAGCTGAGATGGTCAGTCAGTTCCTGGCCATGATGCAGTCCAGTGGTGGGTTTCAAATTTTTTAGAACCTACTCTGTAGGTGTGGCCTATTTTGTGGGCGTGGCTTGGCAGTCATGTGACAGGGTGGGAGTGGCCACCTTTTAAAATGTGGTGAAACTCATTTAACAACGCTCTTGCTTAGCAACCAAAATTTTGGACTCAATTGTGATGATAAATTCCTTCTTTCTTTCTTTCTTTCTTTCTTTCTTTCTTTCTTTCTTTCTTTCTTTCTTTCTTTCTTTCTTCCTTCCTTCCTTCCTTCCTTCCTTTCCTTTCCTTTCCTTCCCTTCCCATTGGGTCACTGGCAGCAGCGGGCCAGATTTACTTCCAGGTACACCGGTGGAACCCCCTCTCACCGGTTCTCTAAATTTCACCAACCGGCTCTCGCGAGTAGATGCGAGCCTGCAGAAACCCACCACTGATGCAGTCCCACTGGAACAAGGCCCTCCGGCTCTCACCAGCAGCAGCACTTCCCTCCAGCCTTCGCCCAAAGCCCTGCACCAGGAGGCCGAAGCAGACCCTGTTGGAATTTCTGCCCTCCTCCAACGCTCGGAGCGCCTTCCCTCTGGAATGAGCTGCCTCCAGGGGCTTCGCATAATTCCCGACCGCCGGTCCTTCCGCCATGCCCTAAAAAGTTGGCAAGCTGGCCTGGCCTGAATAAAATAAATGATTAATTTAATTGTTCATTTTAATTTAATTTTTAAAATTTTGTTTTAAATGTCAATTGGGGTTTTTGGGGGGGATATTCTGTTTAATTTCCCTTTTAACTTTTGTAATATGTATATTTTTATGCTGTACGCCGCCTTGAGTCCTTTGGGAGAAGGGCGGCATATAAATCCAATAAACCTCAAACCTCACAAAAAGACCCCAAAGGGGGAGACTCTCTGCAGCAACACAAACATTCATTGCACATGTCCAGCACATGTCCAACATTCATTGCACATGTCTAGTTTGAGGACCCCCGATTCAGTGTAATATCAAAAATGCAAATAATTTTTCTGCAGACCACCAAAGGTTTCTCATGGACCACCAGTTGGTGACTGCTGGACTATCAGGGGTTCCCAAACTTGGCAACTTTAAGACTTGTGGACTTCAACTCCCAGAATTCTCCAGCCAGCATAGAGTTGAAGTCCACAAGTCTTAAAGTTGCCAAGTTTGGGAATCCCTGGACTAGATGAACCAGTTCTTACTTTATTGTAAGACTTACATTAACAGAACCTTGCGAGTCTGAAAGTACAAACTTCTCACAGTCACTTTGAACTGCTTGATCCATCCTAAGTTTCTTTCTCTGACTCTTAGGCCACTGGGGGGGGGGGGGGGAGCTCCTGCCTCTCTTGTCTGATGGTTTCCGAGGCAGCACCTCCTTCCCAAAGGTCACGCACACATTCCTTCACACCAGGCCACATTGAAGTGAACTTTCCCTTCCCCACCCCCTGTACTTCTCTTATGAAACCTAATCAAGGGTTCCTTGGAAATTGTTTGAAACCTCCTTTCTTAAAGCATCAGATAGCATGTTTTGCCATGAATGTATTCCTCTCACAGACTTTGTTTACTCTTCCTCCATGTTCCAACAACTTCTCTTGATCCTACAACCGCCCCCCACCCCCAACATCTACTGAAGAAACAATAACGCTAAGGATAGTGGAAGGCTGTAGCAGGCTGCTATTTTATTTTGGTTGTGGGAAAAGGGCATGTGCTAGAAGAGGGGAGTTAAGGTTAAGAGTTCAGCCTCCAAGAGACTTAATTTGTTTGGCATTTTTTAAAGGGGGATCACTAATTCACTGATTTTTAATTTGTTTTTGAGGAAAGACTATCTAAGATTTCAGAGTGAAATCTTAGCTGGGTGTAGCTGGGTGTAAACTGTACGAGGATGGTCATTTTGGTGGATAAATCCAAGGAATGAAGAAAGGAAATATGGTTGGTCCCAGGAAAGTACAGAGATTGTTTTTCTTACGTTTATGTACTTGGGAGAATGTTAAGTTCCTCCTGAATGAACAACTTAATGCAAATCTGTTTAACCTAAGTCTCCCAATTTTGTTGACTTCCCTTTTGCTACTGTAGGAAGTTAGCACCTACCCCTCTCCTAGAAAAATGAAATATTTCAATATATCCTGGGAAATATTGAAAAGGCAGAATATTATACTTCCCTGGATCAGAAATGGAGAAACATGTTTTAGGTAGGAAACAGACTCACTCTTAATAGCCCCCACCTTTCTCAATGGGTCATTAAAAAAAAAAAACCTGAGCTAGTCTACATAACAAAGGTAGGATTAGCCTTCTACAGAAGCTCACACCACATGGTACCTGGGAACTCAACCAAGCTTGGGACTCAAAAGACACACAACCTACAAAGTTACCTAAGACCCCCGCCTCTGAGAGTCTGACAACCAGTCAGAATACATTTCTTACACAGGAACAAGAGAGGTGGGGCCGAACAGAGGGCATGAAACCAGGAACTTTCAGCATCTCGCTCGCTTTTCCTCTTCACCCAACATCTGAAAGCATGTGATCCCCCTTTTCTGTTCAGGAGCTCAAGCCATGCGATCCTGTCCACCATTAAACCATCTTTCCAAGCAGCCTCCATGTTTCCAGTGTCTTTTTCCCCCCACTTGGAACTGAACCCAGAAGGACATTTTCTTCCAACACTACAACCCCATTTCCCCCACATTAACATTTTGTTCACGAGGCAAGAAAAGAGATGGAAGAAGCCACGGGAAAAGGATGACAAATGGTGGGGAAATGCCCTGGACTTCTCATAAAACCATAACGAAGACAAAATTATCGCATAAGTAGGCAAAGTCACCTTTGTTTATAATCCTTCTAGCTTTTCGGTGTTTTTATTTAAGCCAGAAAATCTGTTGACAGAATGGGAAGAGCTGCAGAATGTCTTTCGATAGAAAAGGTTAGGCACTCTCTATTGGGAAGCACTATAATAATATACAAAATGCAGGAGGTCCATGGCTACATTTTTCCTTGCAAAGAAACAAGGATTCCCTTTGAAACTTTCAGCTGCTGCACACAGCTTCGTACGATCCTGTCTTCACGTTATCTGCTTCATCCATTTTTGGAGAGTTGCGCAGCACACGGAACCATAAATTAAGAGGGCATAACTGGTAAAGCAGAGCAAAGTTAATTTGACACACACTTGCCTGCCTGTAAACTAATTTTCCTTAACTTTGTACTTTCTGAATGCTTTGGTGTGGTCTTTCCAACTGGGAGTTTTAGTGCTCTCAATAAATCAGGACACAATACACCCAGAAACATAAGCACAGAGATGCAATGCAACCTAATTGCCCAATGTCCAACTATTGAGATATTCCTAAGAAGTTAAAATTTAAGAGGGAGGAAGTTCATGCACCAGAAGATGAGCAATTCATTTCAATGTTAGTTGGTTTGTTTCTTCTTGCTGCCTTTTTATTTTTCCCCCAATCAACGCTTCACTGAAAAATACAGAGATTAAAATATGGCTCGGCAGTCATATTCTCTGATTTTACAAAGCTTTTCTCTGGGTTTCAGGCAACCGGAGTCTTCAGAAAATGGCAGGCTGGTGCCAAATCTGGTAGCAGGCTTGAGACAGAAATGGGTACTCCAGAAACTTGTTGGCAAGATCAGATCATACCGTGCCATGGGCAACTTCTTATAATTGAAGAAACGGCCCTGTGATTGAATGTAGGTCAGTCAGAAAGATTGGATGGCTGAGTTAAATTAAAAGAGAAGGGGAGTTTTCAACGTGTCAAATGCAGAGGAAAGCTCCGCTGGCACCCTGCCCGTAGTTGTTTTGGCATAACACAACGGGGGAGGGATGGTTTCATCAGTCACTGTCATCGTCTATGTTCCGGATCTGCCCCGTTTCCCAAAGTTGGGCCAGGGCGCTCCTCCGGCAGATTGGCTTGATGGATTTCACAACCTGTGAAAAAGCAAAACCCCGTCAGATAGGAAGAACGCTCCTGTCTCAGCCTTCCCGTGTGTGTGTGTGTGCGTGTGCGAGTGTGCGTGCACATGCACACGCACACGCACACCCACACCCACACCCATAAACACACACTGTATTTTTCGGAGTATAAGATGCACCTTTCCCTCCCGAAAAAAGAGGGTGAAAATCTGGGTGCGTCTTATACACTGAATACAGCATTTTTTGCCTCCCCAAACCGCGCCCCCTTCACACAGATGGACGTGCAGAGCCTGCAAAGTGCTCCAGGGGACTGAGGAGGGCAAAAATGAGCGGAGAACAGGCCGTTTTTTGCTTGTTTTTGACCCCCCGCCCCCCAGGAGCACTCTACAAGTCTCCCAAAGTGTATGCACGCCCTGGGTTTTTTTTGCAAAAAAACGGTCCGTTTCTGCAAAAAACGGGCCATTTTTTGCTCGTTTTTGGCCCCCCAGCCCCCAGGAGCACTCTACAAGCCTCCCAAAGTCTATGCATGCTCTATTTGTTTTGCAAAAAATGGGTCATTTTTTGCTCATTTTTGCCCCCCCCCCCCAGCCCCCAGAAGCACTTTGCATGCCTCACAAAAAACAAGGCGTGCAGAGAGTTTGGGAGGCCTGCAGAGTGCAAAAACTTTTTAAAAAAAATTTGCCTCTACAAAATCTTGGTGTGTCTCATAGTCTGAAAAATACGGTACACACATGGAGAGAAAGAGAGCTGACTCCCAATTTGGCCATATACCCAGGTCCAGTGTTAAAGATCCACCATTAGGCACAATATAGGTAGCAGCATGTTAAGACCTTGATTAACTCCCCAGAAAAGCCCAGCAGGACTGGATGTGCTCTGGAAGTGGCTGGGAGATCCTTGCGTCATCTCAGGGATACAAACAGAGTCAGAAAATCATTCCAGAACAAAGCAAGAGCCAACCGCGCCTGTGCCTTTACCAATAAAATTATATGGTGTGCCCGCTTAGTCACCGGGGTAAAGCTCAGTTTAGAATTAGAGACTGAATGGATTGGATAGGACTCTGGATACTTTTCTGCAACGGTCAAAGATTTTCGGAAAGTAAATCTATGGGAATAGTTATGAGAACTCAATTCTCTTTAGATGCCACCTCTTCCAACCTTGGGAGACAGAACAGGCGACAGAGGGGAGCCAAGTCAATTGCCAAGCTCTTTCCAGGCTGGATCAACCTAAAGAGTTGAACGAATGAGTTTAAATTAACTTTAATTTCTATCATTATTGCTGGATGTTAGAGGGATGTGGTGGTTCAGCGGCTAAGACTCTGAGTTTGATGATCAGAAAGGTCGGCAGTTCAGCAGTTCGAATCCCTAGTGCCGTGCAACAGAGTGAGCTCCTGTTACTTGTCCCAGCTTCTGCCAACCTAGCCGTTCGAAAGCATATAAAAATGCAAGTAGAAAAATAGGGACCATCTTTGGTTACAAGTCCCTTGCACCCCTAACCCTTTAGAAAAAAAAACCCCAGGGGTGTTCAAACTTGACAGCTTTAAGACTTGTGGACTTCAACTCCCAGAATCCCTCCTCTCGCTCTTCATCTTGATGATGGGCGGATGGGCAGGGGGGAGGGAGCTGGAACCGGTTCTAAACGGCACTATAGATTTGTGGAACCTCTTCTATAGAAGCGCTTAGAACTGGCAGGAACCCACCCCTGTCCCAAAGTAATGCCAAGATATACTTCTTCCCACAAAGTTACCTCAGTGTCAATCTCATCGTTGAGTTCAATACCAGCATACTGAAAAACAGGGAAAATGGGACAAGGAGTTAGACAAGAAGTTAGAAGGGAAGAGTTAAAAACCATACTTTGCAAACTGGGGAAGGTTGGCTGTCCACCAATATTTTTTAGGCTAAAATGAACCTACTGCAGCTCCTGATTGGCAGCCTTTTTGCAGCCAAGCATGGCACACAGGTAGTCTTTGATGTAGAACGGTAACTGAGCCTGGTATTTTATTTATTTATTTTATTACATTTATATACCGCCCTATCTCCCTGACGGGACTCAGGGAGTAATTGTGGTCATAAATCATGGCTGGTAATTGTGGTCATAAATCATGACTGTCGTAAAGAGGGTCATGATATTTTTATGACCACACCTGGGTGCTACGTCACTGAAGGCTTTAAAAAAGAGAATGGGCAACCATTTGTCTGAAATGATACAGTCTTCTGCTTGAGCAGGGGGTTGGCCTAGAAGATCTCCAAGGTCCCTTCCAATTCTATTATTCTATGTTCTAAGACAGGGGTCTGCAAAGTCGGCTCTTTTAAGACTGGTGGACTTCAACTCCCAGAGTTCCCCAGCCAGCATAGCTGGCTGGGGAATTCTGGGAGTTGAAGTCCACCAGTCTTAAAAGAGCCGACTTTGCAGACCCCTGTTCTAAGATATTCTCTTCTATTGCAGTTCTGTGGTTCTGATCACAGATAAGACTGGCTTATCCAGCATTCCTGCTGACTCTAATAGCAGTAAAAAAAAATCATTCTGGTCTTTAAGGTGCTTCTATTGATCCTTGGCCAACCGTGTTTTGAGATAAGCTATCTCTGATCCTGGAGGCTTCATGTAGCCATCCTGACCAACTGTTATTGTTAGAGTTGTGGCCTGCCAGTGACCAGTGGAACTGGCAGCAGAGGAGGAACATGGGCCAGTCCTGGAGTCTGGGGAAGGCTCTGATGAGGGCTCTGTGTCGGAGGCAGAGATGGGGCCAGGGCCGTTCAACAGTTATTAGCTGCCTTCAGAGTCAGATATCAGTGGGGCAGAAGCACAGCTGGAGCCTATTCCCGATGTGCGCATGCACAGAGCTGCCAGGAGAAGGGAACAGTTAAGGAACAAGGGCCGACTCAGTAGTAAAGGCACAGGTGGACGGTGAATGGCCCCTCCCATAGGGAATAAAAGAGGAGCGAAAGGGGAGGAGAGTTTGCAGGAGACAATTAGTTCAATTCATTAGGGTGAAGATCTGTTCCTGACTTCTTGCCAAGTATTGTCTGCTACAGAGTGGCGTTTGGAAGATATCGGCCTGGCAGTTCTCCAAGTCTGATAAAGGTTCTGTAGTTGTGAAATCTCATGAAAGACTGTTGGCCAGGACTTTGCTGGAGAGGAATTCCCTTTAACCTAAATAAAAGAGGTTTTTTTCGGGACGAGGAGTCAGCTTCATGATCTTGGAAGGCCTAGATCAGAACAGCTAGAAACTCCTCTCCCTGTGTAAGGCCACCCTCCATGAATTCAAATCCTTTCCCGCTCATTACCTTCCCATCTTCCTTTGGTCTTATCCTGGATTGTATTGGACTCTGGCACCTTCTGAAACTTGATTCAGGGGAGTTTGTTGTCAAACCGGGTCGATACAGGATGGGTGAAGTAGGCAATCTCACAGGCGAAGGAGGAACAAAAACAGGTGAAGAGGAGACAGAGTACCTGCCAGCATCTCCCGATGCAGCTGAGGAGGAAAAAAATATAGGAGAGTTAAGGTCCAGCCAAGCCATTTCTTCACCATGCCCTTGCTAATCTCAGGAGGAGTCAAGTGGAAAGAAGAAAAAGAGGGGCTGGAGTGAACTTTGAACTCTGAGTTTTCTCATTGTCATCTGTTGTCCTATGATGGGCGACTAGATATGATGTTTTGCATGCAACTGACAGTTCTGTAAAGTGTTAAAGCAGGGGTGAAATTCAGCAGTTTCTGACAGGTTCTGGAGAACCGGTATTAGAAATTTTGAGTAGTTCAGAGAACCGGCAAATGCCACCTCTGGCTGGCCCCAGAATGGGATCGGAATGGGGATTTTGCAGTATCCTTTCCCTAGAGTGGGGAGGGAATGGAGATTTTGCAGTATCCTTCCCCTGCAGTGAGGAGGGAATGGAGATTTTGCAGTATCCTTCCCCTGCAGTGGGGAGGAAATGGAGATTTCGCAGTAACCTTCCCCTGGAGTGGGAAAGGAATGGAGATTTTGCAGTATCCTTCCCCTGGAGTGGAGAGGGAATGGAGATTTCGCAGTATCCTTCCCCTGGGGTGGGGAGGGAATGGAGATTTTGCAGTATCCTTTCCCTAGAGTGGGGAGGGAATGGAGATGTTGCAGTATCCTTTCCCTGTCACGCCCACCAAGCCACGCCACAGAACCGGTAGTAAAAAAAATTGAATTTCACCACTGTGTTAAAGTAACAGTAGATATGTAGAGAGAGAAAAAAGAGGGCAGATCCCATTCATGGCTATTATTGAGGGGCTTATTTACTTGGCTCTTCGGAACTGAGTGGAGAAGATTTATTTTTTTTATTTGCAAAAGCTCTGTCCAAATCTGAACTCCATTCAGGCTCTCAGTTGACGTGTCACTTTGCAAACACCCTTTGGCTACATTATACAGTAGCTGACGGTAGATAGTCCTTGACTTACAACCATCCATTTAGCTATCGTTCGAAGTTACAAAGGTGCTGAAAAGAGCTACTTATAACTAGTCCACACACAAGACCATTGCAGCATCCTCCCAGTCATTGGTGGGATTCAGCTGGTGTAACAACCAGTTCACTGAGCGCGTGCTTAGCAAACCGGTTTGGGAACATTTAGAAAATGATTTAGAAACAATACAATACAATACAATACAATAGCAGAGTTGGAAGGGACCTTGTAGGTCTTCTAGTCCAACCCCCTGCCTAGGCAGGAAGCCCTATACTATTTCAGACAAATGGCTATCCAACATCTTCGTAAAGACTTGCAGTGTTGGGGCATTCACAACTTCTGGAGGCAGGCTGTTCCACTGATTGATTGTTCTAACTGTCAGGAAATTTCTCCTCTGTTCTAAGTTGCTTCTCTCCTGATTAGTTTCCACCCATTGCTTTTTGTTCTGCCCTCAGGTGCCTTGGAGAATAGTTTGACTCCCTCTTCTTTGTGGCAGCCTCTGAGATATTGGAAGACTGCTATCATGTCTCCCCTAGTCCTTCTTTTAATTAAACTAGACCTACCCAGTTCCTGCACCCATTCTTCATATGTTTTAGCCTCCAGTCCCCTAATCATCTTTGTTGCTCTTCTCTGCACTCTTTCTAAAACATTCTTTGAAAATAGAGGCCAACCTTCTCTAACCCTCCATCCCTTCCATACCTCAGGTGTTCGCCTTGTAACTTCCAGAATTCCTAGCTAGCACTTATGGCTGGGAAACACGGAATTAGCATTCTAATATTTGGGGAATATAGGTAGTCCTTGACTTACAACCACAATTGTAAGAATTTCCATTGTTAAGCAGGGCAATTATTAGGTGAGTCACATCCTATTTTACAGCCTTTCTTTTTGGCATGGTTACATGAATCATTGCAATTGTTCAATGAATCATGTAGTCCTTCAGAATCTGGCGCCTCCCATTGTCTCTGCTTGTGGGAAGCCACCTGAGAAGGTCACAGTAGTGATCACATGACCCCCGGAAAGCTGCAAGTGTTTGTAAATACATGCCAGTTGCCAAGACTCTGAATGTTGATCACATGACTGTGGAGATGCAGCAATGGTCGTAAGTGGAGGACCAGTTTTATAAGTCTTTTTTTCCACTGCCATGGTAACTTTGAACAGTCGCTAAACAAGTAGTTGTAAGTTGAGGACTCCCTCCACTATTTTAAATCACTGGCAACAAGTTTTAAATAAAGAGTGATGAAATATATTAATCTCAGTAATTTAAATCAGGGGTCTCCAACCTTGGCGACTTTAAGCCTGTCGGACTTCAATTCCCAGAGTTCCCCAGCCAGTAAAGAATTTCCCAGAGCCCAAAACTGGCTGGGGAATTCTGGGAGTTGAAGTCCAACAGACTTAAAGTTGCCAAGGTTGGAGACCCCTCATGTAAAAGGAGGAAAAAGACCTGGAATTGTAGGACAGACGGAAGAATATTGTCCCAATTTTTAAAAACCTAGTTAAAAGAAGAGCAGTGTTATATTAAAAGCAGCGTCTCTGTTCTACCCAGAACAAGATTTTAGGACAGAACTAAAAAAAACAGAACTGTCAAATATCTCTCTCAAAGAAGAAAACTCCTGCGATTTGGACCAGCCATGTCAAATGCTGACTTACACTCTGACCCTGTTTTCCTGAAAATAAGACTCAACGGGAAAATAAGCTCTAGCATGATTTTTCAGGATGCTCATAATATAAGCTCAACCACAGAGGTGGGTTGCTCCCAATTTTACTACCGGTTTGCTTCACATGTGCATACACAGTTCAGTGTAAATTGTTCTTCATCCATGCGCAGAACAATTTACAGTGAACTGCGCATACGCGCGCACTACTAAACATGCTGACAATGGCAACCAGGGAACCGGTTCAGGGGCGTGGCCAGCTTGGGTTTCTGCTGGTTATGCAAAGCAGGCCAAAATACCACTACTGGTTTGGCTGAACCGGGCCGACCGGGAGCAACCCACCTCTGCCCTACCCTCAAAATAAGCCCCAGTTAAGATCATCAGCCAGGGATGTCCAAACTTGGGAACTTTAAGACTTGTGGACTTCAACTCCCAGAATTCCCCAGCCAGCTATGCTGGCTGGGGAATTCTGGGAGTTGAAGTCCCCCAGTCTTAAAGTTCCCAAGTTTGGACATCCCTGTCATCAGCCAAACAGATGCAATTAGTACCATATTTCCCCCCCCCCAAATAAGACCTAATCAGAAAATAAGTCCTAATGCATCGTTTGGAACAAAAAAAATACAAGACCCAGTCTTTTTGGGGGGGAAATACGGTATTAATTCAGTTAGAACCAGAAGTCTCTTGAGCAGTTACAACCCTTGAACAATACAATCCCATGCCTGTAAGTAGACATTTTCCAAACATGACAGCAGGCACTGTGGTGCCTCCTCCACTTATGCTACATCGTTGGTCAGAACCCACCACACTTTCGTTGCTATTCTCTGTTTCTCTTACCTGAACTTTGAGATGACACCCGTGAACTTGGGGGCTCCTGTGCCATCAGACTGATTTTTCTCCTCTGCTCTTGAAGTTCCAGTTCTCTTTGCAAAGCATCCTGGATCTCCTGGTCAATCAGGATGGACGTCCGGGGCCGCCAGGTCTTCAGAGTATAAAGCTCCTCTCGTGGAGCTGGTTTCTGAGGCTGGTGCCCTTTCCTCTGAAGGCTTTGGGGTTCCTGATCTTCAGGAAAAGAGAACTGGAATTTGCGAACTGGAATGGCAAAATGTTGCTTCTTTAAGACGAACTTGTCTCTTGGAGCTTTCGAATCTCGGCTACAGGGAAGACATCGGCTAGGGAGATCCATCTTTGGGGGAGAAACAGTGGAGCACGTTTTTAAGGATGGCTCATTTCCTGGGGTTTTCTTGCCAAAAGCTGGAACTGAAGAGGGCGGATGGATCTCCGAGCTCCAGTTCACATTCTGGCTTGCAATTCTTTCTCTGTCCTCTCCAGGTGGGACAACATTGCCACAGAGTGTTGCCGAGTCTCCATGGAGGGTCTCCAGCAGCTCCCCCTGTTTCTTTTGCTTGCCCAGAGGAGGCAGGGGAACCTCTTCTTCCTCCCGCTCAAAAACTTTCCGACGTTCTGCAAGCTCTTGGCGAAGTCCTCGGTCGTACATTCCCAGCAACCTCCCTTCCTTTTGCAGGTCCTCCTCACGCTTGGCTTCCTGCTCGATCTCCCTCAGGACATAAAAGGAAGTGTGAGGTTTATCCTTCCCTTTCCTGGAGGAAGCTGGAGAAGAGACCGGGGAGGAGAGGAGCGGCTTGGATCGGATCTCCACCAGGTCATCTCTGGCGCTGATTCGATGGATGCCCCTCTCCTTCCAAAGGTTTTCTTCCCTCTCCATGGCCAATCTGATCTCCCGCTCAATGGGGGTCTCGTTGCTAACTTCTGGCTCTTTTGCAGGATCTTGGCCTCTGGCCAGAGGGTTTCCTGATCCTTTGTGGAATGTCCTCTCGTTAACCTTCCCTTGGAGGCTCATGTCGACCTCCAAGCCAGAGGGCAACTTTTCTGCAGAAATGAAATTAGTCCCTGAATAAGAACTGGCTTCTCTCTGGGGGAGAATGAGAAGGTCTTCTCCTATTGAGTTTTCTCTCAATTGTCTCTGGCTGGACTCATCCAACTCCTTCGCATTCCTTGGCATTTCAGGATTCTGGGGTTCTTTGCTTCCATAAGCGTGGCTTGCTGCCTTCAGCTCCCTTGGCGAAGGAATGTATTTCTTGGGTTCCAATAACATCTTTGGGTTAGTTTTTTCCAGTGTGAGAAACTGCTGTCGGGCAGCAGCAAAATTTATTTGTTCTGTGTCTATGTTCTCAGGATCGACAGGGATGGTTGTCCAATCTGGGGAAGGAGTGTCAAAACAAAGAGCAAAGCTAGTATGGTTGTCCTTTCTGGGTTCCATTGTAACCTTGCCAAGAGAGGACGTCCCAATGGCTTCCAACTCATTCGTAGAGCTCCATTTTTCTGCCATTGTGTTGCTTTTTCTCACAACTTGTCTCCTGATAATCTCCTGCCGCTCATCTTCCAGTTCTTTGGCTATTTCTGGTGAGGCATCCTTGGAGGGAACCTTATACTGCAGCTCCTCCTCCTCTTCTTCTTCTTCTTCATAGAGTCTGGAAGGTTTCCTCTCCCCTTTGTAAGCCCGGATGTGATAGTGTGAGCCAGATCTGAGCACTTCCAACTTGGATTCTCTGTCTGGGGATGGCGTCCAGTGATCTGTCCTTCCGTTTATAGATTTGGTCATGTGCCAGGATTGATCTTCTGTGGGATCTGACATCTTCCATCCGTTTTCAACCTTCAACTCAGGTTGACCCAAGTCAAGAATCTCACCTTCTTTGTCCTCAGGTCTCGTTTCTTGTTGTAAGACCACTGCTTGACCACTCTGCTCATGTTGATCCTCATAACTGAGCTCTGTGTCCTGGGTGGAATTGAAGGGAATGTCCCTGGTGCTGGACTTCATTTTTGGAAGAGAGGTTTCATAGAGGTTGTCTTCAGTTTGTGGAAGATGTTCCTCAGTGATAGGGATCTCTTGGGTCATCCAATTTTCTTGAGAAATATTTGCATCAACAACTGGGCTTTGTCGGTTCTGAAGGACAAGAGAGGACCTTTAGATAAATTACATTTCTTAATATATATTACACAAAAAAGTGCTTAAGACATTGAACTGAAACTGGGAGGACTCAAGTTCCACTCCAAATTCTATGGGTGATTTTGGGTCTCCTCTCCTCTCCTCTCCTCTCAAGTTACCTCATAGGATTGTATGGTAGAAATATGGTAATAATATGGTAGATATGGTTTCAAGATTAAATCTTAGAATGTGGATCTCTTTCACTAGAAATTAATTAGTCCTTTTGTTGGTATCTACATGTTAAAACTTCTTCCATTGTAGCCAGTCCTCCACCCCTCTCCACATGATTGTCACTGGCTTATAAAAAAGAAAATGTCCACAGTATAGTAGAGTAATAATAATTACAACATAATCAGCATTTATCTTTAATTTGGAACCAGAGCAACATATAAATACTTCTTAGGATTCTTTCCTAATTGGTTCCAAAGGCCCTCTGGAAGTGTTCCTTCTTGACCTGCTTCCAGAAAGTAGGTTTAGGCCTGTTAAGGAATCCTCACATTAAGTTGTTAAAGCCTTCTTTTCCTTTCCACCAAAGGGTTTAGACCAGTGATGGCTAACCTTTTTTGGCTTGCGTGCCAAAAGCAGGGGGAGCGCAGGGGTGGGCGTATGTGGGCATGCCACACCCATAATGCTATGTGTGTGACCCCCTGCTTTTGGCGTGCTTTTTTCGCCCTCCCCGGGCTCCAGAGGCTTTCTAGGAGCTTGGGGAGGGTGAAAACAACCTCCCCCCCACCCACCTCCTGAGGCTTCAGGAGCTTCCCTGAAGCCTCCAGAGGGCGAAAAACAGCCCGAAAAGAAGGCCTAAATCAGCTGGCCAGCACACACAAGCGTGCTGGAGCTGACAGGGCAACGCCTCGCATGCCCTAAGAAATGGCTCCGCGTGCCACCTGTGGCACCCATGCCATAGGTTTGCCATCACTGGTTTAGACCAATTTATCAGAATGAAATTGTTCTTACACTAACACCATGGAATAGAGGAGAAAGGCAAATCTAAGAAGGATTTTATGGCTAAGTAGGAACTCTAACTTCTAATGCCACCTTGGACAACCAGAGCTATGAACAAATGACCTTTTGTGATTCTTCATCTTCTTAGTGACCCAGAAAAAGTACAAACACCACAGATTTCTTCAAAGGGGAAAAACAGGGATTCGGTACCCTGAGCATCTGCAATAGTGATGGCGATCCTAGGGCATGTGTCAAAGCTGACACGCCCCAACGTTTGGGTGACCAACACCCAACACACTCAAAAACACATACGCCCCTCTTGTGTGATTTTCAGAGGCTGTGTGAGAATGTCATGCAGATTCTGTACCCTCCAGAACAGGGGTGGGTTTCTGCCGGCGTTACTGCCGGTTCGGCTTTGCACATGCACACTTGCTTTGGTCACGTGTCTGACATGCACTCTACACAAAAAAACCGGTTCCACTGATTAATTATTCTCAATGTCAGGAAGTTTCTCCTTAGCTTTAGGTTGGTTCTCTCCTTGATAAGTTTTTGTCTGTTACTTCTTTGGAGAAGAGATCAACCCGCTTTTCTCTATGACAGCCCCTCAAATACTGGAAGGCTACTATCATCTCACCCCTTAGTTCTCAACCTTCCCAATGCCGCGACCCTTTAATACAGTTCCTCATGTTGTGGTGGCCCCCAACCATAACATGAGGTGTCTCAGTTCCTAAGATCATCGAAAATATGTGTTTCCCAATGGTCTTAGGCGACCCCTGTGAAAGGGTCGTTCGACCCCCAGAAGGGTCCCGACCAGTGGTGGGTTTCAAATTTTTTTAGAACCTACTCTGTAGGTGTGGCCTATTTTGTGGGCGTGGCTTGGCAGTCATGTGACAGGGTGGGAGTGGCCACCTTTTAAAATGTGGTGAGACTCATTTAACAACGCTCTTGCTTAGCAACCAAAATTTTGGACTCAATTGTGATGATAAATTCTTTCTTTCTTTCTTTCTTTCTTTCTTTCTTTCTTTCTTTCTTTCTTTCTTTCTTTCTTTCTTTCTTTCTTTCTTTCTTTCTTTCTTTCTTTCTTTCTTTTCTTCCTTCCTTCCTTCCTTTCCTTCCTTCCCTTTCCTTTCATTTCCTTCCTGTTGGGTCACTGGCAGCGGCGGGCCAGATTTACTTCTAGGTACACCGTTGGAACCCCTTCTCACCGGTTCTCTAAATTTCACCAACCGGCTCTCGCGAGTAGGTGCGAGCCTGCAGAAACCCACCACTGGTCCCGACCCACAGGTTGAAAATCGCTGCCTTAGTCCTTCTGTTGGATCAGATGTATCTCGTTCCCGCAACCCTTCATTGTATAATTTAGCCTCTAGAGCCCTTATCCTCTTTGTCCTATATGTTGAAACCTTTAATAATGCCTACCCTGTTATTATTCCAATGTCCCAGGGTCCCCTCAACTCTGCAGTCTTGTGGATTATGTGCAGGCAAGGTTGGGCAAAATTTCGCCAGTGTTTTACCTACATAAGCTTAATCAGGTTCTGGAAAATTTTTTGCAATTTGTCAGCCCTTGCTCAAGCTGCCATTCTTTCTTTATACGTGTTGATTTGTTAATGGGGGTGAAGAGGTGTCTGCTATTGAAATTGAGACCTAAGATGATGTCTGCTTTGGACAAAATTCTGCCAAGCTTTAAATATAAGACACCGACATCCCAGAATGCATGGATGGCCCAGCCAAGCTGGCTACCCTGTGATAAAAGATGAGTAACTATTACCCTCTACTGGATGAAGCGAGAGTTTCAATTTATGTTGAATAGGTGAGAGAAAAAACAAAACCTGCAAAAACAAACATTTATTTCTCCACGATTAGCAGAATCCAAGCTTATTTTTAAAGATTGTGTAACCAGAATGGAAGTTTTTAGCATCATGATACGGTATTAGTTTTGCAATTATCAGCAACAAAAGTATGTGTGATAAATTGTGTACAGTATACAGGTAGTCCTTGGCTTATGGCTGCAATTGACTCCAAAATTTATGTTGTTAAGTGAGATTTGCCCCACTTTATGACCTTTCTTGACAGTTGTTAAGTGAATCATTGCAGTTGTTCAGTTAGCAACCCCGGTTGTTAAGTGAATCTGGCTTCCCCATTAATTTTGTTTGTTAGAGGTTCACAAAAGGGGAAGCATCCAGATTTTGATCACATGCCCATGGGGATGCTGCAACGGTTGTAAATGTAAAAAAAATGACCGTAAATCACTTTTTTCAGTGTCATTGTAACATTGAACGGTCACTAAACGAACTGTTGTGAGTCAAGGACTACCTGAACTTTAAACCCAAAGATCATGCAACTTCCAAGTAAACTCCATTCCTCAGTCTCAGATATTCAACAATTGGGTAAAGATGCTTTAATGACAAATGATTTCAGCAAGAAGAAATCTGCTAGTTTCATTTTTCATTCTTTAACCACCACAACAAAAGGAACCTGGATTGAAGGGGGTGAAAAACTGGGCTTAAAGTATTATTTCACACTAGCCAATAAACTTCCTGTTAGGATATTTATCCTTATGTTGGGTTGACAATATATAGAAGCCAGTATTCTTAAAGAGTATATGTAGCTTTAAGAACTATGATGAATTCTGATTGACTGTGCTTCTCAGCTCTACCATAAAAGGAAGCTCAGAAACACAGTTCATTCCCTTTTCGATTCCTTTGGATTCCTGTGCTTACTGTTTGCCGTTTGAGGAGCTGAAGCTGAAGACTGAAGAGAGAAGAAGTATTTGTTTTGCATCACTGTAAGATAACTCTCTGTTTTGGTGAGAGTTGGTGTTATTGTTTGAGAAGTTAGTATCACTGGTCGGACGAAGTATTTTAGTTGCTACAAAGTAAAGACTATTTATTTTCTTACCATCACTGTTTTAGAGTTTGTGTGTGGTTAAAGCAACGTATCTCTTTACTGTCCGGTGTATTACACTATTCCGCATTTATTTTCAAATGGGGGTTTGTTACCCCTAACACTGGTTACGGGACCAGAGTTGTAACACTGGTTCTGAACCCAGAGTTGCTAACACTCCCATTGCCCGGGTATTTACTTATAGGGGGGAAATGTCCAGACCAAATGTAATTTCTAATATTGGATTTCCTCCCTTACTAGATGGACTCCCCTTGTGGAGTACTGTGAAGCCGTTACCATGGCAACTCCACTGCACTGCACAGCAGAAGCCATTTTATGGCAGTACAGTAGAAGCTATTTTAAGGCACAACAGGCTGTATCTTAACAGAACATACATCCTGAGGGGTTTTAGATGTGTCTTACCCCAATAATATTTGTTTCCAGGGAGTAAGTCATCTGTGTACCAAGTTTGGTTGAAATTACTCGAGGAGTTCAAGAGTTATGCTGGAGCACACTCGCACTTGATGCCCAAAACAAGATTAGAACTCAGGTTCAATATTTCTAGTCTAGCACCTTCACCCGTACATCAGCCTGGTTCTTCTTGGGTGGAGGAAGAGGGATTGGCCCAAGCTCACTCAGGTGGCTGTCTGTCTAAATCAGGACTAAAACTGACAGTTACGTGGCTTTTACTTCTGTGTCTTTAACCATTTGAACCACTACACCAAATGGGCTTTTGTACTGAATCTACAGCCTTGCACGAGAAACAGTTATTTACTACAAATGCAGGATAGAGACACATGCCTTCTAGCTGCACCTATGAAAAGAAGCCATGAGTTTTTGTGCACCTGCAAAATAAGAGGCAGCCATAGGATGATGAAGGTGTTAAAAACACAAATCTGGTTGTAGACTTCCTGACTGAAGTACAGGATAATTTTGAAGCACAATGTTGCCATTCTATGATGCACTGGTCAAAACTCACCTTGAGGACAATTCAATTGTTTAACACACTCTTTGACAATCTGGCCTTACAGAATAACAGAGTCAGAAGGAGGTCTTCTAGCCCAGGGGTCTCCAACCTTTGCAACTTTAAGTCTGAAGGACTTCAGCTCCCAGACTTCTCCAGCCAGCTTGGCTGGCTGGAGAATTCTGGGAGCTGAAGTTCTTCAGACTTAAAGTTGCAAAGGTTGGAGACCCCTGTTCTAGCCCAACTCCCTTCTCAAGCAGGAGACCCCATACTATTTTAGACAAATGGCTGTCTTGTCCCTTTTTAAAAGCTTCTAGTGATGTAGCGCCCACAACATCTGAAGGCAAGCCGTTCCACTGGTTTATTGTTCTCGTTGTCAGGAAATTTCTCAGTTCTAGGTTGCTTCTCTCCTCGATTAATTTCCATCCATTGCTTTTTGTCTTGCCTTCTAGTACTTTGGAAAACAAATTGACCTCCTCTTCTCTGTGTCAGCCCCTCCAGTGTTGGAACGCAGCTATTATGTCACTCCCTAGTCCTTCTGTTAGACGAGATATACCCAATTCCTTTGGGCATGTCTTTTTCCAATGTGTTGATTAAACGGCTTTATCATGTTTCTATTAAATGGCTTTTGGAGCCCCAGTTCAGATTATGTCATTTAGACTTCCGTCACGCTGTTTCTTTCCATTTAAATTTCAGTTGCACATTTGTGGAAAATAACCTAATATGCAAAATACAAAAAAACCCCAAACACCCTACTGCAGTGATGGCAAACCTATGGCACGGGTGCCACAGGTGGCACATGAAGCCATTTCTTAGGGTACACGAGGCATTGCCCTGTCAGCTCCAATGCACATGTGTGTGCTGGCCAGTTGATTTAGGCCTTATTTTGAGGCCGTTTTTCAACCTCTGGAGGCTTCAGGGAAGCTCCTGAAGCCTCTGGAGGTGGGGAGGGGAGGCTGTTTTCACCCTCCCCAGGCTCCTAGAAAGCCTCTGGAGCCTGGGGTGGGTGAAAAAGCACCCCAAAAGCAGGGGGTCATGCAATGTGCATTATGGTTGGGGTACGCGCATGCACGACCCCCCTGCGCTCCCCCCGCTTTTGGCACGCGAGCCAAAAAAGGTTAGCCATCCCTGCCCTACTGTTTTCTTGGAGCCCTTCTTCCAAAGGAAATTAAAACCAGAAGGTAAGTTCCCTCTGAAGAGTATTTCAGGACCCACAGTCCAGTGGAGCTAGTAATTCTGGTTTTAGAAATGGGATCAAATTTCTTTGCAAGGGAAGAAAAATTAGACCAGAAAAGGAGAAACAGCCCAGCTCTAAATTGGGGAGCTGTCAGATTTCATCTCCTTTCATTTTTTTCATTTTGGCAAGATGAAATTTCATTCTTTTCCTGCATCAGTTAGAATTAAAATAAAAAGTTTTCAGGTACATTTGCACATGCTTTGGTATGGGCGTCTCCTACCCTGACCAAAGTTTTTGCAGGCGAGCCCTTTTCTCAGTGTTTTTCATTAACACGTGTACTTTGCAAACTATATTTTATCTTGTTGTTATCTTTCAAAAAAGAACCATATTGCAAAATTCAGATTGCTGCAAATTCTTGCACTGAAAATAAAATGTGGTGAACTAAGAATTTCTCTTCCATCCCCCACGACGAGTGTAATTCAAGCTGATTTTGGAAACCTTAACACCACAACCTGTAGACAAACTTTTATGTCTCAGAGTAGCACTGGGGTACCCGAAAGTACTAAGGGTCATTTTTTAGTTCTTTCTCGGCACTTGCCAGGCTTCCTGGTTTACGTAGCCTAAAGGGAAGTTTTTTTAAATTAAAAAGAGACTAAAACACATGAAGAACGGTTGCAGGAACTGGGTATGTCTAGTTTAATAAAAAGAAGGACTAGGGGAGACATGATAGCAGCGTTCCAATATCTCAGGGGTTGCCACAAAGAAGAGGGAGTCAAACTATTCTCCAAAGCACCTGAGAGCAGGACAAGAAGCAATGGGTGGAAACTAATCAAGGAGAGAAGCAACTTAGAACTGAGGAGAAAGTTCCTGACAGTTAGAACAATTAATCAGTGGGACAGCTTCCCTCCAGAAGTTGTGAATGCCCCAACACTTTAAGTCTTTAAGAAGATGTTGGATAGCCATTTGTCTGAAATGGTATAGGGCTTCCTGCCTAGGCAGGGAGTTGGACTAGATGACCTCCAAGGTCCCTTCCAACTCTGCTATTGTATTGTATTATTGTATTAAAAAAAAGAGCATCTTGAGCCTCCAGTATATATTGTTTCCAAGATTGCCTCTGGAGACTTTGCAAACTCCACTGAGATGTTCAGGATTAAATATGACACGTCAGTGCAGTCGGCAATTTCATTTGAAAGAGAGTTCGCTAGGAAAAAAATAAATAAAGGATTAGGGGGATTGAAACCCATCCTCAAATTGGAGGAAACTAACGTCCCTTACTGGCCACTTTCATCCCAGGAGAGAACTAATAGACTTCTGTTCTGAGCCCCTAACCTGGATTGGAGCCCCTAATCCCTCCACCAAATTTCTGGGTTCAAAAACCAACCTCCTGAGGGCCTCATCCAGATTTATCACCTCCTCAGAGGGCTAGATGTCCCCGAATGAACCCAACCCAATCCCATTCCTTGTACGTTACCTGCAGATGCTGAAGATGGAGCCTGTGGTGTGAACAATCCCACAATGACAACAGAGGGGAGACTAATTTTGACTGTGACGTGGGGAAGGGGGAATCTGATGCCCAGAGAAGGTCTATTTTGGCTGCTGCCTCCCCCCCTCCACTACGTAGCCTCGGTTTGTTCAAGCTTCGAGCCAGATGCTTTCCTTTGCACACACACCCCCCCCCCCCAGGGAGCAGGGAGATGTTTCAGGCGGATGTGGGGTGGGGAGAACAAAGTGCAATAGACTGCCGTTATCTGAGTCACAGGTTCTCTCCCCAGGAGAACAAGCTGGCCTTGTTTAATTCTCACCTCGCAGTGGGAATCGCATCTCTCGTGAGCTCCCAGGTGTTTGGTATCTAATGCCGCCTTGTTTCTTTTCCTCGAGCGCTCGGCTCCGAGGCTTCTGTGCGAAAGGAATTACTAGAGAATCTCCACTGTGCAGGGAAACTGAGATGGCGCGTGAACGGTGGATTGTGGTTTAAGCCAGTTTTTTTTTTTTTTAAACAAGCTGCTGTCGCAGGATTCACACGTGCCAAGACAAAACCCAAGGGAACCGGATTGAAATGTTTGAACCAGTGTTTCTCATCCGTGGCAACTTGAAGATGTATGGACTTCAGCTGGCTGGGGAATTCTAGGAGTTGAAGTCCACACATCTTCAAGTTGCCAAGGTTGAGAAACACCGATTTGGATAATTCTAGGAGGCAGTTTTCTGAGGGAAAGATGTTACAAAAAGTGGATGAAATCAAGTTGTCATTAAAGTTGTCAAGTTGTCATTTAAATATGAGCCAGCAGTGTGCAGCAGCTGCCAAAAAAGCCAACACAGTTCTAGGTTGCATAAACAGAGGGATAGAATCAAGATCACGTGAAGTGTTAATGCCACTGTATAATGCCTTGGTAAGGCCACACCTGGAATACTGCATACAGTTTTGGTCGCCACGATGTAGAAAAGACGTGGAGACTCTGGAAAGAGTGCAGAGAAGAGCAACAAAGATGATTAGGGGACTGGAGACTAAAACATATGAAGAACGGTTGCAGGAGCTGGGTATGTCTAGTTTGATGAAGAGAAGGACCAGGGGAGACATGATAGCAGTGTTCCGATATCTCAGAGGGTGCCACAAAGAAGGGGGAGTCAAACTATTTTCCAAGGCACCTGGGGGCAGGACAAGAAGCAATGGGTGGAAACTAATCAAGGAGAGAAGCAACTTAGAACTAAGGAGAAATTTCCTGACAGAACAATTAATCTCTGGAACAGCTTGCCTCCAGAAGTTGTGAATGCCCCAACCCTGGAAGTCTTTAAGAAGATGTTAGATAGCCATTTGTCTGAAATGGTATAAGGTTCCTGCCCACGCAGGGGGTTGGACTAGAAGACCTACAAGGTCCCTTCCAATTCTGCTATTGTATTGTATTGTATTAAACAGGCCTGTTTTTGCTTCATCTGTTCACCACCTATTCCTCCAGCCCCAGAATGGGACCATCGAATTCTGGTGGGGGCCCCAAGTGTACATCTTAGCCCAGGTACAAGATATGAAACCAGTGACTTCACCGTGACTGATGAAAATTAAAAAGAAATATTTTTGAGCAGCCAAGCTCTGTAAAGACCCACTTCTACGGGGCCAATCAGCTTGAATCTGGTAAGTATGGGCAAGAATAGAAGAATATTTTCTGTCTTAAATGGTATAGGGTTTCCTGCCTGAGCAGGGGGTTGGACTAGAAGACCTCCAAGGTCCCTTCCAACTCTGATATTCTATTCTATTCTATTCTATTCTATTCTATTCTATTCTATTCTACACTACCCTACGCTTCCCTACCCTACCCTACCCTACCTATCCCATTTACTCTACCCTACCTTATCCTATTCTACCCTACCCCACCCCACTCTATTCTATTCTGTTTTATTCTATACTATTCTTGTTTGTATTTATACCCCCTCCGCCCTAAGCTTTGTAGAAACATCTGGTTGGCACACCAGGGTGAGCCAGATGGCTCTTTTGATTTAAGGCAGAGGAACACTTATTTTTGTCAGATTATCTGTAGGTGTAAATAGCCTATCTGCAAATAATTATGGCAGATATGTAATGGGTGAATGAATTGTTGCTTTCACACACCTGATTGTCGGCTTACTAGAAATACCCTTTCTGTTTAGTATACTAAAGCAACTAGACAAACTTGCTTTGAATTAGCACGATAGTTTTTAAAAGGTGTCAATCCTGTAGTATGCTAATACAGTGAAGCACCAATCAGAGAATGGAATTCAGATGTTGAACTGAATTCACATTCAGATATAATTCAGCAAATTCAGATGCACCATATCATAAATGATGAGGGATGCTGGATTTATAGTTCAGATAGAAGAAAATGTTTATGTCTCAGGGTTGAACTATGGGGCCCTTGGTGTTGATGATGTTACCTAGTTTGTTAATGAAACATTTGCAAGAAAACCATTAAGGTCTGAGGGTACCAAGGACCTCACCATTTATATTTCAGCCACATCAGAAGTGCAACAGGTTCACCACACCTGATTTATGTGATCTGGCAGGCTGGCACTACAACTCTCTTCTCTGCATTCTCCCCACTGATTTTTCCTATTCCTTTGCTGTTCTTGGGGTGTGACGCAGTGGTTAGAGTGCAGTACTGCAGGCTACTTCTGCCGACTGCCGGCTGCCCGCAATTTGGCAGTTCGAAATCTCACCAGGCTCAAGGTTGACTCATCCTTCCATCCTTCCGAGGTGAGTAAAATGAGGACCCAAATTGCTGGGGGCCATAGGCTGACTCTGTAAAAGCACTGTAAAGCGGTATATAAGTCTAAGTGCTATTGCTATTGTTTAAATCGCTTAAAAATATGTTAACAAACAAACAAAAAGAACTACCAAACCAAACAGAATAAGACTCCAATTTGCCTTGAAGAAAAGAGGTATCAAAAATTGTTTTCTTCTTGTTATATGCCTCATTTTATTTTTGGGTGGGTGACAAAATGATTTGTTGACACACTTCCTTCCTTACGATGCCAGGGCCTTGCTACCTCCCACGTCCTAATATATTAAAATGTACTTTGAATTAATCATCTGGAATTCTACTTGAGTTAGTTATTTACTTAATCGAGCAGCTATTTCTTGGCTTTTTGGGGAGCGGGAAGGAGATGTTGTTCCATGCCCTCCCCCACAAGGTAAAGCTGAAGTAGGAACTCAGGAATTTCTGACCACACCCTCAGCCCATCCCCACTGTCCCCAGGTATTTCCCCCCCACCCTCTTTGCCAAATTCTTCAAGTTGCACTCATTCCACCCGCAGTTTGTTCAGCCTTCTCGGTCTGACCTTTGGCCATATGGCGAAGATAGATGTTTATGACCTCTCTTCAGCTTATCATGCCTGGGAGTCAAAAGTCCACCCAAAGAGGGTTCTTACTGTTGCAGAAATGCAGGTCAGGCATTTAGCTTATAGTTGGTATCGATGTGAAATATGCCTTCTCCCCCTTCCCTTTTGCAACAAAGAGGATTAGGGGACTGGAGGCTAAAACATATGAAGAACGGCTGCAGGAGGCTGGATATGTCTAGTTTAATAAAAAGAAGGACCAGGGGAGACATGATAGCAGTGTTCCAATATCTCAGAGGGTGCCACAAAGAAGAGGGAGTCAAGCTATTCTCCAAGGCACCTGAGGGCAGAACAAGAAGCAATGGGTGGAAACTAATCAAGGAGAGAAGCAACTTAGAACTGAGGAGAAATTTCCTGACAGTTAGGACAATTAATCAGTGGAACAGCTTCCCTCCAGAAATTGTGAATGCCCCAACACTGGAAGTCTTCAAGAAGATGTTGGATAACAATTTGTGTGAAACTTATAAGGTTTCCTGCCCAGGCAGGGGGTTGGACTAGAAGACCTCCAAGGTCCCTTCCAACTCTGCTATTGTGTTGTATGGTATTGCTCAGGCTGCTATTTGAGTTTGGGGAAGGCAGTTGCTGGGAAAATTCAGAGCAAGCACAGTCTGGGGCTCAGTGGAATGAACAGAGAGGTTGCTAGAGGCTCCCCACTGCTCCCCACCCTCTTTTTCCCACAATAGATACCTCCCTTCTTCCAGAGGGAGATATGTTAAAATTAAATATGTATACTGAAAAGGAATTATAAATACCATCAACATAAAATGGAGCTGGCTCAGAGGCTGAAATACACCAAGTAAATGAGACGAAGAGTGCAGAGCAGAGGAGAGAGGTAAGGGAAGAAGAGAGGGATAGGAGAAGAGGAGGAGAGAAAGGAGGAGTGGAAACCATCTAGACAGAGAACCATGAGTTCCTTGGGTGTCCTGGATTCCCGGCTGACCATGGAGGACCATGTGTTGGCCGTGGCCAGGGGGGCGTTTTATCAGGTACGCTTGATACGCCAGTTGCGCCCCTTACTGGACCGGGGAGCTCTGCGCACAGTCACTCAGGCATTGGTGACATCTCGGCTGGACTACTGCAACGCTCTCTACATGGGGTTCCCCTTGAGGTGCACTCGAAGGTTGCAGTTGGTCCAGAATGCGGCCGCGCGGGTAATTATGGGTGCCGCAAGGCAAGCCCACATAACACCTCTCCTGCACGAGCTGCACTGGCTACCTGTGGCCTTTCGGGTGCGCTTCAAGGTGCTGACGACCATCTTCAAAGCGCTCCATCGCTCGGGGCCTAGCTATATCCGCGACCGCCTCTTGCCCCATACATCCCTTCGACCGATCCGCTCCCACAGAGAGGGCCTTCTCAGGGTACCGTCGGCCGGGCAATGCCAGTTGGCGGTGCCCAGGGGAAGAGCCTTCTCTGTGGTGGGCCCTGCCCTCTGGAACGACCTTCCCCCCGATCTACGCACCATCGTGGACCTCCGCCTTTTCCGCCAACGTCTTAAAACCTATTTATTCCAACAAGCCGGCCTAGCATAACCCTGTTTCTGACTTTTTATAGGGATAATTTTTTGTTTTGAAAAAGTTTTATTCGGTTTTGTAAATTTTATAGGGATAATTTTTAAATTTTAGAGTTTTATTAATTTTAGCACAGGGAATATTTAATTAGTTTTTAAATAATTTTGGATTTTTGTATGATTTTAATGATGCCTGTGCACCGCCCTGGGTCCTTTTTTAGGAGAAGGGCGGGGTATAAATTTAATAAAATAAAATAAAATAAATAAATAAATGAGTTACGTTGTGTACATTTTTTTAGATATGTGTGTTAGTTTTTTTATGAGCTGATCAATAAATTTTTAAATTTGAGAGACCAAGATAGATCTATTTCGAGCTTATTAGCTCTCATTCCATGCTATATACACGGGAAAACACCTGAGGATGGCAATACCAGCATACCTATACCCGTGAAAATCTACGAAATATATACATCATCATCATCATCATCATCATCATCATCATCATCATCATCATCATCATCATAATTTATTACATTTATAAACCACCCTCTCTCCCTGAAGGGACTCGGGGCGGTGTACAGGAAAATTAAAAACCATCTAAAAACATACAAAACATACAAAGTTAAAAACGAATTAAATTACATATACATATACATATACATATACATATACATATACATATACATATACATATACATATACATACATACACACACATATTTATGTCACAACACCCTGTTAAGCCCCAATTAAGGGAAGAAGCATACTGCTTTCCTTTTCTGCCTTTCGGCTCATCACCAGAGACCATCTAGACAGAAAGCCATGAGTTCCGTTGTGTACTTTTTTTATATGTGTGTTAGGTTTTTGAGCTGATCAATAAATAAATCAGGGAGACTAGTGTAGATCTATTTCGAGCTTTTTAGCTCTCATCAGCTAGCTTAATTGGGGCTTAACAGGGTGTTGTGACACAAGTATATACTTATCCACCTGTCTCAGCTGATCAGGAAGAGAACCTGGTGGCATAATGGCTAAGGTTTCTGCCTAACATGTAATGCAGCCCCGGTTCAAATCCCAGTAAGGGTATGGCTAGCTGATGAGAGCTAAAAAGCTCGAAATAGATCTATACTAGTCTCCCTGATTTATTTATTGATCAGCTCAAAAACCTAACACACACACACACATATAAGATACTTCCCTCCTTCCTCACTGCCCAGGTAGGAGAGGTAATAAAAAAAAAGGAGAAGACATCTGTAAATCATTGGCTCTGTGGCTGACAAGTAAAGTGCCTCCTAAATCAGGTTGGAATGCAACCTGCCCCTTTTGTGTTTCAAAGTAACTTCCCCGTGCTCACTTATCAGTGTCCCTGCTATAATCCATGTCCAAACTATAATCTAGAAATTTAAAGAACTCCAAACTGGTCCAGCCTCTTTTCCAACACCCCCTGTTCAATACAGGTAGTCCTCAACTTTTCACCCCAATTGGGGCCAGAATTGCTAAGCAAGGCAAGGGTGTTAAGTGAGTCCCGCCCAATGGTATGACCATGGATGTTAAGCAAATCACTTCACTTGTTAAGTTGGGGGTGTCAAACTCGATTTCACTGAGGGCTGCATCAGGGTTGTGTTTGACCTGGTGGGGTGGGGGGCTGGTGGGGCGTGGCCAGAGTGGGCATGGCCAGCTTGATGTCACTCATGTCCGGGGTGCCCGAGCGCTTTGCCAGTGAAAATGGGCTCCTGAGCTCCGTTTTCTGCAGCGATGGCCTCCTGCATCTCTCTGCCAACAAAAATGGAGCTTGGGTGGGCAGTGCTTGCCACCCCCCAGCCCCGTTTTCAGCCATGACAGCCTCCTGCAGCCCTCTGTCAGTGAAAACAGAGCTCCGTTTTAGCTGGCAGAGGCACTGCAGGCCAGTCCTTCGCTGTTTCTAGAGCAGCCCCGTGAGCCAGGTCTAAGTACTTTGTGGGACAGATCTGGCCCCTAAGCCTTGAGTTTGAGACCCCTGTGTTAAGTGAATCATGGTGGTTAAGCGAATCTGCCTCCCTCATTGACTTTGCTGGTTGGAAATATTTATATTTATATTTTTTATATTTTATTAAATTTATACCCCGCCCTTCTCCTTGTTAGGACCCAGGGTGGCGCACAGGCATTATATAAAACCATAAATACAATATACATCAATTAAAAATATATTAAATTAATTCACCCGTGCTAAAACCCGTTATTAAAACTGTAACCAAATTATAATTTATATTTAAAAAGTCAGAAGCGGGGGGCTATCCTAGGCCGGCTTGTTGGAATAAGTACGTCTTAAGACGTTGGCGGAAGAGGCGGAGGTCCGAGATAGTGCGAAGGTCGGGGGGTAGGTCGTTCCAGAGGGCCGTGCCCGCCACAGAGAAGGCTCTTCCCCTGAGTGTCACCAGCCGGCATTGCCCAGCCGATGGCACCCGGAGAAGGCCCGCTCTGTGGGAGCGGACCGGACGAAGGGATGTATGGGGCAGGAGGCGGTCTCGTATATAGCTAGGCCCCGAGCCATGGAGCGATTTAAAGATGGTAGTCAACACCTTGAAGCGCACTCGAAAGGCCACAGGCAGCCAGTGCAGCTCGCGCAGGAGAGGTGTTACATGGGCTTGCCTTGAGGCACCCATAACCACCCGCGCGGCCGCATTCTGCACTAACTGTAGCTTTCGAGTGCACCTCAAGGGGAGCCCCATGTAGAGAGCGTTACAGTAATCCAGCCGAGATGTCACGAGCGCTTGAGTGACTGTGCGAAGGGCCCCCCGGTCTAGTAAGGGCCGCAACTGGCATATCAGGCGAACCTGATAGAACGCCCCCCTGGCCACGGCCGCCACATGGTCCTCCATGGACAGCCGGGAATCCAGGAGGACGCCCAAGCCGCGCGCCCTCTCCACGGGGGCAAGATGTTCGCCCCCAATGGCCAGTGTTGGACTTATCTGGCTAAACCGGGCCACTCGGTCTTGGACGGGTTGAGTTTGAGTTTGTTACTACCCATCCAGACCCGTACGGCCTCCAGACACCGGGACAGCACCTCGACGGCATCGTCGGGGTGGTTTGGGGTGGATATGTACAGCTGAGTGTCATCAGCGTACAGATGATACCAGGATGCTCCAACCATCGTGAATCCATGCCAATTGCCAAGTGCCCGAATTTTTATTGCATGGCTGCGGGGATGCTGCGATGGTTGTAAGTGAGAGGACCAGATGTAAGGCAATTTTTTCAGTGCTGTCGTAACCTTGGTCATTAAATGAATGGTTGTAAGTTGAGGACCACTGAGAAGATCAAATGCTCCCCCACTCCCCTGGTCTTTGACTCCAGCAACTGGTCCTCAAATGTAAAGGATCAGTTGCTGATGTGGCGCCGTGGTCAGAGTGTAGTACAGCAGGCTACATCCGCTGACTGCTAGCTGCAGTTCGGCAGTTCAAATCTCACCGGCTCAAGGTTGACTCAGCCTTCCATCCTTCCGAGGTGGGTAAAATGAGGACCCAGATTGTTGGGGAGCCATAGGCTGACTCTGTAAACCGCTTAGAGAGGGCTGTAAAGCACTGTGAAGCGGTATATAAGTGCTGAGTGCTATACTGTCTCTGAGTTTAACGGTTCCACCTTTGGAGGGAAACGGAGTGGGAGGGGCATTTTATATCAGGAAACCAGAATGGAGCAGCCAGGCTGATCTCATCCCAAGAATGTATCCCCACCATGTAAAAATGAAAGATTCTGCCGTTTCAGTGAATTAGCATAAGAAGAACAAAGACTATCCTGTTGGGTCATCCGAAGAAAGCTACTCAGGTCTTTCTTGAAGCACATTAACAATTCATTTGGAGTCCTGTCCTAAATAGTTTGAGGATTACAATTAACTTGTCATCTGCCAGCAGAGCTTGTATTACTGAAGCAAAGTGGATGTCTAGCTTGGAAAACCACATGCTGAAGGGGAAAAAAGGGAACACCCATTGCTTGCCCACCTCGTGTCTTGGCATCTTGGAAAGAAGAAAGTAGTCTTGAGGGGCTGCCATAAAGTAAAGAGGGGGGGTGAACTATGGTTACCATCTTTAAAGCAATCCATGGCTTAGGACCTGGGTACCTACGAGATCGCCTTCTGCCACCGAGATCCTCCCACCGGCCAGTACGCTCCCATAGAGAGGGACTCCTCATGGTGCCGGTGGCTAAACAATGTCGGCTGGCAACACCCAGGGGGAGAGCCTTCTCCGTGGGAGCACCTGTCCTCTGGAACAAATTGCCCCCGGAATTAAGAACTACCCCTGACTTACGCACCTTCCGCCATGCTCTCCAAACCTTTCTTTTCCCAACATGCCAGGCTGGCATAAAAATGAATTTTAAATTATGAATTTTTATTAATTTTAATCAGGCTTTGTTTGGTTTTTTTTTAATTTTAAGGCCAAATTGTTTCATATGTTTTTTACCAACTTTTAAAACTTTTATATATCTGTTTTACTTTGGCTGTACACCGCCCTGAGTCCTTCGGGAGTAGGGAGGTATAAAAAACGAATAAAACCTAAATCTAAACCTAAACCTCTTCTCCAAAGCACCTGAAGACAGCACAAGATGCAACTGATGGAAACTAATCAAGGAGAGAAGCAACCTAGAACTAAGGAGAAATTTCCTGTCAATGAAAACAATTAATCAGTGGACGGACTTGCTTCCAGAACTTATGGATGTTCCAACGCTGGAGGTTTTGAAGAAGAGATTGGACAACCATTGAAACGGTATAGGGCCGTGATGGTGAACCTTCGGCACATGTGCTACAGGTGGCATGCGGAGCCCTCTCTGAGGGCACTCAAGCCGTCGCCTAGGTCAGCTCCACTGCGCATATGCACATGCCTCCCATCGGCCAGCTGATTTTTGGGTTGCTGCCAGGAGATGCCTGCGCATGTGGGGGGGTGTTGTGTGTGCATGAGTGGGGGGTGGGGGGAGCACAGAGCCTTGCTGCGCCCCACTTTCCATGTTCCACTTTTTGTGCCAGGAGGCTTCAGGGAGGGCCTCAAGAGCGTGTGGGAGACTGTTTTCGCCCTCCCAGAGGCTTGAGGAAAGACTCCGGAGCCTGGGAGGGCGAAACCATCAGTTCGCGTACCCATGCGCAGGGTGTGGGGTGTATTGCATTATGGGTGTGGGCATGTGCGCACAATAGAGCGCAGACACAATTTCGGCATGCGAGGACAAAAAGGTTAGCCATCACTGGTATAGGGTTTTCCTGCCTGAGCAAGTGGTTGGACTAGACGACCTCCAAGGTCCCTTCCAACTTCCTTATTCACAGATCCACTTTGGCCATCAGCAACTCCCATCCAAAATGGTCAACAATGGCACCTCCATATTCAGAAGCAATTTATTCCAGCATTCTATCTTTACACATTACTTATGAAATACAGTTCCAGCGAACGGTAGAAAGCCTCATCTAAAATTATTTCGAAAACAAATTGAAGTTTGTACTATTAATGACTTTATCAGGATGGCTTCCAGATGCAGAGGCAGTTTATCTCTGAATTATGAAGAATTCTTGCCTCCATATATTCTGAGTTTCTCAGAGGCTGCTGATTGAACCCTGCTGGAAAAAGAATGCTGGGATCAATAGCTTGGGACACTTGATTGAATCTAGCAGAGATTCTTTCTTAGTTTCCTTCCTCATTTACTTGATTTTCAATCCCCCCCCCCCCACACACACATTTTGCTTAGGAATCGAGGCATTAATTCCTTGAAAAAAGTTCTAAAGAAGAACACTTGTTCCCTCTTGTTCTAGAGAGAAATAATGGATTAAAGTTACATCACAAGTGTTTGCCGTGTACAGTCAAAAACGTCAACTGCTTTTTAATGTGTAACACACAAAAGCAGTTGCACATTTCAACATCCACAGAGGTGGTGGACTTTCTATCACTGGACCTGTTCCCTCAGAGGCTAGGTCTGTGTTTTCCCCCTCAGCCTTGATAATTTTAAGATGTGTGGACTTCAACTCCCAGAATTCCCCAGCCAGCATTCTGGCTGGGGGATTCTGGAATTTGAAGTCCGCACCAGAGGTGGGTGCGGCCTGGTTTGGCCGAACTGGTAGTGGCCCAGAGCAGCTGAGCGCAAACTGGTACGGTGGCTCTTTTGGCCCACCCGCCCGCCCTCTATACCTGTTTTTATGGCAAAAGGCAAATTGCGCACGCGTGCACAGCATGCGGGTACCTATGCGAGCCCCAACAATAAGCTGGTTTTCATGGGGACGGTGGATTGTGCAGGCGCACGCTGTGTGAGTCATGTGTTGCGCACGAACGGAATGTGCGTGCGCACGGTCAGTAAAATGGTAGTGAAGATAAGTATAACCCATCACTGGTCTGCACATCTTAAAATTGCTAAGGTTGAAAAACACTGGGCTAGGTAGCCATGTCTCCTTAGTGCTTGGATTAGGATACTTCTACTAAGCCAGGGGTGGGCAAACTTTGCAACTTTAAGTCTGAAGGACTTCAGCTCCCAGACTTCTCCAGCCAGCAAAGCTGAAGCTGAAGTCCTTCAGACTTAAAGTTGCAAAGTTTGCCCACCCCTGTACTAAGCAAAGGTTGGATTCTGTGGCCTAAATGGCCCTTTCTAACTCTTGTAATTCTGATTCTAGAGTCCATCCATCCATCCATCCATCCATCCATCCATCCATCCATCCATCCATCTATCTATCTATCTCTATGTACCATCACATTTTTAAACCGCCCATCTCCCTCACAGTACACTTCCAATATCTTTTAGTTTATCCTGTACCTTACAGAGTAGTAGCTTGCTTCCACAAAGTCAAATAAAAGGTGATCCGAAGATTTTAGGTATACAAATCTACCTGTTTACTAGGAATAAGCAAACATTCGGTTCCCCTCATTTTCACAATCTTCATCCATACATTTAAAGATTGCATTAACTTTTCTCAAAACTCAGATTCCTATCTGCCATTCTGCATGATATCCACCTGTTAAAAACCAAGTTCTATATTATAATGCTTGCTTGCTGATGGTTTATTATGGAAATACTGTATGTACATTTACTTCTATTATTTCCTATCATCATTATTACTCATCAAAGACATTTTAAACTTGGCAGAGCTGGGAATTTTAAGCCATAGTTAAACTTCACCCGTATTTGCCCTCAAACACCTTCTAATCCAATTTTTCTCCCACGCTTGCCTGATACCACATTCTAAGGTCGTTTCCGGACTTGATTTTGGAATCAGGAACCATGTTCAAAATTTGGCTCGGAATCCTATCTTAGTGCCTCCATCCAAGCCCGCATTTGAGCAAACCCTTCTCACGTCCCCGAGGACTCACCTGCACAGGATCCCAGAGACCCATGTCTGAATTTGCATAGGTAGCGTCCCAAATCCATGCCTAGCACAGGCAGGTCCCAAAATGTCGGCCGGTCCCAGCCTTCTGAGTCCAGACCAACATTTCCCAACTTGAATGCTTGTCTGCTGTGGGAGGCCGGCTCAGGGGCATCTGATCGGAGAGGTATTTGCAAGTTTGAGCTGCGTTGGCAGTTTTGAACAAGAGTAGGAATGGGAGGGGCAGAGACACTACCAGCCTGTGGGCTGTGTCACACTGATAAGGTTTCCCCACCAGGATCTCATCCACACACACTCACTCTAACACACACACACAAATTCCTAGAACTTGAAATAGCAGAGATGCAATTAATTTCAGGACAAAGCGTGCCCCCCACCCTCTCTCTCACTTTGCCACCTGTTACGGAAAGGAAAGTGTCGCTACTGATTTTTCAAGGGAGAAATTCAACACTGGGAAAACAACAAAGAAGAAAATTAGCCCAGCCTCCCACTGCCCCACAGCCCTACATTCCTATCCTGAATCTGCCTTAAGGTAGATATTAATTATCTGAGGTCACACGTTCAGGTGGCATTTGTTCAGAAATTATGTAAAAAAACAGAACCACTTTTGTAAAGGCAGAGAACTGTCTGGACTAGAGACTGCATGAACATTAAAGGTAAGGGCGGTTCATTTAATCCTGCTGGATTCCAGAGATGACATGTTTTTTCAAAGCACTGTGCAAAGTCCTTTTCTGTTTCATCAGACTTTTGTGGGGATTTAATTTAACCCTTTTGCATTTTGAAAAGTCTTTACGGTTCTTGTGGTTTCCTCTCTGTTTCTGGATTTGTTTTGGTTGTTTTCTGCTGGTTTTGATCTGCTGTGTAACAATGGTCTATTGCAGTGATGGCTAACCTTTTCCAGACCAAGTGCCCAAAGCACGCATGCGTGCCAATGTACGCCTGCAAGCCGGAACCCCCAAAATGCAATGCACATGTGGTCCCCATGCGTGCGCACACATGCATATGCACATCAGTGGTGGGTTTCAAATTTTTTAAAACCTACTCTCTAGGTGTGGCCTATTTTGTGGGCGTGGCTTGGCAGTCATGTGACAGGGTGGGAGTGGCCACATTTTAAAATGTGGTAAAACTCATTTAACAACGCTCTTGCTTAGCAACCAAAATTTTGGACTCAATTGTGATGATAAATTCTTTCTTTCTTTCTTTCTTTCTTTCTTTCTTTCTTTCTTTCTTTCTTTCTTTCTTTCTTTCTTTCTTTCTTTCTTCCTTCCTTTCCTTCCTTTCTTCCTTTCCTTTCCTTTCCTTTCCTTCCCGTTGGGTCACTGGCAGCGGCGGGCCAGATTTACTTCCAGGTACACCGGTGGAACCCCCTCTCACCGGTTCTCTACATTTTTTATTTATTTATTTATTTTATTTTATTAAATTTATACCCCGCCCTTCTCCTCAAAAAGGACCCAGGGCGGTCCTTTTTCACCAACCAGCTCTCGCGAGTAGGTGCGAGCCTGCAGAAACCCACCACTGATGCACATGCTCCACCCCCCATGCATGAGCACACGACTCTCTGCACAGGCCCCGCCGCCTGCACATGCGTGGCAGAGAACCAAAGACCAGCTGGCCGGTGGGAGAAGTGCGCACATGCACGGCGGAGCTGAACTGGGGCAATGGCTTGGGTGCCCACACAGAGGGCGCTGCGTGCCACCTCTGGCACACTTGCCATAGGTTCACCAACATGGGTCTGTCTGTTCTGCAATTGTCATTTTAAGGATCCTGGAAAATAAGACTTTAAAAAAATCATTTAATAAACCTGCGTGTCTCCTTTGAAAGCCTGTGTTGATGAATTTCGCTCATACCCATTTGGCACTGAAACACAACTCCTAAACAATTAGTTTAGGGTGGCTAAACTAATTGCTATATCTTTGCTTTGGGGTTTTAAGAGATTAGTTAAACGATGGAGCGCATTGCAGGTTGTCCTTGACTTACAGCCATTCATTTATCAACTGTTCAAAGTTACAACAGCACTGAAAAAAGGGACCTACAACTGATCTTCACGCTTACGACTGTCATAGCATCTCCATTGTCATATGATCAAAATTCAGGTGCTTGGCAACCGACATACACAGTATTTACGATGGTTGCAGCATCTCAGGGTCAATGATTTCCTGCTGAGATTATCACATCTGGCCTCTAAGCAAAGCCAATGGGGGAAGCACCTTAACAACGTGATTCATTTAACATCTGCAGTGGTTTCTTTAACAACGGTGGCAAAAAAAGTCGTACAATCACACTTAACAGCCATCTTGTTTAGCAACAGAAATTCTGGTTAATCAATCCGAATAGAGCTGGGAGGGACCTTGGAAGTCTTCTAGTCCAACCCCCTGCTCAAGTGACTGTCCAGGCTCTTCTTAAAAGCCTCCAGTGATGAAGAACTTACAATACAATACAATACAATACAATAGCAGAGTTGGAAGGGACCTTGTAGGTCTTCTAGTCCAACCCCCTGCGTGGGCAGGAACCTTATACCATTTCAGACAAATGGCTGTCTAACATCTTTTTAAAGACTTCCAGGGTTGGGGCATTCACAACTTCTGGAGGCAAGCTGTTCCACTGGTTAATTGTTCTTACTGTCAGGAAATTTCTCCTTAGTTCTAAGTTGCTTCTCTCCTTGATTAGTTTCCACCCATTACTTCTTGTCCTGCCCCCAGGTGCCTTGGAGAATAGTTTGACTCCCTCTTCTTTGTGGCACCCTCTGAGATATCGGAACACTGCTATCATGTCTCCCCTGGTCCTTCTCTTCATCAAGCTAGACATACCCAGCTCCTGCAGCCGTTCTTCATATGTCTTAGTCTCCAGTCCCCTAATCATCTTGGTTGCTCTTCTCTGCACTCTTTCCAGAGTCTCCACGTCTTTTCTACATCGTGGCGACCAAAACTGTATGCAGTATTCCAAGTGTGGCCTTACCAAGGCACCATACAGTGGCATTAACACTTCACATGATCTAGATTCTATCCCTCTGTTTATGCAGCCTAGAATTGTGTTGGCTTTTTTGGCAGCTGCTGCACACTGCTGGCTCATATTTAAATGGTTGTCCACTAGGATTCCAAGATCCCTCTCACAGTTGCTACTATTGAGCAAGGTACCACCTATACTGTACTTGTGCATTTGGTTTTTCTTGCCTATATGTAGGACCTTACTTTTTTCACAATTGAATTTCATTTTATTAGATAGTGCCCAATGTTCAATGTTCAACTTCTGATGGCAACTTCTGTCCCACTGCTTTATTGTCCTCACTGTTAGGAAGTTTCTCTTCAATTCCAGATTGCTTCTCTCCTTGATTAGTTTCCACCCATTGTTCCTTATCTTGCCTTCTGGTGCTTTAGAAAATAAGTTGACCACTTCTTCTTCAGCCCCTCAAATGCTGGAATGCTGCTATCATGGCCCCCATAATCCTTCTTTTCTCTAGACTAGACATACCCAATTCCTGGAAGCATTCTTCATATATTTTCATCTCCTGTCCCTTAATCATCTTACTTGGTTGCTCTTCTTTGCACGTTGGTCCCAATTGTAGTTGTAAGTTAAAGACTACCCGTATACAACCATTTATCTAATGACTGTTCAAATTTGCAGAGGTGCTAAAAAATGTTATTTATGACCTGTGCTTGCACTTACAAATATCTCAGCATCCACACAGTCACCTCATTGTAATTCAGGAGCTTAGCAACCATTGTGCAATTACAACAACAGCTACATTAAAAAACAAAAACAGCAGAAAAGATTGCAAATCGTAGTTTTGTGACATCTTGCTTAATGAGTGCAGTGATTCACTTAGCAGCTGCAGGAAAAACAGCCATAAAATTGGGTGCACATGACACACCCCCCCCCCCCCCCTGTGTGGGAAGTTTTCGCCCTCCCCAGGCTCCGGAGGCTTTCCTGAAGCCTGGGGAGGGTAAAAATATAAAGAACGGTTGCAGGAACTGGGTATGTCTTGTTTAATGAAAAGAAGGACTAGGGGAGACATGATAGCAGTATTCCAATATCTCAGGGGTTCCCACAAAGAAGAGGGAGTCAAACTATTCTCCAAAGCACCTGAGGGTAGAACAAGAAGCAATGGGTGGAAACTAATCAAGGAGAGAAGCAACTTAGAACTGAAGAGGAATTTCCTGACAGTTAGAACAATTAATCAGTGGAACAGCTTGCCTCCAGAAGTTGTGAATGCCCCAACACTGGCAGTATTTAAGAAGATGTTGGATAACCATTTGTCTGATACGGTATAGGGCTTCCTGCCTAGGCAGGGGGTTGGACTAGAAGACCTCCAAGGTCCCTTCCAACTCTGCTATTGTATTGTATTGTATTGTAAAACCAGCCCAACGGCCCGATTTGCCCATTGGACCATTTTTCGCCTTCCCCAGGCTTCAGGAAAGCCTCCAGAGCCTGGGGAGGACGAAAAATGGCCCAATGGCCCAACTAGAAGTTCAGGAGCAAACCACTTCAGACAAATGGCTATCCAACATCTTCTTGAAGACTTGCACTGTTGGGGCATTCACAACTTCTGAAGGCAAGCTGTTCCACTGATTCATTGTTCTAACTGTCAGGAAATTTCTCCTCAGTTCTAAGTTGCTTCTCTCCTTGATTAGTTTCTAGCTAGGGATGAAATGCTACTGGTTCTGCCCAGTTCGCTGGAACCAGGAGTAACAAATGCTTTTCTATCTAAATAAAAATGTAACAAGAGTTTGTTCAAAACCGCTAATCTCCGAAAGTTCTGCACCGATCGCTTCCAAATTTTCACACAACGTTCCTTTCAAGTATGGCACCAATGATATATATATATAGATTGTGTAGAAGTCACACCTGCGACAGGTACATGGAACAGAAATGTAAAAAATTGCTAAAAAGGTAGGTAGATGGATACAGAGAGAGCAGTGGGCCACAGGTAATATGTCATCCTTTATGACATAAAATACTCTGTCCATAAGATTCAAGGAGAAATACAGTAGGTAGGTAGGCAGCTATAGGGATAGAGAGAGGGAGGGAGAAATGCAGTAGGTAGGGAGGGAGGGAGGAGGTAGAGGGATAGAGAGAGGGAGAAATACAGTAGGTAGGTAGGTAGGTAAGTAGGTAGAGGGATAGAGAGGGAGAGGGAGAAATACAGTAGGTAGGTAGGTAGGTAGAGAGATAGAGAGAGGGAGAAATACAGTAGGTAGGTATGTAGGTATGTAGGTAGGTAGAGGATAGAGAGAGGGAGGGAAACTCCACCCTCGGGTTGTGTCCCTCCTGACTGGGCCACAGCAACGCGTGGCCGGGAATGGCTAGTAAAAAATTAAAAAAAGGTACCCATGATCGTGCGACACAGCTGATTGTCACAGCTGATGAACCTTTTTTAAAAGCATTTTTTGCTACCTATTCCCCCAACTGGTAATTAAAAAATGCTTTAAAAAGTTTTTTTTTAAAAAGGTTCTGACTATCAGCTGCGCTGGGGGATTTCCACACCTTTTTCTTTTTTAAAGCATTTTTACCATCTATTAGCCCTAATCGTGTCTCTGTGAGGCTCCTGCAACAAGCAGGAGCCATTTTGTATGAAGTCCAACTCCTTCTGCATTGTGTGTGAGTCAGTTGTGTAGGAGTCACTTCTGTAGCTATTGTGTTATTTTTGTGTAAAGTGTGATAGTTGGTTTTTGAACTCTCTGTGAGGTTCCTGCTTGTTGCAGAGACCATTTTGTGTGCAGTCCAGCTGCTTTTGCATTGTGTGAGAGTCAGTTGTGTGGGTTTTGTGGTGCTTGAGTGTGAAGTGTGAAAGTTGGTTTTTGAGCTCTTTGTGGCTCTGTGAGGTTCCTGCAAAATTGCAGGGACCACTTTGTGTGCTTTTGCATTGTGTGTGGCTTTTGTGTTGTTTGTGTGTGAAGAGTGAAAGTTGGTTTTTGAACTCAACCGGTCACAGGACCATGACCACCAAGCCATGCTCAGCCAGTCACATGACCACCAAGCCACACCCACATAACCGGTAGGTAAATTTTTTAGATTTCACCACTGTTTCCACCCATTGCTTCTTGTCCTGCTTTCTGGTGCCTTGGAGAATAGTTTGACTCCCTCTTCTTTGAGGCAGCCCCTGAGATATTGGAACACAGCTATCATGTCTCCCCTGGCCCTTTTTATTAAACTAGACGTACCCAGTTCCTGCAACCGTCCTTCATATGTTTTAGTCTCCAGTCATATAATTATCATTGTGGCTCTTCTCTGCACTCTTTCTGGAGTCTCCACACCTTTTCTACATTGCAGGCTCAAAGTAATCCACTCTTACCCCAAGATAGCCCAGATCCAGGAAAGAATAGGTGTGTGTCAGACTAGTTCCAAGAATATTTCTTTCTGACAAAGGAAAATCTGTTAGGTGCCAGTATGTGACCCTGTAAATCTCACCTTAATGGCCTGTCCAAGGTAAAGTCCATAGCTACTACCTGAAAACATCAACCACCACCCTTGAGTAAGCTGCATTTTTATGACCCAATAGAAACTAGATTGCTTTCTTTTTTTTTTCTTGCAGCCCAACAATTCTTGAAGAACTTTTAAAAAATTCCGGCAGGGTGAGATTTCGCACTCTTGACCTTGCCACAGAAAGTACATTCCTGCTTTGCTGCCAAGGTTTTGTGAGATGGTAACTCCCTAACTTCTTGTCCTCCAGATCTGTTGACCATGGTCCCAGCCAAAAGGCACATCAGATATAAGCTGATATATCTAAAGAGCCCCAGGTTTCATTAACCATAGAAACTGGGTTGCTAAGATCTCCCTGCAAGATCCTGCGACCAGTTCTTTGATTTCTGATTTAGCTGAATTAGACAACCAAACAATTGAGGCCTTTGAACTCTGGTGCTGGAGAAGACTCCTGTGAGTCCCTTGGACTGCAAGGGGATCAAACCGGTCAGTCCTAGAGGAGATCAACCCTGACTGCTCTTTAGAAGGCCAGATCCTGAAGAGGAAACTCAAATACTTTGGCCACCTAATGAGAAGGAAGGACTCCCTGGAGAAGAGCCTAATGCTGGGAAAGACTGAGGGCAAAAGAAGAATGGGACGACAGAGAATGAGGTGGATGGATGGAGTCACCGAAGCAGTAGGCATGAGCTTAAATGGACTCCAGAGGATGGTAGAGGACAGGAAGGCCTGGAGGAAGGTTGTCCATGGGGTCACAATGGGTCAGGCATGACTTTGCAACTAACAACAACAACAAGCCAACCTTAAATTGTGTCAAGCCAAAATAATCATTTGGAAGGAATTGATGCTATGTGTGTATACGATTCTAGTGCTAAACGGGTATAAGATTCAATTCCCAGAACTGGATTGCAAATATCCAGATGATCATTCAATGGCATCAAATAGACATAGAATATTCTAACTTTCTGTAATGGTAAATTGGTGACTTCATGTGCATGCCTATGTCATTTACATGGCGGCAATATGGAAATAATGTGTTACTGCCTATGTATATAATGTATGTATGTATTTATATTTATTGGCCATCCAACTTCAGTGAATTCTGGGTTCTTTTTCAACTGCTCAGACTACTCTACAGTCTTGGGATGTCTTAGTGCAGGGGTCTCCAACCTTTGCAACTTTAAGTCTGAAGGACTTCAGCTCCCAGTATTCTCCAGCCAGCAAAGCTGGCTGGAGAATTCTGGGAGCTGAAGTCCTTTAGACTTAAAGTTACAAAGGTTGGAGACCCCTGTCTTAGTGGCTTCTGATGCAAGTGCTAACCAGGCCTGATCTTGGTTAGTGTCCTGTTCAGGATCAGACAAGATCAGTTAGAAGTTGCCAGCTTATTCAGTTTAGGAAATTGAAGACTAATAAAGCACATCTCAACATGGTCGTGATTGATTGCAGCATTCTATTAAGAGCCAAATAAATATCTAAACTCAAATGGCTTGAAAGCTCTTCCTAAGATGGCAGAAGGTACAATGTTCTCTCTTGATCAGTGATGATTGAAGATATAAGGAGTTGCTCTTCCATCCTTCCAGCAGCTTCTGCCAGCTCTCTTTGTTTTTGCTTACATAGCTTGAATCCAGTGTATGAAGCTTGCTTATTAATTATTTCACTACTAGCCATTCCTGGCAACGTGTTGCTGTGGTCCAATCTGGTTAAATGGCCAAGCAATCTGTGCGGAAATCTACACCTGCACACACAAACACGTACACACAACCACCGTATAACCCCCAACCTACCTACCTACTGTATTTCTCCCCCCCTCTCTCTATCCCTCTACCTACCTACCTACCTACCTACCTACCTACCTACCTACCTACCTACCTACCTACCTACCTACTGCATTTCTCCCTCCCTCTCTCTATCCGTATAGCTGCCTACCTATCTACCTACTGTATTTCTCCCCCCCTCTCTATCCACCTACCTACCTACCTACCACATTTCTCCCTCCCTCTCTCTATCCCTATAGCTGCCTACCTATCTACCTACTGTATTTCTCCCCCCTCTCTATCCACCTACCTACCTACTTACCTACCTACCTACCTATCTACCTACCTACCTACCTACCGCATTTCTCCCTCCCTCTCTCTATCCCTATATCTGCCTACCTACCTACCTACTGTATTTCTTCTTGAATCTTATGGACAGAGTATTTAATGTCATAAAGGATGACATAATACCTGTGGCCCACTGCTCTCTCTGTATCCATCTACCTACCTTTTTTACAATTTTTTACATTTCCGTTATGTGTACCTGGCACAGGTGTGACATCTACACAACCTATATATATCATTGGTGCCATATTTGAAAGGAACGTTGTGTGAAAATTTGGAAGCGATCGGTGCAGTACTTTAGGAGATTACAGAGCCTTTCCTCCTGATGTTCAAGCATTTCAACCTCCAGTTTTACATGCTGCACATTGCTTGCACATGTGCAGTTGACTTTAAATTGTTCTGCGCATGGGCAGAAACATGCCGGCAACGGCAGAAGAGACTGGGGAACTGGTTCGGGGGCATGGCCAGCCTAGGTCGCTGCCAGTTCTGCCAAATCACCATTTACTGGTTCGGCTGAACTGGGAGCAATCCACCTCTGATCCAGGCTCTCTCTTACAAACACACTGTCAGCCCTGAAGATGACCTGACCGAAGCTATTTTGGACAGCTTCGGTATTGCCACGGGTAGGGAGGGGGGGGTTGTGTGCTTTGAGTTAGTTGGAATTCTTTAGCCAAAACAAAATACTTTCTCTTGGGAACCAAGGACATTCTCACATCTGGTTGGAGGAAGGCGGAGTGATGTCACCCGGCAACCAGACCGCACCGTGATTGGACCATGTGACTGATTGTTTTGAGAAAGTGACAAACTTTTACTTTTAATTAGGTGAAAACCGCGGAAGTCTTCAGAATCAGTTTTCAGCAGACCTGTGCCAATATGATATATCCAATAAACCTATTCTTTGAGGATTCTACCTGCCTCGGAATTTTGCTTTCTATGGGTGTATTACTTGGCACACTTAATATGCAGCATCCACTTCCAGCAACTCAGGTAGAAACATTTATGGATAATCTTTCCTAACACTCCAATCTGATCAGACTTTGAGTGGTGAATATCATAGCATGAATAATAATCATAAGACAGGCAGACAGAGTGGCACCAAAAGGCAATGCTTTTACTTTTCAAAATTTGGCATCAAGCCCTGCGGCCTCCGTTTGCCCCACCAGAAGAGATGCTTCCAGAGATAGCACGTTTCAAAGAGTGGGGTCTGCTGCTGACAGAGCCTCTTATTTATCCTAAACTTCTCTCAGGCAATGAACCCAAACTTGGCAGCTTGAAGATGTGTGGACTTCAACTCCCAGAATTACCGGCTGGGGAATTCTGGGAGTTGAAGTCCACACATCTTCAAATTGCCATGATTTAGAAACGCTGTCTTGAGAGATGAGGAATCCTCAACAACATCCTCACAAGATGTTCAGACTATTCTATTCTATTCTATTCTATTCTATTCTATTCTATGAATAGAATTGCAAGTTGCAGGAACTGGGTATGTCTAGTTTAATAAAAAGAAGGACCAGGGGAGACATGATAGCAGTGTTCCAATATCTCAGGGGTTGCCCCAAAGAAGAGGGAGTCAAGCTATTCTCCAAAGCAACTGAGGGCAGAACAAGAAGCAATGGGTGGAAACTAATCAAGGAGAGAAGCAACTTAGAACTGAGAGAAATTTCCTGACAATTAGAACAATTAATCAGTAGAACAGGTTGTCTCCAGAGGTTGTGAAAGACTTCCAACACTGGAAGTCTTCAAGAAGATGTTGGATAGCCATTTGTCTGAAACGGTATAGGGCTTCCTGCCTAGGCAGGGAGTTGGACTAGATGACCTCCAAGGTCCCTTCCAACTCTGCTATTGTATTATTATTCTATTCTATTCTATTCTATTCTATTCTATTCTATTCTAGGACTACCTGGACTGGCAAAATGGTGTCCACTAGACGAGAGGTGGGTTTCAGATCCCATCGCAACCAATACACTGCGACGGGACCGAGCGTCCTCCTCGGGCACACATGCTGTGCACACATGCCCACGCCACTACCCTGCGATGCCCCAGCTGCTCGGTGGAGGTTGTGCAGGCGCCATACGCTGTGTGCGCTTGTACAAGTGGCCCGTTTCCCTCAAAAAGCGGTAAGGAATTGTAGAAAGTTCTCACCCATCCCTCTCCGAGAAAAATGAAATATCCTAGGAAATATTGAAAAGACAGAATGTTATATTTCCCTGGATGTGAAAAGGAAGAAACATGTTTTGTTTCCTGCAGCCTCCTGCCCCCACCCCCTCTGTCAATGGGTCATTAAAGCCTGAGCCAGTCCCTTTACATAAAAAAGAGTTCTCCCCTTCAGCTCCAGAGTCATGGGATCAAGGTAGGACTGGCCTTACCAAACCTGGACTCAGCCCATGGGAGCCTGGCAACCAGTCAGAGTACAGTTCTTACACAGGAACAGGAAACAGATAGGTGGGGCTGAACAGTTGATAAAAAGCCCTGCAAGCCTCTTGCTCAGCCCTTCTCTTCCTGTCCACCAACATTGAAGCATGTGATCCCCTTTTCTGCTCAGGAGCTCAAGCCATGTGGTCCTGTCCACCATTAAACCATCTTTCCAAGCAGCCTCCATGTCTCCAGTGTCTTTTTCCCCACTTGGAGCCGAACCCAAAAGGACATTCCTTTCATCAGAACACGGGCCGGTGTGTGAGCTCAACGAGCCCCTGTTCCGGTTCGGGGGCCGCTGCTCCCAGCTACCCCCGATACACCCATACTGGGGCGTAGCACCCAGAACCCACCACTGCACTAGGCCACGAAGAGTTACAAGCAGAGGTGTTCTTGGGTAGAGGTCCAAAAAGTGAAGACAGCAGCCAGAAATATGCAACCCAAGCCCCACCCTTTTTACATGCATCAAGAAAATAAAAACCTTGGCCACAATCATGTAATCGAAGCCCTGTCCTTTTTTGAAGTGTGTTATGCCACACGTAAAAAAGAGAAAGGTTTTCATCACATGATTATTTTTTATTTTTCGAATTTATACCCCGCCCTTCTCCATTGTTAGGACCCAGGGCAGCCAACATCTTGGGGGGGGGCATGGGGGAGGTTGACCCCACCCAGCAGATGCTTCTGGTTAGAAGCAATTGAACAGCAATTAAGTGTACTGTCCATTCGAATCGAATCGAATATCGAATATTTATTTGTATAACCGCGTCCTCTCCCCTAGGGGACTCGGAGCGGTGTACAGGGAGAAAATTAAAACAGCATAAAAAATATACATAAATACATTAAAAACAAATTAAATTTAACTATCCCTGCACTAAAATTCCCATTTAAAATTAACAATCCCTAATCCCTGGGTAGAGACTAACCTAGGCCGGCCAAGCAGAAAAAATGAGTTTTTAATTTCTGACGGAAGGAGCGGAGGTCCGTAATTGTTCTAATGTCGGGGGGAAGGTCGTTCCAGAGGGCTGGGCCCGCCACAGAGAAGGCCCTTCCCCTGGGCGTCGCCCGCTGACAAAGTCTAGTGGACGGCACCCGGAGAAGTCCCTCTCTGTGGGAGCGAATCGGCCGGGAGGATGTATGGGGCAGAATCCGATCCCGCAGATAGCTAGGTCCCGAGCCATGGAGCGCTTTAAAGATGAGAACTAACACCTTGAAGCGCACCCGAAAGACGACAGGTAGCCAGTGCAGCTCGCGCAAGAGCGTGCAGTACCCATTATTGCTCGCGCGGCTGCATTCTGGACCAGCTGAAGTCTTCGGGTGCACCTCAAGGGGAGCCCCATGTAGAGAGAGTTACAATAGTCCAGTCGGGATGTCACGAGAGCATGAGTGACTGTGCGAAGGGCGTCCCGATCCAATACCTGAAGAACTGATCACTGAAAAGCTGGAGCTTCCCTTGAATCAGGGAGAAAGCAACTGACTTTATAGGCCAGCGTTTCTCGACCTTAACTATTGTAGGAAGTTAGCACCCGCCCCTCGCCTAGGGAAATGAAATATTTTAGGAAATATTAAAAGGGCAGAATATTTCCCCTAAAAGGGAGGCAGGAACTCAGACCCCTCACCTTTGTTAATGGGCCATTAAGACCTGGGCCTGCTTATCTACAACACAAAAGACATGGCCTCCAGGACATAATAGGACTCATCCAGCAACAGAGCTCACCACATGGCACCTGGGAAGATGACATCACCCAGCAAGGCTCAACCAAGCTTGGGACTCAGGACAGCCTACAGAGTTGCCCCTGCATGGCCCCAGGGGAGTCTGACAACCAATCAGAATACAAGCTCAAAATCCAAAGCCCAGAGAGGGCAGAAAACCCAGGCAATCTCAGCATCTCTTCCGTTTTTTTTGCCCAGGCCCTCAAAGCATGTGATCCTGCCCACCATTAAAACCATCTTTCCAAAGAGCCACCACTGTTTCCAGTGTCTTTCTCCCCACTTGGAACTGGACCCAGATGGACATTTCTTCCAACACCATTTTAAGACGTGTGGACTTCAACTCCCAGAATTCCCCAGCTGAATTCCTGGAGCTGAAAGCCACGCATCTTAAAATGACTAAGATGGAGAAACACTGGACTAGGCCCACACCTGCAGCAAAATTACTCAGTTTCCTTAGAAAAGCCATCTATAGAGTTCAGCCAGTATCCTGAGAGGAAAACAAATGCCACTTTTATTCAGATTGCCATCCGTGCTCAGTGATTAATTAGGTCACTGGTTCAAAGTGACTTTCTAGGTTTATTGTGAGAATAAAATGGGATGTGGGCTTGTTAGCAGTGTTAGCAGTGTTCCGATATCTCAGAGGGTGCCACAAAGAAGAGGGAGTCAAACTTTTCTCCAAGGCACCTGGGGGCAGGACAAGAAGCAATGGGTGGAAACTAACCAAGGAGAGAAGCAACCTAGAATTAAGGAGAAATTTCCTGACAGTAAGAACAATTAACCTCTGGAACAGCTTGCCTCCAGTAGTTGTGAATGCCCCAACCCTGGAAGTCTTTAAAAAGATGTTAGACAGCCATTTGTCTGAAATGGTATAAGGTTCCTGCCCATGCAGGGGGTTGGACTAGAAGACCTACAAGGTCCCTTCCAACTCTGCTATTGTATTGTATTGTATTGTGTAATTGGGTCTCAGCTCCCTCCAAACAAGGGCAGAATTCAACAGTGGCAGTCCAGATTGGATAAAGGACCCTCAGGGTTAAAATCATGCCATTGTCCCTCCTAGAGGCCTCTATATGACTGCAGATAGTCCTTGCCTTACAACTGGTTGCTGAGAGACCATTCAAAGGGGTGACAGTCTGACAGACTAAGCTACTTAGTATTGTAGGAAGTTGGCACCCACCTCTCTCCTAGGAAAATGAGATATTTTAGGAAATATTAAAAAGGTATTTCCCCTAAAAGGGAGGGAGATACTCATCCCCCCACACACACCTTTGTCAATGGCCATTAAGGCCTGGGCCAGTCTATTCTACACAACAAAGATCTGCTTCCTTCAGGCAGAGCCATAGGAGCAGTTGCCCAAAGCCCCTTCATTACACCATTACCCAGCAAGGCTCAACCAAGCACAGACAGCCTACAAAGTTGCCCCTGTATGGCCCCATGGGAGTCTGACAGCCAATCAGAACACAAGCTCAAATTCAAAGCTCAACAGAGGGCATAAAACCCAGGCAGTCTCAGTTTCTCTTCCTTTTTGCCCAGGACCTCAACCATGTGATCCTGTCCACCATTAAACCATCTTTCCAAGCACTCTCCATGTTTCCAGTGTCTTTCTTTCCCCTTGGAACTGAACACATATGAACATTTCTTCCAATAATATCAAGATTTGAAGTTTCAATAGCTACCCTCCCATGCAATCACATGACTGTAATTTACGATGGGTTTGCCAGAAATCTACATTTATTTCAGGTTTGCAGCACAAATCTACATTTATTTCAGGTTCGCCGCCCTGGATCCTCTGTGGAGAAGGGCGGGATATAAATATAAATAAATTCAAATTCAAATTCAAACCATCCCAAAATGAACAATGGGTCTGCTTATAAACCATGGTGTTCGCTTTATGATCATAGCATTTGCTTGATGCTAAGTTCAAAAAATCTGGCGTGGTCTTATCGTAACTCACTTAATAACTGTCATAACTTACGACCAAACATTGCAGGCTCAACCAGGACTTCTTGCAGTGTAGAAAAACAAGGTACTAGACTATTTTCAGTTTATTCAGATATTTTTTTTAATATTTTGATATTTTCTTGGTGAAGAAGCTTACCTGATGGTTGGATTAGAACCTGCATGCTTTGAGGCAGTCTATCCTGAGGAATCACTGCTAGTGAACTATCGTTCATCATATGGGAGAGAGGATTCCCCCTCTGAATACCTCCATACCTGCAGCCAAATCCAGGTGGGAACATCTGAGAGAATGTTTTAAGCATCTAGGAAGCTTTGACAATGTCTCATCAACCCTAGTCCTTAAAACGTTATGTAAAACTACTATTATTCTTTAACACAGTGGTGGGTTGCTAACCGGTTTACTACTGGTTTGTTCGTGCTCGGGTACAACACTTTTGCGGGTGGGTGGGTGGAGCCTCCCACCGCCACCACTATTGCTTCGGCTGAACCAGGCCGAACCGGGAGCAAACCTCCCCTGCTTTAACACTTTAGAGCAGTGTTTCTCAACCTTGGTGACTTGAAGTCCTGTGGACTTCAACTCCCAGAATCCCCCAGCCAGCAGTGCTGGCTGGGGGATTCTGGGAGTTGAAGTCCACAGGACTTTAGGCAACAAAAACGAAATGCACAGGTACAGTATAGGTGGTACCTTGCTCAATAGCAGTAACTGTGAAAGGGATCTAGGAATCCTAGTAGACAACCATTTAAATATGAGCCAGCAGTGTGCAGCAGCTGCCAAAAAAGCCAACACAGAGGCTGCATAAATAAAGGGATAGAATCAAGATCACGTAAAGTGTTAATACCACTTTATAAGGCCTTGGTAAGGCCACACTTGGAATCCTGCATACAGTTTTGGTCGCCACGATGTAGAAAAGATGTGGAGACTCTGGAAAGAGTGCAGAGAAGAGCAACAAAGATGATTAGGGGACTGGAGGCTAAAACATATGAAGAACGGTTGCAGGAACTGGGTATGTATAGTTTAATAAAAAGAAGGACTAGGGGAGACATGATAGCAGTGTTGTGAATGCCCCAACACTGCAAGTCTTCAAGAAGATGTTGGATAGCCATTTGTCTGAAATGGTATAGGGTTTCCTGCCTAGGCAGGGAGTTGGACTAGATGACCTCCAAGGTCCCTTCCAACTCTGCTATTGTGTTGTATTGCTTTAGAGACTTCTGGATGAGGGTCAGCAATCTATCAATCAGCCTGGCTCCAACATAAAAAAAGAGAAAACCCAGGAAGAATCTACCTCACAGGACTCAACTGATTTACTAAAACTGTATTACTATTATTCTTCCCTTCCCTCCTAGTATCTCTCTCTTCCCACTTATGACGCCAGCCATGTTGCTTGTATCTTTCTCTATATATTGTTTTCATTTGTTTCCTATGATTCGATAGCTTGTTAGTAACCTTGACTATCCCTAAGTGTTGTATCTTTTTGTTCTTGATAAATGTATTTTATTCTCCCTATGTACACCGAGAGCATATGCATCAAAGACAAATTCCTTTTGGGTCCAATCACACTTGGCCAATAAAGAATTCTATTCTCTTGGGGAGCTAAGATGGGATCAATGGCAATCCTGCACTGTGAAAGGCAGCAGGGACCATCTTATAAATTGGAGGGGTGGAGGGAGACTTTCTTTCAGAGTGGATAGAATACCAACCCCAACCCACCCCCCCGCAAAGTGGCCACAGCCAAGATAAAGAAGTAGTGGATCATACCAACAATGATGCAATCTAACCCAGATTTAAATTTGATCAACATTAAACAAAGTTTAAAGTTAATGATACACACACACACACACACACACACACACACACACTTCAAACTTCAAACTAATGAAAACTGAGAGTCACTTTGATCTGGTGGTTAAGGCAGCAGGCTAGAAAGCAGAAGACAGAGAGTTCAAATTCCGCTTTAGTCTTGAAAGCCAGTAGAGCAGAGGGGTGTCCAAACTTGGGAACTTTAAAACTTGTGGACTTCCACTCCCAGAATTCCCCAGCCAGTCCTCAAGTCTTAAAGTTCCCAAGTTTGGACACAACCTGCAGTAGGGTGACTTTGGGCCAGCCACTCCCTCTCCGCCCATCCCTCCTCACAGGGTTATCGTATTGAATGTTTGCCACCTTGAGTTATTTGTAAAAAGCAACCCAGGTGGGATATAAACAAATAATCAAACACGCTTTGGAGCAACCTGTCGATAGCCACACTTTGATCTTCATCTTCTTACCTGCAACGTGGACCCCAGAGCCGCACAGAAGACCTGCCACGGTGGAGTGTATTTGAAGAGAGCCACTCTTGAACCAGCCTGTTTGAGTTGAGGGTTGCAGATGGCAGAAGGAGGGTGATCCTGCCCAGCCTCGGGATGCTGGTCATAAGAAACGCTCCCATTTCTTGAACCCCACATGGTCTCGAGGGCTGCACGCAACCAGCATCCGCTGAGATTGAGAGTCGGACTGAGGAACTGGAGGAAAAGGAAAGTGAATCAGCACACACACCTGTCCAGGTAAACTCCCTGTCTCGTGGCCACGCCTGGACAGATAACTTCTTCCCATTGTCTCCTCCCCATAGGAGAGAGAAACTGGAAAGAGGAAACAAGATGAGAAACCACAGATGAATGTGGGTCAAAAGCAATCAGGGCAAAGCAAACAGTGTCTCCTTTCACAGTTGTTACATGGAATAAGGAGGAAGATTTTTCTTAACAAAGGGAGAATTGGCAGGAGTTTCACGTCAGGAGGACAATCTTTTTCCTCTGGCAGCAAAGGTTACTCAAGTTAACTTCGTAAACTTTTTAAAATCGCCTTTTTAAAAAAAAATCTGAGATAAAACAGGGAATAAAACCATATTAACGTCCAAACAACCGTAAATTCTAAGCTACGTCACAAAAACTTAGAAATTGAATGAAAGAAGGTACATCTTTGTGCATAAAAAATTGTAAACGTTTCAACTGTCCAGTTGTGTTGGACCAGGGGTGGGCAAACTTAACAACTTTAAGTCTGAAGGACTTCAGCTCCCAGACTTCTCCAGCCAGCTTTGCTGGGATCTGAAGTCCTTCAGACTTAAAGTTACAAAGTTTGCCCACCCCTGTGTTGGACTCTAAGGTGCTCATCTCTGTTTCTCAGCCGAGGGAGACCATATTGTCCAAAGATGTTCTCTGTGGTCATGTGGCCAGCATGGCTATACGCCACAGGAACATGGAATGCTGTTATCTTCCCACCGAAGTGGTGCCTATTGATCTGCTTGCATTTACTTGCTTTCGAATTGCTGGGTGGGCAGGAGCTGGGACAAGTAACGGGAGCTCACCCCATCATGCAGCAAACCCAGGCAGTCAGTTTTCCAACCAACAAGATCACTGTCTTTTTAACAACTGAGCCAATGTACCATCTCATTGTGCATAGTTCACATTAAAATATGATGGCAATTACAATATTTTTAAAAACCTTGTAAAAACAATATTTTGTAATGGAGGCATCAGTGTTACCTAAATATAGAGTGGTTCTGGGGCCGTGATGGCAAGCCTATGGCATGCATGCCACAGGGGACATGCAGAGCCCTCTCTGCAGGCATGTGAGCTGCCGCCCCAGCTCAGTTCCACCGCGCCCTGTATGCCTAAGGCCAGACAGCTGATTTTTGGGTCTGCCACGTATGCACAAGGGGGTGGGGGCGCATGTGGGAGATGCGTGTGCATGTGTGGCGGAGCACATGTACAGTGATTGCATGCATGCGCAGAGGGCAGGGCACACATGGGTGGGTCATGTGCGCATTATGGGGGAGTGTGCATGCACGTGCCCACTTTTGGCACTCAGTGTCAAAAAGGTTCGCCATCGCCATTCTAGGGTTTAAAGGAATGAGAAAGTGGATGCTTCAATATGGCACAGTGTCCCCCAACTCAGTGGTCTTGAAGGATAATCTTGATTGGAGCAGGAAGATCTTCGAACAAGCAAAGTCAGTGGGGAAGCCAGATTCACTTAACAACCATGTTACACAACTCCAGTGAGTCACCTGACAACTGTGGCAAGAAAGATCGTGAAACATTCACTTAACGATTACGCGGATTTTTTAGGACAAGTAAGAAAAACAAGTTTCAGGCAGAGAAATCCTCAAGAAGAAGCCTAGAGCTGGGTAGTGGAGAATTTTTAAAACCCATGTGGTATCGTAAACAAAGCCTTGATGAAACAATGATCGCAGATTCTTCACGAAGTTTATGTTCTGTAACGGTGGCACCATCATTATTTATTTTATTTTTTATTTATTTTAATCATATTTATATCCCGCCCTTCTCCACGAAGGACCCAGGGGGGCGCACAGGAATTTAAAAAACATACAAAACGATAAATACAAAATTTAAAAACATATTAAATTACAATCCTATGCTAAAACCAAATTAAAATCCCCAGTTTAAAACTATCTAAAATAGCCCCGACGGGAGGTTAGGCTAGGCCGGCTTGCTGAAAAAGATGTGTCTTTAGACACTGGCGGAAGAGGCGGAGGTCCGAGATGGTACGCAATTCAGGAGGTAGGTCGTTCCAAAGGGCAGGGCCCGCCACAGAGAAGGCTCTTCCCCTGGGTGTCGCCAGTCGGCATTGCCCGGCCGACGGCACCCTGAGAAGGCCCTCTCTGTGGGAGCGGATCGGCCGAAGGGATGTCTGGGGCAGGAGACGGTCTCGCATATAACTAGGTCCCGAGCCATGGAGCGCTTTAAAGATTATCTCTTGGGAATATACAAGGGGCAACTGCAAGAATTGAAATGAAGAAGCGGAGAGCACCACCCCTACCAGCAATTCCATCCTTTTCTGTTGGGAAAGCTGAGAGAGAAGAAAAAATGCCAAGTGCGATTCCTCAAAGTTCATTGCAACAAGAAGAAACTCCTAAAATGCCAAACAGATTTGAAGAAATGGATAATAAAAGACAAAGTACAATTGATCCTTTTCAACTGTCATTTGTCGGCCAACTTATTTCAACTGTCATTTGTTGGCCTTTTTATTTGCCTGGAGAGATTCCTGTTGTGGCTGTCACTGCTGTCTGTATTCCACCTGGTGCAGGTGTTGGCACGGCGCTCAAACCAATTTCATTGTAATTTTATTACAATATTATTACAATGACAATAAAGATTATTATTATTATTATTATTATTATTATTATTATTATTATTATTATTATTATTATTATTTATTATTATTATTATTATTATTATTATTGACTGTCTTGCTTAGAGATGGAAATTTTGAGCTCTATTGTAGTCACCAGTCAAGGATTACAAGATAAGCTGAAATGTTGTGGGCATGGCGCTATATCCTAAAACCTAGAAACATAGGTTCAAACACCATTCCGGTTCAAAAGTCATCCTAGATCAGTGTTTCTCAACCTTGCTGACTTTAAGTCCTGTGGACTTCAACTCCCAGAATCTCCCAGCCAGCACAGCTGGATGGGGAATTCTGGGAGTTGACGTCCACAGGATTTAAAGTCACCAAGTTTGAGAAACACTGTCCTAGATCATCAGGACTGTCAACATCCAAAGAGAGATTTGGAGGAGTGAGTCAGATGAAGAAGAACGGTAGCAGTACTGTCAAAGAATCGATGTCCAGATAGAAAAAGAACCCTTCACATGAAGGCAATTCCCTGCAATCTCCTCTTTGGACTCCAGATGGAGACCCAGAGTAAAAACACAACCAGGCTGTTTTTCCCGCTCAGAAACACAAATTTGGCCTTTGGCTTCCCTCATATTTTGGTGGCCTAAACTGGAAATTAGGAATGCATGTATAACACAGAGAACTGCATATTATTGCATTCTGCATTCAGTTTTGGTCACCACGATGTAGAAAAGATGTGGAGACTCTAGAAAGAGTGCAGAGAAGAACAACAAAGATGATTAGGGGAGTGGAGGCTAAAACATATGAACAACGGTTGCAGGAACTGGGTATGTCTAGTATAATAAAAAGAAGGATTAGGGGAGACATGATAGCAGTCTTCCAATATCTCAGGGGTTGCCACAAAGAAGAGGGAGTCAAACTATTCTCCAAAGCACCTGAGAGCAGAATAAGAAGCAATGGGTGGAAACTAATCAAGGAGAGAAGCAACTTAGAACTGAGGAGAAATTTCCTGACAGTTAGGACAATTAATCAGTGGAACAGGTTGTCTCCAGAAGTTGTGAATGTCCCAACACTGCAAGTCTTCAAGAAGATGTTGGATAGCCATTTGTCTGAAATGGTATAGGGCTTCCTGCCTAGGCAGGGAGTTGGACTAGATGACCTCCAAGGTCCCTTCCAACTTTGCTATTGTATTATTATTGTATTATTCAACTGGGGTTTGGAGAAAACAGTTGGGCACAGGGCAGCAAGCGTATTCTATTCTCTTCACTACCGGTTCGGTAACGGGGAGCACCCAAGCACATCTGGGCATGCGCAGAAGGTCTGTGATGACATCAGGGTGGGTGGGTGGAACCTCATGCTGCCGCCAATACCGGTTCACCCGAACCGGTGCAAATCAGCAGCCTAGCACCTCTGGCACAGAGGCGAATTCCAAGAAACCACAGAGTCAGGTAGTGCATTCCAGGCATTGACCACTCTGTTGCTGAAGTCGTATTTTCTGCAGTCATGTTTGGAGCAGTTTACCTTAAGTTTGTATCTGTTGTTTGCTCATGTCTTGTTGTGGTTGAAGCTGACCGGTAGGGCATTGTAGGAGATGGTTTTATGTTCTACCCTTAGGTCAGACCGAAGGCGGTGTACTTCTAAGTTGTCTAAGCCCAAAATTTCAAGCCTGGTGGCATAAGGTATTTTATTGAGGGTAGAGGAACGGAGGACTCTTCTCCTGAAATATCAGGACTGTCTCAATTGTATCAATGTCTGATATGCAGTGCGGGTTCCAGACGGATGAACTATATTCGAGAATTCGTCTAGCAAATGTTTTGTATGCTCTAGTTCCGTGAAGGCAAATCTATGGCAGGCGTTTGTCCTGGAGGGCTGACTTTGGCCTTCTTTTGAGGCCGTTTTTCGTCCTCCAGAGCATGAAAAACAGCTCCTACGGCCAAACCAGAAGTTCGGGAACTGACTTCCAATTTGACGGTAGGGCCATTTTTTGCCTTCCGGAGCCTTCAGGGACCTCCCCAGTCTCCTAGAAAGGCTCTGAAGCCTGGGGACTGTGAAAAAAACAGCACCAAAAGCGAGGGGGTGCATGCGCACACGGGGGGGGGGGGTGTCACGCACATAGCCTTATGGGTGTGGCACGACTGCACAGGACCTCCCTGCATTCCTCCCGCCTTTGGCCTGGGAGCCAAATAAGGTTCGCCATCACTGCTCTAGTTAGTAGTACAATATTACCAGAGAAGAAACTACCCAAGATTACAATACAATACAATACAATAGCAGAGTTGGAAGGGACCTTGTAGGTCTTCTAGTCCAACCCCCTGCATGGGCAGGAACCTTATACCATTTCAGACAAATGGCTGTCTAACATCTTTTTAAAGACTTCCAGGGTTGGGGCATTCACAACTGCTGGAGGCAAGCTGTTCCAGAGGTTAATTGTTCTTACTGTTAGGAAATTTCTCCTTAGTTCTAAGTTGCTTCTCTCCTTGATTAGTTTCCACCCATTGCTCCTTGTCCTGCCCCCAGGTGCCTTGGAGAATAGTTTGACTCCCTCTTCTTTGTGGCACCCTCTGAGATATCGGAACACTGCTATCATGTCTCCCCTGGTCCTTCTCTTCATCAAACTAGACATACCCAGCTCCTGCAGCCGTTCTTCATATGTCTTAGTCTCCAGTCCTCTAATCATCTTGGTTGCTCTTCTCTGCACTCTTTCCAGAGTCTCCACGTCTTTTCTACATCGTGGCGACCAAAACTGTATGCAGTATTCCAAGTGTGGCCTTACCAAGGCACTATACAGTGGCATTAACACTTCACGCGATCTAGATTCTATCCCTCTGTTGATGCAGCCTAGAACTGTGTTGGCTTTTTTGGCAGCTGCTGCACACTGCTGGCTCATATTTAGATGGTTGTCCACTAGGATTCCGAGATCCCTCTCACAGTTGCTACTATCGAGCAAGGTACCACCTATACTGTACTTGTGCATTTGGTTTTTCTTGCCTATATGTAGGACCTTACTTTTTTCACAATTGAATTTCATTTTATTAGACAGTGCCCAATGTTCAAGTTTGTCTAGATCCTTCTGTATCTTAAGCCTATCTTCTGGAGTGTTGGCTATTCCTGCCAGCTTGGTGTCGTCTGCGAATTTGATGAGTTCCCCATTTATCCCCTCATCCAAAACGTTGATGAAGATGTTAAAGAGTACTGGGCCTAAAACAGAGCCTTGGGGGACTCTTCCTTCCATGTAGATGCAGTTCCATTGAGGACTACACGTTGAGTGCGGTTGGTCAGCCAGTTGCGAATCCATTTGGTGGTGCTGCTGTCTAACCCACAATTTTCTACTTTATCTAATAGTAGGTTATGGTCTACTTTATCAAATGCCTTACTGAAGTCCAGGTAAATTATATCAACAGCATTCCTCTGGTCCACTGATTTTGTTACTTTGTCAAAGAATGCAATTAGATTCGTCTGGCATGATATGTTTTTGACAAACCCATGTTGGCTTTTGGCTATTACTTTGTTTGCTTCTAGGTGTTCACTTATTTGTTGTTTAATTATCTTTTCCAGAATCTTTCCTGGTATTGAGGTCAGGCTAATGGGTCTATAGTTTCCTGGATCTGTTTTTTTCCCTTTTTTGAAGATGGGAACCACGTCTGCTCTTTTCCAGTCTTCTGGCAGTTCCCCGGTGCTCCAGGATCTCTGAAAGATATAGTTCAGTGGTTCTGAGATCTCGTCTGCCAGTTCCTTCAGAACCCTGGGGTGTAATCCATCCGGTCCTGGTGATTTGAACTCGTCCAGGGCAGACAGGTGCTCACTTACCATTTTCTTCCCTATTTCAACTTGTGTTCCTAATCTGATATTTGTGGTGCTGTTTTTGATTGATTGGACTGTTTTATCCCTTTGTGTAAAGACAGATGCAAAAAAAGAGTTAAATAGTTCTGCTTTCTCCCTGTTGCTTATCATCTTCTTGCCATTTTCTCCCAGCAGTGGACCAATTGTTTCCTTAACTTTTTTCTTATTTTTAACATGTTGGAAGAAGTTTTTTTTGTTATTTTTTACTTTTTTGGCAAGCCTTTCTTCATTGTGAGCCTTAGCTTTCCTCACTTCGTCTTTACAGGCTCGGGCTATTTGCTGATATTTTGCCTTGGTTATGTCCCCCTTTTTCCACTTTTTATATTTATAAATTTAGATTAGGTTAACAACTCTTCATGCGCTTTTGGCAATGTTGTTACAGTGGGCTCTGGCACTGAGATCTTTACAAATGAGTACTCCAAGGTCCTTGACAGAGTGTGGGTCATCTTTTCCTTCTGCTAAGTTTTAATTTGATTTTTATATTAATTCCAGGGATCTGAAAATTAAATCTGGAAGGCCATCTGCAAACATATTTAAAAGCAGCACCTTCCACATTCTTTCACCAGAGCATAAGAATATTTGGGGACAAAGGCCAGGAACAAGGGAGTGCCCTAGAAAACAAAGTGGAATGGAGCATCTGTCATTGCTGCTCAGGAAACCAAAGTTCACATTGTTAAAAGGGCATTTTGTGAAGGGAAATATATGAGAAAGCACTGGAAATCCCCAAAGAGCAAAGCATGCAGGGGTGCGGCGAGCAAACTCCCAAGAACACTTCAGGCTCTAGGTTGGTTCTTCCCAAATGTTTTGTTCAAATATCCCGAACCGCTTCTCAGAAAGTCTGACAGAACTTTGAGGATTGGTCAAAAGTCCCTCCAGCACCGTTGTAACTTTGAACTATTGCTGAATGAATGGTTGCAACTCGAGGGCTATCTGTAATGTAAGAACAATATCATTGAATTATCTTTATGTCATTTCAACAAAGGACCATTATCAGAAATTCAACAATTTCAACCTTAATAGGAATGCATTGGGAGATTTTCGAATAGATTTTAGTATGCGTGGCAATCCCAAAGGTGCTTTTGCAAGAGGCAAAGAGACTTTCGTGGGGTTTTCTTTTGAAGACGTTTCGCTTCACATCCAAGAAGCTTCTTCGGCTCTGACTGGATGGGGAGGAATGGAAGGAGCCACCACCCAGTCAGAGCTGAAGAAGCTTCTTGGATGAGAAGTGAAATGTCTTCAGAGAAAAACAAGAAAGTCCGGTTGTCTCTTGAAAAAGCGCCTTTAGGGACAACCATGACCTGGATGGCTGAGAATCTCCATAGACACACGGCAGTCTTTAAGTCAATTTACATTTCTCTATGGTTATTGGGTTCATGTGTCATTAACCAAAGGTGGTGGTGGGGAGGGAAGACTTTTATCTAAAGGTGGGTTTCAAAAATTTTAGCAAGGGGTTCTCCGCCCAGTTGCTTGGTGGGTGTGGCCATGGTGGGCGTGGCATAGTTGGCCTCCTGCACCACAGTGGGGTGGGGGGCATTTTTGCCCTCCCCGGGCTTCGGAGGAGCGAAAACGGCCTCCCAAGGCTCCAGAGCTGTGGTGGGATTCAGCCAGTTTGCATCTCTTCGGGAGAACCAGTTGTTAACTTTCTAAGCACTTCGGCGAACTGGTGGTTGGAAGAAATCATTAGGGCAGAGAACCAGTTATTAAATTATTTGAATCCCACCCTCTGGAGGCCAGAAACAGGCCCTGTTTTTTGCCCTCCCTGAGCATCCACATTCACCCTGCACCAGTGGTGGGTTTCTGCAGGCTCGCACCTACTCGCAAGAGCCGGTTGGTGAAATTTAGAGAACCGGTGAGAGGGGTTTCCACTGGCGTACCTGGAAGTAAATCTGGCCCGCCACTGCCAGTGACCCAATGGGAAGGAAAGGAAAGGAAAGGAAAGGAAGAAAGGAAAGAAAGAAAGGAAAGAAAGAATTAATTAATTAATTTATCATCACAATTGAGTCCAAAATTTTGGTTGCTAAGCAAGAGCATTGTTAAATGAGTTTCACCACATTTTAAAAGGTGGCCACTCCCACCCTGTCACATGACTGCCAAGCCACGCCCACAAAATAGGCCACACCTATAGAGTAGGTTCTAAAAAATCTGAAACCCACCACTGCCCTGCACTTACCTGCATCCAAAACGGGCTACGTAGGGATTCCTGGGAGGGGAGGGGTGGGTGGGGCTAGCCAGGAGTGGGATTTGGGGGTTCTCCAAACTCCACAGAATTTTAGCTAGAGGTTCTTCCGAACCCCCTCGAACCCCCAGCAACCCACTCCTGCTTTTATCTAATTTTGGATGATTTGTTCATGTATGGGAAGCACTGCTGTAGTTACTGTGGACTGCATGTCCTCCTGGCCTGGAGCAGCTCCCTCTGGTGTTCATTATTTGCAGAGGGAATATCTTTCCTAGCTTTTCTTTAAGTGTGATCCTAGGTCAGGGATGTCCAAACTTGGGAACTTTAAGACTTGTGGACTTCAACTCCCAAAATTCCCCAGCCAGCATAGCTGGCTGGGGAATTCTGGGAGTTGAAGTCCACAAGTCTTAAAGTTTCCAAGTTTGGACTATCCCTGTCCTAGGTGCTCTCTGAGCGTGGTTGTTTTCTTGCAGGCATTTCATTTCCAAACTGGAACTCCTTGGTGCTAGGACTGATGATGTTACCTAGATGGGTAATGAAACCACTTGCAAGAAAACACCCAAGCTCAGAGAACACCAAGGGCCCCACAATTCAACCCTGAGCCTCACAACATTCTCTTCTACCGTATTTTTTGGAGTGCAAGACGCACCTTTTTCCCTCAAAAAAGAGGCTGAAAATCTGGCTGCGTCTTATACACTGAATACAGCATTTTTTGCCTCCTGAAACCCCGCCCCCTTCACCAAAATAGACGTGCATTGCCTTTAGGAGGCTTCCAGAGAGCTCCTGGGGGCTGGGGGAGGGCCCCAGAAATGAGCAAACAATTGACTGTTTTTCGCTCAATTTTTGCCCCCCCCCCCCCCCCGCAGCCCCCAGGAGCACTCTATAAGCCTCCTAAAGGCTATGCATGCACTTTTTTGGGGGGGAAAAAGGGGGCTGTTTTTGCAAAAAACAGGCTGTTTCTGGGAGGTTTGCAGAGTGCAAAACCTTTTTGTTTAAATTTTCCTCTTCAAAATCTTGGTGGGTCTTATACTCGGTTGCATCTTATACTCCAAAAAATATACCTTCTCATTGTTCCTGCAACTCTCTCATAAAGTAACAGCGGGTATGTGGGAATGACCTTCAGAGGCAGGAGGAAGAAAACCCACAATGTAGACAATGGTCTGATAAATATAATCCGAATGTCCGAAACACAAGGAGTGTTGAAAGCATCTTTGAAGGGAACTTCCCTGGTGTTCAGGAAAGGAAAAGTGAGGAATGGGACAGTACTTCCAGACTTGCAAGATTTTGTAAGCGGGACACCATTGCCGGGGGAGTGGGTGGGCAGCGGCCTTTCGTGACAGCAGAGGGCCGCTATTCCCATAGCGGCTGGGGCGCGGCCGGGTGGGCGGCGGAGGACGAGGAGGAGAAGAGCTGTTTGCGGCAGGGCTGCAACTGGAGCCCGTGCGGTCCTGAACTTTGCGCCAGCTCTCAGCGCATCGTGGCGGCGGAAGCGGCGGTGCAAAGTTCAAGGCTGCGCGGGCTCCAGCTGCAGCTCCGCCACGAACAGCTCTCCTCCTCCTCGTCCTACGCTGCCTCCTCCTCCTCGTCCTACGCTGCCCCCCCGGCCTGGCTGCTGGCTTGCTCCTTTCTCGCTGGCCCGCCCCTTCCGCCTGCCTGCCAGCCCACTCCGGCCGCCGCTTCCTGCCCGCACCCTGCACCGCTGCCCTGGCCCCAGGCTGCCTCTGAGTGCGTGCAGAGCGCCTGCCCACCGCCGACGCCCCAGGAAAAAATCATGACTTTTTAAAAACCCTGCAGGACGCGGGACAATTTGTTCAAAGCGGGACTGTCCCCCCAAAAGCGGGACTGTCCCGCCAAAAGCGGGACGTCTGGTCACCTTACCCATGGGAGTTTGACAACCAATCAGAATATAAGATGAAATTCAAACCTCAACAGAGGGTATCTCTCTCCCCCCCCTCCCCTCTCTCTCTCCCCCCATGTGCTTTTTTGCCCAAGAGCTCAAACCATGTGATCTTGTCCACCATTAAACCATCTTTCCAAGCAGTCTCCATGTTTCCAGTGTCTTTCTTCCCCCTTGGAACTGAACCCAGACGGACATTTCTTCCAACAATTATAACAACTTTCCAACAACAAAAATAGAGCTAGAATTACCAGCTGTGCTTCCTATCTGAACTACAACACAAAGCTAACACCAGTGCCCCTCCTGCCTTCACTTCTACTCTCCTGGAAACTAGGAATGAAGCATCCCTTCGTCATGGATGCTTTCCATACTCTTCCGTGTTCAGGCTCAACTTTTGTCTATCTAGGCCGCGTCTCTTCCTCCTGTCTCCCAAGAGTACACCAGGGACTCCCACATCTGGAACAGCAGAAGCCTCTTGATCCTTGGCCCTCCCCCACAGGGCTCTGCAGGATTTGGCCTGGGGGCTTTGGAAGATCAACTGGGTGATCCTCGTTTTTTTCAAAAACCTGCAGGAAACCAGGATGCAGGCCCAGCTCTAGTCGGCCACAGCAAAGCTGCTAGAGGGAATGTGTCTCCAGAAGGGTAAACAAAAGGAAGGGAGGATGGGTCGCTGACAGGGCAGAATGCCTGCTCTGGAATGTTGCTGACCAGGAGCCTTTGATGGAGGAATGCTCTCCTGCCATTAATAAAACAGAGATTCAGCGAGAAAAGGAATATTCTTGATTGGATCAAAATGGCTCTCTTCAGCCTGCCTTCTAGTCCAGGTTTGATGCTTTCTAAACAAGCAAGCCCTGAAGGCAACACACTTATTTTTGTTGTATCCCTGTTGTATCCCCTGAGGTAAAACTGCCTCTGAATCAGTGGTGGGTTTCAAAACTTTTTAGAACCGCTTCTGTAGGTGTGGCCTGCTTTGTGGGAGTGGCTTGCTGGCCATGTGACTGAGTGGGGGGGGGTGACTTGGCAGTCATGTGACTGGGTGGGCGTGGCCAACTTGTAAAATGTGGTGAAACTCACTTAACAACGCTCTTGCTTAGCAACCAAAATGTTGGCTCAGAAACTCTGGCATTTGAAGCACGCAAGTCTCAAAGCTGTCAAGTTACAAGACCCTTTGCACCCCTAACCCTTTAGGAAAAAAAACCCCAGGGGGGTTCAAATTTGACAGCTTTAAGACTTGTGGACTTCAACTCCCAGAATTCCTCCTCTCGCTCTTCCTCTTGGTGATGGGCGGATGGGAGGGGGGAGGGAGCGGGAACCGGTTCTAAACGGCCCTGTAGAATTGTGGAACCTTCTCTATAGGAGAGCTTAGAACTGGCAGGAACCTACCCCTTCTCTGAATATTGAAGTGTTGAGATTATGTTATTCTAGAAAGATATTTTGTATATTAACTAGATTATTAATGAGATACAAATATAACGGAAAATTTGGATAAATTCTTGGTCTTACATAGAGAAAATATCATGGGTGTTTATGTATTTTATAGTAGTAATGTATTTTCTGAAGACAATTGAGAATAATGCCACAAGATAGGAATATATGGAGAATTTTTCTTTTCTTTTTACTTGTTCAATAATTACAGAAAAAGACGGACTTTTATACACATACACTGGATGGAAAATTAATAATTATGTCTGTAATTGTAAAGACCGATGCACAAAAACTCATGACTGAACGACATGTTGTACAAAGCCGAAAATGATTGAATGTTTTTACTTATTTTTTATGTTGAAAATAAAAAATTATATACAAAAAAAATGAATATTGAAGTGCTATTCAGCTATGCAAGTAGTCCTCGACTTACAACTGTCACTTAATAGAGACCGTTATAAAGTTATAATGGTATAAAAAAAAGGGACACGACCGTTTTTCACATTTACAACAGCTGCAGCGTCTGACTCATATTTATATCAATTGCAGCGGCAGCGGATTCATTTTTATGACGGTTGCAGTGTCCCGGGGTCATGTGATCAACTTTTGTGATTTTCTGACAAGCAAAGTCAATGGAGAAACCAGATTCACTTAGCAACTATGTCACTAAAGTAACAACTGCCGGGATTCGCTTAACAACTGTGGCAAGAAAAAAATAGCAACAGCACTTAGACTTATATACCGCTTTACAGTGCTTTACAGCCCTCTCTAAGCGGTTTACAGGGTCAGCCTATGGCCCCTGACAATCTGGGTCCTCATTTTACTCACCTCGGAAGGATGGAAGGCTGAGTCAACCTTGAGAACTGGTGAGAGTCGAACTGCCAAACTGCTGGCAGCCGGTGATCAGTAGAAGTAGCCTTCAGTACTGCACTCTAACCACTGCACCACTGAATGGTTGTAAAATAGGAAAAAATCATTTAGCAATAATTTTATAATACTACAGCAAAGTTGGAAGGGACCTTGGAGGTCTTCTAGTCCAACGCCCCACCTAGGCAGGAAGCCTTATACCGTTTCAGACAAATGGCTATCCAACATCCTCTTAAAGGCTTCCAGTGTTGGGGCATTCACAACTTCTGGAGGCAACTTCTGTTCCACTGAATAATTGTTCTAACTGTCAGGAAATTTCTCCTCAGTTCTAAGTTGCTTCTCTCCTTGATTAGTTTCCACCCATTGCTTCTTGACCTGCCCTCAGGTGCTTTGGAGAATAATTTGACTCCCTCTTCTTTGTGGCAGCCCCTGAGACATTGGAATGCTGCTATCATGTCTCCCCTAGTCCTTCTTTTCATTAAACTAGACCCACCCAGTTCCTGCAATTTTGTTTTGTTTAGCAATAGAAATTTTGGGCTCAATTGTGGTCTTAAGTTGAGGACTTCCTGTACTGTTGGATCTGTGAAAGGGAGACACCTTCTTCTTTATTTACCCACAAGCTGCTCTGATATCTTTCCCCCCAGTTAAGGACCAGGCTATATGCTGTTATTATTTATTTCTAACATGTTCTCCTCACAACACCCACCCTATGATGTCGGTTGGAAAAGCAGGGCAGACTGATGCAGTGTTTTTCAACCTTGGCAACTTGAAGATACATGGACTTCAACCTCATCATGGCTGGGGAATTCTGGGAGGTGATGTCCACGATCTTAAAGTTGTCAAAGTTGAAGAACAGTGACCCAATGAGATTCCTTGATGGATGGGATCTTGAACCTGGATCTCCCGGGTCTCAACCAACATTCATATCTCTACACTTTACTGATCAAAAGAAAAAACTCCATACAGCTTACACTGTGGGAATCCAGGCATTATCTTGGGTCCCCCCCCCCCCAATCAGATCATCATATTATGGCATAATGTAGTTTATTTGATTAGACAGATTACATAAAATGAACACAGTAATTGGCCTTTTCAAACCTAGGTTTATGGTGAAACTATGTTAGGAGTTTATATCCAATGTTTGTGGGGGCTACAGTATCGTTAATCAATTCAGACAAAGCCCCAGCAAATGCATTTCCATAACTAATCATCTATCTCTCAGCCCAACCAACTTCATAGGATTGCTGTTGTGGAGAAATAAGAGGAGGAAGATGTGTTGGATATGATAGATGATAGATAGATAGATAGATAGATAGATAGATAGATAGATAGATAGATAGATAGATAGATAGATAGATAGATAGATAGATAGATAGATAGACAGAGACAGAGACAGAGACAGAGACAGACAGACAGACAGACAGACAGACAGACAAATTTCCTAATAGAATTGGGATTTTGAGTCTGGGTTTCCCCAACCTGGATCCCTTAACTCAGGGGTCCCCAACCCCCAGGCTGTTGACCAGTGCCGGTCCGTGGCTTGATAGTAACCGGGCCGGAGTGAGCGGTGGAGAGAGTAGCGTAACTCTTAGGAAAGTGTAGCAAATGCTCCGCTATCCTGGCAGCTGGCTGGGGCGCTCCCCAGGGGCAGGACGAGGGCAATGGCCTGCATTGGAGGGGTTTGGGGCACCACCCAGCCCTGCACGGGGGGAAGGGACTGCCAGGGTGATGGGTGAGGGTGATGGGTGGTTCAAAAAATGCAAAATATACCGTAAATAAATATAAATCTGCATGTTGCATTGAGTGGAGAAATGCTAGACCATCTTGGCTCCTCTCTAATCATTGTATTTTAAGAAACACTTCTGCTATTTCCTCCCCGATTTAATTTTTTTTTTAAAAGAGACACTGGAGTTTTCCCTCATGAAAAGTATGCTACTCAGCTGTGGCACAATTGCGTTTTTGTTAATTGGGGTTTAGTGTATTATATGAACTCAGCTTACAAGTGTAGTATTCTTTGCTAATACAATATTGTGCCCAGTATCTGAAATTTAGAGGTAGACTGCTCTGTTTCCATGACAGCCATATAATAATCATTAATTGTAGCTGGTTTAGAGAAAGGTTCTGCTAGAATGTATAATTTTTTAAAAATAAAAAAAATAAAGAAGTGCGCAAGACAGACATAAGAACAAATAAAGAAAAAACGATCTTGATAGCATTGTATTTACAATACAATAGCAGAGTTAGAAGGGACCTTAGAAGTCTTCTAGTTCAATCCCCTGTCTAGGCAGGAAACCCTATACCATTTCAGACAGATGGCTATCCAACATCTTCTTAAAGACTTCCAGTGTTGGGGCATTCACAACTTCTCCTCAGTTCTAAGTTGCTTCTCTCCTTGATTAGTTTCCACCCATTGCTTCTTGTTCTGCCCTCAGGTGCTTTGGAGAATAGTTTGACTCCCTCTTCTTTGTGGCAACCCATGAGATATTGGAACGTTGCTATCATGTCTCCCCTGGTTCTTCTTTTCATTAAACTAGACATACCCAGTTCCTGCAACCGTTCCTCATATTTGCAGTAGTGGTCATTCAGACGTCTTCCATCAGTGTGTCTCAACCTTGTCAACTTTAAGATGCATGGACTTCAACTCCCAGAACCCAGCAGCCAGCATGCTGTCTTACATGGTCACAAAATGCAGAGAAATGGCTGCTTCAATTGCTCTACAAAACCAAAATCAGATTGTCTCTAGAGGTGGGTGGGTGGGAGATAACTCTATCGAAACTGCTGGCTACGTGCCACCAATTTCCTCATTTGTTTTCTCTTTTAAACGCTGCGTCCTGAGGAAGTGAATTCCATCCGTTAACACCATCTCTGGATGAAATGGCTCTTCCTGTTCCTGTCCCACTCTGCCTCTTCTGCCAAATTGACTTCTTTCAACAACTCCCAAGTTCAAAACCTGCCTTCCACCAGTCCTCTAACAAGGAGGAGCGAAAAAAAATACTTTTCAGTCAACTCCCCTCTTCAGAATTTGAAAAACCTTTAGGACTACAGGTACAGAGGTGGTATTCAGCAGGTTCTGACCAGTACGGTAGTTCAGAGAACCAGTAGCAGTGTTTCAATATCTCAGGGGTTGCCACAAAGAAGAGGGAGTCAAACTATTCTCCAAGGCACTTGAGGGCAGAACAAGAAGCAATGGGTGGAAACGAATCAAGGAGAGAAGCAACTTAGAACTGAGGAGAAATTTCCTGACAATTAGAACAATTAATCAGTGGAACAGCTTCCCTCCAGAAGTTGTGAATGCCCCAACACTGCAAGTCTTCAAGAAGATGTTGGATAGCCATTTGTCTGAAATGGTATAGGGCTTCTTGCCTAGGCAGGGAGTTGGACTAGATGACCTCCAAGGTCCCTTCCAACTCTGCTATTGTATTATTGTATTAAATATCACCTCTGACTGGCCACACCCACATCTATTCTCTGCCTCCCCAGTCCCAGCTGATCAGGAGGAAATGAAGATTTTACAGTATCTTTCCCCTGCCACACCCACCAAGCCACGCCCACAGAGCCAATAATAAATTTTTTGGAATCCCACCACTGTACAGGTAGCCCTCAACGTATATCTGGTCACTTAGCAACCATTTGAAGTTCTGATGGACCCCGAAAAAGAGACTTATGACCCAGATTTGAACTTCTCTCTGGAGCTCCTTGGGGGAAGCTATTAGACGCTCAGTAACAGGCCTGTATTTATGGCTGTTTGAAACACCCCGTAGTCATGTGACTGATTTACAACACTTTTCTGGAAACTGATTTCTCATTAACAGAGTTGGAAGGGTCCTTGCAGGTCATCTAGTCCAACCCCCTGCCCAAGCAGGAGACCCTACATCTGCCTCTACCTAGGATCGAACTCACAACCCCCCCCCCCCCCGTCTTGTGAGGCAAGAGCTCCACCTCTAGGCCACAGCAGCAGATGTTTACTTCCAGTTTTCAGCAAAAAATGCCAGAATGCGACCAATGGGTTCTCTTAACAGCCATCGTGTTAGCATAATATAACTAGTCCTTGAATTACAGCTACAGTTGAAACCCAAAATTTCTGCTGCTGAGCAAGATGGTTGCTAAGTGAATCTTGCCCCATTTTGTGACTTTTCTTGCCACAGGTGTTAAGTGAATCACCACAATTATAAGTTAGTCGCAGGTTATTGCTGTATTTTTTGGAGTATAAGACGCACCTTTTTCCCTCAAAAAAGAGGCTGAAAATCTGGGTGCATCTTATACACTGAATGCAGCATTTTTTGCCTCCCAAAACCCCCAACCCCTTCACCAAAATGGCCGTGCAGAGCCTTTAGGAGGCTTCCAGAGTGCTCCTGGGGACTGGGGAGGGCAGAAATGAGCAAAAGATGGGCTGTTTTTTTGCTCAATTTTAACCCCCCCCCCAACCTCCCAGGAGCACTCTACAAGCCTCCTAAAGAAGGGAAAAAAGGGCCCGTTTTCATGAAAAACAGGCTGTTTTGGGGAGGTCTGCAGAGTGCAAAAACTTTTTTTTTTAATTTGCTTCTTCAAAATCTTGGTGCGTCTTATACTCTGGTTATATTCCAAAAAATATGGCAACGTGAATCTGCCTTCCACATTGACTTTGCTTGTCAGAAGGTTGCAAAAGATGATCACATGACTCATCATAAAGCAGAGTCAGTGGTCAAGCATCCACATTTTGATCATGTAATGCTATATTTAGTTTTATTCAATTTGTATCCCGCCCTTCTCCAAAAGGACCCAGGGCGGCTATATGATGCTATAACCGCTTTAAGTGTGAAAAATGGTCATAAGTCACTTTCTTCAAGGCTTTGAATGGTCACCAAACAAACTTTTGTAATTTGAGGGCCTGTAATTGCTGCAAAAAAAGGTGAAACAATCAATCACGGTCACATGATGAAGACTTTACAACTATCACAATTTATGACCCAAATGGCTCTTAGTGGGGTGGGTCTCAGTAGTTGCGGCTATGATGCACCACAGGCAGGGGTGAAATGCAGCAGGTTATGGCAGGTTCTGGAGAACCGGTGGCGGAAATTTTGAGTAGTTCGGAGAACCAGCAAATACCACCTCTGGCTGGCCCCAGAGTGGGGAGGGAATGGAGATTTTGCAGTATCCTTCCCCTGTCATGCCCACCAAGCCACACCTACAGAACCAGTAATATAAAAATTTGAATTTCACCACTGTCCACAGGGTGTAAAATCTGTCACTCTTGATGCTGAAATCAAGGTCAGGAGAACAGTGATGGGAATGATTGCAGGATTGCCAATTTTTGTGTAAGGTAGGTTTACATTTTTTAAGAATAACACATCTCTTGAAACTCTAGGTGCATGATGGTGAACCTATGGCACGGGTGCCACAGGTGGCACGCGGAACCATTTCTTAGGACACGCAAGGCATTGCCCTGTCAGCTCCAGCACGCATGTGTGCGCTGGCCAGATGATTTAGGCCTTCTTTTGAGGCCGTTGTTCGCCTTCTGGAGGCTTCAAGGAAGCTCCTGAAACCTCTGGAGGTGGGGGGGAGGCTGTTTGCACCCTTCCCAGGCTCCTAGAAAGCCTCTGGAGCCTGGGGAGGGTGAAAAAAGCGTGCCAAAAGCAGGGGGTCACGCACATAGCATTATGGGTGTGGCACACCCATGCACAACCCCCATGCATTCCCCCCACTTTTGGCACGCGAGCCAAAAAAGGTTAGCCATCACTGCTCTAGGCCCATGATGGTGAACCTTTGGCACGGCTGCCACAGGTGGAATGCGAAGCCATTTCTGAGGGCACGTGAGGCGTTGTCCTGTCGGCTCCAGCGCACATGAGCGTGCTGGCCAGCTGCTTTTCGGCCTTGATTTTCAGCCATTTTTTGCCCTCCTGAAGTCTCCAGAGGGAGAAAAATGGCCCAACGGACAACCTAGAAGTCCATTCCTGAACTTCCAGTTTGTGTGTTGGGCCTTTTTCCGCCCTCCCCAAGATCCTAGAAAGCTTCTGGAGCCTTGGGAGGGCGAAAAATGGACCTACCAGGCCCTCCTCGGGCTCCAAAAAAGCCGTGTGTACATGCGCTAGACAGCAGGGGGGTTCACACATGTATTCTCAGGGGGCACGGCATGGGAGCACAATAGCGCAAGCGTGTGTGCTTTTGGCACCCAAGGCGAAAAAGGCTCTAGGCTGTTGGTTTGAGTGCCTAGCTTGGCAATTTGGTTACAAATGTTTCATCACCATTCGAGGAGACATCGTCAGTGCGTTTTGAATTGTCAGTTGGGACAACCTGAGCTAAAAGGTAAAGGTTCCCCCACACATGTGTGCTAGCCGTTTCCAGTTCTAGGGGTGGTGCTCATCTCAGTTTCAAAGCTGAAGAGCCAGCGTTGTCCAAAGACGTCTCCGTGGTCATGTGGCCAGCATGACTAAATGCCAAAGGCGCACGGAGCGCTGTTACTTTCCCACCAAAGGTGCTTCCTATTTCTTTACTTGCATTTTTTGCATGCTTTCGAACTGCTAGGTTGGCAAAAGCTGGGACAAGTAACGGGAGCTCACCATGTTATGCAGCGCTAGGGATTCAAACCGCTGAAGTGCCAACCTTCTGATCCACAAACTCAGCGTCTTATCCACCAAGCCACCATGTCCCTTCACAATCCAACGTTCTAATATTCAAACACATTCCTTGAAACTCTTTCCCAAGAAAGAATGTTTGTTTGCTTTGTCATTGCTATATGTTAGAAAATATACATTTGCCTTTATTTCCATGTTTGGAATACCTGTTTTGCTGAGTGCCGATGCTCAGTTTTTAGAATTGGCCTGCTCTACTGCTCCTCTCTGTACAATGTGGCATTTATCATTCTTCTCATATGCCACTTCTGCAGATGTTTTCCAAGGGCAGCCTAAGCATCATTCTCACTATTACTATTACTATTATTACTATTCTGTGGTTAATCTTTGGTGAGATTCACAGCCTTTGGGGCTGGTTGGTAGCTCAACAGCTCGAGTCCTAACCAAGGACCTAGGAACTGTTAAGGTAACATCAGAGGAGGGTGGTTTTTTGTAGAGTCAGAATGTTCAAGTTCGGTAAATTTAGAATTTCCAAATGGCGAGGCAGCCCTTTAGATATTGCTCCAAGGGTTCCAATTACAATTGGGACAACACACAATTTCTTTTTCCACAGTTGCTCAACTTCAATTTGCAAGTCCCGGTATTTTGTGATTTTTTTTCTTGCTGCTTATTTTCAATTTGTGCATCACCAGGTATTGCAATGTCAATGAACCATACATTTATTATTATTATTATTATTATTATTATTATTATTATTATTATTATTGAAAGAAACACTTCTGAACATTTTTGTTCCAGATGATTCACACTTTTTATTTGCTCTGTTCCAGTATATTACAAACAAACAACAGAGAAGTGTGCATGTGTGTGTGGCAGGGTGTGTTTAAGGTAGATCTTCAAACAGTTGGCCATGATGTTTGGAAAGCTTGGGAGAAAGGGGGAAGTGCACTTCTGCGAGCCAAAGAATATGAAAGGAATTAACAGTGGAGAACTGGGCACACAAAGGTTATCATCACCATGTCATACACATTAGATGAGACAGAGACTGGGTTGTGGGGGAGAAAAAGTGGGGAAGGGGTTTCACTGCGCCAGCACCAGAATCTCTGAAGCAGCACCGGATAGATAGCCTCTTCATTCCTTGATTCGCCTTCAATCCCCTTGGCAGATGTTCTCAGCTTCAGAGAAATCCAGGTAAGGAGGGTTTGCTGCTGTTTGGTTTGGGTCAAACAACCCAGATGAAGATCACTGCTGAGTAGAGGGGGAAAGAAGACATTGCAGATGGAGATTGGTTGCTGATGTTGAGGGCCTTCCCAATGGCCCAAAGAACAGCCTGAGATGTTCTAGAGCTTTTGAAGGCTGCCCCTTGTCCACTGCAGGGAAGACTCCCAAGTGATGTCTCCACAAAGTGCCAAAAATTTTATGCAAACAGCGTGCGGGGTCTCTTGGCTTGTGAGCTGACCGTTGACAAAACGATGGGTTGGTTGGTAAGCTGTGAGTTTTCAGAAGCCCGTTGAGCAGATGATCAGGTGACACGCCTGGAGAACATGAAGGAGGACTAGTTTCCAAGTCACAAACTACAACAATGGACTGTTGAGTCCAGAGCCGAAAAAATAATGGCAGCTTGAGCAGAAAGTCTGGAGACACACAGTCTTTCCTTGGCTTGGAAGTCATGGGGTTTACCTCTTCCAGCTTTTCATGTCAGATAGAGAAATTTGGCAAGGAGGCATCAGTGGATTTCTCTTCCGCTAGAAGAGACCCACCAAATTTGAAGGGATTCCCAGAATCTCTTGAACGGGGATTTCCTCCACTCCACCGCACAATTCTTGATCTCTCATTTTTAAACACCCTCTTTCGCCACCCATACATTGTATTTATTATGCAGGATAATTCAGTTTTATTGTAACAGAATAATACGTGATAACTTTTTAAGCACAACCAGCCTTGCCCAACCACGGAGATTGGTTGAATCCAGCTTAAATCCCAAGGAATTCCTTTACAATTCAATTAGTATGATCATGCCCCTTCGTCATAACTACCAATGCAATGTTTTTTGAGCTTTTAAATATTATTTCCTTAGTCTCCATCCCCAATCTCTCACCCATTTGGAAATGCAAAGGTAATTTTCAGCCAAAGAGGGGGGGGGGGGCAGAGGAATAGTAATAAAATAAGGCATAGTCCACATGTGGATTATTGTCTGGCACTGATCGAATGCAAATGACCAAGCTCTAATGCAGTGTTTCTCAATTTTGGCAACTTCTAAGATGCGTGAACTTCAATTCCCAGAATTCCTCAGCCAGCATCCTGGCTGGGGAATTCTGGGTGTCCATGCATCTTAAAAGTTGTTGAGGTTGAGAAAGACTGTTCTAAATAATGTAGCAGAAGCAGCTCGGCTCCCATCCCTTTTTTTAAATTGCCTACATTATCATGTGGAGCCCCAACTATACAAGTAAGAATCCATTCAAATGTTGTAGAAAGCTCACCTGTATCAAGGAGAGAAGCAACCTGGAACTAAGGAGAAATTTCCTGACGGTTAGAACAATTAATCAGTGGAACCACTTCCCTCCAGAAGTTGTGAATGAAAGATTTTAAGAAGATGTTGGATAACCATTTGTCTGAAGTGGTGTAGGGTTTCCTGCCTAAGCAGGCGGTTGGACTAGAAGACCTCCAAGGTCCCTTCCAACTCTGTTATTCTATGATTTCTGCATCAGTCCCAGTTCTGTGATTTACCCTCAAAAGATAACCCATATCACATTCTCAGATTGCTGATCATCTCAATGCTGGAATACTAAATTCCTTCTCCATCTCTAAAGTTTAGCTGCCCGGGGGGAGGGGGGCGCTACATAATGGTCAAACCATGGAATCTTGCTCCTTCCTCTTTAAGTTTGCCTTCAACTCTTCATCAAGTTTTGCAAATTTAGGACATTTTTAAAAGAAATTTAATTTGAAGAATACCCATCACTCAACAGGACAGCCTATGCTTTGAATGTCAAAAATTCCAGATTCAATTGGCGGCTTCATTTTAGGGCTGCTGTGGATATACCTGATCGCAATGGACAAATAATGTGAATTAGGAGGGGTTCACAGAGCATTGTACAGGCAAAAGGTTTAAGTTTGATGTCTCTGGTGAAAGAGGTAGCAGAGCATCTCTGCATCACTTCTTCCAATATGCCTGCTGCTTTACTAGTTACAGGAAAGTAAGGAAGCAAAACATGGGAGGGGAAAGATAACAGGACGACTTCCTTCAGAAAAATATGATTGTCAAGCCAAGCAGAAATGTGCAAAAGCAGCTCACACAGTGACTGCTCTCTGCCCTGAAACTTTACACGGATGCATTGTATGAATACAGATGGAAGAAAGTTTTTGAACGATATTGTTATGGAAAACTCTTCTTCCAGTTTTTTTGGGTCAATGCAAGGAAATGTCCACAAAACGTCTTCCCTTAACTTGGAGCCCTAACATTGCAACTATAATACCAGCGTCCATTTGACCAGCCTGTCTGTCACAAACTTCAACACTGCTGGGAGATGGGAATGGGCAACATACTCCAAAATCCTAAAATTCTAGGCTACTGATCTATAAAATTCTAGTGTTTTGGGATGAAAAAAACAAACAAACCTTGAAAGGTCTCAAGTGTTTCTTCACTTACATGGAGGAGAAGACCTCCTGCGCACATAAGGGCATTTCCAATGAGACCTTGTCCAAGAAAGACTTGTGAAGGCCTGCTGCTAGCACTTGTGTGGGTTCCTGGAGATGTTGTGGAACCGGATTCAACATTTGGAAGCTGTGATATTTTGAGAAACCGATGCAATGGTTTGTTCAGAGCGTGGGAAAGATTCAGGAGATGCTTTGAAAACCAATATCTATACACTTTTCAATTATCTGGAAGGGGAAGAACTAGCTCATCAGCTCCCAAAAAACCAAATGAGAAAGTCTCCGTCCAAACAAACCAAAAGATAAATTTGGTCCTAAAGTGGAACGTGTTTGAGATTGTGAGAACCTTATCTTTCACCTTTTCCGGCAAATCATGCTTAGAAATGCTCAGTGGGAATCTTGCTTTCAGCTGAATTTTGATGTTTTTTTATTCCATTCTATTCTATAGTTTCAAAGATCATCCATCTCAGAGCTTTGAGTCACATTCTTGAAAAGAAATCTGTGCTGATAATCTAAGGAGTAGAACAACAGGAAGTGCAGTTATGAAACTGCTCAGCGGTGCCCCACAGACAGTTGACCAGCATGAAGGGGTCTAAGCTGGGGAATAGCTTAGAAAGCAAGGCCAATCCATAGATCTTAGGTAAGCAAAAGATAAATTAAGATGCCATATTAATTAGGTATGATCATGGCCAGAAGGATGATTAGCCTATATATATGCACACATATGGAGATTTGCATATATTTTGCCTCTGATTTCATATATATGGGATAAACCTTCCACAATCTGGAACCTCCAGACTTATCATGATACTACATTTCCCGGAATTTTGGTTGACAGATCTATGCCAGGTGGGAACCCTGGAAGCTACGGTCTCCATACAATTGGGGAGTGTAAGTTCAGAAAAGGTAGCCCTAGCAAAACATAAATACTACTTATGTTATTTGTCTCAGTAGCTGAGGTGGAACTGTTTACTTTGGCAATTCAGGTTGTAATATCTCAGGAATGGAAGCCGAGACATCTGGCAGACTCTAGTTTCTTTAGGGCAAGGGTCAGCAACCTGAAACACTCAAAGAGCCACAAAGGTCCTAACTGGAAGCCCCCCTGTTCAATTCTGAAATCCAGTTCCCCCACCAGAATCTCCTCCTAGCGTGACATCCTTTTTCCTCTACCTGTCCTAACCACAAGCCTTATCAATTCTGGAGCTGACTGGCGACAAGGAGCCGCAGCAGAGGGATGAAACAGCCACATGCGGCTCCGGAGCCACTGGCTGGCAACCCTTGCTTTAGGAGATGAGGTAGTCAGCACCTTTTGAATTTGATACACGTCCTCTCCAAACATTCCAGCCACCACAAATTAAAAGAAATGTTTGTGAAGCAGCCTTAAACTGAGGAACCCTTTAAAGGATGTAAATAAAAATAAGGAAGGCCCAGATAGAGATGAGGAGGAGGGAAGAGACAACTTGTTGTTAAATATTTAAAAAGTGCCAAGGGCACTTTTTCCCTTAAAGGACCTAAGGGGGAAGCAGAGAGAAGGAATTATTTTCAAAACAATGCCCAACCCCCAAATTGGGACCTTCTTCCTTGATGCAGCTTATCAGGAGCCATGGTGCTAGTTGGCTAGCACCAATTCTATCTCTTTTACAGTTTCACTATTACTCACTTTGTGCCAATGGCTGAGAATTTCTCCTTTTTGCCTCCAAATGACATCCCATCCTGTGTCTTTGCTTACTGTTGGGTTTAAAGCATTTTGCCACTTCCATCAGGGACGCCTTTGACCCTCCCATTCCCCCCACCAGTTTGGTCTGGGGCTTTCATTGGGCTGTTCTTCTACCTCTTACTCTTAACTATTTGCAGGTACATTATCCAATGCTGAGCGCCTGACAGTCCAGCACAGCTCTCTGTTCTACTGACGGAATCCATCATATCTTTTCCCAGTCTAGATGCCCTTCTGATGTGTTAGATGACCGTTCCCATCATCTGTAGCCAAATGGACCAATATGGAAATCCTAGGTTGGGGAAGACTGGTTTAGCAGCCACAAAATATACATTTAGCGTCAATAATTCTTATCATCGACTGGGATTGTTCACTGAATTGTAAAGTCTACTCGGACATCAACCATAGCCCTAGAGTCTTATAGTCCAGAGTAGTTGTCATCGTGCCATTTGGGGAGGAAAAAAAACCATACAAAATCAACCCAGTTTTTCTTTTTTCAGAGCTTTAAAGCTCAACAATTACATCCTTGTCAAAGCTCCTGCAATCAACAGGATGGAAAGGCCAATAAATTCTTGTGAAGATGCCATGGAATTATTTTGGAGGCGAAGATGTTTCCAACATCTGGATGCTTTGGTTCAGGACCAAGTTCTGTGGTGCACAAAGAAAAATGAGTTGACTTAATTTTTAAGACTTGTGAAAAACTTGGTTTGTTTGATTGTTTTCTGATCTTCACATTCCTACCGTAGAAGACTTTTGTCACCAGTATCCTTAAGGAAATTAGGATGTGAAGGACTTTGGGAGATATCAAAGAGAATTGGATTTCAAAAGATTCAGACATTTCAAGAGGAAGCCAAGAATGGTGAGTCTCCTTTCTTGAACAATTAATTTTCTTTTCTTTAAACATTTCAGAAAGTGGAAACAGGGCTGAACTGTGGGGAAGTATTCACTCTTTTTCGTTTCTAATCAAAAGGTCTCTGGGTATAATCAACCATTACAATTTAAAGTGTCCAAATAAGAAAGAACAGAGACTGGACTGATTGGATCACTTCCATCGTTGAATTTTGGGTCTGTTTCTTTATGAAATAATGAATAAAGGAGTTAATGGAGGCAGGAAAAAAAAAAACAGACTGGCAATTTAGTGTCATTGTTGGCTATTTTACATGATTTCACCAGCACTGCACTTATATCCCCCCAGTCACTTGAAGATAAGGGGGGAAAACATCCTTGGGGGATGCCAATAGCACATCTTGTTAAGTAAAAATAGCAACACTTTGAACTCAGACCTTTGTAGAATTGAGAAGATAACTGGAGAGGCGGAGTCAAGGTGTCCAGGTGAGAATGATGGGAAAAGGCAGTCCTGATTGGCTGTACAGTTGAGGGAGGGGCTTGGCAAGGGCCTCTTACATAACCGAGCAGCATTTACAACGCTGTTTCTTCACGTCAAGATCCTGGTCTGCTTCTTTGGGGTCCGTGTCATTGGCTGATGGCTGTGCTCCAACTTGGTTCTCCTCCTTCTGAGGCAAGGGTTCCATCGCGCTGCCATTAGGTGGGGCGTGATCTGCTGTGTGGTCCCCCGCCGGTTTATTCTCAGCATCTTCTATCACCACCAGTTCGGCCTTGATTTGCTCTCCTTCCAGCCCTAGCACTTTTTTGGTCTCATTTTCGTCTTCCACATTCTGGTAGCCCATGAAGATCATGGTGACGGGTTGTTCTTTGCTAGGCTCTGGGCCGTCACCCCCCAGCTTTGGGCTCTCCATTGGTTTAGCCTGCACCCCTGTGATTTCCTTCCGGGGGGTGACCTTCTGGCTTGGGAGATTGCTTTGGGCCTCTTTGGCAGCCTTCTCAGAGACTTCACTCAGGGTCACTTCGTCGGCCTTATGGATGAGCTCATCCACTTCGGATGAGCTGAGCTGGTGGACACCATTCTCAATAGCCCCATCTTCGGTACGGACTGCATGGACCACTGCAAGAGAAGATAGAGAAGATGCACAATGAGGAACAATGAGAAGCGTCACCAGATCTTCACTGTTGCTTTCAAAAATGACTTACGGGCAGATATCATTATTTCTTGTGGTGGAATGTACACTACTGTCACAGGAGCGAGGGAGGGACAACATAGCTTGGGGTCTTTGATATGTAAGAAGAGGGCAAAGGTGGGCCCCCACTTAGCAATTCATAGAATACATCTTGTATGCAGGTAATTGATTAATCCGGCAAGATTAATGTCAAGCCCATAGAAACAAGAAAGACCCAAGGAGCTAGTTCAGAGTACTTTCCTCATCATTGTTCACCTATAGACAGAAATCTTTCTAGACTAAATCAATTATCTACATAACTACCTTATTTTTTGAAGTATAAGATGCACCAAATTTTGAAGAGGTAAATTAAAAAAAAACGTTTTTGCACTTTGCAGACCTCCCAAAAATGATCCATTTTTCAAGAAAACGCACCCATTTGTTGTCAAAAAAGGGCATGCATACCTTTTAGGAGGCTTGTAGAGTGCTCCTGGGGGCTGGGGGGAACAAGCCAAAAATGGCCCGTTTTTCGCTCATTTCTGCCCTTCCCAGCCCCCAGGAGCACTCTGGAAGCCTCCTAAAGGCTATGCACAGCCATTTTTGCAAAGGGGGCAGGGTTTCAGGAGGCCAAAAATGCTGTATTCAGTGTATAAGATGCACCCAGATTTTCATCCTCTTTTTTGAGGGAAAAAAGTGCGTCTTACACTCTGAAAAATACGGTATGATTCTGCACCTTTTGTCATTCCCACTTACCCCACGTGATCAAAATGCTCTCTGGCCATTGAATATCTGATTTCTGGACAAAACCCCATTCCAGACTACATTATTTCCTCTTTATTGAGGGAAAAAGGTGCGTCTTACACTCCGAAAAATACGGTATTACCCTGTGAAGTACTGGGGGGGGAGGAGGGGATTCGGCCTTCACCCTCTTCCTGTATACCAAAGATTCTAAGCTACCTTGTCTCTTTGATCTCTGGGAAACAGCCCCTCCTTCCCGCAACTCTGGGCTACATTTTACTACATTTCTACTCCCAAAGGTGCCTTGAGAAAGGCAACTAGATTTTTTTTCCCTTGAAGGAAGGAAAACAAGTCCAGTTGCCTTTGGAAAAACACCTTTGGGACAACCATGACTTGAATGACTGAGAATCTCCATAGCATCTTGAAGAGTGGCTGAAGTGGCACTAGAGACTCCAAAATGCCAAGAATTTGTCCTTTAAAGCAGAATGGATTTTTATTTTGGGAGGGGTTTGATAAATCTCATAGGCCTCTGACAGAACAACAGTTAAGCACCTAATACCAACCACACCTACCTGTTCTTTACTCGAGTGTTCTTGTCCTCTTTCTGTGTATACTAATATCAGGCCAGTTCCCAAGCAATTCAATGAGAAGAACCTTCACTTTTGTTTTTTTTTAAGGTTTTTAAAAATTTTTTAATTTAAACATTTTATTTTCCATTTAACCAGTGTGTCGTCCAGATACAAATGACTCTGTGCAATTATAGTCAAAATGTAAAGTATTTGTTATATTGATAATAATTCTCTAAACTTACAATAATAATAATCAGCATTATAGCTCTATTCTTTTCCCCCTCTTAACATATATACTAATACAAATATAATAATTCTATTTGATATAATAATCTTAACAATCATATTAGTAAGAATCATCATATTGTTTACCTCCCTGTCTTAACATATATTCTTTATTTCACTGATCTCCATTTATTTCTCACTTCTGTTTTTATTCTCCAACCATCCATAGAATAGCTCCCATGCCATATAATATTCAGCTTGTTCTTTCTCCTTTATTGCAAGCGTTACTCTGTTCGTTTCTGCATATTCTAATATTTTCGGTAGGGACCTCATTCCTTTTCCAGTTTTGTGCAAATACAATTTCTAGCTGCAGTTCATACATATATAATTCAATATGCATTTCCTTTATACTGTAAGTTTCGGGCCTTCACTTTTCTTTCGGAGATGAGGATGTGAGAATGGGGTGATCATGGGAGGCCAAAAAGGATGTATGAATGTTCTGTCTTCCATCATATTGATATCTATCTTTCTGGAAGTCTGCAAGCTCTCTGGCTTCCAGTTCGCAGGGGCTTGGGAGAACCTCCAGCTAAAATTCTGTACAGCCAGGGAAGGGATATCCCATCCCTGGCTGGCCACACCCACTCCTCCCCTCCCCTCCCAGGAGTCCCCATGCGGCCCATTTTGGATGCAGGTAAGTGCAGGGCCTACACGGAGGCTTGAGGAGGGGGAAAACTGGACCTCCTGGAAGTTCCCAGAAGGCCAGAAACGGGCCTATTTCTGGCCTCCAGAGGGCCTCCGGAGTCTGGGGAGGCCATTTTCACTCTCCTGGAGGCTCAAGGATACCCTCCAGAGCCCTGGGAGGGCAGAAACGCCCCCCTCCCCATACTGTGGTACAGGAGGCCGACTAGGCCACACCCAGCCAGCAACCGGCCAGAGAACCCCTTGCTAAAATTTTTGAATCCCACCCCATCCTATTTGGGATTCAATCCAAAGTGAGCAACATCTTCAGTGGGGCTCTTCCAGAGTTCTTCTCTTGAGAAACAGTTGGAGATTCGTGATCGTCCCCCCATGGATAAATTCGGGACGGGGGGAGAGCAAGCGTTCACATATTTGGGGGAAGATTTAGAAAAGTCAGCTATTATAAATATACTTTTTTCTTTTAGGGGCACAAAAGTGGATGTTGAATTTGGACAGAAAAAGCAAAAGGGGTAAGTGGAGGAAACGAGCGGGTCAAAACAATTTTAGGGATTTTTTTTCCAACCACGACTGCCCTGCTTACTCATTCCTTGACCTGCACTTTCATAATAAATAAACAACAATCCCCTTGCATGATTCTATTCTCCACGCTGGAATGGGAGAGAAGAAAAGTAAGGAACATTTTGAGGAGGGTTTGCAGTGTTTTTGGCAGACAATGTAAAATGTGACTTCAGTTCTTTAAACTGATAAAGGGGAAAAAAAGGGGGAAATGCCCGTTATTTGAACTTAACTCCTACTTATGATCACACAATGCCCTAGAATTGATTGTTTTCTTCCCAGATTTTTTTGAACTGTCCACCATATAGCCCAGTGATGGAGAACCTTTTCGGCATCGATTGCCCAAACCGGAACGTACATACATGCACCAGTGCCAGAGTGCTGGAAACCTGAAGACCAGCTGGCTGGTGCACACATGCCTGATTTTTGGCTGTTTTTGGCTGTTTTTCGGGCTGTTCTTCGGGCCATTTTTAGACTGTTTTTCAGGGCGTTTTCAGGCCATTTTGGGGGCATTTTCAGGCCATTTTTTGTTTTTCTTCCAGAGTGCCAAAATCAGCCTAAAAGCAGTCTGCCAAATGGTGAAAAACAGCCTGAAAATGGCCTAAAAACGGCTCAGGAATGGCTTGGAAAACGGCCAAAAACAGCCTGGTGTGTTGGCCGTTTTGGGCACGTTTTCCGGTACTAAAGCAGCTGGCCACTGTGTGCGTGCCCATAGAGGGCTCTGTGCGCCACCTCTGGCACCCGTGCAATAGGTTCGCCATCACATATATAGCCTATTGTCCCAGAATTTCCTAGGGATTTCCCACCTGAATAGTACCTGTATTGTGACCCTGCTTAGTGCTTGAAAAATCAACCAATGTTGACAAAGTGCTGACACCTGTGGAGACTTAAAAACTTTAGACTAAAATCATCATCGTTATCACCTCAATCTTCTCAACACAACTGCAAAATATGTCCATTGAGATTTATATGGAAAGTTCAACTTTACTGTTTGCACCAAAAACACCCACTGGGATTTTTGTGTCTGAAAAAAAGCTTGCAAAATGAGATCCAATTTTTGTGAGGTTTCAATAAGCCAGGGGTGTCCAAACTTGGGAACTTTAAGGATTGTGGACTTCAACTCCCAGAATTCCCCAGCCAGCACAGCTGGCTGGGGAATTCTGGGAGTTGAAGTCCACAAGTCTTAAAGCGCCCAAGTTTGGACACCCCTGCAATAAGCAAACTGTTAGGATCTCTATGATCTCACAGGCTATTACAGAAAGGAACGCTACTGAGTTGTTGAAAAACTCTGGGAGAAAATATCTGACTACCATAATTTATATACTAAGGCTGAAAAATAACGCAGCATTAAACATTAATTGTTAATACCAATTATAATGTTGGCACAGTGTGAAAAGGATTCACCCGATATTTAGAAATATTAAATTTACTGGATGTCTGTAAAAGACGTTTTATAGCAAAATCTCCGTAACTCAGGTCATTAAGTAGCACCTAAGCAATTGGAGACAACATCCAGTCAATTAGACTGTGGTAGTCATTTGGGTAAATGGGATAAGATTAATAACTATTCATAGGAAGTCTCGGCTTCTGAGCTTTCCTCATATTTCCAGCAGACAGCCTTTCTCCTGAACACAGAACGGTTTTGCAATCGTTTTTTTTCTACTTTGGAAAAAAAAGTATTTTCTACTTTAGCAGGGTAAGGAAGATTCTCAAAGATGATTCACACCCTGGCTGGTATCTCTTTGCCCTTCTACCATCAGGCAGAAGATATCAAAGTATAGCCAGCCGAACAAACAGGTTAAAAGATAGCTTCTATCCTTGGGCTGTGAGACTTTTAAATTCAACCGCAATCAGTCCATGCACATGCTAGTTTTTTCTTTTTTCTTTTCTCTCTTTTTTTGTTTCTGTTATAATTTTGCATCAGTGAAGTTAAAACCAATTTCATTGTAATTTTAGTACAATGACAAAGAATATTATTATTATTATTATTATTATTATTATTATTATTATTATTATTATTATTATTATTATTATTATTATTATTATTATTATTATTATTATTATTATTATTTGGGTGCCAATACAGTGCAAACAAGATGGATACAAGGGAAGAGATGGGATTCCTCTAATCCCATCATGGGAAACCTATGGCACATGTGCCACAGGTGGCATGCAGAACCATATTTGCTGGCACGGCAGCCCTCAGCTCCGGTGCGCATGTGTGTGCCAGCCAGCTGATTTTCGGCCTTCTGGAGGGCCGGGGGGAGGCTGTTTTTGCCCTCCTCAGGTTTCAGGAAAGCCTCCGGAGTCTAGAGGGGGGGGGGGGGAAAGGCCCAACAGGCCAACCGGAAGTTTATTTGAACTTCCGATTGGCCTGTTGGGCCTGTTTTTCACCCTCCCCAGGCTCCGAAGCCTTTCCCGAAGCCTAGGGAGGGCGAAAACGGCCTCCCAGAGTCCCCCGGAGGGCTGGGGGAGGCCGTTTTTGCCTTTCCCGGGCTTCAGGAAAGCCTCCAAAGCCTGGGGAGGGTGAAAATCCCCCCTGCACGGGGGTGTCACACGTGCATGTGCAATGGGGTCATGTGCACATGCGCAGTTGGGTGGGCAAGTGTGTGCGCGTGTGATAGCACGCACACACACAATATTGGCACACCTTTAGAAAAAGGTTAGCCAACACAACTCTAATCCAACCAGCCTAGTGAATCCCTTGACTTTGCTTGTCAGAAGGTCGCAAGCCTGATCCCACGGCCTAGGTACCCTGCAACCGTCACATATGTGGGGCCCTTGCCAAGCGTCTGAATTTTGATCACACAATCGTGGGGAATGCTTCAAAAATCGTAAAGTGTGGGGGAAATGGTCTTAAGTCACTTCTTTCAGTGTCGTCATTAGTTCAAACGCTCCCTAAATGAACTGTTGTGAAGTCAAGGGTTTACTGCCCTTGAACCTCTGCGCCATCAGAGCCCCAAACACAATTCCAAACACAACCTCCAACAGCTGCGCTGTGGGAAGGAAGCCAGGTCTTCTTCAGTCAATACGATGTGCAGCTCAGGACTCCATCTGAGTCCCAGGGCGCATGCAAGTTGTTTGCAGGAGGCCAGACGTATCCTTGGTCTGTGGACTCTCCCCTCCAGTGCGTACCTTTCAGCTCGTCCTCGTACACTTTGACTCCCTGAACTGTGTTCTCTTTGGGCAGCCTAGTGGTGCTGGACAGGACTTTGGTCTCCCCTGTGAGTTTGTCCTTCTCCACAGTGATCTCTACAGAGTACATAGCTGGGACATAAACAGGACACAGTGAGCAGCAAGAACGTTTCTGCCCCTCCGCCCACCGACCTCTCCCTCCCTGAGCTCGGAAATAAAGCATTCGGTACGAGCAGGGAAGGAGGTGGGAGGCGCAGGGCAGCTGAGGGAACCAGTGGACAAGCCCAAAGCGTTAGAGGCAGAGAGACGAAGCGATGCACAAGGCAAGCGAAGGCCTTTGAGCTCCAAGGAGCAGCAAACCAAAGAGCATCTGAGGTGTTGCTTTTTCCAAATTCTTGGCAGAGCCCAACTGTGGCTTTCCTTGATGGCATATCAGTCACAGCATCTCTAAAATGCTGACCTCGGGGTGATGTGTATAAACCGGTAGTTTTTCAACCTTGGCCACTTTGAAATATGTGGACTTCTTCCAGAATTCTCTAACCAGACTGCATCTTCTCAGTAGATTACAGTTGATTCCCTTTAGCCAAAGATGAGATGAGGATTTAGCAGCGGAAAGGTTATTGGTCAGAATTTTTGCTTTTGGAAAAGGCGGGCAAGATAGGAAGCGAAAAAAGAAGCGGTTAAGCTTAAATGAAGCCAAGGAAAGATGAATGTAAGAATTGTTCAACATAGAATGGCCCTGCATAAGTGCTGAGGTGCATATATATGCAGGAGAACAGAGCAAAGAAGGAGAAAGCAGTAGCCATAGCACTTATATACCTCTTCATAGAGCTCTCTAAGCAGTTCACAGTCAGCCTATTGGCCCCCAACAATCTGAGTCCTCAGTTTACCCACCTCAGAAGGATGGAAGGCTGAGTCGACCTGGTACCTGGTGAGATTTGAACTGCCAAATTTCAGGCAGCTGGCAGTCAGCAGAAGTAGCCTGCAGTACTGCACTCTAACCACTGCACCATCATGTCTCAAAGAAAGATGATCTGTTTGTGATGGAGTAGTAAATATGAGAATAAACATGAGAATAAACAGCTAAAGTCAACTTTGGTGCCTTCCTGGACATTTCCTCTGCAGTCACCTTACAAGGGAGGTGGGCAGCATAAATATTTAATCAATGAATAAAATTAACATGAAGAAGTTTTATCATTTCTTCCAGGATGGCTTTTTTCTTTTCACTTCTCAGTTTAAACAACAGCCATGGATTTTTCTTAGGATCTTCTATCCAAGAACTTTGTTTAGCTTTTTGAGATTGGCCAAACTTGGCATTTTAAGGGTAAGATTACGCACAGCAAATTTCCTAAGCAGAGAAAAACGCGGAGTAAAAGCAAAAGCAAAAGCAAAGGATGCTGAACTGGGCATCAGAGCAGGCAGGAATTCAGATTAAAAGTCAAGTTAACTTCTTTGTCAGTGGAAGAGAAAGAACATGATCTGAAGTTAGAGTGAAAAGGTAGGAAGCACGGCAAAGCAGATGTGCAAAGAAGACTGCTTTGTCACTCATCACTCAGCAAACCTGCAGCCACCATTTGAACATAAAATACCAGCCCAAAGTTCATTTGCTTATTCTGACAAAGATAATATACTCTGTCACTGTTCTCAGGCAGAAAAAGGAATATATGACTGTGTTTGCAGGCTGTCCGTGATCTCAGGTCAGGAAGGAACATGAAACAGCCGTAAAACTATTTTTTTGGCAACAGGCTTGCATACTTTCAGCAAAGGAGTTCTGAAGCAGGACAGTGAAATGTCAAAAACGCAAACAACATGATGTTGTGTGTGCTCAGCTGAAGCGCAACTACTATTTTGGCTTGTTAATTACTTAAAAGCAAAAACGCAAAGCATCAAGCGGCGAATGAGATTTAGATTAAAACAATGAACTGAATTTTAGGGAGCATTCCTCCTCCCACCTGCCCCAAGTGCTAAATTATTCTCAGTCTGGTGCCCTTAGATGCATTGGATTACAAAGTATATTTTCCAGCTAAAGTACCACAGTGGCTAGCTAGGATGGGAGAAGTAGTTCTACATGTGTGCAGCCTGCCTGATTAAGGAAAGGTGCCACCAAATTTGGTTGCATTCCAGTTGACAATTGTCTCTGAAAGCTCTTAAAATTTGGACATACCTGGGCCAGGACTCTTTTAAAAACAAATGGCTTTCTCAGCATATTTTTACAGTTTTAATTCAGGATGGCTCAGAGTTTTCCAGTTCCATCAGTCCTGCTTGTTGAAATGCATATTTAAATACACTATAATTTCCAAACATAAATGTAAATGCAATATTTCAAATCACACATTTCTAAATGCGTTTTCTCCTAAAACTGTGATATAGTATGAACGTTTGCAGAGTAAGGAACTAGCTACAGTAATTGGCCATAAAATAATTTTCTGGGGGGAAAGAGCTAGGACTGTGTAGCCTAGTGATTAGGTGAATTGACAGCAAGGAGACCCAGAGTCTACCCCTCCTCAGCTCAGAAACCTATGAGAGACTCTGAACTGGTCATCACAGCCTACCTCACAGGGGTGTTGTGTAAGGGAAAAATGGGTTGAGAGAACATTATAGTCCAGTGATAGACCACAGAGTGCCAAAAAGGGAGTGCGTGGGCAAGCATCAAGTGCCAAAAAGGGAGCACTTTGCCTGGGCCGCGACCAGGAAGAGGAGCTGCCCAGGGGGCATGCATGCACCAGAAATTGAACTTCTGGTTTCTGCCACACACATATGCCCCAGCCAGCAAATCTTCCAGTTACTGCCGCGCATGCACAGATGCCAATCAGCTGGCCAGCGTGCATGCTTATGCCTGAAAATGGAAGACCAGCTCTTTCTGTTTCCGGCACTGTTGCACGCACAAAGGCTAGCTGATCGTCGCATGTGCATGCGTGCCAGAAACCCAGAAGCGAAACGGGTGATGTCACGTGTGCCAGGCAACATGGCTCCGTTTGCCACGCGTGCCATAGGTTCACCATCACGGTTATATACTTTGACTTGATTTCCTTAGGAAAAACAAGACATAGATGCAACAGAGTAATAAATAAATGCATGTTACGTTTGCCTGGAAATTGTGGGAAAGGTGGACTTCTGAGGCTGCAGCTGTCTCCCTGCCTGCTCCTATTGATTAAAATGTCCTATTAGAGCCGGACAACCAACAGAGCAGAATGGAGACAAATCCATCACCGAGATCGAAGCTGCCCGTGAGCCCCGAGCACAAAACAGATCAAACTGTACAGCTCACTCAGAGGTTTTCCAGTTCAGGATAGCTGCGATGCAGCTAATGGGTAACACGCCGTTAGTTAAAACAGCATTTATCAAGGGCAGATCCAGGGCAGGTCTGTGGTGACTGGGTTTGTTTTCCCCTCCCTCTCCCTCCTGGCCATTCTTCCTTTGACCTTGCAGAAATGGAGGACATGTCATTTCGGGCTGTATCGAGGCAAAAAATCCAGGCCAACCAAGTGCAAAAAAGAACACCAAATTTAGCCTTTTAAAATGCGTTCGGATTAGCTTTTCAAGGGGTGAAGTTGTAAATAGATGATAAAGCATGACCTTAGTCCTGAGCTTTAGGCATAGGGCTTACATATCTTATTATATGCTGTCTGTCTCAACTATCAAACAACTGTGGATGAGGGTACAGTAGGATAGAATAGTACAGAGTGCAGAATCCCTTCTGAGAGATGGATAGCTTCATGAAATGAAAATGCAATCTTGACTTTGGGATTTGCTGATCAGATTTGCTGTAATAGAAATGGCTAACTGGATGGGTAGTAACAAACTCAAACTCAACCCGTCCAAGACCGAGTGGCTGTGGTTTCCGGCACCCCTGTTTAGCCAGATAAATCCAACACTGGCCATTGGGGGCGAACATCTTGCCCCAGTGGAGAGGGCGCGCAACTTGGGCATCCTTCTGGATTCCCGGCTGTCCATGGAGGACCATGTGGCGGCCGTGGCCAGGGGGGCGTTCTATCAGGTTCGCCTGATACGCCAGTTGCGCCCCTTACTAGACCGGGGGGCCCTTCGCACAGTCACTCAAGCGCTCGTGACATCTCGGCTGGATTACTGTAACGCTCTCTACATGGGGCTCCCCTTGAGGTGCACTCGAAAGCTGCAGTTAGTGCAGAATGCGGCCGCGCGGGTGGTTATGGGTGCCTCTAGGCAACCCCACGTAACACCTCTCCTGCGCGAGCTGCACTGGCTGCCTGTGGCCTTTCGAGTGCGCTTCAAGGTGTTGATCACCATCTTTAAATCGCTCCATGGCTCAGGGCCTAGCTATATACGAGACCGCCTCCTGCCCCATACATCCCTTCGTCCGGTCCGCTCCCACAGAGCGGGCCTACTCCGGGTGCCGTCGGCCGGGCAATGCCGGCTGGCGACACCCAGGGGAAGAGCCTTCTCTGTGGCGGGCCCGGCCCTCTGGAACGACCTACCCCCCGACCTTCGCACTACCTCGAACCTCTGCCTCTTCCGCCAACGTCTTAAGACGTACTTATTCCAACAAGCCGGCCTAGGATAGCCCCCTGCGTCTGACTTTTAAATATAAATTATAATTTGGTTATGGTCTTAATAACGGGTTTTAGCACGGGTGAATTAATTTAATATATTTTTAATTGATGTATATTGTATTTATGGTTTTATATAATGCCTGTGCGCCGCCCTGGGTCCTAACAAGGAGAAGGGCGGGGTATAAATTTGATAAAATAAAATAAATAAATAAATAACACTTACTGAGTGCTGCCTGTAAAATTAAGCCTTAATTTTATTTTGTAATTCTACTCTGCCAAAAAAAAAAATTGGAAGGCAAGGCTTTTTTCTCTTTTGGTCTTTATCCTACACTTCTTTTTCCCCTTTGCGGTTTCCCCACTGGCTGGTGATTTTTGGGATGCTGGTAGAGAAACAAAACTGGGAAATCCGCCAATCCCTGTTCTTAATGTGGGTTGTACACTGCAAATAAAGACAGCACCATTGGCCAGGATCAAGAGTGCAAGGACAGAGATTGTTACCGCAGCAGCAACTTTTATGCCAGCTCACTAGGATGGTATGTGGGAAAGACCTTGGGATACTGGGCAAGGGAACACTGCTGAGGGAATAGTTAGATAAGAGAAAGTGTAGCCAGAGATGGGATTCATCCGGTTTGGACTGGTTCAGGTGAACCGGATGCTAATTTTGCATCTGGTTCGCCGAACTGATTGTTGCAAAGGACTGGCTGGCCGCGCCCTCCCCATCCCGTCCCCTCCCTGGAGTCGCCACACAGCCCGTTAATCATGCTGGGTAAATGTGTGGAGGATCTGTGGAGGATCTGGGAGGGCAAAAAATGTGCCTTCCAGAAGTTCCGGAAGTCCTCCAGAGTCTGGGGAAAGCCTCCAGAGCAGGGGTCCCCAACCTTTTTAGCACCAGGGACCGGTGGGAGCCTCCAGCGGGTGAGTCGAGTCACGTGGGCCGCGTGCGCGTTCGACGGTCACGTGCAACTGGGTGGGAAAGCTGCCAGGGATCCCAGGCAAAGGATCCTCGGATGGGGCAGGGAAGGACGGGCTGCGTCCCGGGCAGGAGGGCCTGGCAGCCCCTTCCCGCCACGCAGGGCTGGGTGGTACCCCAACTCCCCCCAATGCAGGCCGTTGCCCCCGGGGAGTGCCCTGGCCAGCCGTCAGGATAGCGGAGCGTTTGCTACACTTTCCTAAGAGTTGCGCTACTCTCTCCGCCGCTCACTCCGGCCCGGTTACTATCAAGCCACGGACCAGTACTAGTCCGCGGCCCGGGGGTTGGGGACCCCTGCTCCAGAGGATGAACAATGGGCCGACTGGAAGTTCCAGAAGTCCGGAAACAGACCTGCTTCGGGCTTCCAGAGAGCTTGTGGAGCCTGGGGGAGGGAGGCCATTTTTGCCCTCCCAGAGACTCAGGGAAAGCCTCCGGAGCCTGGGGAGAGTGAAAATGCCCCCTCCCCTGCCATGGTGCAGGAGGCCATGGTCCCCATGGCCATGCCAACCCAGCAACTAGACAGAGACCTGGTTGCTAACATTTTTGAATCCCACCACTGAGTGTAGCCTACAACTGGACCGTGGGCAGGGGAAGAGCCTCGAAAGAAATCCTTGTGCTGCAGACAAGGGCAAAGGCTCTATTTTCAGACTTGCAAGATTCTGTCCATGCAACTTTAGCATAAAGCAGAATTAACTCATCTGGTTGTGATTTCTGTCTGTTTATCCCGCGAGGTCGACATTCAAGGACTCTTCGCCCTCTGTGAGGTCAACACTCAAGGATTCTTTGCACTTCATGGCCACGAAGTGCCCATGAAGGTGCTGCTAGCAAACTATTTAATGGCTGCAGATAGATTCACTTACCATTCCAAAAGCATCAAATCAGGCCCTGATAAGGAAAATCTTCCTGACAATAAAACCTACAGTGCACAACAGTGGAAGTCCATCTATGGATCTCTCCATCTCTGGAATGGTTGGGCTTTCCACTTCTGGAAGGGGCTGAAGAATTACCAGACACGGATGATTTAACTGATATTCCTGCATACTGCAAAAGGTTGGACTAGATCTGTGATGGCAAACCTATGGCACGCGTGTCCCAAGTGGCACACATATAGCCATGTTGCCTGGCATGCTCAGCGTTGCCAGTTCCTCTTCTGGGTTTCTGGCATGCATGCATGCACGCACGACAATCAGCTGGCCTTTATGTGTGCGGCAGTGCCAGAAACCGGAAGAGCTGGTCTTCTGTGTTCCAGCACAAGCATGCACGCCAACTAGCTGATCTTTGCATGTCGTCGGCAGTAACTGGAAGACTTGCTGGCTGGCACGCACATGCTCCTCTTCCTGGTTGCAGCCCAGATGAGCATGCACACACATACTTAGTGCTCTCTTTTCGGCACTTGGTTCGCCATCACTGGACTAGATATTCCTTCAAGAGGGACGATGTTCCATGTCCCCCGTGAACTTCTATGATTTTGTGATAGAACATGTCCCCATTTGCAGCACGAGGACATGGGAAAGAGACGAGACATTTACAAATGTTATTAAATCTATTATGTTTACAATTTGTAAGATACATATTACGGGATGTATTGGTTCTGCCCTGGTCAGTTTCATTTTGAGTGCTGCATTCAGATATGGTACCAGATTGCAGAAAGGATATCTATCTATCTATCTATCTATCTATCTATCTATCTATCTATCTATCTATCTATCTATCTATCTATCTATCTATCTATCTATCTATCTATCTATCTATCATCTCATCTAGCTAATCTATCATTATCTATCTAACATTGTCTGTCTGTCTGTCTATCTATCATCTAGCTAATCTATCATCTGTCCATCCGTCTGTCCTATCTATCTATCTATCTATCTATCTATCTATCTATCTATCTATCTATCTATCTATCTATCTATCTATCTATCTATCTATCTATCTATCATCTATCTATCTATCTATCTATCTATCTATCTATCTATCTATCATCTAGCTAATCTATCATTATCTATCTAACATTGTCTGTCTGTCTGTCTATCTATCATCTAGCTAATCTATCATCTGTCCATCCGTCTGTCCACTCTATCTATCTATCTATCTATCTATCTATCTATCTATCTATCTATCTATCTATCTATCTATCTATCTATCTATCTATCTATCATCTAGCTAATCTATCATTATCTATCTAACATTGTCTGTCTGTCTGTCTATCTATCATCTAGCTAATTTATCATCTGTCCATCCGTCTGTCCACTCTATCTATCTATCTATCTATCTATCTATCTATCTATCTATCTATCTATCTATCTATCTATCTATCTATCTATCTATCTATCTATCTATCTATCTATCTATCTTTCTATCTATCTCTTGCTACAGACAGAGATAGATAGATAGAGGAAAGCATCAAGCAGCGTAATGCAGCAAGGGTGAGACCTCTTCTCTGGCTTTGCAAAGGAACAAACTACCAATGGTTCGAGACATGAGATCCCTCTAGTAAGTTCCTTCTTGGCGAAAGCAGGCAAAGCAGCATGCGGTTAGGGCCAGCCCAAAGTGGCCAGGGTGTGCGTGGGGAGCGAGTACCAAAGAAATCCCCAGATCTGAGCCAAGACATCAGGACTGAACCTACCTGCTCTCATCAAGCCGCTGCCCTTGCCTTCCACCACTTTTATGGGGCTGTTGGACATTTTGTTGTCTGCTTCAGGAAGGAGGGGGGGAGGGAAAAAGGGAAATAAAAACTTGAAAGGTCAAACGCAATCGCCTTCCCTCTGCATCCTCTCCTATCCCCTTTTTCTTTCCCTCAAATAAAAGTTTATTTCTTTTATTTATGTCCCACCACGGAGAGAACATTAATGGGATTTATTTATTTGTTAATTGAATGTATATTGCTGCCTATTTTCCCATGGCGACTCAAGGCGGCTTACAGAATATAAAACCATATTTAAAAACAATTAAAAAAACTAACAGAAAGAATCAAATACATTAATATAGTACAATATAATAAAATCAACCCCCACCTCCCACCCTGATGACAGCCAATCATATGAGCCATTTAATGGGCTCCATCCCGCTCTGGGTTCCCAAGGCCCGCTGGCAGAACCAGGTCACCCACGCCTTCCGGAAGAATATTAGAGTGGGGGCCATTCTAATCTCTGGGGGAATCATGTTCCAGAGAAGAGGGAGCCACTACAGAGAAGGCCCTTCTTCTGGGTGTCTCTCCCTCAGGGATGGGACCCACAACATTCCCTGCCTCCCCGCTCTGATGGGTTGGGTAGACTGGCAAGAGTTGGTCCCTCAGATAATTGTTCCTTCTCCCTCATTTTACCCTCCTAAAGATCCTGAGGTTTAGATTTTTCTGAGAAATTTAGTGGGAAGGAGGAGGTTGTAATGTCCATTTCATCATTTTGGCATCCTTAACAAATCAGAATGGGCAATCATGAAGATGGTCCAGAATCGCTTTTCAGAGGGAGGTGGTGGCATATAAATGTAATAAATAAATAAGTAAACAATAAATAAATGAGGTGTGTGTGAGGACTCCCAACTTAGGAACTTTTAAGACTTGTGGACTTCAACTTCCAGAATTGGCTGGCTGAGGAATTCTGGGAGTTGAAGTCCACCAGTCCTAAAGTCCCCAACCCTGTATTAAGCCATGGCTCATCCAATCGCTGTTTATCAACTAAGCCACAATTACTAGTTGGGTTTCTGCATTATGCAAACCATAAATCAATGTTTTACAAACACTGAGCTCATGCAGCACACTAAAGCCCTGGCTTTTTGCTCAGGCATTTGGTGAAGGTGATTGAAGTCGCCTTTGGGTTGTGTGAGTTTGTTACATTTCCGTTCCTGCTTTATTTTGTTCTTTATGCCACCTTTTATTCTTGTCTGTTACTTTATTTTGTTTTCATTGTTTTTCCTTTTTTGTTACATATTTAAAACTTCTTTTATAAATAAAGTGTTGTCTGGGTTTTCCCGCTTTACATCTTCTCTTAGCAGTGGTGGGTTTCAAAATGTTTTAGAACCTCTTCTGTAGGTGTGGCCTGCTTTGTGGGAGTGGCTTGCCAACCATGTGACCGGGAGGGAGTGGTTTTCTGGCCATGTGACCGAGTGGGAGTGGCCAACTTGTAAAATGTGGTGAAACTCACTTAGCAACGCTCTTGCTGAGCAACCAAAATGTTGGCTCAGGAACTCTGGCATTTGAAGCACGCAAGTCTTAAAGCTCTCCAGTTACAAGACCCTTGCACCCCCAACCCTTTCGAAAAAAACCCCTAGGGGTGTTCAAACTTGACAGCTTTAAGACTTGTGGACTTCAACTCCCAGAATCCCTCCTCTCGCTCTTCCTCTTGATGATGTGCAGACGGACAGGGGGGAAGGAGCTGGAACCGGTTCTAAACGGCCCTGTAGATTTGTGGAACCTCTTCTATAGAAGAGCTTAGAACTGGCAGGAAGCCACCCCTGTCTCTTAGGCATAGTTCATTTTACATCCTATTTCCATTTTAAATTTCAGCCATCTTATTTTCTTTCCATGTTTTCCAACTTTTTTATTTATTTTTATTTTTTTATTTCCAATTTATACCCCGCCCTTCTCCTAAAAAAGGACCCAGGGCGGCGAAATAAACTTAACTTTGATTTCTTCTTAATATATAAACAATATCATTTGCACCTCCAAGTTAATCAAATTTAACATTTCATTTCCATCTATTATTCTGTTTTACTATCAATAACATATATCCTCAACATTAATTTTGTATAGTAAACATTTCACTTAGTTAATGATCCATAATTAATAGTATTAATCTATTTCCCTCACATCATATTAGCGATATACCATTGGGAATATCACCATATTTCCTTCTATTCTACTAGTAAATCCTTCTCCTTCTTTCCTCCTTTTAACCATTTTCTCTTATTTATTTTTATTTATTTTTATTTTATCAAATTTATACCCCGCCCTTCTCCTTGTTAGGACCCAGGGCGGCGCACAGGCATTATTTAAAACCACAAAATACAATATACATCAATTAAAATATATTAAATTAATTAAACCCATATTAAAACCTTAGCCAAATTATAATTTATATTTTAAAAGTCAGAACGGGGGGCTATCCTAGGCCGGCTTGTTGGAATAAATGCGTCTTAAGACGTTGGCGGAAGAGGCAGAGATCCGAGGTAGTGCGAAGGTCGGGGGGTAGGTCGTTCCAGAGGGCCGGGCCCGCCACAGAGAAGGCTCTTCCCCTGGGTGTCGCCAACCGGCATTGCCCAGCCGACGGCACCCGGAGAAGGCCCTCTCTGTGGGAGCGGATCGGACAAAGGGATGTATGGGGCAGGAGGCAGTCTCGTATATAGTCTTAGTCTCTCAGGAACTCCACTTCTCTTATATTCTCTTCCTTTCCCCCCCCCCTTTTTTTTTCCTGCCAACTGCCTAGATATATAACTTTAATTAATAAATAAACAAATAAAACAGATATAACATTAATTAATAAATAAACAAGCATTAAATACCCTGAACCTCTTAAAGTTTTGTCCCAATCAAAAGTGCCATTGTTTTTGCCAATGCCCCCATTCCAGAATCACAATCAAATGCAACCAAGATGGGTGGATAGTTACAGGTAGTCCTTGACTTACGACAGATCTGGTTGGGTGTCAGTCTTTCAACATCAGGAAGCAGACTTCACAGGAAGATTAGAACTCTACTTCCTTGAAAAAGGCTATAATAGATTCTTGAAAGTCTGCCCATGTCTCCTCTTTCCTTCTGTTCATACTACAAGGAGTCACAGTTTGGGGAATAATCCGAATCTCCTTCTGTCATTTTCCCACCTCTCTGGGCTTAATGCAGGCAGTTCTCGACTTATGACCACAATTGAGCCTCAAAATTTCAGTTGCTAAGTGAAACAGTTGTTAAGTGAGTTTTGCCCCCATTTTACAATCTTTCTTGCCACAGTTGTTCAGTGAATCATTGCAATTGTTAAGTGAGTAACACGGGTCTTAAGTGAATCTGGCTTCCCCATTGACTTTGCTGATCAGAAGATTGTAAAAGGTGATCATGTGACCACCTTGGGACACTGCAACCACCACTGACCAATTGCAAAGCATCCAAATTTTGATCACATGATCTTAAGAATGCTGCAACGGTGTGAAAAATGTGTCATAAATCACTTTTTTCACTACTGAAACACTAAACAAATTGTTGTAAGTCGAGGACTCCCTGTATATATATTTTTCTGCACCTGGTGCTTCCCCAAAAACTTCTGCATTCCTTCCCCAACATTATGTACGTTTCTATTTTGGGTAGCCATGCTGAAGATGATGGTAATGATGATGATGATGATGATGGACTATTTTAAAAAGAGGTGAATCCCTGATTGATTCCTGCACAATTTCCTGCGTGGGCAAGAGAAGGCAGTTCTTAAATAGGGGCATCTATGTGGAGTAAGATAAAGGTAAAGGTTCCCCTTGCACATATGTGCTAGTTGTTCCCGACTCTAGGGGGTGGTGCTCATCTCCATTTCAAAGCCGAAGAGCCAGCGCTGTCCAAAGACGTCTCCATGGTCATGTGGCCAGCATGACGAAACACCGAAGGCGCATGGAACGCTGTTACCTTCCCACCAAAGGTGGTTCCTATTTTTCTACTTGCATTTTTACTGAGCCACTGCATCCCTATGTAGGGTAAAGGGCTCAAAAAAGTGTAATATCACAATCACACAACTGAAGCACTGCCCCTGTTTTATGTATAGCATGCAGATAATTCTGAGCTGCTAGTTACTATTTCTAAAAATCCAAATCCAAGACATTTTTCTTTAAAAAGGCAGCAGGTGCAATTTGTGGTGGCACCTACCTTTGGCTGAGCTTAGAGGAGTCTGTGGGAAGAAGAGACATAGGTAGGTTACCAAAATAGAACAAGAAAAAGAGATGTTTCTTTGCACATTTATCCTGGCTGTGAGTCAAAGCTGCATGCGTGGCATTCTGGGTACATGCAAAAGCTTTTAAAGGCTTCCCTATTACACAGCACCAGCTTCCTGCATTTTTAATAAAACCTTTCAGAAACATGAGAACCGAGTCAGTTCTCTCTGGATGGCATTGATTGCATGACGGGTTAAGCAAATCCCGTATCCATGAACCAAACCAGAAGGAAAAGTCGGAGTCCAGCTTTAGTTAAAACTGGAGCCTGGCTTTCATCTAGCAATCTGATTTCCCTGTTAAGCTCCCTTCAGTGAATTAAGGCAGGGGTCTCCAACCTTTGCAACTTTAAGTCTGAAGGACTTCAGCTCCCAGAATTCTCCAGCCAGCTTTGCTGGCTGGAGAATTCTGGGAGCTGAAGTCCTTCAGACTTAAAGTTGCAAAGGTTGGAGACCCCTGAATTACGGTGCCCATATGGACATGGCAGGGAGGGTCTTTCGTCCCATCCTCACAACAACCCTGTGTGGAGACTGCGATGAGAGAAAGAAGCTGATTCTGACCTTCGGCGTGTGGGGTAGCTTCTCTTCCTTGACTACCACTCTGGTTGTTTCCTCAGCCATGTTCTCTTTGGTGGAAGATGCCGAGATCCCATTTTCCAGTTGTTCCAATTCTTTCTCCAACCTAGACCAGGAAGAGACATAAATTGTTGAACATGGTTTAAAGCCTGCAGAACTGAAATAATAATTCTGGGAGAAGATTTCAATTTCAATTTCAATTTATTCGAATTTGTATACCGCCCTTTCTCCTTTACGGGACTCAGGGCGGTGAACAGGCAATGATAAAAAAACAATAATAAAAACATCAATATAAATACCTACGCTAAAAACAAATTAAATACTAAGCCTGCTCTAAAATGCACAATAAAAACCCCAATAAAACCAGATTAAAAGCTACACCAGGCCGTCCGTACGAAAAAGATGGGTCTTCAGGGCTCGGCGGAACAGGTGCAGGTCCGTAGCTGTGCGGAGGTCAGGGGGCAGGTCGTTCCAGAGGGATATCCTGTTTGGTCACACAGAAGTGTGCATCATGTGATGAGGCTCAGTGGCGCAGTGGTTAGAGTGCAGGCCACTTCTGCTGACTTCTGGCTGCCTACAATTTGGCAGTTCGAATCTCACCAGGCTCAAGGTTGACTCAGCCTTCCATCCTTCCAAGGTCAGTAAAATGAGGACCCAGATTGGCAATAGGCTGACTCTGTAAAACTGCTAAGATACGGCTGTAAAGCACTATAAAGCAGTATGTAAGTCCAAGTGCTATTGCCTGTCCGCTCCCACAGAGAAGGCCTCCTCAGGGTGCCGTCTGCTGGACAATGCCGGCTGGCGACCCCCAGGGGGAGAGCCTTCTCTGTGGCAGGCCCTGCCCTCAGGAACGAACTGCCCCGCGACCTCCGCACCATCACGGACCTACTCCTCTGCCGCCGAACTTTAAAAACGTATCTATTCCAGATGGCCGGCCTGGCATAGTTTTTAATGATATAGTCCCGATTTTAATAGTTTAAAATTTTTAAGAATAATTTTTAGCACGGATTTACCTATTTAATTTATTCTTAACTTTTATACTGTCATTGTTGTATCACCTTTTTATTCTTTCTGTGCACCGCCCTGAGTCCCTTTAGGGCAGGGGTCTGCAAAGTCGGCTCTTTTAAGACTTTTAAGCATAGCTGGCTGGGGAATTCTGGGAGTTGAAGTCCACCAATCTTAAAAGAGCCGACTTTGCAGACCCCTGCTTTAGGGAGATAGGGCGGTATATAAATGCAAACAAAGTGAAAGTGAAAGTGCTACATAACTTCCTTTCTTCGGGATTAAAAAAAACTAACTCGCCTAAGCCTCCTAAATGAACTATCAATTCTCAAATTTAACTCAACGTACGATATTGTAATCCGTGGGTGTCCAACTTGCCGTGTCATGTTGTCGTCACGTGACATTTCATGACGTTTTTCCATTTGCGGGGCTGGGGTGGGCGTGGACTACGTGTGATGCATCCGGCCCACGGGCCACCAGTTTGATTCCCCTGTTGTAACCTAAGTTTCAATTCTTTTGCAGAGACACTATTCAGCCCTAATAATCCAACTTCTCCCGAGTGCTAGGTTTGCCACCTAAATTGCAGTTATTCCTCCTGTTTCCAGTATGTTCTACTAAGTCTGCAGGAATAAGGCATTAAATCAGAGGCCTCAGGCAAATAATAATTTTGATAGCCTGGCCCTTGCCTAAATTCTTCCGTTCCTGCTCTAACTTCCCTGATTTTTGGAGTCTTTAGTTCCTGAGTAGTGACACCAGCACAAATACTCATTCTTTCCAGCACCAAAGTTTCTTCAACAGCAAAAATAATCAGGCCAAATCAATGGATTTAAGAAAAACAAGGTTGGCCTGCCCATATCAGCTGGATTACATCTTCCTTAGCCAGCATAACTATTGGGTGAAAATCAAGGGAGTTGTCATTTTGGGAAGAAGGCTGATCTAAACTAGGGAAGAGTTTTTGGAAAATAGAGATGGGGACTGTTGCTATGCTACATGTGATTACATTCTACTTTAAGATTAGAGGGCTGTTTACTTTGGTATGTTTTTAGTTTATTCATTTTGCCTGTTGTCTAGGACTGACTTCCTACTTGGTTTTATATTCAATGCTAATACATCCCTAAGGACCACATTGGCAAAACTGATGCACAATAAAATAAATAAGATGAGAAATGCAAAATTCATTAATGTCACTTTTCCTCTCAGCCTCCTGCCAAAGAGAGCAGTTGGCATGCCAGAAATCCTGTTTTTCCATCTTTTGCAACAACTTAGCGATGTAATTTTGGTTGCTAAGTCTTCTAAGAAGGTTTGGCAGATAAGTGGATGTTTAATCCCACATATTATCAGTCCAACATGCCAATCAACGTGCATGATTAGATCACGTGCCTGTTTGAATGAAAAATCCCAAAACTTTCAATGGGCATTGAATAGATATCAGTATTTGCAGTAAGAGAAGATCTCTGCAGAGACTTGGGCAGAATCTACACTGATAGAAGTTGTTATCAAAATGCAGTCTCTTAGCCAGTAAGTACATGCTAAATTGTGTGGCGCAATATCAATGATAGCAGTGTTCCGATATCTCAGAGGGTGCCACAAAGAAGAGGGAATCAAACTATTCTCCAAGGCACCTGGGGGCAGGACAAGAAGCAACGGGTGGAAACTAATCAAGGAGAGAAGCAACTTAGAACTAAGGAGAAATTTCCTGACAGTCAGAACAATTAACCTCTGGAACAGCTTCCCTCCAGAAGCTGTGAATGCCCCAACCCTGGAAGTCTTTAAGAAGATGTTAGATAGCCATTTGTCTGAAATGGTATAAGGTTCCTGCCCACGCAGGGGGTTGGACTAGAAGACCTACAAGGTCCCTTCCAACTCTGCTATTGTATTGTATTAAGTATTTATACCATGAGCATGAATGCCCAGTTAGTAACTCTGCACAGACCACCAATCACTGACAATTGATCTACAGTTGTATGCTTTCATGCACCTGAGTTTTTAGCTCGCTTTTTCTACCCCTGAAAATATGCAAAGGTTTAAGTCACTTTTTTTTGTTGTTTCTGTACATTTCACACAGGTTATTTTTTAAAAAGAACTCTATGTGTTCCTGCTCACTTTTGGAGGCGTCAGAGATTAAATGTACTCTGCCTTTCCTGTCACACCCTCGATGCCTCAGCCATTCTCTACTCAATTTCACAACTCAGCTTTATCAGTCCCAAAAGTGCTTTTTCCATTTTTCTTTGAAGATGATTTACTTGTCATCCAAGAATCTTCTTCAGCTCAGCTTCTTGGACGAGAAGTGAAACGTCCTCAAAGAAAAACAAGAAAGCCGGGTTGCCTCTTGAAAAAGCACCTTTGGGACAACCATGACCTTTGATGACTGAGAATCTCCACAGACGTTCAGTTTGATCAGAAAATCCATTGTGGTAGGTTTCCATCTCAGCTGGTGAGCTTGGCTATCTAAAAATATTCCAGAAAATCGAAGCAGTGTTGATTCTGGACTTCCTGGGATCTTGGCCAGACTGAGAAATTCTAAATCATCTCAGAAAACGGCTACTTCAAAGAAAACTCCACATATTCAGGAAGTCACCAAAAGTTGAGCTCAACTTGAGGAAACTTTTTTAGCCAATTTCACGTTGCTCTTTTTTTTTTTTTTTAAAGTCTCTCCGGCTTACATAAGTAGCATGCATCATGTCTTAATGAGTATAATTGGTTGCAACACAAGTTTTGAAACACATTGTACTTGGCAGCACACAGAGGTAATAGTTGCTTAAAAGACCATTAAATAAAACCAGCCAGGGAGAGGAGAAAGATTTTACAAGAAAAATAATGCTGGGATAACAGGTTGGAAATAATGCTGGGATAACTGGTAATCAATGACTTATGACCACAACTGAGCCCCAAATTTCTGTTGCTAAGCGAGGCAGCGGTTAAGTCAATTTCGCCCCATTTTACAACCTTGTTTGCCACAGTGGTCAGGGATGTCCAAACTTGGGAACTTTAAGACTTGTGGACTTCAACTCCCAGAGCTGGCTGGGGAATTCTGGGAGTTGAAGTCCACAAGTCTTAAAGTTCCCAAGTTTGGACATCCCTGGGTTAAGGGAATCACTGCAGTTGTTCAGTTAGCAACGTGGTTGCTAAGTGAAGGCCACACAACTTAAAAGTTGCCAAGTTTGAGAAATTGACCTGAGCGTGGAGAATGTACAAAAGAGAGAGGAGGACAAAGGGCAGTGGGCTGGGCACTGTCCCTGCAAATTAACACCCACATAATGGCTGGACTTAAAGAAAGCAGGAATTGGCTTGACTTATGCAACTCCTCCCTGTTTCTCTTGCCATTATTCGGATGCCAGGAATCCTGGCCATTCTCCCTTCTCTTTGGCCTTCCAAATTCAGAGGTTAGGACACAGCCAAAAGAAGACAACAAGGGTGGGGAGGCAGAGGAGGTTTATTATAGCTCAAAGAAGAATTTGACAGCACAACTATTTTACAGAAGGGGAAATTGGTCGCGTCTGACTGAATAAACTGAGGATACAATACAATACAATAGCAGAGTTGGAAGGGACCTTGGAGGTCTTCTAGTCCAACCCCCTGCGTGGGCAGGAACCTTATACCATTTCAGACAAATGGCTATCTAACATCTTCTTAAAGACTTCCAGGGTTGGGGCATTCACAACTTCTGGAGGCAAGCTGTTCCAGAGGTTAATTGTTCTCACTGTCAGGAAATTCTTCCTTAGTTCTGAGTTGCTTCTCTCCTTGATTAGTTTCCACCCATTGCTTCTTGTCCTGCCCCCAGGTGCCTTGGAGAATAGTTTGGCTCCCTCTTCTTTGTGGCACCCTCTGAGATATCGGAACACTGATATCATGTCTCCCCTGGTCCTTCTCTTCATCAAACTAGACATACGCAGTTCCTGCAGCCGTTCTTCATATGTTTTAGTCTCCAGTCCCCTAATCATCTTGGTTGCTCTTCTCTGCACTCTTTCCAGAGTCTCAGGATGGGAAGCAGCAGAGCAGTACTTACTCCCTGAACTGCGCACCATCTCTGACCTCCGCCTCTTCCGCCAGTGTCTAAAGACACACCTTTTCCATCAAGCCGGCCTAGCGTACGTAACCTTCCGCTGTGACTGCTTTTGGACAGTTTTAAATTGGGGATTTTAATTGATTTTAGCACAGGTTGGGAGTTTAATATCTTTTTAAATTTTATATTGTTATAGTTGTATGTTTTTAATTCCTGTGCGCCGCCCTGGGTCCTTCTGGAGAAGGGCGGGATATAAATTTAATATAAATAAAATAAATAAAATACACCACGGGGATGGTCATAAGTGTGAAAAACGGTCCTAAGTCATTTTTTTTCAGTGCTGTTGTAACTTCGGTCACTAAAAGAACGATTGCAAGTGGAGAACAACCTGTAGTTCCAGAGGATTTGGTGGGATATATGGCGTAATACAGGTTGTCCTCAACTTATGACCGTAATTGAGCCCAACATTTCTGTGGCTGAGACACTTGTTAAGTGAGTGCGGCCCCATTTTACGACTCCTCTTGGCACATTTGTTAAGCGAATCACTGCAGTTGTTAAATTAGTGACGCGGATGTTAAGGGAATCTGGCTTCCCCCTTGACTTTGCTTGTCAGAAGGTCGCAAAAGGGGATCACATGACCCCGGGACACTGCAAGCGTCGTAAATGTGAATCAATTGTCAAGCATCCAAATGTAAATCACGTGACCATGGGTATGCTGCAACGGACATAAGTGTGAAAAAAGGGTCATAAGTCACTTTTTTCGGTGCCGTTATAACTTTGAACAGTCATTAAGTGAACTGTTGTAGCTCGAGGACTACCTGTGATTATGTGTAATAATACCTATACAGGAATATATTCTCAACATATCTTAAAGTATTCTGACTGGTTCTCTGGTGGCCTCTCAACTTTTTCTAAGTGACCATAGAGATTCTCAGTCATCCAGGCATGATTGCCCGAAAGGTGCTTTTTCAATTGACTTCCTTTGTTTTTCCTTGAAGACGTTTTGCTTCTCATCCAAGAAGCTCCTTCGGTTCATTTTTCTAAGTGAGTTTCATCATCTGGGTGATTCACTTCTCTCCAAACTGTCCCCAGTCCCGTTCCAGTCTCCCCACCCGCACCCTGTCCTGGCTATACACTACCAAGTGAAGCAGTAGGAAGCAGCTGAGCAATTAGGGAACGCGGCCATGGGTCATGGAGAAGGGGCAGGATATGGGAAGAGAAGACTGTTGGGCTAGACAGGAAAATCTCATGGGCTACTAAGAGTCCTCCAGCCGGAGATTCGCTCCCCGATCTTGCCAAAATTACTGCTCTGACCAGATTTAGACTTTTGGCTCATCTCATTGGATCAACATGCTGCTCAGTTAAATGCACAGTATAGTGGAGTCAGAAGCAGGGGTGGGATTCAGCCGGTTCGGGCGAATCGGCTGCTAATTTTACATCTGGTTCGTCAAACCTTTAGTTGAAAGGATTGGTTGGCCCCGCCTACCCTTCCCTGCCGCTCCCATGAGGCCAAGTACACCACGCCTACCATGGCCATGCCCACTCAGCAACCGGGCAGAGAAGGGTTGCTAAAAAATTTCAATCCCACCCCTAGACACAAGGATCAATCCAAACCTCTAGAGCTGTGTTCCTCAACCTCAGCAACTTAAAACATCAGTGGACTTCAACTCCCAGAATTCTCCAGCCAGCCTGGGGCATTCTAGGAATTGAAGTCCACTCATCTTAAAAGTTATTGAGTTTGAGGAACACTGCTCTGTACTATGCCGGAAAACCAATTAACATCCCCCCCCCAAATGAGAGGGTAGCTGTCCACCCTCTTCTTCAAAACCTCCATAGACATGGAGCCCATCCAGAATAAATAAATGATTCCACTGTTGCATAAAGATTTTCTGTATATGTAAGCAAAAGACATAGCTGAATGTTTATTTATTTCTCCCATTGCAATTAATGTAGTCTGGAATGAGGTTTTGTCCAGAAATCAGATATTCAATGGCCAGAGAGCATTTTGATTACGTGGGGTATGGGGGAATGACAAAAGGTGCAGAATCATACCGTATTTTTCGGAGTAAAAGATGCACCTTTTTGCCTCAAAAAAGAGGCTGAAAACCTGGGTGCATCTTATACACTGAATACAGCATTTTTGGCCTCCCAAAATCCCACTCCCTTTGCAAAAATGGCCATGCAGAGCCTTTAGGAGGCTTCCAGAGAGCTCCTGGGGGCTGGGGAGGGCAAAAATGAGCAAGAAATGGGCTGGTTTTTGCTCAATTTTGCCCCCCAACGCCCAGGAGCACTCTATAATCTTCCTAATGCCTCTTTTGGGGGGGGGGGATGGGCCCGCTTTCACAAAAAATGGACCGTTTTTGGGAGGTTTACAGAGTGCAAAAACATTTTTTTTTATTTGCCTCTTCAAAACCTTGGTGAGTTTTATACTTATACTCTGGTGCATCTAATACTCCAAAAAATACTATAACTTCTTATTTCAGTTTTTAGAAGTCCACTAATGAATACTGATGGCACCCTGTAAACTAGATAGTGGCCAGACTACATAAAGGGTCTGGGAACTTCATGAAAGCTGTCTGCCCAGCCTAAACAGGTGTTAATAAATTCGTCCAGGGATAGCTACGGCTCCTCTAGTTCCATCCTGATCACATCCATCATTTGGAAAGGTTTTTAGAAGCTTTCCCTGTTAGATTCCACTTTAATATGTTATCAATTTCTCCCAACCTGGCATTCTCGAGGTATGTAGTGACGGCTGGCTATTTTTCAGCTCAACTTACAGCTTCTGGGAAGCGCAGCCCAAATACATGGTTTGGAGAAGGCTTCCATTACCTCTGGATGTTCTCCTCCAGTTCCTTGGCCTTCAAGTTGTCCTCCTCCATCAGCTTCTTTGTGGCTTCGCCCTCTTCGGCTGTGGATGATGGAGCTCCTTCCAGCAGCCATCTCTCTCGCAGAGCCTTCGACTTGAAGACAACAGGAAGAAAAAAAAGAGAAGAAATCCCTTGCTGCTCAGTGACCTCAAGGCTATGAAGAGCACCAAGGCCTCTACAGTTCAACCCAAAGCTACATATACAGGTAGTCCTTGACCTACAAGAGTTCATTTAATACCCGTTCAAAGTTACAATGGCACTGCACTGTAAAAAGTGACTTAAGACTGTTTCTCACACTTACAACCTCTGCGGCATCCCCATAGTCACGTGATCAAAACTCAAATGCTTGGCAAGTAATTCATATTTATGACGGTGGGTTGCAGTGTCCTAGGATCATGCGATCAACTTTTACAAGCAAAGTCATTGGGGAAGCCAGAGTCACTTAACAACTATGCAACTAACTAACAATAATTGTAGCGATTAACTTAACAACTGTGGCACGGAAAGTCAAAAAATGGGGCAAGATTCACTTTGCAAATGTTTCACTTAGCAACTGACATTTTGGGGCTTCATCGTGGTTGTAAGTTGAGGACTACCTGTATTCTGTTCTATTATGCCCTCCCTCCCCCAGTGTTGTTCTGTTGCGTAACCTGATAGCTGTGATGGCTTACAGGCTTAATCAGGGCAGGGAAAGACCTAGCAATGCTTTGCACAATAGGCTAAACTCAGCTAATAGTAATCTTTTGTGGGAGGTTGTGCAGCTCAGCGTAATGCAAACCCAGTCCTTTGCCTGGGGTAGAATGAAATGTCCTGCATGAACCCTAGAACATGGGTTCAGTTATTTATTCATCAAACGTATTAATGAAATTTATATATACTGTATCTATTGTTTAATGAAAAGAAGGACAAAGGGAGACATGATAGCAGTGTTCCGATATCTCAGGGGTTGCCACAAAGAAGAGGGAGTCAAACTATTCTCCAAAGCACCTGAGGGCAGAACAAGAAGCAATGGGTGGAAACTAATCAAGGAGAGAAGCAACTTAGAACTGAGGAGAAATTTCCTGATAGTTAGAACAATTAATCAGTGGAACAGCTTGCCTCCAGAAGTTGTGAATGCTCCAACACTAGAAGTCTTTAAGAAGATGTTGGATAACCATTTGTCTGAAGTGGTGTAGAGTTTCCTGCCTAAGCAGGGGGTTGGACTAGAAGACCTCCAAGGTCCCTTCCAACTCTGTTATTCTGTTCTGCTATAGTCGCCCATCTCCCTTCCGCAGGACACTCTGGGCAACGCACAACAATAAATAAAGCAACTAATAAAAACAGATAAAATTCTAAAAGCCACAATGATAAATATTTATTAAGAATTAATCACATTGCCAGAACACAAGGGAAGGCAGTAGCAATTAACATCCCTTTCTGATTTTTCTTAGCATAAAAATTTATGACTTTAGAAAGTTGCAATAACGTTTACATTCTGCCTTTTAAACATGCAGGAATCAACTTTTTTTGCTAGATTTCATTAGACCCGGTTGAGGAAAAAGCATCCGGAAAAATATCTATTCTGTTAGTAAAAGTCAACAACAACCTGATGGTACCGAATCATTTGGACTTTCTCAACTATTCCTCAACTGGTTGCAGAGGACACCCATTTATTCCATTTGAGTAATGGACTCATGTGCATTTATGATAAGATATGGTAAAGGTTTCTCTTGCACATACGGGCTAGTCGTTCCTGACTCTAGATCAGGGGTTCCCAAACTTGGCAACTTTAAGACTTGTGGACTTCAACTCCCAGAATTTTCCAGCCAGCTATGCTGGCTGGAGAATTCTGGGAGTTGAAGTCCACAAGTCTTAAAGTTGCCAAGTTTGGGAACCCCTGCTCTAGATGGTGGTGCTCATCTCCCTTTCAAAGCTGAAGAGCCAGCGGTGTCCAAAGACGTCTCCGTGGTCATATGGCCGGCATGACTTAAACACTGAAGCTGTGACCTTCCCACCAAAGGTGGTTCCTGTTTTTCTACTTGCATTTTTACCTGCTTTCGAACTGCTAGGTTGGCAGAAGCTGGGACAAGTAACTGGTGCTCACTCCGTTACGCGGCGCTAGGGATTCGAGCCGCTGTAGTGCTGACCTTTCTGATCGACAAGCTCAGTGTCTTAGCCACTGAGCCAGTGTGGCTCAAAGCACACTTTTCCTTCATCCAAAATTATCCACCAGGCTAGAAAGTAGGAAACTGTGTGTTCTAGTCCTGCCATAGCCATGGAAACCAGCTAGGTGACTTTGGGCCAATCATCAGGAGACTGAGAGTTCTAGTCTCAACTTAACCATGAGAGCCAGACGTTGGTCCAGTCTCAGGCCAAATCACCTCAGAGGGTTGTTATTGTGGGGTAAATAGAAGGAGGCTACAAATAAGAATAAAAATAAAAAACGAATTTCTTTTTTCGAAATTAGGAGCTTGGAAACCCCTCAAATACCTTTAAGTGCTGTAACTGGCGCCTGTCATCTTCTAATTGTCGCCGTTTGTTTTCAATCTCTGTTTGGCGTTTTCTCTTTTCCTGCAAATCCCAGAGAGAAGAGAGAAAGGAACGAGAATTAAACATTGGGTCCCCAAGAAGAAAACCAGCCTTAGGCGTTAAGAGGCTGCACAGAGTCTTAAGCTCCCTTCCCCTACAGTTTCCCCTTGATTTGACAGTTTTGGGAATGGTGGTCTAAAGAAGGGGAAAATGTCCTTTGGGAAGGGAGAGACTTAAGAATATTTGGTCCTTATTTTAAGTGATTTAATTAAGCGAGGACCTTACGCCAATTTCCTTAGATGTCTTGATATAAAAGAGATCCACTAAAATTAAATTGTCCTGACCTATAATGCCTACTTCTGGCAACTTCTTTAAACCTGTGCCAAACAACTAAATATCAAATCAAGCAAGGATACCACCTGTTATTTCTAGAAAACAAGTGAATCCATCTTATTTATTTATTTTATTTATTTTATTAAATTTATACCCCGCCCTTCTCCAAACGGACCCAGGGCGGCACACAGGAATGTTAAAACACATATAAAACATATAAAATTTTAAAAAACTTATTCTAATAGACCCTGCGCTAAAAACCGAATTTAAAAACCCAAATTTAAAACTATCTAGGAGTCAGTAATGGGGGTTACGCTAGGCCGGCTAGATGGAATAGGTGTGTCTTCAGACACTTGCGGAAGAGGCGGAGGTCAGAGATGGTGCGGAGTTCAGGGGGTAAGTCGTTCCAAAGGGCTGGTCCTGCCACAGAGAAGGCTCTTCCCCTGGGTGTCGCCAGTCGGCATTGTCCAGCTGACGGTACCATGAGAAGGCCCTCTCTATGGGAGCGTATCGGTCTGAGGGATCTTGTGCTTCAATGCATTTCAGTGCTGTTCACTGAAGCATCTTCTGTTCTATGGTAGAAGATAATAGTTTTAAAAGAAGAACCTGGTTTTCTCCAGAACACCCTAGAGCAGTGATGGCGAATCTATGGCACGGGTGCCACAGCTGGCACGCGGAACCATTTCTTAGGGCACGCGAGGCATTGCCCTGTCAGCTCCAGCGCACTTGTGAGCGCTGGCCAATTAATTTGGGCCTTCTTTTGAGGCCATTTTTGGCCTTCTGGAAGCTTCAGGGAAGCTCCTGAAGCCTCTGGAGGTGGGGGGAGAGGCTGTTTTCACCCTCCCCAGGCTCCTAGAAAGCCTCTGGAGCCTGAGGAGGGCGAAAAAAGCACGCCAGAAGCAGGAGGTCACACACTTAGCATTATGGGTGTGGCACGCTCACGCACAGCCCCCTGTGCTCCCTCAGCTTTTGGCACGCGAGCCAAAAAAGGTTAGCCATCACTGCCCTAGAGCAAGTTTTTGATTTAAAAAAAGACAGAAAAGAAAGAGGTTTCCAGAACTTCGAATCATAGCACTAGAAGGGACCTCAGGCCTTCAAATTATGGAAGATGGTGGTCATGTCAGCCCTAAGCCTTCTCTTTTTTAGGCAAAACATTTTTAGTTCCCTCGGCTGTTCATCATATGGTTTAGCTTACAGTCCCTTTATCATCTTTGTTGCCCTTCTCTGCACTCTTTCTAGGCTCTCAGTATCTATTTTTGTATTTTGGTGACCAGAATTGGATGCAGTATTCCAAGTGTGGCCTTAAGCTTCCGGATAATTCTACGCCAAGTTGATGGGATAACAAGCCTGTTGGGATTACTCACCAGAGGCATTAAATACACTTAGTGTCATTAAGAAGACATTTCTCGGGTTGTTTATAGAATCTGACTTTATTGGACTGGTGGTCTATTGATTGTATAGCCTGGATCTGGTCTTTGAATTAAAACGTTGGTCAAATTCCAGTGCAGAAGTGATATTACCACCATTGTACTTGGCCTACACAGAGTTCAACGGATAATTAGAACTGCAGAAAAAAACAATTGCTACCAACCTGCCTTCCCTTGAGGACCTGTACGCTGCAAGAGGACTGTGAAAATATCTACAGACCCCTCACATCCTGGACATAAATTGTTTCAACTTCTACCATCAAAACGACGCAATAGGGCATGGCACACCAGAACAACAAGACACAAGGATGTTTTCCCCCGAATGCCATCACTCTGCTAAACAACTAATTCCCTCAACACTGTCAAATCATTTACTAAGACTGTATTACTATTGTTCTTCTCATCCTTCCTAGTACCTATCTCTTCCCACTTATGGCTATAACCATGTTGCTTGTATCTTTACAATTTATATTGTTTTATTTGTTTCCTATTATGATTTGATTGCTTATTAGTAACCTATGATTACCACTAAGTGTTGCATCTTATAATTCTTGATGAATATATTCTATTTTATTTTTCTTTATGCATACTGAGAGTATATACACCAAAGACAAATTCCTTTTTATGTCCAATCACACTTGGCCAATAAATAATTATGTAACGATGTTTCTCCAAAAACTGCATAGATTGTCCAATGATTGCATGTCATTTTTCAGATGTCGGATCCCTGAAAAAATGATGGCATGAAATTGCTCCATTCTACGGAGTCCCCTGCAATTAATTTCCAGAACTGCTAGACTAGATGGCAGAACCGTGTATGGAAGAAATAATTCATCCTATAAAAGTCTTGAATAAGGGTCAAAATGAGTTTACAGTCTTGCTAGAAACATTTAGCTCCATAAGATGCTCAGGGAATGGCACTAGTTGACCTCTTTGTGTATGTTGAACTGAAGACTTAATGCTCAATCCATCCATCCAATCAAAGGGAGAACTGGCTGAAGAACACCAAGGAGACAAAGGAAATGATGCTGGACTTCATCCACATGGTACAAGACACCCTGAGTAAGTATTTTTAGAGGGCACACATCCTCATTATGCAGGCTTCGTTTCATCCAGAGGTGGGTTGCTTCCGGTTCGGCCCAATTCGGCCGAACTGGTCAGGGCCTGGAGCAGCTGAGAGCAAACTGGTACGATGGCTCTTTTGGCCCGCCCGCCCGCGCTCTATACATGTTTTTATGGCAAAAGGCAAATTGTGCCTGCGCGCACAATGTGCGGTGCCTGCGTGAGCCCCTACAACCAGCTGGTTGTCACAGGGGCAATGGATGGTGCACGTGCGCGCAGTGTGAGACAGATGCGCGCATGAACGGAACACATGCAGCGCGATCAGCAACCCACCACTGATCTCATCCCCAGCCCACCTCAAAAGGTAGACTAATAATAATAATAATAATAATTTTAATGTATGGACCGCTCTCTCTCCCCGAAGGGACTCGAGGCGGTGCACAGGGGATTTAAAAATACATATATAAAAACACAAATACAATTTAAAATGAATTAAACTTAACCCTGCGCTAAAAAGCCAGACCAACTAAAATTAAACCCCTAAAAACTCTAATAGAGCAACTCAGTTACCCCAAGCAGGCCAGGCAGAAAAAGTGCGTTTTTAGTTTTTGACGGAAGGAGCGGAGGTCCTTGGTTGTTGTAATTTCGGGGGGAAGGTCGTTCCAGAGAGTCGGGCCCGCCACAGAGAAGGCCCTTCCCCTGGGCGTCGCCCGCTGGCATAGCCTAGTGGACGGCACCCAGAGAAGTCCCTCTCTGTGGGAGTGAATCGGCCGCAGGGATGTATGGGGTAGGATGCGATCCCGCCCCATACATCCAACGTGAGCTGTTCTGGTTTAAAAAGCAATGCCTTTCCTCTTCTTCCCCCAGCACAAGTCTTGCTACTTGAACATCGATGATGACTCAGTCACAACGATGGTGATGGGACAACCAGGGGTTGGGATTTGGAGCTCCCACCGGCCACCTTCCATCCAGTTGGCTGACTCTGCAAAGTGCCACCCTGACCTTAAGTGAACTCCTTGTATGAATGGGTCCAGTGGAAGAAACACTGGGATGGTTTTAAACATGTGTTTAATTGTGGCCTTTTGGAAGAGCAGTAGGCTTTGAGTTTAAAAAAAAACAACCACAGACTCGCACTCTCTGCATAGAAAAAGTGATTTCAATCGGGAAAAGAGAGCTGGCTTCTGCCTCCTGTGTTTTGCTGGTTGTTGTCCCAAATGAGGGCATTGCAGGTTTTCTGCTGCTTCTGCAACTTTTGTATAGCTGCGCTTTGTACTGGTTTTTTTTATCATTGTTGGGGGGGGGAGCAGTGGGGCCAATTTGCCTACTCCATCATCATTTTGTGTGCTCTATAGGAGACTTCTGGGGGCTGCTGGCCACCCTCCCTCCCTCCCTCCCAGAATGTATTATTCTATTGCAACATTGACTGATTTGCAGAATTTGGAAGCTGGCATAAAACTGATCAGAGTTCTGCCAATTTCCAGATCAGAGATACAGTTGGAGGCATAAAGCGGAAGAGAACAGCCTGATCAGTGATGGGATTCAAAAAATTTTACTGCTGGTTCTGTGAGAGTGATTTGGTGGGCGTGGCAGGGGAAAGATACTGCAAAATCCCCATTCTCTCCCCACCCCACTAACCTGCTTTCCAGTTCCATTCTCCTGTTCAGGGCAAGAAAAGAAGATCAGCCGGGAGGCAGCAGGGGCAGGGCCAGCCTATTTGCCGGTTCTGCGAACTACTCAAAATTTCCGCTACCAGTTCTCCAGAACCTGTCAGAACTGACTGAATACCACCTCTGACTCCAATGCTCCTTACCAAACCTCCACCTCCAACCCAGAAGCTGTCTCCCACTTCACGCTCCCCGACCTGGGTTATTTTGGGACACAGACTTAGTTACCGTATTTTTCAGAGTATAAGACACACCTTTCCCGCCCCAAAAAAGAGGGTGAAAACCTGGGTGTGTCTTATACATTAAATACAGCACTTTTGGCCTACTGAAACCCCACCTCCTTTGCAAAAATGGACGTGCAGAGGGCTTGGGAGGCTTGCAAAGTGCTCCTGGGGGGGCGTTTTTTGCTCGTTTTTGCCCCCCCCAGCCCCCAGGATCACTCTAGAAGCCACCCAAAGCTCTGCATACCCTCCTCTTTGTGTGCAAAAAACAAGGCATGCAGAGGGTTTGGGAGCTCTGCAGAGTGCAAAACCTTTTTTGTTAAATTTACCTCTTCAAAATCATGGTGTGTCTTATACTCTGGTGCATCTTATAGTCCGGAAAATATGGTAGATGTCTTATAGAAGACCGGCCAACCCCATGTTCAGAAAAAGCCTGCGAGAGCGACCAAGCATAAAACACCTCCAGGCCAGCAACCTGTCACCTGGACAACCTGGAAGTTCAGGTAGTCCTTGACTTATGACCGTTCAGTTACAACGGACCTTACCCAAAAGTATTTATGACCCAGTTCTGAAGTTCAGATGGCTACCCTCCCCATACGGTCACATTTTGGACATCCAGCAACCGGTCTGCATTGGCCATTTGCAGCATCCCACAGTCATATGATTGCAATTTACAACACTTTTGCTGGAAATGGCATTTACTTCTGGTTTCAGGTAGAAAAAAACCAGCCCATGGCAAACAATGGGCTTTGGCGTTCACTTAACAACTGCTGCATTTGTTTAATGACCGCTGCAAAAAAGGGGATAAAACCGGGTCAGTCACGATACCCTGCTTTATGACCGTCACTGACTTACGACTGTAAGTAAGTCTTTCTTCCAGGCTCCTGCTCACCCATGCAGACTCGCCCCACCCGTTTTCTGTTCAAGACTGCAATTGGTAGCATTCCCCCCCCCCCCCACCAGCTGGATGAGACCGAAAACAAAACAGGGAAGTCATTGATAACTGTCCTTAAATCATCCCTTGGTAAAGCTGCAAGGACAGAGCCAGCCTGATTGCTGGGACAGATTAGAGCTCAGTTTTTAGGGCAATGCAAATTAGGCCAGCATAATTTACTGTCAAATGGAGAACTAGAGGAAAACATACTCAAGCAGCCGGGAAGAAGAGCTCTCAGGAGCAAAATGGATCATTTGGGGGGGGGGGGGTGTTGGAAGTATCAGCCAACATGGCCTACCGTATTTTTCGGAGTATAAGACACACCTTTTTCACCCCTAAAAGAGCATGGAAATGTTGCTGCGTCTTATACACCGAATACAGCTATGTTTTGCCTCCCAAAGCCCCACCCCTGCATCCCATTTTTATGACAAATGGGTGAAAAACGGGCTGTTTTTCACCAAAACGGGAGTGTTTTTGCCTTCCCCCACCCCCCAGGAGCACTCTGCAGGCTTCAGCAGGAGGAAGGGGAAAATGCCCATTTTGGTGAAAAACGGGGGCATTTTTGCCGTCCTCTAGCCCTGCTGAAGCCGGCAGAGTGCTCCTGGGGGGTGGGGGAAGAAAAAACTTTTTCTTTCTTTCTTACCTCTTCCAAATCACGGTGCGTCTTATACATCGGTGCGTCTTATAGTCCGAAAAATACGGTACCTTTTTCCAAAAGTCCTCTGAAGATGCTCCAGCGCTGCCTTCATCACAAATTATAGTCTCGGACCAGACCATTAAGGCTACGGAGTCCGCCCCTCGACTCAAGGCAGAAATCCACATTTGCACAAGCCTGACATATACTGATTCAGCCTTTGCTTCAACACGACTAGAGAAGAGGAGCCTAGCATTAGAAATATTCCGCTGGAATCCACCCATCTCTAATTTAAATCGATTATTCCATGTCCTGAAGTCTAAAATGACAAAACAGCTCCTGACCACTCTGTGGCCACTGAGAACAATCCTCCTCAAGCGTTTCTATCTGCATCAGACAATCAATCCTTCCCCCCACCCCCACAAAGTGTTGCTAAACCAAAAGAGGATAACAATGAAACCGCATGAAAATTGCAGTCATGGAAAAAAAGAATAAAGCATAAAGCAAAGGCTGACTTTCAAGCAACAGGCCAACTCCTGATGACTTCCATGACACATCTGTGACATTACCTCATTGGAGGGTTTGTTTTTTTTAAATCGCTCAGTACAGGCTACTGCTCTGGGATTTTCTGGCATCTCCCATCCAAGCATTGAATTAGGAGCCCCCCGAGTGATGGAACTGCTAAAAAGGAGAATGCTATCTTAGAGGAACAAACAATCAGGATTATGTGCTGGAATAGTTCTCTCCTGGTCAGACTCATTTTGAATGCTGCATTCAGTTATAGGCACTACATTTTAGAAAGGAAAGCGTGACAGACAGACAGACAGACAGACAGACAGACAGACAGACAGACAGACGAAGATAGATAGATAGATAGATAGATAGATAGATAGATAGATAGATAGATAGATAGATAGATAGATAGATAGATAGATAGATAAGAGAGAGAGAGAGAGACAGACAGACAGACAGATACAGAGATGGGCTGCTACGAGTTTGCCCGGATTCGGGAGAACCCTAACATTATGGCTAGTTCGTAGAACCTCTAAATCTGGGGTCCCCAACCTTTTTGGCACCAAGGACCGGTTTCATGTTAAAAAAATTCCGCGGACCGGTGGCCATGGCTCGGCCAGCATAGACGGGGAGCGGGGGGGAGGGGGAACAGGCGGCGCATGCGCGCACGGGTGTGTGTGAGTCAGCTTACTCTCCCCTCTCGGGCCCCCAACGGCGCAAGTGGCCGTACCTGCGCTCTCCCGCCCCCAGCGTGCGCTCTGCTCAGGGAGCTGCCCCTCCTCCCTCCTCCTCCTCTCTGGCCCTTTCTAAGAGTTGCGCCGCTCACTGTGGCCCGGTTCCTATCAAGCCACGGACCGGCACCGGTCCGCACCCCGGGGGTTGGGGACCCCTGCTCTAAATCCCACCCCTGGCTAGCCCCGCCCCACCCACCCCCTGCCCCTCCCACATCCACCCCATCAAAATGGGTCTCCACATGGCCCATTTTGGATGCGAGGTAAATGCAGGCCCTGCACAGAGCCTCGGGGAGGAGGAAGGCCTCCACACCTGGCACTTTTTGCCCTCCCAGAGGCTCAGGAAAGCCTCCAGAGTCTGGGGAAGGCAAAAACAGCCCCCACACCGTAGTGCAGGAAGCCGACTAGGCCACGCCCACCATGGCCATGCCAACCCAGTAACCGGGCAGAGGACCCATTGCCGAAGCCCACCCCTAGATGGATGGATTGATGGATGGGTGGGTGGGTGGATGGGTGGGTGGGTGGGTGGGTGGGTGGACGGACGGACGGACGGACAGACGTACATCACTGCCCTTTCTGTAATCTCGTGGCCACATCTGAATGCAGCACTCAAAATAGATCTGATCCATTGGTTGGCAGAACCAAGACATCCTATAATATATTTCATAAGTTATAATATATAATTAATTAGAAGTTTTAACATATTAAGAATAATAAGAGTAAATACAAATTGAAATTAGAATAGAAATCAAATAAATAAATAAAACAGAACAGATAGAAAACGAGAGTAAATGAAACAGAAAAAGAGAGAGAAATAACGTTGACATATTTATCTTTACATATTTCTTTCTCTCTTTTTTAACTTTCTCCTACTTTTTTTTTCTTATTGCGCTTCTAGCCGGTTCACACATATTTCTATGCTTTTCCGAAAGGAATTTTAATTTAATTAGGGTGGATGGAAAACTCGGGGCCCTTTTCCTCCGAGGGAAGACAGACAGAGGCTGCTATTCTTTTACAGGACACACATTTGTCCTTATTTTCGAAAGGGAAATCGAACATGAAGTAAATCAGGAAATGCGCTGAGCCGGAACAGGGTCTGAATCTCTCTTCCCAAGGCAAACAATGCGGGATTGTTATGAAGGGCTTGGTTTTCTTGCTGAAGGACCCCATATACATTATAAGCAGTGCAAGAAAATAACCTTTTGCAATTTATATAGTGAGAGCTTGGTGTATATTGGCATCTTCTGTTGCCCAGCTAAATGTATCTCATGAGAGGATCAGGACGTTAAATCTTTTGTTATTAGGAAATGGTTGGCACTTTTCAATTTTCAGCTGACTGCTATTATTTCTGAATTGCTGCTTGAATAGAAGAGAATGCATTTAGTTCAATTGCAGAGTCCTTGGTGTTCTCCGAGTTGGATTGTTTGAATTCAGACGTTGCATTGCCCGGCTAGGTAACGACATCAGGGCAAGTGACTTGGAGACTCCACAATGCTTCAGTAGAGGGTCAGTTCAGCCATTCATTAAATGCTGAGCAACAAGAGTGTGGATACAGATCAGTGGTGGGATTCAAACATTTTTACTACCGGTTCTGTGGTGGGCGTGGTGTGATTTGGTGTTAGGGTTACACCACGCCCATGTTTTTTTAATTTTTGGTGGAAGCCATTGACACAGCTGGTCCAGGTCTCATTCACACATGTGTATCAGAGGTGGAATTCAGCAGGTTCTGGCCAGTTCTGGAGAACCGGTAGTGGAAATTTTGAGTAGTTTGAAGAACCGGTAAATACCACCTCTGACTGGCCCTGCCCCAGTGGTGGGTTTCAAATTTTTTTAGAACCTACTCTGTAGGTGTGGCCTATTTTGTGGGCGTGGCTTGGCAGTCATGTGACAGGGTGGGAGTGGCCACCTTTTAAAATGTGGTGAAACTCATTTAACAACGCTCTTGCTTAGCAACCAAAATTTGGGACTCAATTGTGATGATAAATTCTTTCTTTCTTTCTTTCTTTCTTTCTTTCTTTCTTTCTTTCTTTCCTTTCTTCCTTCCTTTCTTTCTTCCTTTCTTCCTTTCCTTTCCTTCCCGTTGGGTCACTGGCAGCGGCGGCCCAGATTTACTTTCAGGTACGCCGGTGGAACCCCCTCTCACCGGTTCTCTAAATTTCACCAAACGGCTCTCGCGAGTAGGTGCGAGCCTGCAGAAACCCACCACTGCCCTGCCCCCATCTATTCTCTGCCTCCCGAGTCCCAGCTGATCGGGAGAAAATGGGGATTTTGCAGGGGAAGGATACTCCACCAAAAATTACATTATTGTATTTTCTATGGATGCCAGCTAAACTATAATATTTCTTCCAGAAACATTTATTTATTAAATTTATTAAGATATATGATCATGAATCAAACACTTTTTCAAATACAGAGTTATGTTCCCATAAAACACTTCTGATACAAACATAGCAGGTGCATCCACATAATGTATTAACTTTGACAGGTGTTAGTTGCAACAAATCAAAGAATTACCAAGGATTGGCAATGCCTCTACCAACACTGCACAGGGCAAGCCACTGTACACTGGTAATCCTCGATTTATGACAACTATTAAGCCAAAATTTTCTGTTGTTAAGCCAGGCAGTTGTTCAGTGAGTTGTGCCTCATTTTGCGATCTTTTGTTGTTGTTGTTACAGTTGTTCAATGAATCGCTGCAGCTGTTAAGGGAATCATGCGGTCATTAAGCACATCCCGTTTCTACCATTAATTTTGCTTGTTGGAAGCCAGCTGGGAAGGTTACAAATGGTGATCACGTGACCCCCAGGGCAGTGCAACTGTCATAAATACCTGCCAGTTGCCAAGCACGCAAACTTTGATCATGTGGTTATGGGGATGCTGCAATGGTCTTAATTATGAAAATGGTCATAAGTCACTTTTTCAGTGCTGTTGTAACCTAAAACTAAACAAATAGTTGAAAGTTGAGGACTATTTGTATAAGGAAGGAACAAACCCAACACTCACTAGCACTGATGATGTTACCTAGTTGGATAATGAAAGGTCTACAACAAACAACCAAGCTCAGAGATGACCAAGAACTCCACTGCTATTGTCTGTTTATCATTGGAGTATACTTCTTGCCCTGAGATACTCGGTTAAATCATGTTGCACATGCCTCTGATCGCTATTCCATTCAAAACATATGGGATGGAAAGAGAGGTTTTGGCAATACCCTTGGCAGTGCCACTGGGTAGCTAGAAATATAACCCCAGGGCAGAGTCGGACAGTGAGGAGGTTGGGGAGGAACATGGGCCAGTCCTGGGGGCTGAGGAAAGCTCAGACCAGGGCTCTGTATCGGTGGAAGAGAGGGAGATAGACGAGGCAGAGGAACAGCTGGAGCCTGTTCCCACTGTGCGCATACACAGAGCTCCCAGAAGAAAAGAACAACTAATAAAGCAGTGTCGACTTGGGAGTAGAGCCACACCTTGGAGGTGATTGGCCTCCCCCATAGGAAACAAAAGAGGAGCGAACAGGGAAGGGGCTTTTGCGGGAAACAATTCGTCCCTTCAGTCATTTCAAGAGTGGAAAGTTCTGTTTGTGACTATCAGTTTTGCCTTGCCCTGCATTTGGAAACGAATTATCTGGCAGCTCTCCAAACGAGATGAGGTTCGTGTTGATAAACATTCCTCTGAAAGACTGTTTACTAAGCCTTGCTGGCTGTGAATGAAAGGAATTCACAGCCGTGTAAATAAAAGGGGTTTTGCCAGGACCAAGACCCTGCTTCTTGCTTTTTAAGGAAGTCTGGGTCAGAAGAATTTATACCCAACAAATGCACATTGTAAGGCCCAGAGAACAAGGCTGGCTTTCAATGCCACTTACATAGGGGTGCTGACTTGAGAATGGCCAGAAGCTGGACTTAGCTGGAAAAAAAGCAAAACACCCAGAGGTAAGTTGATGGAAAAGAGCAGAATATAGCAGTGATATAGAGCAGGGGTCTCCAACCTTTGCAACTTTAAGTCTGAAGGACTTCAGCTCCCAGAATTCTCCAGCCAGCAAAGCAAAGCAAAGCTGGGTGGGTTCCAGACAGCGCTTGGGCCATTTCCTGTTTCCCTGACCCGCGCCCCGATCGAGGACCTCACGGCCGCATGGAACATTGCGGCCGTGGGAGCCTTGGATCGGGTCGCGCCCTTGCGGCCTCTCTTGCGGCGGCGAACCACCCTGGCTCCTTGGTTTACTGAGGAGCTGCGGGTGATGAAACGCCGCAAGAGATGCCTAGAGGGAAGATGGAGGTCTAGCCGTTCTGAATCTGACCGGACACAGGTAAGAGCCCATTTACGGACTTACATTGTGGCGCTGAGAGTGGCCAAACGTCATCATTGTGCCACTCTCATAGCATCCGCAGAAAACCGCCCTGCCGCCCTGTTTAGGGTGACCCGCTCCCTCCTCCAACAGAGGGAGCGGGAAGCCCCACTACAGGGTAGAGCAGAGGAATTTGTGACTTTTCTGCAGGAGAAAACCGCTCAGATACAGAGTGAGCTAGCCCCCATTCATGGCCCAGTGGGATGCCACGAGAGAGATCTTGTTTGGGAGGAGTTTGACTCCGTTACTTCCGAAGATATGGACAGGTTACGTGGGCGACTGCGAGCCACCACATGTTTATTGGACCCGTGCCCCTCCTGGCTTGTACTGGCATCCTGGGAGGTGACACGAGGCTGGCTCCAAGAGGTTGTCAACGCATCCTTGAGTGAGGGTTCCTTGCCTGCTTCCCTAAAAGAGGCTATGGTGAGGCCCCTCCTCAAGAAGCCCTCTTTGGACCCAGCTCTTTTAAACAACTATCGTCCAGTCTCCAACCTTCCCTTTTTGGCGAAGGTTGTTGAGAGTGTGGTGGCACAACAGTTTCCCCGTCACCTGGAGGAAATTGAGTATCTAGATCCGCGCCAGTCCGGCTTTCGGCCCGGGCATAGCACCGAGACGGCATTGGTCGCGTTGGTAGATGATCTCTGGAGGGCCAGAGATGGGGGATGTTCCTCCATCCTGGTCCTATTAGACCTCTCGGCGGCTTTCGATACCATCGACCATGGTATCCTATTGCATCGGCTGGGGGGGTTGGGGGTGGGAGGCACCGTTTTACGGTGGTTCTCCTCCTACCTCTCTGGCCGATCGCAATTTGTGCGGGCAGGAGAGCAGAGGTCGACCCCGAGACCCCTCACATGCGGGGTGCCTCAGGGGTCGGTCCTCTCGCCTCTCCTGTTTAACGCATATATGAAGCCGCTGGGTGAGATCATCCGTGGTTTTGGGGTAGATTACCACCTGTACGCTGATGACACCCAGCTGTACATATCTACCCCAAACCACCCCAACGATGCCGTAGCGGTGATGTGCCAGTGCCTGGAAGCCGTGCGGATCTGGATGGGAAGTAACGGACTCAGGCTCAACCCGACCAAGACCGAGTGGCTGTGGTTTCCGGCTGCCCGATTCAACCAGCTTTCTCCAACGCTGGCCATAGGGGGCGAACATCTTGCCCCTGTGGATGGGGCGCGCAATTTGGGTGTCCTCCTGGATACCCGGCTGTCTATGGAAGAGCAAGTGACAGCCGTGGCCAGGAGGGCGTTTTACCAGGTTCGCCTGGTTCGCCAATTACGCCCCCTATTGGATCGGGACGCCCTTCGCACAGTCACTCATGCCCTCGTGACATCCCGACTGGACTATTGTAACTCTCTCTACATGGGGCTTCCCTTGAGGCACACCCGGAGGCTTCAGTTAGTTCAGAATGCAGCCGCGCGGGCAATTATGGGGACCACCAGGTTCACCCACGTTACACCACTCCTGCGCGAGCTGCACTGGCTACCTGTCGTCTTCCGGGTGCGCTTCAAGGTGCTAACTATCATCTTTAAGGCGCTCCATGGCTCGGGACCTAGCTATCTGCGGGATCGGATCCTGCCCCATACATCCTCACGACCGATTCGCTCAGTGGCTAAGACGCTGAGCTTGCCGATCAGAAAGGTCGCAGTTCGGCGGTTCGAATCCCTAGTGCCGTGTAAAGGAGTGAGCTCCCGTTACTTGTCTCAGCTTCTGCCAACCTAGCAGTTCGAACGCACGTAAAAATGCAAGTAGAAAAATAGGGACCACCTTTGGTGGCAAGGTAACATTGTTCTGTGGGCCTTCGGCATTTTGTCATGCCAGCCACGTGACCACAGAGACATCTTCGGACAGCGCTGGCTCTTCAGCTTTGAAACGGAGAGCAGCACCACCTAGCACCGTGATGGCGAACCTATGGCACGTGTGCCACAGATGGCACGCGGAGCCATTTGTCAGGGCACGCGAGGCGTTGCCCTGTCAGCTGGTCAGTGCGCATGCCCATGATGGCCTTTTGAGGCCATTTTTTTTGCCCTCTAGAGGGAGGATTTACAGTCACAGACCTTATCTGGCTTGGAGAGCTGCCAGGCCGATTATCTGCAAAACTTGGCAAGGAGTCTCAGAGAGTCACAAACCAATTAAGGGAACTAATTGTCTCCTGCAAACTCCACTTCCCTTTCGCTCCTCTTTTATTTCCTCGGGGAGGTGGGGATTCACTATACACCGACCCCTGGCCACTCTGCGCATGCACACACTGGGAACAGGCTCCAGCTGTTCATCTGCCTCACTGATGTCTGACTCTGAAGGCAGCTGATAACTGTCAAACGGCCCTGGCCCCATCTCTGCCTCCGACACAGAGCCCTCATCAGAGCCTTCCCCAGCCTCCAGGACTGGCCCATCTTCCTCCCCAACCTCCTCACTGTCCGAATCTTCTGCCAACTGGCAGGCCTCAACAATGGTGTGAAATTACAAGGGCACTGAAAAAAGTGATTTGCAATTGGACAGCAGCCCCAGGGTTACACAATCAAAATTCCTTACTTAGCAATGGATATTCTGATTCCACTTGTGGTGGTAACTCCCCAAGAAAACAGCACCCTTCTCTGACTTGCTAATGGTTTGCCTAACAATGAGATTCACCTAACAATGCCAATGATTCACTTAGCCACCATGGCAAAAAAAAAAAAAGTCATAAAATTGGGTGTGTCTCATTTAACAACCATCTTGCAGACATTCTGGTTCCAATTGTGGTTGTAAGTCAAGGATCATCTGCAACTCCCCAAGAACACAGCACCCTACTGTGACTTCCAAATGGTACAGGTAGTCCTCAACTTACAACAGTTCATTTAGTGACCGTTCGAAATTACAATGGCACAGAAAAAAATGTCTAATATGACCATTTTTCACACTTAAGTCCATTGAACATTCTCATGATTCCAAATTCACACTCTTGGCAACTGACTCATATTTATGACGGTTGAAGTGTCCCAGGGTCACGTGGTCCCCTTTTGCGACCTTCTGACAAGCGAAGTCAATGGGGAAACCAGATTCACTGAACAGCCGTGTTACTAATTTAACAACAGCAGTGATTCACTTAACAAGTAGGGCGAGAAAGGACGTAAAATGGGCACAAACTCACTGGACTAATGTTTCGCTTAGCAACAGGAAATTTGGGCTCAATTGTAGTCGTAAGTCGAAGACTACCTGCATTATCCCATTTCCCCCAAAATAAGACCTTCCTGGATAATAAGCTCAATCGGGCTTTTGAGCACATGCGCTAAAATAAACCTTCCCCTAAAAATAAGCCCTCCCAGAAAACGTTGCAACACAGGAGCAGCCATGAGGTGACCATACTCACCGCCTCCTGCACCTCAAAAATAATAAGACCTCCCTGAAAATAAGGCCAAGTGTTTATTTCGGGAGTCGAAAGAAAATAAGACCCTGTCTTGTTTTCGGGAAAACATGGTACCTAGTGATAATTTTAAAGGTGACATGATGAAAAAGAAAACTGGTATCTAAGATGTTTATTTTTAGTTCAATGTAAATGAATCCTTTAAAAAAAACATCTTGTTTTCACGCAGGTTCAAAGACTGGGATTGTCAGCCCTGAAAAGAATGTGCAGGTCACAGAGTTATAATGACTGTCATGAAACGCCAATGCAAGGCTGAGATGCTTTAACCAAGTGAGTTAAAGATCCAGGCGCTGCACTTCCCAGGTGTGCCCTGGTTAAGTGTTAACCACATGTAAGTGTTTTACACCTTAGTCTGTCTTCTGTAAATGCGGCCCGAGCAAAGCCTTTTCAAATGCTATGCAAATACCAGTGATGATACATTTAATTACTGGCTCATCTCCAAGTGTCTAAATGTTAAATATATGTGTTTATATAAAGCAAGGTTATCCTGAAATAACCATTGGATGCGTATTGGTTATAACCAGGGATGGTATTCACTTACTTTCCCTACCAGCTCGCAAATGTGAGCACGCACGCTTCTCTCTCACTAGCCCCTTCCATGCATGTGCTCATTCTTCTTTGATCACATGTGCAGATCAGTGGTGGGTTCAGGATCCCGTTGCAACCAGTACAGTGCAACAGGGCCACACATCCACCACATGCACAGCACACATGCAGCATATGCATGCGTATTTACCACCTGCGACTTTCCATTATGGCTCCGCAACGCTCCAGCTGCTCAGTGGGAGTGTCGCATAGGCGCCGTATGCTCCATGCACATGCGTGAAAGCCCTGAATACAGATAAGGAATGCAGGCGGGTGGGCAGGCCCTCCAGAGCACCACACCAGAACTTTACCTGGTGCTCCCAGCAGGCACACTGATACGCTCGTATCAGGGCATACTGGTCGTATCCCACCACTGGTGCAGATTGCCTGCATGCGCGCAGCTTGAAACCCTGCCTAAACAGGACGGCATAGAGCTGGGACAGGTGGGCAGGCCCACCCGCGATTTCCACTACTGGTGCAGATGAACCAGTTTGAACCGGCTGAATACCACCTCTGCTTATAACTGATGTAATGCTTGTGATCTCAGGATATTATTTTTCTCATTCCAGTGAGAAACTCACAGGACCAGGGTTCCTAAACAGTGCGTTGCAACTGAACCCAGCAGCTTCCTTGGCAGTAGATGAAGCCATCAGAATCACCATTACTGGTGATTCAGAATCACCATTACTGGTCCATCAAGAGGTCATTAGGAAAATCTGGCTTCCCCCATTATGTTTGCATGTCAGCGGTCGGCTGAGAAGGTTGCAAATGGTGATCAAATGTTGCTGCAAACTCTGTAAATACAGTACAGACCAAAGTCTATGGAGGTTCTCAGTCATCCACGTCAGGGGTCTCCAACCTTTGCAACTTTAAGTCTGAAGGACTTCAGCTCCCAGATTTCTCCAGCCAGCTTTGCTGGCTGGAGAATTCTGGGAGCTGAAGTCCTTCAGACTTAAAGTTGCAAAGGTTGGAGACCCCTGATCCATGTCATGGTTGTCTCAAAGGGGCTTTTTCAGAAGGCTTCCTTGTTTTTTCTTTGAAGATGTTTCGCTTCTCATCCAAGAAGCTTCTCCGGCTCTGACAGGATAGTGGGGAATGGAAGGATTCTGCAAGGAATATAAATCCTTCCATTCTCCCACTATCCTGTCAGAGCTGAAGAAGCTTCTTGGAGGAGAAGCGAAACATCTTCAAAGAAAAAAACAAGAAACTCCACTTGCCTCCTGAAAAAAGCACCTTTGGGACAGTACCTACCAGTTGCCAAACACCTAAATTCTGATCACATAACCCTGAGGATGTTACAACGGTTGTAAATGCAAGGACCAATTGTAAGTCACTTTTTTCAGTGCCGTTGTTAACTTTTGATGGACACTAAACAAATGGTTGTAAATTGAGGACTAACCATGAGTTCTAGTCCTGCCCAGGGCATAAAACCAGCTGAGTGACTTAGACCCAGTCACCCTCTCTCAGTGCTAGGAAGAAGGCAAAAGGAAAACCACTTTTGAAAATGTTGCCAGGAAAATTAAATGGACTTGTCCAGGCAGTCACCGGGAGTCAACACCGATTCAAAGGCGCGCACACACACACACACACACACACACACACACACAATCCATTGTAATGCTTTTATGAAACACAATATAGATCTAAGATAAAAAGGTTGCTCTATGTCTGTTTATGTAAGGGTTGCTGGGCTAGAAGATGGGAGTTTCTGCATGTAGAACAGGGGTTGAGTAACTGCTAGAAGAAAGATATGATCAACAGCAACATAATACCCTTAGAATACAGCTTTTCATAGGCTCGTAACATTGGAGAGGACCGACTCTCTGCAGGAGAGGGCAGGAATATTGTCCAACTGAAAACCTCCAGTGGTAGGATCCCACAGCTCCAGGAGGTAGGTTGCTCCACTGCCTAATAGCTCTCATAGCCAACAGATTTCATCTTAGTTTGAATTTGGATCTTCTTCTGTAGAGCTTCCACCCACTGGTTCTTGCCCTACCTTCAGGAGCTATGCAGATTACATCCCCACCTATATTCCTAGTCAGCCCTTCGAATACTGAAAGACTGCTGCCATGTCTCCCCTTAGCCTTCGCTTGATAATGGTCAATTCCAGTTCCAATCTAATAGTCACCGTCAATTCCAATCCAACCCAATGTCAATTCCTTCCCAATAGTCAATTCCAACTCGTATCCAATCATCAATTCCAATTTCTACCTTTGTTGTTGTTGTTAATTGCAAAGTCGTGTCTGACCCATCGCAACCCCATGGACAAGGTTCCTCCAGGCCTTCCTGCCCGCTACCATCCTCTGGAGTCCATTTAAACTCATGCCTACTGATCATCAATTCCAATTTCTACCTAATGATCAATTCCAATTTCTACCTAATGATCAATTTCAATTTCTACCTGATTGTCAATTCCAATTCTTACCCAATCATCAATTCCAATTCTTACCCAATCATCAATTCCAATTCCTACTTAACAGTCAATTCCAGTTCCCATCCAACAGTCAATTCCAGTTCCCACCCAACAGTCAATTCTAGTTTCCACCCAACAGTCAATTCCAATTCCCACCCAATCGTCAATTCCAATTCCCACCCTATAGTCAATTCCAATTCCTACCCAATAGTCAATTCCAATTCCCACCCTATAGTGAATTCCAGTTCCCACCCAATAGTCAATTCCAATTCCAACCAATTCTTGTAGCCATCCTTAATGGGGCTCAAAACATGTGTGCATTGAAGGCATTCTGAACCCATAATTGCAACTACTCTATCTGCAAAGGGAGGGGAAGAAGAGGGAGACAGAATCTCACTTCTAAGTCATTCATAATTTAGAAGAAGACTGTCATATTTCTGTTCTCCTCCACTCCCTGCCACAAATCATCTGTTCTTTGAGCCAAAATAACACCCTCTTTGTTTTGAAAAATCTGTGTAAGCCAGGCGCTTTCAGAGGAAAGGGATACAACATCCAGTTAGCAGAGAGGAAGACTCTTCATTCACAGAAGCACAATGCCAAAAGGGAGAGGGGTGATCTAAAACAGAACGGTGATTTATCCAGACCCCAGAAGATTGATGCCACTGAGGCACATGGCCTCAACACTGCCCCTTCCCTAAGCCATTCCTATTATCATTGCCAGACTCCATCTTTGGGGGCAAATTTATTGCTAGCAAAGCACCCTTCAGGGCAGTGTTGCTCCACCTTGGCAACTTCAAGATGTGGGGACTTCAGCTCCCAGAATTCCCCAGGCAGCTGTAGACTGGGGAATTCTGGGAGCTGAAGTCCCCACATTTCAAAGTTGCCAAGGTTGAGAAACACTGCTCCAGAGGTTCACCTGTATCTTTGGGCCCAGCCATGTCCCTGCCCATGGCGGGAAATCGAAGCAAATATTAGCTGTTCCTCTTCCTCTTGGATGTTGTCATTAGGCACTCACGCTGAGAAAGTGGCAATCCAAAATTAGGAGGAGGAACGATAACAGGGTCAATGAAGGTTGGTGGTAGGCCCCCTGCTGGGATGTGGGTTTGGGCAGATGCCTGGTACCCTGCCTCCCCCTCTTCCTGTTATTAATTGTATGGTTATATTTGATCCACATTTAATTGAGCTTTGTAGCTTAAATAGCAATAGCACTTAGACCAGTGGTGGGTTTCTGCAGGCTCGCATCTACTTGTGAGAGCCGGTTGGTGAAATTTAGAGAACCGGTGAGAGGGGGTTCCACTTGCGTACCAGGAAGTAAATCTGGCCCGCCGCTGCCAGAGACCCAACGGGAAGGAAAGGAAAGGAAAGGAATGAAGGAAGGAAGGAAGGAAGGAAGGAAGGAAGGAAGGAAGGAAGGAAGGAAGGAAGGAAAGAAAGAAAGAAAGAAAGAAAGAAAGAAAGAAAGAAAGAAAGAAAGAAAGAAAGAAAGAAAGAAAGAAAGAAAGAAAGAAAGAAAGAAAGAAAGAAAGAAAGAAAGAATTTATCATCACAATTGAGTCCAAAATTTTGGTTGCTAAGCAAGAGCGTTGTTAAATGAGTTTCACCACATTTTAAAAGGTGGCCACTTCCACCCTGTCACATGACTGCCAAGCCACGCCCACAAAATAGGCCACACCTAGAGAGTAGGTTGTAAAAAATTTGAAACCCACCACTGGTTTAGACTTATATACTGCTTTACAGCCCTCTCTAAGCGGTTTACAGAGCCAGTCTATTGCCCCGAACAATCTAGATCAGAGGTTCCCAAACTTGGCAACTTTAAGACTTGTGGACTTCAACTCCCAGAATGGCTGGAGAATTCTGGGAGTTGGTCCACAAGTCTTAAAGTTGCCAAGTTTGGGAACCTCTGATCTAGATCCTCATTTTACCCATCTCGGAAGGATGGGAGGTTAAGTCAACCTTGAGCCTGGTGAGATTCAAACTGGCAAACTGCTGGCAGCTGGTGATCAGCAGAATTAGCCTGCAGTACTGCACTCTAACCACTGCGCCACCGCAGCTCTTTTGGTGGAGCGTTTGCAATACAGTAATCCCTCGTTTTTCGCGGTTAATGGGGACCGGAACCTTCCGCGAAAACTGAAAAACCGCGAAGTAGGATTCGCAATACACTATACCGGAAACTTGAGTTGGTGGACATAGTTTAAAGCAAGCACTAGGGGGCGCTTGCCTCCTACCAATGCATTTCCCCCCCTGTATTTTTTAAAAAGCCGCGAAGCAGTGAATCCGCGAAACATGAAGCCGCGAAAAACGAGGGATCACTGTACAAACCAACCTCTCTGGGGAAACACATTCAGAGTCTTCGCATTCATGAAAAAGAATGATTCCTATGATTTCCACACCAGGATACAGGTAGTCCTTGGCTTACAACCCTTTGGTTAGCGACCATTCAAAGATACAACAGCACTTTAAAAAGTGAGTTACAACCACTCCTCCAACTTACTCTATGACCCCACTGTCATGTGATTGCTATTTGCTATGTGGGGACTTGGCAAGTGGCATGTATTTACAATAGTGGCGGTATCCCAGGGCCACATGATTGCCATTCGTGAGTCATTCCCAGTCAGCTTTTGACAAGCAAGGTCCATGGGCAACCATGTGATTTGCTTAACGACCACATGATTTCCTTAATGACCATAGCAAAAAAAGTTAATAAAATTGGATACAGTCACCTTATGCATTGCTTAATGACTGCACAGTTTAAGACAAATGTTCTGGTTCCTATTATAGACGTAAGTTGAGAACTATCTGTACATATTCCATTTATTTGGGACTTGAGTCGTTCCAGGTCAGCTCCAGAGATGGGAAGTGTTGCCGCAAGTATCTCTCTGCTTACTTATATGTCTACAGATCCATCCACCAAGCCATCCATCTATGATCCGCTTGGTCTATTCTTCCTTCCTTCTGCTGTGGCCCGCCAGCGGCCAGCAAATCTGGCAGCAGATTCAGACAGTGAGGAGGTTGGGGAGGAACATGGGCCAGTCCTGGAGTTGGGGAAGGCTCTGATGAGGGCTCTGTGTCAGAGGCAGAGGGAGGGCCACAGCCGTATGCCAATTATCAGCTGCCTTCAGAGTCAGACATCAGAGGCAGATGAACAGCTGGAGCCTGTTCCCAGTGTGGCATGCACAGAGTGGCTAGATGAAGGGAGCAGCTAAAGAACAAGGGGTGTAAGGCAGTGGTGGTTTCAAAAAAAAATTAGAACCTCTTCTGTAGGTGTGGTCTGCTTTGTGGGAGTGGCTTGGCAGTCATGTGATTTGCTGGGCATGGCCAACTTGTAAAATGTGGTGAAACTCACTTAACAATGCTCTTGCTTAGCAACTAAAATGTTGGCTCAGAAACTCTGGCATTTGAAGCACGCAAGTCTTAAAGCTATCAAGTTACAAGATCCTTGCACTCCTAATCCTAAAAAAAAAAACACCTCCAGGGGTGTTCAAACTTGACAGCTTTAAGACTTGTGGACTTCAACTCCCAGAATTCCTCCTCTCGCTCTTCCTCTTGATGATGGGCGGACGGGCGGGGGGGAGGGTGCTGGAACCAGTTCTAAACGGCCCTGAAGATTTGTGGAACCTCTTCTCTAGAAGAGCTTAGAACTGGCAGGAACCCACCCCTGGAGTAAGGCCATAGGGGGACGACAAATGGCTTTTCCCAGAGGAAATAAAGAGGAGCAAAAGGGGAGTGGAGTTTGCAGGAGATAATTAGTTCGATGAATTGGTTCATAACTCTCTGAGACTCCTTGCCAAATTTTGCAAATATCAGCCTGTCAGCTCTCCAAGCCAGATAAGGTCTGTGACTGTAAATCTTCCCTTGAAAGACTTTGCTGGTTGCGAATGAGCAGAAGTCACAGCAAATTAATAAAAGGGTTTTTTTGTTGGGACAAGGAGTTTGCTTCATACTCTTGGGAAGCCTAGTCAGAACACCTTCCTTCCATCCATTCACAAATATCCACACAATCCATTGCTGCATACTGCAGCTTTCTAGGCATTTCAGAGAAGACCATCACTCTGAAAGCATTACTGTACAAGCACAAGCAAAGTCAGGATGGTAGCTGACCTTCCCCACCCCCTCCTTTGCTTCTCCACTTCAACAAGACTCTCTACACAATAACACCCTTTTCTGGTCCCTCACATAGGCCCTTTTCTTCTTTGCCTTTAGAAGTCGGCAAAGTTACAACATCAGCCGGATGCTGCGGCTCATTCCCAAGGGCCCCCTGGTAACAGCCTCTGTTGATCTCCAAAGCACTAAAATGGCTAAGGTTGGGGATGGTTGGGGAGCCCATGGCAGCCTTTGCTTCGTCTCCTTGGCACAACCATTTTTGGAATTGCCCTATTCAAAGTGAGCTGAATCAGTAGCTCTTTGGGTTGGGGGAAAAAAGCGCATTTGGTATCATTTAGGAAAATCAAGTTAAATACTCACCCAACTAAAAGAGAGAGGGAGGGAGGGAGGGAGGGAGGGAGGGAGGGAGAGAGAGAGAGAGAGAGAGAGAGAGAGAGAGAGAGAGAGAGAGAGAGAGAGAGAGAGAGAGAGAGAGAGAGAGAGAGAGAGAGAGATTTGATTCCAAAAATTCTTCTTTTCAAAATTTATCTGGACTTGGGACATCAAAGTCATCTGTTCCCTGATGAAATCAATGCATTTTTTCCTGTATTTGTTGCCAAACATACAGATGCACTTTCATTTCTTAATTAAAGTTGTGTTTTTCTCATTACTGGTGTACATATGTACTCCAATAAAACACTGCAAGACCATACAGTCCTGAGGCTGTATGGCTGGAGAACATTATACTGTTCTTTGTCCAGTTGTGCCCTTCTACTAACATGCACCAGCGGAATGTTATAAAGCAGGGGTCTACAAAGTCGGCTCTTTTAAGACTGGTGGACTTCAACTCCCAGAGCTGGCTGGGGAACTCTGGGAGTTGAAGTCCACCAGTCTTAAAAGAGCCGACTTTGCAGACCTCTGCTATAAAGGAAGAATCCAAATGTAATCACACAAATAAATTGAAGTCTGTTGTTTCATTGTGTTGCATAAATACTTACATAACAGTAATGTGGATACAGGGATGGTGAGATAAAATGAACTTGAGGAACTCAAAAATGTTGGAGCATCTCCACGGTCCACCTGCCAGAATTATTCATTATTTGTGGGTCCTTAAAGCTCTCTGAGCTTGGTTGTTTCCTTGCAGGCATCTCTTCCAGATGTGATATAGAAGTGGTTTGTATATAGAGACAACCAAGCTCAGACAGCATCAAGGATCTCACACTTCAACCCCAAGTTACATATTTTAACACAGTTCTTGGCTACATAAACAGAGGGAGAGAATCGAGATCACGTGAAGTGTTAATACTACTTTATAATGCCTTGGTAAGGCCACACTTGGAATACGGCATTCAGTTTTGGTCACCATGATGTAGAAAAGACGTGGAGACTCTAGAAAGAGAGCAGAGAAGAGCAACAAAGAGGATTAGGGGACTGGAGGCTAAAACATATGAGGAACGGTTGCAGGAACTGGGTATATCTAGTTTAATAAAAAGAAGGACTAGGGGAGACATGATAGCAGTCTTCCAATATCTCAGGGGTTGCCACAAAGAAGAATGAGTAAAATTATTCTCCAAAGCACCTGAGGGTAGAACAAGAAGCAATGGGTGGAAACTAATTAAGGAGAGAAGCAATTTAGAACTAAGGAGAAATTTCCTGACAGTTAGAACAATTAATGAGTGGAACAGCTTCCCTCCAGAAGTTGTGAATGCCCCATCACTGGAAGTCTTTAAGAAAATGTTGGATAACCATTTGTCTGAAATGTTTTAGGGTTTCCTGCCTAGGCAGGGGGTTGGACTAGAACACCTCCAAGGTCCCTTTCAACTCTGCTATTGTATTATATATTCTCTTCTATTGGCTATTTACTTTAAACTATTTCATATAACTCTTCAGGAGCTACCATGGCATAGTAGATACATGAGATCACTGGTATAACAGCTTCCAAAGTTATCTGACTTTATGCACTCTGAGAAAGTGGACAGGATTCTTGGCAGCACAAGATTGGCCACCCTGTGGACTGATCCTTATCCCTCTTGGACTCTACGTGCAACTTAAAATGGTAAGTGGTTGGATTCAGGTGTCCCAAAGGTCCTTTTTCAAGAGGCCACTGGACTGTCTTTCTTTTTCCTTGAAGATGTTTTGCTTCTTATCGAAGAAACTTATTCCGTTCTTCAAGGAAAAACAATGAAAGTCCAGTGGCCTCTTGAAAAAGGACCTTTGGGAAACCCATGACCTGGATGACTGAGACTCCCCATTAGACAGATTCCGGAGGTAGTTAACACCTCTCCAAGGGAGGGGACTGTCCTAACACAGAAAGCTTCTTCAGGTGTCCCCTCCTCTGGGGTGAAACGAGCTAAAACTGAATGCCAGCAAGGGAGAAGCTGGTTGCTCTGAATCCATTTGCTGCTTTGTCAGAGTTTGTGGCAACAATCACAGGTAACTGATTCAGCGGGATTCATTAACTTGTCTTTATATATAATATAACGCATGAGTCATATATACAATACCAAGAGTGGTTCTTCCAGTGTGGTAGAGCAGGGGTCTCCAACCTTTGCAACTTTAAGTCTGAAGGACTTCAGCTCCCAGACTTCTCCAGCAAGCAAAGCTGGCTGGAGAATTCTGGGAGCTGAAGTCCTTCAGACTTAAAGTTGCAAAGGTTGGAGACCCCTGTGGTAGAGAGTACAAGCAAACACAGGCCGAAGAGAGAACACTTTCCAGTTTCAGTTCAGAGCTCAGACTAGTTTTCAGCTTTAGCACAGACTCAGGGCTGTAGTACAGAACTAAGCCACACCCAGGCTCCTAGCTGTCTCCAGCAAACACTGTTTCAGTTTCCAAGCAGCCCTAATTGGCTCACCCAGTTGCCATGTCTATTCATTGGCTGATCTTGTTACTTTGCCCTATTCCAGTTCATGAAAATCTTTACTCTGACATGCTTTGGGGTCTCCCACGCTGGCTCTCAATGGGGTTGGATCTCTGAAAGAAGCAAGTCTGCATCTTGGCCTACCTTGACTAGTCCCTTATCTTTGAGCATTCATTCTCTGTCACCACAGGCGTTTATTCAAGATTGCTGTGGTGTCTTGATCTTAGCAGGTGAGCAAAGTCCTGAGAGATCTCCTTTTAGGACGTCTGCCTGGTCTTCTTCAGGGATTTATACTATCCATAGCAGCATCTTGGCTGGTGCCACCTAGTTTTTCATTTCTGGGTTCTCATCTTTAAGGAGATATCCAGATAATCTGCCAAGATTTCCTTCTCTTAATATGAACGCTTGGTTCTATTCCCCGGGCCCTCGGGCCAACTTTGCCAGGTGCATTCCTCTATTTCTTTTTATTTCTTATATTTATTTATATCCCGGTTTTATTATTTTTTACCAATAACTCAAGGCAGTTTTGTGAGAGTGGTATTGTATTCTCTATTTCTGCCTTCTTGTTCTAGCAGCTTTTCTCCTTCAGTTCAACCTCCTTTTACAAGCGTTTCCATTTTATTCTGTTTGTGATGCCAAGTTGTAACTGGAGCACATTTTATTTGCAAGAAAAGTCATTTTGAGGTTCCTGTTTTTAAACAGCTAAAGGTAATCCTTGAGTTACAACCACAGTCAACACCACAATTTCAGTGGCTGAGCAAGGTGGTGGTTAAGTGAATCCCACCCAATTTTTTGACCTTTTTTGCTACGGTTGTTAAGTAAATCACTGCAGCAGTTCAGTGAATCCCATAGTCATTAAGTGAATTTGGCTTGATTTTGGGTGTGGGAAGCCAGCTGGGAAAGTTGCAAATGAAGATCACTGGCCCCAGGGATGCCACAATTGTTGGAAATACATGCCAGTTGCCATGCATCCAAACTTTGATCACGTGATGATTATGAGGGGTAATGCGACAGTTGTAAAGTGTGAGGATTGGTTGTAAGCCAATTTTTTCACTACGGTTGTGATTTCAAATGGTAACTAAACAAACAATTGTAAATTGAGGACTACCTGTAGTTTCTAATCCCGTGATTGTCTAAAGGTAAATGTTCCCCTCACACAAATGTGCTCATCGTTCCTGACTCTAGGGGGCGGTGCTCATCTCCGTTTGACTGTCCAAAGACATTTTCATGGTCTTGTGGCCGGCATGACTAAATGCCGAAGGCCCACGGAATGCTGTTAACTTCCCACCAAAGGTGGTTCCTATTTTTCTACTTGCATTTTTACGTGCTTCCTAATTGTTAGGCTGGCAGAAGCTGGGACAAGTAACGGGAGCTCACTCCGTTACATGGCGCTAGGGATTCGAACTGCCGAACTTTCTGATTGACAAGCTCAGTGTCTTAGCCAATGAGCCACCGCTTCCCTATCTTGATTGTCTACATGAACCCTTATATGAACCTATTCCTTTTGACCGGAATATTTCTGTAAGGGCAGCGTTTGGAATCAGACTCGATACCTGAGATGCAGGGGAAAAAGTGGAATGATTTAGAAACTACGTCTGTAGACCTCAAGGAATGGGACCCAGTGCAGTCTGAAACAAACAAACTTTGCGCAGGCTGGTTGTAAGCATAGTTTGCATCCTCTTCTTTCTAGTCAGAATGAATCTTTGCTTTGTTGGTTACAAGCCTGTTTGTTTTTCCAAACAGCAGCATCTATTGATCCCAGGAAAGGCAGGCAACGGATCTGCAGCTTTGGAATTAAGCCTGAAGGACTCTGATAATCATTCCCTTCATAATTTGATCTCTCTCTCTCTCTTCCTCCCCCCCCTCTGTCTCTCTGTCTGTCTTTCTCCCCTGCCCACAATCTTTCTCTCTGTCTCTCTCTCCCCCCTCACTGTCTGTCTGTCTGTCTGTCTGTCTCTGTCTGTCTCTCTCTCTCCCTCCTCACTGTCTCTTTCTCTGTCTCTGTCTGTCTGTCTCTTCCCCCCTCACTGTCTCTGTGTCTGTCTCTCTCTGTCTGTCTCTCTCTCCCTCCTCACTGTCTCTTTCTCTGTCTCTGTCTGTCTGTCTCTTCCCCCCTCACTGTCTCTGTGTCTGTCTCTCTCTGTCTGTCTGTCTCTCTCTCCCTCCTCACTGTCTCTCTGTCTGTCTGTGTCTCTCTGTCTGTCTCTCTCTTCCCCCCTCACTGTCTCTTTCTCTGTCTCTCTCTGTCTGTCTCTCTCTCTCTCCCTCCTCACTGTCTCTCTGTCTGTCTGTGTCTCTCTGTCTGTCTCTCTCTTCCCCCCTCACTGTCTCTTTCTCTGTCTCTCTCTGTCTGTCTGTCTCTCTCTCCCTCCTCACTGTCTCTTTCTCTGTCTCTGTCTGTCTGTCTCTCTCTTCCCCCCCTCACTGTCTCTCTGTCTGTCTGTCTCTCCCCCCCCACTGTCTGTCTGTCTCTTTCTCTCTGTCTGTCTCTCTTCTCCCCCTCACTGTTTCTTTCTGTCTCTGTCTGTCTGTCTCTCTCTTCCCCCCCTCACTGTCTCTCTGTCTGTCTGTCTGTCTCTCCCCCCCACTGTCTGTCTGTCTGTCTGTCTCTCTGTCTGTCTCTCTTCTCCCCCTCACTGTTTCTCTCTCTGTGTGTGTGTCCCTCTCTCTCTCACTGTCTTTCTCCCCCCGCTCCCCTCCCTCTCACATACACAAACAACACCAGGACTCTAAACTGCTTTCCAATAATAACTGGCAGGTGTGGAAGCCATTTTGATCAAATAGGTGGCAGTCTATTGTTGGAAGAGTCCTATAATGGGGTGGGCTATGTTACTAGATTTTCTCAGAGAGCAATTTCGGAGTGCAAAACTCTTCAGACGTAAGTCGCTATTCTGGGAAAGGGTACTGAGAAACATACACTGTATGACAGGGGTCCCCAACCTTTTTGGCACCAGGGACCGGTTTTATGTAAAAAAAATTCCGCGGACCGGTGGGAGCCTCCAGCGGGTGAGTCGAGTCACGTGGGCCGCGTGTGCGTTTGGCGGTCACGTGGAACCCAAGGCTCACTCCGGCCCGGTTACTATCAAGCCACGGACCGGCACTGGTCCGTGGCCTGGGTTTTGGGGACCCCTGCTGTACGACTTGAGGTGGGTCTTTTTAAAAAGGTAAAGATTCCCCCTGCACATGTGTGCTCATCATTCCTGACTCTAGGGGGCGGTGCTCATCTCCGTTTCAAAGCCAAAGAGCCAGCGCTGTCCGAAGATGTCTCTGTGGTCATGTGGCCAGCATGACTAAATGGCAAAGGTGCACGGAACGCTGTTACCTTCCCACCAAAGGTGGTCCCTATTTTTCTACTTGCATTTTTACATGCTTTCAAACTGCTAGGTTGGCAGAAGCTGGGACAAGTAACGGGAGCTCACTCCATTACGCGGCGCTAGGGATTCAAACCACTGAACTGTTGACCTTTCTGATCGACAAGCTGAGCATCTTAGCCACTGAGCCACCCTTGCGGTGGGTGTTTTAGGAGGCCTAATGTCCAGCGCGAAGAATCAGAACCATGTGTTGCAACATAGAAGATATATTCAAGCCTATGCACAAAACCCGTCTAGTACTGGCCAGCACTAAATTGGCATTTGATAAAGCTGAAACAGAATTCAAAAGGGGGGGGGGGGGGGCTGAACTTGAATCTCTTGTGGTAACGCAAGATTCTAAGTTGATGATGCATTTAACTCCACCTCCCAGCTCTGCCTGACCTTCTCCTACATTGACATCATGAATACACAATATCTAACACCTAACAACAAGTTATGGAAAACTCTACACGTCCCTGACATCGCCACAAAAAGTCCTTCCTTCATTTGACCCTGCTGCAGGGTGGGACTTATGTAGCAATGGTACTGGGCATGCTCAGTTGCTACAAACTGCACATCTTCCCTGTTTGCTGTCAATATACAGATCAATCCTCCAGCCAGCTTGTTTTCTGCCTGTAATTGACAATTATTAGTTCGATAGAACAACCAGACAGCCTTCTGGCATGTTTTTTCACTGGCAAAGAATAATTAAAGCATCGTTTTAATCTATCCCGTCCTCCAGTTTGAATTTTATTTCATTTTTCTGGGGACGAAGTTATGTCAATTGACTTCAAAAGTGTAATATTAGTGCCCTGACATCTTGGTGCGTCAGGCTATCCAAACTGTACACTCAGGAACTCATTCCACAGCTCTTACTGGTGAAACGTTCGCTCAACCGCGAGACACCGATAGCTCAACAGTGAGACACTGTTGCTGGCATAGTAGCACCTGCACTTTCTTCATCACATGAGAAAAGTTCAGCTTCCTCCTCCTGTCCTTACCACTTTCGATAGAGCAGGAGTGTCAAACTCAAGGTCTTAGATCTGGGTGCTTAGATCTGGCCCGCGGGGCCACCCTGGAAACAGCAAAAGAACAGCCCGCGGTGCAGTGGTGGGTTTTGGCTGGTACACCCCGATACGGGCATATGGGTGGCTGCTGGGAGCAGCAGGCACCATTCCGGTACGGTGCTTCGAAGCCTCCCCCTCCTCCGCCCATGTCCCTTACCTGTATTTGACCCAATTGGGCCATTTGTGCATGCAGCGTACGGCGCCTGCACAGTGCTCCGCCGAGCAGCTGCAGCATCGCAGGCGGTGGATGTGCATGCATGCGCAGTGTGCGTGCATGTAGTGGATGCCCAGTCCCGCTGCAGCATACCGGTTGTGACGGGATCCGGAACCCACACTGCCGTGGTGCCTCTGCTAACAAAAATGAAGTTCGGGAGGACCACGTCCGTTTTTGCTAGCAGAGGGTTGCAAGAGGCCATTGCAGTGGGAAATGGAGCTTGGGAGCCCATTTTTGCTGGCAGAGCGCTTGAGCCCCCACAGGTGCCCCCGACACTAGTGATGTCAAGCTGGCCACGCCCCCATCCCCCCCATGGTCAAACACAACCCTGATGCTGCCCTCAATGAAAGGGAGTTTGACACCCCTACTACAGAGGGACCCTCAAGCGCATCCTGTCATATTGCTTTACTCTCTGGTTTGGTATCATTATTGCTTCAGACAGAAAGACGGTGCAGAGTGGTGAGGAGGGCAGAAAAGATCACTGGTAGTTCACTTCCTTCTGTCCAGGACATGGCATATGAGCGATGCTTGAGCAGGGTCCGCGGGATTGTCTGGGACGCTACACATCCTCTTCGTGACCTGTTCTCCTTGTTACCTTCTGGGGGGGGGGGCCTCGTGGGATGCGAAGCAGAACATCCAGATTCAGTCACAGATTTGTTCCATGTAGCATCAACCTTATGACGTCTCAAATTTCCTCTTTCCACCACTGCTCTCCTCTCCTCTGCCTTCTGCACATCCATGCGTCAGCCGTTCCTCCTCTTCCTCATCACCCACCTCCAGACCTGGGGGCTGTTGACTCTCCATCTGAGGACTGATGGACAGCCCAGGCTCCGGCCCCCCCTCTCTCTCCCTCTCCCTCTCTCTCACATTCCCTCTTTCCCCTTGGGAGCTCTCAGGTTGCCTTGATGCTGACCCTGACTCCAACACCTCCTCCTCCTCCTCATCTGATTCAGCTACTGAAGGAGACGGTGGTTGTCAGGCCACAACACACACACACACACACACACACCTGCGTGTGTGTATAATGTATATAAATATATGTGTGTTATGTATGGGTATGGGTAGATATATACTTTCTTTGGAGAGCACGCAACAGAATTTCATTTTTAATGAGCGCCAGTGCCCTCATCGCAAAAACTGACAATAAAGGTTATCTTATCTAAGTTTATCCTGTCATTCAACCAAAGTTGAGTCGTCAGGATGCTAATACTTACCTAATGGAGCTGCTCAGAGCTCTGGTGTAATTCTTGACTTGTTTCAAAAACATGAAAGTTCCGAAAGTACTTAGCACTGAGTCTTAGGCAAATGTGAAGGATATAATTACAAGCCGGTGCAAATATGATTCAGTGCAAGAGCAACTTACCGCTATAGCCTGGAGCCTCTCCTGCTGAATCGTGCTTGTTTCGATGATCCTGAAAGAAAAACAGAAACAGATGGAGAATTCACCTACTGACGCCCGATTCTTCCCACCCCCACATGTCTTCCAAAGTTCTATCTGCCTACACTTCAAGGTAGGCTTTCCTCCAACTTTCCGTGATGAATGCGTAACTCCTGTTTTACAGCATATTGTAATGGCATGTGAGAAAGACCTTGAGGGACGAGGGAAGAAATGCCGCCTAGAGAACAGCCAGATAAGAGAGGGTACAGCCCAGTGATGGGTTCCGGATCCCGTTGCAACCGATATGCAATCCGGCATCCACCACATGAATGCACGCAGCACACACTTGCAGTGTGCACATGCATCTTTACCTCCTGCAATGCTCCGCGACGCCTCCACGATGCTCCAGGTGCTTGGCGGAGCATCGCACAGGCGCCATATGCTCCGTTCATGGAAGCGCCACAGAGCTCAAATACAGGTAAGGAGGGTGGGCAGGTGGGCCCTCGGAGCATCCTACCAGAACGGTACCCAATGCTCCCGGCAGGCACCAATACACTTGTACCGGGGCATACCACCTGCAACCCACCACTGGTACAGCCCACAGCAGCATAATGGGTGGAGAAGGAGGTTCAGAAGGGACCCTCCCTACCTTCTCAGGCTGTTACCTGTTAGATCGAGTGAACAGATGAGACAGAACTCAGGCAAAGAACAGCTCTTTATTAGACAACTATTTATACATCCAGCACTGGCCTATCTGACAGCTAGCCCTTTTATAGGAAGCGGTCAGACGGCTCAGCCAATCGGCTTTGATTACTCTCCTGCTGGAATGGAGGACCTTGGGGGAGCCTATTGCTCCAGTCTCGATATGTAACAGTAGCAGATTTGCATTTTCAGACTTGCAGTCTTGACGTCAGTCTTCCCAGGTAGACCAGACAGGAAGCATGGGCAGGCGAGCTAATTCTACTTTTATTGTAAGGTTTCATTAACAAAATCTTTCAAGCCTGAAAGCACAGATCTCTTCTTTGCAGCCCGAGAAGCCACGAGGATTCCTTTCTCGGCCCATTGTTTTAATGATAATGAAACAATTAAATAGGAAGTTAGCATGCTGAAAAGCTATCACTGATCTCAAACGTCATCTGTCTTCCCCAAGAAAGGAAGCTTCTGGATGCAGGATATATATAACCTGGACACATCTCCTTCAAAAAACATAAAGAGGCTCTTTATTTGGAGGTGTGGCCACCAAATAAATAGGTAGTTGTGATTGGCTAATGATCAATTTCATAGGATTAAGGGATAAGGAGGGATCGTGCAGGTCTAGTCCAATCCCCTGCTGATTCTGTAATGCTCATAGATCTCGTCTTGTGCTTTCAAGATGCCCCAGTTGTGAGTCACCGAGACTGGCCAGCTACACAAATCTCTGGTCCTTGCCTATGGCCCAAGATTACAATGTTTTCCAGTATAACCTCAGGGGTGTTAAATTCGCGTTGTCACATTGTCGTCACATGATGTATCCAGGAGTGGGCTTCAAAAATGTTAGCAATGGGTTCTCTGTCCAGTTGCTGGGTGGGTGTGGTCATGGTGGGCGTGGCCTAGTCAGCCTCCTGAACCATTTTGATTTAATTTTGGATGCAATTTGGAACCCTGACGTTAACCCGAATCCTCCCTCCCATTTTCCCACAATAGAAAATGCATAGTAGAATAATAGAAAGTGTGGCAGGCCTCTGATCTTATTTACAGTGAAGTTTATGACATTTTGGAAGTTGAAGAGGGAAAATCATCCACATGATGGTAATGGACACTGGAAAACAGACACCCCTCCAAACAGGAACTTGGTAGCCTCCAGATAAAACTTTCATTCGCATTCAGCATTCTGTACAACTTTATAAATTTTAAAGATCCAGAATTTGCCATCTTTCATTTATATACCTTCCTGGCATATCTCCTTTTCCTGTTGCTATACCTGTCGATCATCATTATAGAAAAAATTTGGAAAGGACCAAAGACAAGCTTAGAAGACAGGATGGAAATAAATAATTTAGTTCTTATCTTTGGGGGTGGACACAACTGAATTTCTGCTCGACCTATGACCACAATTGAGCCCCAAATTTCTGTTGCTAAGCCCAATAGTTGTTAAGTGAACTTTGCCCCATTTTACAACCTTTCTTGCCACCGTTGTTAAGTGAGTCATAGCAGTTGTTAAATTAGTTACACAGTTGTGAAGTGAATCTGACTTCCCCATTGACTTTGTTTGGCAGAAGGTCGCCAAAGGTGACCTCATGATCCCGGCACACTGCAGCCGTCATAAATATGAGTCAATGGCCAAACATCTGAATTTTGATCATGTGACCAAGGGGATGCTACAGTAGGTTGGAAGCATGAAAAATGGTCATAAGTCATAACTTTTTTCAGTGCCGTTCAGAGGCGGTATTCAGCCGGTTTGGACCAGTTCACCCGAACCTGTAGTGGAAATTGTGGGTAGGCCCGCCTACCCAATCCAGCTCTATGCCATACCATTTATGCACTCTTTTTAGCCAAAGTGCATGCGCGGAAAGCTGAGGGCATGGGTGGACATGGCGCATGTGCTCACATTTGCAACCCGGTAAGGAATACAGCCTGTCTTCAGAAGTTGTGAATGCCCCAACACTGCAAGTCTTCGAGAAGATGTTGGATAGCCATTTGTCTGAAATGGTATAGGGCAGGGGTCTGCAAAGTCGGCTCTTTTAAGACTGGTGGACTTCAACTCCCAGAATGCTGGCTGGGGAATTCTGGGAGTTGAAGTCCACCAGTCTTAAAAAAGCCGACTTTGCAGACCCCTGGTATAGGGCTTCCTGCCTAGGCAGGGAGTTGGACTAGATAACCCCCAAGGTCCCTTCCAACTCTGCTGTTGTATTGTTATTATTGTATAACACTACCTAGTGGTGGGTTATGACTGGTATGCCATGGTACGGGTGTACCGGTGCCTGCTGGGAGCACAACGTGCCATTTCGTTGTGGTGCTCTGGAGCAGGGGTCCCCAACCCCCGGTCCACGGACCGGTGCCGGTCCGTGGCTTGATAGTAACCAGGCCGGAGTGAGCGGTGGAGAGAGTAGTGCAACTCTTAGGAAAGTGTAGCAAACGCTCCGCTATCCTGGTGGCTGGTCGGGGCGCTCCCCAGGGGCAGGATTGAGGCAACAGCCTGCATTGGGGGGTTCGGGGCACCACCCAGTCCTGCGTGGGGGGAAGGGGCTGCCAGGCCCTCCTGCCGGGACGCAGCCCATTCTTCCCTGCCCCAGCCAAGGATCCTTCACCCGGGACCCCTGGCAGCTTTCCCGCCCGGTTGCACTTGGCCCACGTGACTCAACTCACCCGCTGGAGGCTCCCACCGGTCCGCGGAATTTTTTTTACATGAAACCGGTCCCTGGTGCCAAAAAGGTTGGGGACCCCTGCTCTGGAGGGCCCTCCCTCCCGCCCACGCTCCCTACCTGTATTCGAGCTATTCTGGGCTTCTGCACCCAGAGCGTATGGAGCCTGCACGATGCTCTGCCGAGCAGCTGGAACCGCGCGGATGGTAAGTATGCATGCGTGCACTGCATGGATGTGCATGTGTGCTGCGCAGGTGCATGCATTCACGGGGTGGGCACCGTACCGGTAGCAATGTGATCCGGAACCCATCATTGATACCACCCCTGGTGCCGTTGTAACATTGAACAGTCACTAAATGAACTGTTGTAAGCCAAGAACTGACTGTAAGCAAGAGAGAATTATTTGCAAGAATGTTGTACGTTGAGAATTCTTTCAAGCAAGAAATCAAAAATCAAAAATTCTCTGTGTCAACAAAGCAAAGTTGGAGGATTCTCATAAAGGAACAGAAGACACATCTTGCCCTGATCTATTGATCCCTCATATGCATCACTTTGCTGCCACCCGTTAAAGAATATGAAAGGTATTGCTTAGTAAACAATAAAGACATTGTGTGTCTGTCTACAGTTAAGCAGCTTCTATAGATATGCCAACAAAAGTGCGCATAGTGAAGGTTGTGGTTTTCCCAGTTGCAATGTATGGCTGTGAGAGTTGGACCATAAGAAAGGCTGGACACCAAAGAATGGAGGCCTTTGAACTCTGGTGCTGGAGAAGACACCTGTGAGTCCCTTGGACTGTGAGACGATCCAACCGGTCAGTTCTAGAGGAGATCAACCCTGACTGCTCTTTAGAAGGCCAGATCCTGAAGAGGAAACTCAAGTATTGTGACCACCTAATGGGAAGGAAGGACTCCCTGGAGAAGAGCCTCATGCTGGGAAAGATGGAGGGCAAAAGACAAAAGGGACCAGAGAGAATGAGGTGGCTGGATGGAGTCACCGAAGCAGTTGGCGTGAGCTTAAATGGACTCCAGAGGATGGTAGAGGTAAATCATGCACGGTGTGGACAAAGTAGAAAAGGAAAAATTGTTTTCCCTATCGCACAACACTAAAACTAGGGGGCAGTCCATGAAACTTTTGGAAGCTAGACCTCAAACAAGTAAGAGGAAGTACTTTTTCACCCAGAGGATCACTGGTCTATGGAACTCCCTGCCAGAAGAAGTGGTGACAGCTGTTAGCCTCAACACCTTTAAGAAAGGATGAGAGGAGTTCATGGAGAACAAGGGTATCCATGGCTATCATGATGGATGCCTAAGGACACCCTGGAGAGATAGGCAGGATATCTCTCAATGCCATTTGCAGGGAATCACAAGCAGGTGAAGACATCTGTTTGGGAAGACCCTGAAGCAAATGGGGAGCCACTGTGCGAGACAGAATGCTGGACTGGATGGGCTGTGGCCTGTTCCACCAAGGCTATTCTTATGTTCTTATGTTCTTAGAGGACAGGAAAGCCTGGAGGAACGTTGTCCAAGGGGCCGCGATGGGCCAGACATGACTTTGCAACTAACAACAACCTAGATATGTGCCCGAGTATTGCAGAGATGGGGGGGGGGGTTTCTTTGAGGGGGCACAGATGGTGCATCAAAACTCACTGGACCCAACAGACAGACACTTAATGACCATTTCCTTCCTCGCCTTCTGACCCCACCTTCCCTCCTTTCTGCACATTTTTTGTTGTTGTTGTTGCTAAAAACAGGCACTTCCTTCTTGGTGCTCTTGGGGTTTTTGGCCTTTGTATTGTTCTGGAGGGTGGGGAAGCCTCCTCTGGTGCCAAAAGGATAGTTTAAAAAAAAAAGGGAGGGGAAAAAAACTGCCCTGTTCCTCCACTTTAAAACAAGCACAGATGCATGAGAAAATGAGCAAGGATGAAGAATTTTGCATGCCGGGGTGAATGGGATCATCTGTTCCTAGTTCCTTCCATTGTTCGTCTAGTTAGGGCTACATGAGCTGGGCTGCCAAAATCCAAATGAACAATAGATGGGAGATACGAGTCTCTTGTTGCTCTTTGCTGCCCTCTAATGGTTCTCTGGGGTTTTCCAGGTAAGAGCCGGTATAGCCTTATTTTGAGTGGCAGTTATCAAAGTTGGCAACTGGAGATGCTAATACTTCGCATGGATCATTGAAAAAGATTCCACATTTTGGTAGCCACTAAAGGGAAATCTGGGTCAAAAGTGGTATGAGCCAGTAGTGGGTTTCTAATTTTTTTACTACCGGTTTGTTTGTGCTCGCGCTCACGCACGATGCTTCTGCACATGTGCAGAATCATCCGGGTGGGTGGATGAAGCCTCCCACCACTGCAACTACCGGTTCACCTGATCCAGGCCAAGCCGAGAGCAACCCACCTCTGGTCTGCGCTTTGGGAAGATAGTGGGCTTAGCTAGAATACCTATACAAAAACTAGAAAAATATCTAATGAAATATAGCAGAGATGCGAACCTTTTTGGCACCGAGTGCCCAAACTGCAACCCAAACCCCAATTATTTATCGCACAGTGCCAGCACGGCAATTTAACCTGAATAATGAGTTTTTACTACCTAAAATAATGACAAACAAGGCAGAATTCAACTAATTGTTCTAAGAAAAACGTGACAAATGCACTTTTATGCCCCTTCATTTTTTTCTGCTTTTGAAATATTATATTTAGCTACAATAAAAACGAAAAACTTTGGTAATATCATTTCTCTTTCCCTCCCCCTCTTTCCCCCTCTCTTTCTCCCTCTCTTTCTCTCCCTCCCTCTCTCTGTCCTCCTGTGGGAGAAACGCGATGGATCTGGGCTGAAGCAACGCCACGCGTGCCCCAGTGGTGGGTTTCAAATTTTTTAGAACCTACTCTGTAGGTGTGGCCTATTTTGTGGGCGTGGCTTGGCAGTCATGTGACAGGGTGGGAGTGGCCACCTTTTAAAATGTGGTGAAACTCATTTAACAATGCTCTTGCTTAGCAACCAAAATTTTGGACTCAATTGTGATGATAAATTCTTTCTTTCTTTCTTTCTTTCTTTCTTTCTTTCTTTCTTTCTTTCTTTCTTTCTTTCTTTCTTTCCTTCTTTCCTTCCTTCCTTTCCTTTCCTTTCCTTCTCGTTGAGTCACTGGCAGCGGCGGGCCAGATTTACTTCCAGGTACGCCGGTGGAACCTCCTCTCACCGGTTCTCTAAATTTCACCAACCGGCTCTCGCGAGTAGGTGCGAGCCTGCAGAAACCCACCACTGGCGTGCCCACAGAGAAGGCTCTGAGTGCCACCTCTGGCACATGTGCCATAGGTTCACCACCACTCATATAGGTTACCTTTTGGGGTTCATGGAACAAGTTAAGGACAGCCTCATTAGTACTTAGAGATCACCTTGGCTTTAAAAAGCCCCAGATAAGATTCATTTACAGGACTTCTCTATAGAGAACCTGTGCTGCACTGTTGTGGCCTGCCAGCGGCTAGCACAGCTGGCAGCAGATTCAGACAATGAGGAGGTTGGGGAGGAACATGGGCCAGTCCTGTAGTCTGGGGAAGGCTCTGATGGGGGCCCTGTGTCAGAGGCCCATGCCCACAGAACCGGTAGTAAAAAAATTGAATCCCACCACTGCCCTGTATGCATCTCTCTGCTTTTTTCCCCTCTGGGAACGCACATGCACGCACAAAACAGTGGTGGATTTCAAATTTTTTAGAACCTACTCTATAGGTCTGGCCTATGTTGTGGGCGTGGCTTGGCAGTCATGTGACAGGGTGGGAGTGGCCACCTTTTAAAATGTGGTGAAACTCATTTAACAAGGCTCTTGCTTAGCAACCAAAATTTTGACTCAATTGTGATGATAAATTCTTTCTTTCTTTCTTTCTTTCTTTCTTTCTTTCTTTCTTTCTTTCTTTCTTTCTTTCTTTCTTTCTTTCTTTCCTTCCTTCCTTCCTTCCCTTTCCTTCCCGTTGGGTCACTGGCAGCGGCGGGCCAGATTTACTTCCAGGTACGCCGGTGGAACCCCCTCTCACCGGTTCTCTAAATTTCACCAACCGGCTCTCGCGAGTAGGTGCGAGCCTGCAGAAACCCACCACTGGCACAAAACCACAGAAACACGGACGTGCGTGCATATCCACAGACACACACAGACCCACACACAATGGAAGGATTCTAAGGCCAGACATTTATATTCAACAGTAGAACCAAATGGATCTTAAGAGCCTTCCCACAGGAGAATGCCCTTGCCAATTCTTCACTCTAGACCTGTAATTTATAGCAGCTCGAGGGAGGAGGGGAGTATTCGGTTATTGTCCTCTGTTAGGGAAAATAGCATCAGCCGGGCAAGGCAAGCAATGCCCTGGGTGGTTCACGAAGTATGCGGAAGGCAACCCTGATAGAATTAAATGCTTCTATAGATTTTCTTCTCACTGCTGAGGTCATCTAAGTAGAAACCTCAAGTTAACATCTGTATGCAAAACGGGCTCCTGGGATTGAATGCAATGCACCGCTTTTTCCCTTACAGCAGGGGTGGGGAACTATGGCCCTTTTATGAGTTATGGACTTCAACTTCCCTTGAGGTGCACCCGAAGACTTCAGCTTGTCCAGAATGCAACCGCGCGGGCAATTATGGGAACCTCTAGGTTTTCCATGTAACACCGCTCCTGCGTGAGCTGCATTGGCTCCCTGTCGTCTTTCGGGTGCGCTTCAAGGTGTTGGTTACCATCTTTAAAGCGCTCCATGACACGGGACCTAGTTATCTGCGGGATCGCATCCTGCCCCATACATCCCTATGGCCGATTCGCTCCCACAGAGAGGGACTTCTCCGGGTGCCGTCCACTAGGCTGTGCCAGCGGGCAACGCCCAGGGGAAAGGCCTTCTCTGTGGCGGGCCCGACCCTCTGGAACGACCTTCCCCCCCGATATTAGAACAACTACAGACTTCCGCTCCTTCCATCAAAAATTAAAAACACACTTCTTTTGCTTGGCCGGCTTGGGATAACTTAACTGTTTTTAGGGGTTTTTAGGGGTTTGTTTTAGTTTTACATGGGATTTTAGCGCAGAGTTTAGTTTAATTCTTTTTTAATATTGTATTGTCTGTAGTTTTATATGCATTTTTAAATTCCCTGTGCCCCACCTCGAGTCCCTTCGGGGAGAGAGAGCGGGTTATAAATTAAATTATTTATTTATTTATTTATTTATAACTCCCAGAATTCCTGAGCCAGCTGGCTCAGGAATTCTGGGAGTTATAGTCCACAATTCATAAAAGGCCTATCATTCCCCAACTCTGCTTTAGGGTGAATGGATCTCATGCCTGCCAATGTTTTCAAAAGGGAAATAGAATAGAAAAACAGAGTTGGAAGGGACCTTGGAGGTCTTCTAGCCCAACCCCCTGCTTAGGCAGGAAACTCTACACCACTTCAGACAAATGGTTATCCAACATCTTCTTAAAGACTTCTAGTGTTGGAGCATTCACAACTTCTGGAGGCAAGCTGTTCCACTGATTAATTGTTCTAACTATCAGGAAATTTCTCCTCAGTTCTAAATTGCTTCTCTCCTTGATTAGTTTCCACCCATTGCTTCTTGTTCTGCCCACAGGTGCTTTGGAGAATAGCTTGAATTCCTCTTCTTTGTGGCAACCTCTGAGATATTGGAACACTGCTATCATGTCTCCCCTAGTCCTTCTTTTAATTAAACTAGACATACCCAGTTCCTGCAACCGTTCTTCATGTTTTAGCCTCCAGCCCCCTAATCCTCTTTGTTGCTCTTCTCTGCACTCTTTCTAGAGTCTCCACATCTTTTTTACATTGTGGCAACCAAAACTGAATGCCGTATTCCAACTGTGACCTTACAAAGGCATTACAAAGTGGTAATAACACTTCACAGCATCTTGATTTTATCCCTCTGTTTAGGAATAAGGAAATAGTAATTTCAGCAGCCCTTGCACAGCCCCCAATACGTATCTTTTGCTCCTGTTGCCAAAGACGGACTCTCAGATTATAATTATGGGAGAGTCTTTCTGTAGATTCAACTAAGCGAAATATCTACATCATTATTTCTTTATTGTTTCTTTGTTCTGTTTATTTCCAGAATGCAGGTCAGCAATAGGAAAGGTTTCAAAGAGCCACATCCCAATGTTGATGGGACCAAGTTGGTAGTGATGATGGTGATGAAGGAAGAAGAAATACAGGAGGTCCGTGACTTACAACGATTTGTTCAGGGACTGTCTGAAGGGACTCACGACCGGTTTTCACATTTACAACCTTTGCAGCATCTCAATGCCTTATTCTACTGCACCAAAGGAGTCAGAAATCAACGCCTTTTTTTCTCCCCCCTCCTTGCCTTCCCCCACTATCCCCTTCCCTTTTCCCTTCCCCAATTTCCCTACTACAGTATTTACTTTTGCATTTCCTTTGTATGCTAGATCAGGGGTCTCCAACCTTTGCAACTTTAAGTCTGAAGGACTTCAGCTCCCAGAATTCTGGGAGCTGAAGTCCTTCAGACTTAAAGTTGCAAAGGTTGGAGACCCCTGTGCTAGATTATAAACTAATAAAAAAATTGTTTAAAGAAACTGTTGCAGCATCTCCATGGTTACGTAATTAAAATTCAGATGCTTGGCAACTGGTTCATACTTATGACACATGCAGCGTCCCGGGTGCGTGTCATGTGACCAACTCTTGGGCCCTTCTGATCAGCAAAGCCAATGGGGAAGCCAGATTCACTTAATAATCCTGTTACTAACTTAAAAGGCAATTCGCTGAACAACCAAAGCAAGAAAGGTTTGAAATTGGGGTAAAACTCACTCAACACTTATCACCGTGTCAGATAATACTTAGTTGGATAGCCTTTAGCATGAATTACGGCCTTACAATGTCTTCCCTTGGAGTGGACCAAGTCTTTTAGTTCTGCAGCTCTTACGATGTGAAACCAAGATTGAATGATTGCCTGCCCCATACATCCCTTCGGCTGATTCGCTCACACAGAGAGGGACTTCTCTAGGTGCCGTCCACCAGGCAGTGCCAGCGGGCGACGCCCAGGGGAAGGGCCTTCTCTGTGATGGGCCCGACCCTCTGGAATGACCTACCCCCGGATATTAGAACGACTACGGACCTCCGCGCCTTCCGCCAAAAAGTAAAAACCTATTTGTTTCATCAGGCCGGCTTGGCCTAATCTACGCTTCTCGCCCCAGTCTGTTTTCTCAAATTGTTTATTGGGTTTTAATGGGTGGTAATTTTAATGGTTTTTAAATTTTGTACAGGGTAGTTTAATTCGTTTTTAATTTGTGTGTATTGTATGTTTTTAGATGGTTTTTAATTTTCCTGTACACCGCCCCGAGTCCCTTTGGGGAGAGGGGGCTGTTTATAAATATAATAAATTATTAATTATTATTATTATTCTATTAATTGGGTTTTATTGCTGGCTATATTTGACTGTAGCTTTTCATAGAATATAGATAATTGAACAAACCTTGTTGCGTTACATTCTTGATTAAATTATTTTTTCATTGATATGTAATTTTACGTTACTACTTTGGACCTCAAAAACCCACTTTTCCCAAAAGGTTTACACAATTTTGTCCACTACTGCATATTGGGGACTTTTTATTTTTGGTTCTGAATAGAAGAATAGACTCTTGCAGGCAAAACTGGTACGCAGGTTGAGAGGTCCTCTTGGATTCTTGGCTGCTGCTTTAGGAGCAGGTGCCCTTTACACACTCATTGTGTTGGTTCCTGTATCAGAAGTCGTCCTCTACTCTAGTTATGCTCACTCATGTCTTCTTCAGTTCCCGTTTGAATTATGACAAAGCACCCTACTTATAGCTGCCCTTAAAGACCATGAGGAAGTTGTAATTGGTCCAGAATGGGGTACTGTTGGATTGATGGGCATGTGTCAGTATGCTTAGGCTACAGCCCTAATCTAGTAGTTGCGTAGGTGTATCTCCTTTAGCAACTACCTTGTTTAGTGGCCATTTGCAGTTACGATAGCAATAAAATGTAACTTTGCAACAATCCTCACACTGATGACCTTCACAGGTCTGTAAAACAAAGAAAGGCTGAAATAAGATTGCAGTTTTACTTAGCAACAGAATAACAGAGTTGGAAGGGACCTTGGAGGTCTTCTAGTCCAGCCCCCTGCTCAAGCAGAAACTCTTTACTATTTCATACAAATCGTTGTCCAATCTCTTCTTAAAAACCAAAGTTTTTAGAACACCACAGCTTTACTTAATGACTGGATTTCAGCCCGAACTGTGGCCACTAAACCAGGACTACCTGTACTGACTTCCAGTAGGTTTCTGGATACATTTTTGAGGTATTGGTTATCACCCATAAAGCCCTTAATGGAATAGGACTCAGTTGCTCATGGGGAGCCCAGTCCCCTATTAATTCTTTGCTTCCCACTAAATGACAGAATTGGTATGATCCTGACATCGTCTATCAAGCCATCTGATAGACTCCACAATAATGACTATTCCATCACAGCTCTTGTCCTATGAAACAGTCACCTGGCCACACACACCTATACAAATTCAGGTGGCCCCATCCCTTGGTCTTTCGAAAGGTGCTAAAGACCTAGCTATTCTTGAGAACATTGGGCCAGAGAAGGGGTGTCAAACTCGATTTCACTGAGGGCCACATCAATAAAATACAATACAATAGCAGAGTTGGAAGGGACCTTGGAGGTCTTCTAGTCCAACCCCTTGCCCAGGCAGGAACCTTATACCATTTCAGGCAAATGGTGGGTGTGGCCAGAGCGGGCATGGCCAGCTCAATGTCACTTGTGTCGGGGGCACCTGTGGTGGCCCAAGCACTCTGCCAGTGAAAACGGACTCCTGAGGTCCGTTTCCAGCTGTGATGGCCTCCTGCAGCCCTCTGCCATTGAAAGCAGAGTTGTTTTCACTGGCAGAAGCTTTGTGGGCCAGTTCTTCGCTGTTTCCAGAGTGGCCCCACGGGCCAGATCTAAGTACTCTGTGGGCTGGATCCGCCCTTGGGTCTTGAGTTTGACACCTGTGGGCTAGAGTTTTAACTGTTTCATGTTTTATGGACATATTTCACAGTTATATTTTTATCTTGGTTTTTAAATTCGTCTCAAGTTGCCCAGAGTCCTTTTAAGCTGGGTAACCATATACATTGAAGAAGAAAACAAACAAATCAAACTATTATTCTCCCCCCTCCCCCCCCCCAAAAAACAACAACCCTGCAGGCCTTTTTAGACTCATTCAGTTCAGGGCTGCTTATTCCTAGGTAAGCTATCCGCCTCCTTACATTTACTACAAATGTACTCTTTATTACATTCACAATACAGTTATCACTCAACGACAGGGGTCGTCCCCCCACCCCAACATACTCGCTAATTTTCCCTGATGGTCACAGAATCATTTCCAGAAGCTCCTTTTTTTCCTTATAAAATACTTGGAAAAATTGTGAATTGCACACTGCTTTGTTAACCCATCAGTTGGACTACTGTAACGCTCTCTACATGGGGCTCCCCTTGAGGTGCACTCGAAGGTTACAGCTAGTCCAGAATGCGGCCGCACGGGTGATTATAGGTGCCTCAAGGCAATCCCACATAACACCTCTCCTGCGCGAGCTGCACTGGCTACCTGTGGCCTTTCGGGTGCGCTTCAAGGTGCTGACTACCATCTTTAAATCGCTCCATGGCCTAGCTACATACGAGACCGCCTCCTGCCCCATACATCCCTTCGACCGATCCGCTCCCACAGAGAGGGACTTCTCCGGGTACCGTCGGCTGGGCAATGCCGGTTGGCGACACCCAGGGGAAGGGCCTTCTCTGTGGCGGGACAAACCCTCTGGAACGACCTACCCCCCGATTTACGCACTACCTCGGACCTCCACCTCTTCCGCCAGCGTCTTAAGACGTATTTATTCCAACAAGCCGGCCTAGCATAGCCCCCCGTTTCTGACTTTTATTCTGATAAATTTTAATTCGTTAGGTTTTATAAGGGTTTTTAGCACGGGATATAATTTAATTAGTTTTTAATAATGTATTTTTGTGTGGTTTTTAAGATTGCCTGTGCGCCGCCCTGGGTCTTTGTCAGGAGAAGGGCGGGGTATAAATTTGAAAAAAAATAAATAAATAACCCATGTCTGTTCAGATGAAAGGGCAGTATAATTCAGTGAGTTGTAAGAAGGAAGTAGGATTGCAACCTTTTAAAATGCAACTGAACAGCAAGCAGCATCCAACAGATGTAGACTGAATTTGCAATTTTCTGGCAGCTTCCTCCCCCCCCCCCTCCTTCCCTGTTATTCCCACAACTTTGGCCGTTTGTTTCCACTACATAAATATAAAATCATCATCAGGAAAAGCAAAATTGTAATTCGTACCTTATCTAGCATCTGCCAGACTTACACCAAAAATAACAACGCTCAATCACACATTTCTCTGCTCAATTTCTAGCTATTTTTCAAGCAAACAAACTCCTGAGCTCTATGTATAAAGTGATACGGTAGAACAGTGATGGCGAACCTATGGCACGGGTGCCACAGGTGGCACGCGGAACCATTTCTTAGGGCACACGAGGCGTTGCCCTGTCAGCGCTAGCACACATGTGTGTGCTGGCCAGCTGATTTAGGCCTTCTTTTGAGGCCATTTTTCGCCCTCTGGAGGCTTCAGGGAAGCTCCTGAAGCCTCTGGAGGCGAGGAGGGGAGGCTGTTTTCACCCTCCCCAGGCTCCTAGAAAGCCTCTGGAGCCTGGGGAGGGCCAAAAAAGTGCGCCAAAAGCAGGGGGTCATGCACATAGCATTATGCCCTCGAACAACCCCCCCTGCGCTCCCCCCTCTGCTCCCCCCGCTTTTGGCACGCGAGCCAAAACAGGTTAGCCATCACTGCAGTAAAACAAGCCCTAAACTGCAGATAAGAGGCAATTTCCTTTGGCCCCTAATGGGCTGCAAATGGACCATGCCTTCAGCAACAACAAGAAAATAAATCCTTCATTAATCAAAGGCCTATCAATGCATGCTCAGAAGCTTCCTAAAAGTGAACAAAACAATCATTGGAATCTGGGAGGAACATGGTACAGGTAGGCCTCAAACAATCAACCATTTGTTTAGTAACCATTCAAGGTTACAACAGCACTGGAAAAAAGACCCGCGGTTGGAGCATTCCGGTGGCCAGGTGATCAAAATTTGGATGCTTGGCATGTACTTATGACAGTTGCAATGTCCCAGGGTCATGTGATCCTCTTTTATGATCTTCTGACAAGCAAAGTCAATGGGAAGCCAGATCTGCTTAACAACTTAACGACTGTAATGATTCACTTAACAATAGGGGCAAGAAAAGCTGTAAAATGGGGCAAAACCAGGGGTGGGCTTCAAAAACTGTCAGGAAATTTCTCCTCAGTTCTAAGTTGCTTCTCTCCTTGATTAGTTTCCACCCATTGCTTCTTGTTCTGCCCTCAGGTGCTTTGGAGAATAGTTTGACTCCCTCTTCTTTGGGGCAGGCCCTGAGATATTGGATCACTGCTATAATGTCTCCCCTAATCCTTCTTTTCATTAAACTAGACCTACCCAGTTCCTGCAACCGTTCTTCATGTGTTTTAGTCTCCTGTCCCCTAATCATTGTTGCTCTTCTCTGCACTTTCTAGACTCTCCACATCATTTCTACATTGTGGTGACCAAAACTGAATGCCGTATTCCAAGTGTGGCCTTACCAAGGCCTTATAAATTGGTATTAACACTTCACGTGATCTTGATTCTATCCCTCTGTTTATGCAGCCTAGAACTGTGTTGGCTTTTTTGGCAGCTGCTGCACACTGCTGGCTCATATTTAAATGGTTGTCTACTAGGACTCCAAGGTTCCTTTCACAGTTACTGCTATTGAGCAAGGTACCACCTATACCAGTGATGGCAAACCTATGGCACGGGTGCCACAGGTGGCACGCGGAACCATTTCTGAGGGCACGCGAGGCGTTGCCCTGTCAGCTCCAGTGCGCATGTGTACACTGGGCAGCTTATTTAGGCCTTCTTTTGAGGCTGTTTTTCACTCTCTGGAGGCTTCGGGGAAGCTCCTGAAGCCTCTGGAGGTGGGGAGGGGAGGCTGTTTTCAACCTCCCCAGGCTCCTAGAAAGCCTCTGGAGCCTGGGAAGGGTGAAAAAAGTGTGCCAAAAGCAGGGGGTCACGCACATAGCATTATAAGTGTGGCACGCCCAAGCACAACCCCCCCCTGCGCTCCCCCCGCTTTTGGCACGCAAGCCAAAAAAGGTTAGCCATCACTGAGTCCTATACTGTACCTGTGCATTTCATTTTTGTTGCCTAAATGTAAAACCTTACTCTTTTCGCCATTGAATTTCATTTTATTAGATAGTGCCCAATGTTCAGGTTTGTCAAGATCCTTCTGTATCTTAAGCCTATCTTCTGGAGTGTTGGCTATTCCTACCAGCTTGGTGTCGTCTGCAAATTTGATGAGTTCCCCATTTATTCCCTCGTCCAAATCATTGATGAAGATGTTGAAGAGTACTGGGCCTAAAGCAGAGCCTTGGGGGACTCCACTGCATACTTCCCTCCATGTAGATGCAGTTCCATTGAGGACTACACATTGCATGCGGTTGGTCAGCCAGTTGCGAATCCATCTGGTGGTGATGCTGTCTAACCCACATTCTTCTACTTTATCTAGTAGTAGGTTATGGTCTACCTATTATGTGATTCCCACTGGCAGGGGTGGGCGGCTGGGAGGTTTGCAGGGGTTCAGGAGAACGTCTAAGATTCTGTGCAGTTTGAAAAAAACCCAAAATTCCACTCCTGGCTGGACCTGGTACCTTGCCCCTACCCTCCCAGGAATCACCACGCGGCCCGATTTGGATGCAGGTAAGTGCAGGGCGCGCATGGAGGCTTGGAAAGGGCAAAAAATGGGCCTGCTGGAAGTTTGGGAACAGGGCCTCCGGAGCCTGGGGAGGCTGTTTTTGCCCTCCTGGAGGCTCGAGGGAACCCTCCGGAGCCAGAGGAGGGCAAATTCCCCCTCCACGTCATGGTTCAGGAGGCCGACTAGGCCACACCCACCATAGCCACGCCCATCCAGCAAGCGGGCCGAGAACCCCTTGCTAAAAATTTTGAAGCCCACCCCTGGATTCCAGATGTGCAGGGGGCCAAACATGGCGCCTGTCTACAATTATTTTAAACAACCACCTCCCTCCCCAGGACATGGAGGTATCATCATTCAATAGCTACTTTAAAGGGATGCGTCCAGTTGTACATTTAGGCACACGAATGCTTCAAAACACTTTTTCTGATTAATTTCTGAAGCTCAGCTCCAGTTAGTACTGGGGTGAGATTTCTGCAGGAAATTCCAGGACTGTAGGCCAGACATGAAGGTGGAAACCATTCCAGAATAGGACAATGCCAAAGTACTCCTGCGTTGAGATCTGGAAAACATCATGGATGTGTCCATGCAGCAATCCGGGAAGATCTCAACTTTATTTCCAGAGTTTTGCTGCAGGACTGTGCTTTGGAACAAGTAGTGTCCATAGGAAAAAATTGTGGCCCCTGGCAAATATAAGTTCTATTTTTCTAAAGCAATATATATCTATATAAATAAAAATGTAACAAGAGTTTGTTCAAAACCGCTAATCTCTGAAAGTATTGCACCGATTGCTTCCAAATTTTCACACAACGTTCCTTTCAAATACGGCACCAATGATAGATATATATAGATAGATAGATAGATTGTGTAGATGTCACACCTGTGCCAGGTACACGCAACGGAAATGTAAAAAATTGTAAAAAAGGTAGGTAGATGGATACAGAGAGAGCAGTGGGCCACAGGTATTATGTCATCCTTTATGACAGAAAATACTCTGTCCATAAGATTCAAGGAGAAATACAGTAGGTAGGTAGGTAGGCAGCTATAGGAAAAGAGGGAGGGAGGGAGAAATGCAGTAGGTAGGTAGGTAGAGGGATAGAGAGGGAGAAGTACGGTAGGTAGGTAGATAGGTAGGTAGAGGGATAGAGAGAGGGAGAAATACGGTAGGTAGGTAGATAGGTAGGTAGAGGGATAGAGAGGGAGAAATACAGTAGGTAGGTAGGTAGGTAGGTAGGTAGGTAGAGGGATACAGAGAGGGAGAAATGCAGTAGGTAGGTAGGTAGAGGGATAGAGAGGGAGAAATACGGTAAGTAGGTAGGTAGGTAGGTAGGTAGGTAGGTAGGTAGAGGGATAGAGAGAGGGAGAAATACAGTAGGTAGGTAGGTAGAGGGATACAGAGAAGGAGAAATACAGTAGGCAGGTAGGTAGGTAGACGGAGAGAGGGAGAAATACAGTAGGTAGGTAGGTTGGGAGTTATACGGTGGTTGTGTGTACGTGTTTGTGTGTGCAGGTATAGATCTACACACACATTGGTTGGCCATTTAACCAGATTGGGCCAGAGGAACGTGTAGCCGAGTATATATATATAGCTAGTATACATATATAAAGGGAAAGAGAGTGAGGTAATTAGAACCTTGCTATTGAGAAACAGTCTGAGAGAGAGCTGGATCCTACTTTTGGGCCTCTAGTTATGATAAATGGGCTTGGCTCAGTGTCCTCTAGCTGGATTCTTCTGAAGATGTTTTGTTCTGCCCAAGTTTCTGTGGAGTCTGGCCATGACATTTAGAAATGAGCAGAGATGCCCCTGGCTGCTCTTTTGAAAATCATCATCACCATCATCATCTCCTCATCAATACCATCATCTATTAAATTTCTATGCTGCCCGACTCCCAGCAACTCCCAGGCAGTTGATCGCCAAGTGGCTTCATTTTATTCGTCTCCCTGGAAGGCGGCCGCAGCAGCGACGGCCGCAGCAACACTTGGGAGTCATGTGAAATGAACAATCACACACGCACCCATCTCGCATCCTGTTAGTCACACTTGGCACCTTATTTTACTGTTCCAGAGTGACTGTGTGAGCGACACCAAACAAAAATCCGTCAGCAGTTTAGAATGCACACACACACACACAGACACACAGCCCGAACATCTCCGTGAAGGTTTTGTTCCAACGCCGTGATTGTTTTTCCACTGAACTTTGCCTGGTTGAGATCATGGAAGGACCATCGTTGCCAGACTTCTGGCATTCTCAGGGAGGCTCACATTCGTTGTCCACCACCCTTTTTTTAGCAGGTGGGTGTGGGGGTTTTTTTTGGGGAGGAGTTTAAAATATAAAAAATCCCTGTGAGGTAGAAAATCCTCTCCCCATCTCCACTCCATCCACCCACTTTCTGCGCCACACGTCAACATCTTTCACAGAAGGGGGTTGTGAAAATTTATTTCGAGCCAGCGACTTGGAGCAAGCCAGCCCAAGCAGGGGAAAGAAAACAACGCAAGAAATGGCTCTTGCTGTCTGAGGAAAGTCAGGGGTGGGCTGGAAAAGAAGGCTGAAGAGTCACTTCTGCTTAGGGGAGATGGCGAGAGAGTCCCTAACTCAGTGTGAGCTGCATAAACTTTGTCTCGTTTAATTTCGGGATCTTCTTGAGACCAGGGCTTTGCTACCCTGTGGCAGGGGTGGCTTCCTGCCAGTTCTAATCTCTTCTGGAGAAGAGGTTCCACAAATCTACAGGGCCGTTTAGAACCAGTTCCAGCTCCCTCCCCCCGCAAATCCGCACATCATCAAGAGGAAGAGCGAGAGGAGGAATTCTGGGAGTTGAAGTCCACAAGTCTTAAAGCTGTCAAGTTTGAACACCCCTGGGAGTTTTTTTCCTAAAGGGTTAGGGGTGCAAGGGTCTTGTTTAGTTTTTAGTTTTATTCAAATTTGTATACCGCCCTTTCTCCCTTTCGGGACTCAGGGCGGTAAACAGGCAATAATAAAAACAACAGTAAAACATCCAATACAATAAATATACTAAAAATTGATTAAACACTAAGCCTGCTCTAAAATACCCTGTAAAACCCCTAATAGAAGCCAGGCCGGCCACACGAAATAGATGGGTTTTCAAGGCTCGGCGGAAAAGGCACAGGTCTGTGGTTGTGCGTAGGTCAGGGGGTAGGTCATTCCAGAGGGCGGGAGCTGCCACAGAGAAGGCTCTCCCCCTAGGGGTCGCCAGCTGACATTGACTGGCTTACGGCACCCCGAGGAGGCCTTCTCTGTGGGAGCGGACTGGTCGGAGGGAGGTATTTGGTAGGAGGCGGTCTCGCAAATACCCAGGTATTTGTAACTTAGCAGCTTTAAGATTTGCGTGCTTCAAATGCCAGAGTTTCTGAGCCAACATTTTGGTTGCTAAGCAATAGCGTTAAGTGAGTTTCACCACGTTTTACAAGTTGGCCACTCCCACTCGGTCACATGGCCAGAAAACCACTCCCACTCGGTCACATGGTTGGCAAGCCACTCCCATACAGTCACATGGCTAGCAAGCCACTCCCACAAAGTAGGCCACACCTACAGAAGAGGTTCTAAAAAAATTTGAAATCCACCACTGTCCTGTGGCGAAGGTCCAGGTTTTCAAGACAAAACCAGATTTCCACTCTCCAGTTTTCTGTCTTTTTGTGAAATGTGTATATTCAGTGCAGAAAGAACAGCTGGACTTAAACAGCCTTTTGAAATTCTTTCCATCCAGTTGGAACAAAGAAACTTTCACCAAAAGTCCCCGGGGAGAGGAAAACATTCTCCCAACCGCTTCTTAAGGACAGGACATTACTGAAAATTCCCCCTAGGAACAGACTCCCTTCTCTGTCTTTTCTTGGAATTAAAAACTTGGGAAGTCAGGAATCTGCAGACTGCTGGAGAGAGAGGTTACAGGTAGTCCTCAAGTTACACTCATTCATTTAGTGACCATTCGAACCAGTGATGGGTTTCAAATTTTTTTAGAACTTCTTCTGTAGGTGTGGCCTGCTTTGTGGGAGTGGCTTGCCAGCCATGTGACCGAGTGGGAGAAGCTTGCCAGCCATGTGACCAGGTAGGAGTGGCTTGCCAGCCATGTGACCGGGTGGGAGAGGCTTGCCAGCCATGTGACCAGGTAGGAGTGGCTTGCCAGCCATGTGACCGGGTGGGAGTGGCTTGCCAGCCATGTGACCGGGTGGGAGTGGCTTGCCAGCCATGTAAGTGGGTGGGCGTGGCCAACTTGTAAAATGTGGTGGAACTCACTTAACAACGCTCTTGCTCAGCAACCAAAATGTTGGCTCAGAAACTCTGGCATTTGAAGCACTCAAGTCTTAAAGCTGTCAAGTTACAAGACCCTTGCACCCCTAACCCTTTAGAAAAAAAATCCTAGGGGTGTTCAAACTTGACAGCTTTAAGACTTGTGCACTTCAACTCCCATAATTCCTCCTCTCGCTCTTCCTCTTGAGGATGGGCGGACGGGTGGGGGGAGGGAGCTGGAACTGGTTCTAAACGGCCCTGTAGATTTGTGGAACCTCTTCTATAGAAGAGGCTAGAACTGGCAGGAACCCACCCCTGATTCGGACCCAGATTGTTGGGGGAAATATGCTATGTGAAACCACTGAGAGAGAGCTGTAAAGCACTATAAAGCAGTACATAAGTCTAAGGGCTGTTGCTATTCAAAATTACAACGGCACTGAAAAAAATGACCTGTAACCAGCGTTCACACTTACAACATTGCATCATCCCCACGGTCACATGATCAAAATTTGGGTGCTGGCCGACTGCGATATATTTATAAGAGTTGCACATGTCCCAGGCACATGATCATCATTTGTAATCTTCCCAGCTGTCTTTTGACAAGCAAAGTGAAAAGGTATAGCCAGATTTGCTTAACAACTAAATAATTCACTTAGCAACTCTAGGGATTCACTTATCAACTGTAGCTTAAAAAGGTCAAAATTTGGAAATTTGGGGCTTCATTGTGGTCGTAAGTCAAGGACTACCTGCATTGTATAGTAAAGGACAGAACATTCACATACAATCCCACGATGTAAAAAAAGATGTGGAGACTCTAGAAAGAGTGCAGAGAAGAGCAACAAAGATGATTAGGGAACTGGAGATTAAAACATATGAAGAACAGTTGCAGGAACTGGGTAGGTCTAGTTTAATGAAAAGAAGGATTAGGGGAGACATGATAGCAGTCTTCCAATATCTCAGGGGTTGCCACAAAGAAGAAATAATCGTTGCTTGATTATTTTTTCCAGAATCTTTCCTGGTATTGAGGTCAGGCTGATGGGTCTATAGTTTCCTGGATCTATCTTTTTTCCTTTTTTGAAGATGGGAACCACATCAGCTCTGGTAGTTCCCCGGTGCCCCCAGGATCTCTGAAAGATATAGTTCAGTGGTTCTGAGATCTCATCTGCCAGTTCCTTCAGAACCCTGGGGTGTAATCCATCCAGTCCTGGTGATTTGAACTCGTCTAGGGTAGACAGGTGCTCACTATTTTCTTCCCTATTTCAACTTGTGTTCCTAATCTGATTTTTTGTGGTGCTGTTTTTGATAGATTGGGCTGTTTTATCCCTTTGTGTAAAGACACATGCAAAAAATGAGTTAAATAGTTCTGCTTTCTCCCTGTTGCTTGTCACCTTCTTGTAACGGGAGCTCATTCCGTTACGCGACGCTAGGGATTCGAACCGCCGAACTGCCAACCTTTCTGATTGACAAGCTCAGCCTCTTAGCCACTGAGCCACCCTTCCTGCACGGATGAAGCCACCACCACAATCAAAGAACATCCATTTCAAAACGAATCCAAATTGCAGCTGCACCAGAAGCTCTTTCTCTAGGCACAGGTTTGAAGGCTTTCCTAAAGCTTCATTTCCCCCCAACATTTCTCAATGAACTGAAGACGAGGCAGTTGATTCTAGCCCAGGGCTTCTCAACCTCTACTATTGCTCCCAGTTCCCATGATGGTTCCTCTTGGCACAACTCTTGAAGGAGAAGACAGGTGTAGCTCTGAGTCCCACCAGTAGACAAAGCCCAGTAGACAAACCCAGCTCAATTACAGGCCTTTCAGATCCAAACAAGAATCTGAGCAGGAGGGCAAGTACTAACCAGACCACCATTCCCAGCCTTCTTCCTTCTTTCTCCTTTGTTTCGCAACCCAGGGGTATATTTATTTCTGAAACTCATCTTAGCCTCTCCTTTGCCGCTGTACTCTCCCAGAGCATCCTGTTGCCTGGCTAATATTGGTTGCCACGGCAACATCATCCCAAGCACCCACCTCTCAGCTCTCCAGCATAAGAAATGACAACTAAGTGGTTTTCTTTGCACTTAAGAGATGGAACTGACCAGTTTCTATCAGGGGTACGTGGAGCCAACCCATAAGCATCTATATCCCATCATCCCCATCTCACCTACTATTATGAGGTATTGCCGCACAGCCTGCTACAATTTGGGGTGGGGTGGGGGTTGCATTCGTGAGTGTTGTGCTAAAACATTTCAGATGAAAATAATTTTTCATATTCTAAGAAAGAAATCATCGTACCAGCATGAACATTCAGAAATTAAAAAGTTATACATTAGAAACCATTTATTAGGTCATCAGATAATAAATTCTGAGTTCTGCAAGAGGTTTCAAAACAAAAAGGAAAAACCCAGGGAGATGGAAAACATGATGGAATTGCAAGAGTTTGGGTTGGTTTATTCAGAACCATGGTTCCAGCAAATGTAACAACTATTACTACTACTACTACTACTACTACTACTACTACTACTTATTATTATTATTATTATTATTATTATTATTATTATTATTATTATTATTATTATTATTATGTGGTTAATCTTTGGTGAGATTCACAGCCTTTGGGGCTGGTTGGTAGCTCAACAGCTCGAGTCCTAACCAAGGACCTAGGAACTGTCAAGGTAACATCGGAGGATATAAGCAGTTCCAAGCAGGGTGGCCCTTTGTAAAGTCAGAATGCTCAAGTCCGGCAAACCTAGAACCTCCACATATAAGCTGTTCAAAGTAGGGTAGTTTTTTTTGTAAAATTAGAATGTTCAAGTCCGGTAAATTTAGAATTTCTACATAGCGAGGTAGCCCTTTAGGTATTGCTACAAGGGCTCCAATTACAATCGGGACAACACACAATTTCTTTTTCCACAGTCGCTCAACTTCAATTTGCAAGTCCTGGTACTTTGTGATTTTTTGAAGAATTATTATTATTATTATTATTATTATTATTATTATTATTATTATTATTATTATTATTATTATTATTTTAATCTTTGGTGAGATTCACAGCCTTTGGGGCTGGTTGGTAGCTCAACAGCTCGAGTCCTAACCAAGGACCTAGGAACTGTTAAGGTGACGTCGGGGGATCTATTATTATGATTATGATTATTTGCATGGCAAATCAGTCCTAAATGTTCATGTACCAAAACAGGTTTTTTTATAGCAGAAACATGTAGAAAGTCATAGAATATTCAGATATCATTCCGTTTGGCATTGCAAAGATGGTTCAGCCAATCCAAAAAATTCTACCATGGCATAAGGAAGATGAAACTGTTCATGCAGGAAGCAGTATAAAAGTAAAATGGAATCTACAAATAAAATCTTATTGAAATTAAATTCTAACAGTTGTGCTGCTCCAGGGAGTGGTTTCAGAAAACTGGAAGATTTGAAAGTTAGAATTGCTGGATGGCTGTAAAAATAACACAGAGAAAGAACATCAGAGAATTCTCGCTCTATCCTTGAAGCAAATTGCTTCTTCTCTGGAACCGTTTACCCTGAGCATGCCAAGAAAGCACTTGAGCAAACTTTAACCTGATGGCCCTCAGAGGGAGAGCTCAGGGCAGAAATTTAGCAGAGGCAATTCCTTTTTGAAACCCAAGCTGTTAGAGAGATAAGGCCAGCAAACCAGAGGTGGTTTTAGCCAGTTCTGACAGGTTCTGGAGAACCGGTAGCGGAAATTTTGAGTAGTTTGGAGAACCGGCAAATAGGCTGGCCCCGTCCCTGCTGCCTCACAGCTGATTTTCTTTTGTTGCCCTGAACAGGAGAACGGAGCTGGAAAGCAGGTTAGTGGGGTGGGGAGGGAATGGGGATTTTGCAGTAACCTTCCCCGGCCACACCCATAAAGCCACACCAAGCCCACCAAGCCACGCCCATAGAACGGGTAGTAAAAAAAATTTGAATCCCACCACTGCAGCAAACGCAACTTTTCAGCCTTTTCGCTGAGGAGCTCTGGGCCAGCATCAAAATGGCAGCTCCTGGAGAAATGGAGATCGCCATATTGTTTAAGAAAGGGTGAATCAGCTCAGGTTGGAGAGAAGAGACAGCTGAAGCTCTCAGGCTCAGAAGTAATGGGATAAATAGATGGGTGGCTGGAAGGAGGGGAAAGGGAAGGGAGGAAAGGGTGGGGGGAGAAGGAGGAAGGAGAAGTGAAGTGAAGCAAAGCAACAATGTGAACAGAGCTTGAATTACCGTATTTTTGGAGTATAAGACGCATCTTTTTTCCTCAAAAAAGAGGCTGAAAATCTGGATGCGTCTTATACACTGTATGCAGCATTTTTGGCCTCCTGAAACCCGGCCCCTTTGCAAAAATGGCCATGCATAGCCTTTAGGAGGCTTCCAGAGAGGGGGCTAGGCAGGGAAAAAATGAGCGAAAAACAGGCCATCTTTTGCCCCCCCCCCAGCCCCTAGGAGCATTCTATAAGACTTCTAAAGGCTATGCATGCCCTTTCCTTTGACAAAAAATGGGCTGTTTTTTGCTCATTTTCACACCCCCCCCCAACTCCCCCAGCCCCAAGGAGCACTCTACAAGCCCGCTAAAGGCTATGCATGCCCCCGTTTTTGACAAAAAAAATAGGCTGTTTTTGGGAGGTCTGCAGAGTACAAAACCTTTTTTTAAATTTGCCTCTTCAAAATCTTGCTGCGTCTTATACTCCGGCGTGTCTTATACTCTGAAAAATACGGTAGTTGTTTTTCTCCTTTGCTTTCTCATTCTTTCTCAAGCAGAGAGTGTTACTCAGCTGACAAGAGCAATGTTTTTCCCCAGGGCTGATCTGGGACGTTCCTTCTTTTCCTTGCCTGTCGTAAAGGAAAAGCCAAATGACCCTTTTGCCTGCACATCCACGATACAGAACAATAATGTTTGTTTGCCCTGCTGTGGCTGCAAACAGCTTTGTTTTCCAATGCTCTTGCTGACTTCCAAAGTAGGCAGTTGGTCCTCTCCTGCCTTTTCAACCCTTCCCCTCCCTCCTCTGGGAACAGCCCATCCCACCCTGTCGTAGCAGCAGAAACCTGGCGGAGGAGATGTTGTAGCTTAGCCCACTTCGTCTTGGCAAAGAACCGCAGCTAAAGTTATGGGACAAGTTCAGGCACCTACCCTTTGTGACTTGAAAACATTCAGTCTTTGGTGAAAAAGAACTTAATGCTCTTTCTCGGCACGGAGGAAAACAGCATCTCTGCTTCTCTGCATCCACCCACATCCCTCGGTCACTTCCAAACCGAATATCTAAACTGCAGTGTTTGGGAGCAATGGACCAAATAATTATTTTCAAGCTCATCGTGCTAAATTAGACACAATGTTGCAATCTACAAGCTCTTCCAGAATCACTGTGGTTTTTTTTTAAAAAAAGATATCCATCCCTCTAATGCAGGGGTCTCCAACCTTTGCAACTTTAAGTCTGAAGGACTTCAGCTCCCAGAATTCTCCAGCCAGCTTTGCTGGCTGGAGAATTCTGAGAGCTGAAGTCCTTCAGACTTAAAGTTGCAAAGGTTGGAGACCCCTGCTCTAACGAATAAAGGGTGAAAAAAGAGGAGCCCTAGCAATTCTTTTTAAATTACTATTAAGACTTTCAAGCATCAGGGAAAATGGGAGGAAATGCCCCATCCCAAATTATTTACCTTCAGGCTAAATGTTTTATTTTTCTTTTTTTATATACTTGCTGGAGACAGCTCTATCAACAGCTCTGAGCTACTAATGAAAACAGGGTGGGACCTCTGGCTGTAAAAGCTTCCTACTGTCGGAAGCTAGCACCCACCCCTTTCCTAGAAAAATGAAATATCCTGGGAAATATTGAAAAGGCAGAATATTATATTTCCCTGGATGAGAAATGGAGAGACATGCTTTTAGGCAGGAAGCAGACTCACTCTTAAAAGCCCCCACCTTCGTCAAGAAGCCATTTTAAAAAGCCTGGGTCAGTCTATTCTACATAACAAAGATATCCACCCTTCAGCTCCAGGGTGATGGTGTGGTAGTATTAGCCCTTTTCCCATCTCACTATAGGGCACCTGGGAAGAAGCAATACTCAACCAAACCTGGACTCAAAAAACAGCCTCTGCATGGCCCCATGGGAGTCTGACAACCAATCAGAATACAAGATCAAGATCAAAGGCCAGAGAAGGCATAAAACCAGGGACTTTCAGCATCTCGGTCTCTCGTCTTCTTCACCCAACATCTGGAAGCATGTGATCCCCCTTTTCTGTTCAGGAGCTCAAGCCATGTGATCCTGTCCACCATTAAACCATCTTTCCAAGCAGCCTCCATGTTTCCAGTGTCTTTTTCCCCCCACTTGGAACTGAACCCAGAAGGACATTTTCTTCCAACACTACCTCCCCAAAAACAGGGTCAGGAGGAGAATGCTACCTTCATACCCATTTCTGGGCTTCCCTCATAGATCATAACTGGGCCTTGAAGGAAGGCTCTTAAAATAGGAATCTCTTTCTACATTCTTCGTTTGTCTGCTAGGATATCTAAGTGACGCTTCAGTGTTCATTGTCAATCTATTCCTGATTATGTCTGGGAGATAACAACAGAGAAAGACTGATTAAATGGGCCTTTAATTCAGTTTAACAGGCTCTGATTTTATACTTTTAAAACTCGGCAAGAGTTTTATCTGGCTCAGCAGTGAGAAGTATTTGTAAAAAAGATCTGGACATTTTGGTACTATAATATACTTCCATGTCAGAAGCTCTGAAGTGTTTCTGGGGTGAAAGGATCAACTAGACTATTCCATTGGCATTACTGTTGCCTGAGGGACACCTAGTTGGGGGCTTGTTTTGTGTCCCTCCTAAGTTGCCCACCAAAGTGGCACCCATCTATCTACTCTTATTTGCCCTACTTTCAAACTGCTGGGACGGCTGGAGCAAGTAATGGGAGCTCACCCTGCCAGGGAGCAGCAACTGGGTTTAAAAAGTGAGCCAGCTGATCGTCAAACCAGCATTCTGACCACACAAGCCACTGGGCTCCCTGATATTTTAGTAGACACAGATTAAGCATGACCCAGCAGTGTGTTGCAGCTGTCAAAAAAGCAAATTCAGTCCCAAACTGCAACAATGCAGGGTTAGTGCCACGACAACAAGAAGTGATGGATGTACTTCAGTAGTGCGGCGACACTTGAAATAATGGGTCCAGTTCTGGTCACCATGATACAAAAAAAAAAAGATACTGACATCCTAAAAAGAGTGCAGAAAAGAACTCAAAAATGATAAGGGGACTAGAGTCTAAGCTAGACAATTTCCTAATAGTGAGAACAATTTGTTGTTAGAACAGCTTGCCTCTTGGTGCTCTGGGTGCCCTATCATTGGGAGGATTTTTTAGGGGGGAAAATGGGCAACCATTTATCCAGGATGGAATAAGGACTCCTGTTTTAGGCAGGCAGTTGGACTAGAAGGCCTCCAAGGTCTCTTCCAGCCCTATGATTCTATTTCTATTTTCCAACTCCTAAAGTAGAAGAACTAAGTAGAAGAACTATGCATGAAGACAAATTCCTTGTGTGTTCAATCACACTTGGCCTATAAAGAATTCTGTTCTGTTCTGCTCTGCTCTGCTCTGCTCTATTCTATTCTATTCTAATTAGAACAATTAATCAGTGGAATAAGTTGCCTCCAGAAGTTGTGAATGCTCCAACACTGCAAGTCTTTAAGAAGATGTTGGATAGCCATTTGTCTGAAGTGGTGTAGGGTATCCTGCCTAACCAAGGGGTTGGACTAGAAGACCTCCAAGGTCCCTTCCAACTATTCTATTCTATTCTATTCTATCAAGTGGGGGAATTAAAAAGTGAGATCCAGATTCAAAATATCTGGCCATGAAAGCTATTATGCAGGAGTCATGGGGGCTTCATTACTGGATATTTTCAAGCAAAGATTAGATAGCCATTTGACTAGGATAAACTAAGGATTCCTGGGCAAGGGGCTGGACTAGAGGACATCTAAGCTCCCTTGCAACCTCATGGTTCTATGATATTTCAATGCAGCCTCAGTGGTGTTGAGAGGATATCCCAACATCAAAAAACCCAAACAGAAAGGATCTGAGTTATGTAGAACTTGCCAATTTCCTTCCCAGAGACTAGAACTAAATCCATCCTGATCTGATCTAGCAAAGTGTATATTTTCAAGACCAGATTGCATTGCTTTGTCTACCTTTGTGAAATTGGTTTTTGCCCTGATTATTTTATTAACAAGTGTGATCACCATAAATTAGGAGCTTATTGCTTCTACTGCTGATGGAGTCTTAATACTAATGTAGGAACAAGATGTGGGATAGGCTCTTTTATTTTTCTTTTTTGTCTAGGATCATAGCAGTAAAAATAAAAACCAGACGAACAATTATACGGTATAAAGCAGATGTGATTTAGTGAATCTATTGATTTTAACCTGGAAGACACTGATGGAACTTGGAAACATCCATATACAGTAGAAATAGTCCTTAGTTACTGTAATTTTAATTGGGTTTTAGTATTGGGTTTTTTAACAATAGGCCAAATTATTTAATATTTACTAATCTGTTATTTGTATTTCCTCTTTTATTATGGCTGTTCACCGCCCTGAGTCCCGTGAGGGAGAAGGGCGGTATATAAGTTATATATATATGTCAAATGATTTCAACATGCAGCTTCCTGCCAGCTCCCCTCTTGGCTTTGTAAGTGTAAGTGACCACTTACAAAGGTCACAAATGACCATAGTCATAAATGTGCACTGTGCCCAAACTACAATCCCATGACTGCAAGGATGTTGTGATGGACACCGATTCGAGGACCAGTCATAAATTGCCCCTTTGTAGAGCTATTCTAACCTTAAACAGATGCTGAACAAGATCACAAACTACCTGTTATAAAGAAAGCTGCCTGGCAAGACAGGCCTTGAAGAGCTCAGCTGCCTATCCAGGGTTAGCCCTGATCGTTTGCAAATGACCAGCATTGATCTGGCAGCCAACAATAACCCATGGCTGTACTGCCCCACCCCGAAGCCCATTTACTCAAGAATATCTTCTGGATGTGCCCCAGATAAAGCTTAGGCCAGAGGTGTCAAACTGGCAGCCTGCAGGCCAGAGGCGTCAGGCCACTCCCACCCCAGCTCCGCGAAGAGGAGAAAACGTTGCAACATGTCAGGGGACAGCAACGTGACACTGGGAGTTTGACGCATGTCTAGTTTAATAAGGATTGGGGAGACATGATAGCAGTGTTCCAATATCTCAGAGGTTGCCACAAAGAACAGGGAGTCAAAGTATTCTCCAAAGCACCAGAGGGTAGAACAAGAAGCAATGGGTGGAAACTAATCAAGGAGAGAAGCAACTTAGAACTGAGGAGAAATTTCCTGACAGTTAGAACAATTAACCAATGGAACAGCTTCCCTCCAGAAGTTGTGAATGCCCCAACACTGCAAGTCTTCAAGAAGATGTTGGATAGCCATTTGTCTGAAATGGTGTAGGGTTTCCTGCCTAAGCAGGGAGTTGGACTAGATGACCTCCAAGGTCCCTTCCAACTCTGCTATCGTACACCTGTGGCTTAGGCCAAGATTTCTCAGCCTTAGCAACATGAAGATGGGTGGACTTCAATTCCCAGAATTCCCTGGCCAGCATGCTGGCCAGGGAATTCTGGGAGTTGAAGTCCACCCATCTTCATGTTGCTACGGTTGAGAAACACTGGCTTAGGCATTGACTCCTCCTGTTGAAGAATCCCTACCCAGAGCTGATTATGCAATGGGGAGGTTGATAGAGGAGGCCTCATTCATTCATAAATGTCATCATTGCTTTTATCAGTGGAGCAGGTGGGAAAGACTCCTGAGCAGAGAGATTGCTCAGCCACAAAAGGATGTGATGTTACTAAAAGTCTGGGAGAGAGTTTGGAAGGAGGGGGAGGGGCGGGGGACCTGCCTTCCTTTCTGTAAACAGCCCTTTTCATCAAATATTCATGCCTTCCATTTCTCCCTGGGCCTTGTCATCGCACTTCTCAACCCGTCCTGCCTTCTAATGCACATCCTTAGCACTTTAAATGCCAATTGCTTGCTCGCTCTCCTCCTTTTCGTTCTTTATTTTTCTTTCCACCGGGCCTCACAGCGTCCTGAAGGAGAAAAATTAAAATCACCCAGTGGCTAGAAAATACAGGCTTTGTTTCAGAGCTGGAGCCATGAACGCAGAAGGGATGATTGAGGGTGAGGTGATAACAGGGCTTTCAAGAAACAGAGCAGAAAGGAACTTGAAAATATAGGTAGTCCTCACTTACAAACCACATTTGGGCGTGCGCCCGTGGGCACTAAGTGAAGCAGTTGCTAAGTGAAACCAGAACTGTGCTTACAATCTTATTTCAGCTTTCCTTCGCTTTACAGATGTGCAAACAACTGGTTATAATATTTTTTGGCACCTGTAACCGCAAACACTGACTAAACAAGGCTGTCACTAAATGAGGATTACCTGTAATCACAGAGGCTGAATGTCTTCCCCTTTTTCTCCAATAATCTGTCTACTTACTCCTAATAGTTTAGTGTTTGTTCCCAAAGAGTTACCGTATTTTTCGGACTATAAGATGCACCGGAGTATATGACGCACCATGATTTTGAAGAGGTAAATTTTAAAAAAAGGTTTTGCATTCTGAAGGCTTTCCAAACCCTCTGCACGCTTCGTTTTTTTTTTGGGAGGGGGGGGGGAAGGACATGCAGAGCTTTGGGAGGCTCTTGGAGTGCTCCTGGAGGTTGGGGGTGGGCAAAAATGAGCACAAATGGCCTGTTTTTTGCTAGTTTTTGCCCTCCCCGGGCCTCAGGAGCATTTTGCAAGCCTCCCAAACCCTCTGCAGGTCCATTTTTGCAAAAGGGGAGGGGTTTCAGTAGGCCAAAAATGTTGTATTCGGTGTATGAGACACACCCAGATTTCCCCCCTTATTTTTGAGGTGAAAAGATGCGTCTTATACTCTGAAAAATACGGTAGTTCAGTTGACTATTCATAGCATAAAGCAAGGAAATTGCATCTGTCCATTTATGTGGCCACTTCAATCCTCTTGTATATTTTTTTTTCCCGCTGGCTGCAACCGGTGAGAAGGTTTCCAGAATTTCACAGTTACCATTATGGTGAACTTGACTGGAAATATACCTTGAATGGGATTTTTGCAGCTCAACCACATCTGGAGGGCCTCAGATAAAGAAAGTTATAAACAGAAGATAACAGACAAGTGTTGGAATTCAGCTCTGGAATTCTCTGTCACAAGAGGAAATTACGGGCAGAGGTCTGCTTCGCTTACAGAGTCCACAATAAAAGAGAAAATGTCTGTGGAGGATACAGGCTCCAGACCAGGGATTCGGCAGCCTTAAACACTCAAAGAACCATTTGGATCCATTTCCCACAGAAAATAAAACACCAGGAGCCACAAAACTCTTCCTGAACGGTTACAAAAACTAGCATATATAATTGAATTAAACGTTCTGTTTTCTTCTGAAACTTTTCTTTTCTTGGCTTTATCCATGATTGGCCCTACTGGGGGGGTTGTGTGTCAAAAAGCTCACTAAATCGCATGCCAGGCGAGTGTTGCACATTGGCGGTTATGACACGTTTTGAGTGACAGAGAGCTGCAGCAGAGGGATGAAAGACCCACATGCGGCTCCAGAGCTGCGGCTTGCTGACTCCTGCTCTAGACCCTCTACGGAAGTGTTTTCCAATCTCAGCAACCTTTAAAGATGTGTAGACTTCAAATCCCAGAATTCTGGGATAGTGACTAGGGAATTCTGGGAGTTTTCATGCTGGCTGGGGAATTCTGGGAGTTGAAGTCCACACATCTTAAAGTTGCTAAGATTGAGAAATACTGTCGTAGAAAATACGTGTTACTCTCTCTTTGTTTTTTCATAGAATGTATTTCCGGTAAATTTATCTTTCAGTCAAAAGTTCCACCACCTATAATATAGGACCCTGGGTCCTTTTTTAGGAGAAGGGCGGGGTATAAATTTAAATAAATAAATAAATAGTGAAATAAATATAGTAGCTTCCTTTTTGCAAAGCTCCTGGAGGCATCTAGCTGGTTGCCACTGGAATCACAATGTTAAACTGGTTATATATTTACTTGATCCCCAAAAGGTTCCATTTTGTTAAAGCTATCAAGAATTACTGTCCAAAATGGTTCATGCAGGATAGGATTCTGTCTTTAAACATCTGTTGCTGAAGGCAAGAACCATTTATATTAGGGGTCTCCAACCTTTTCAACTTTAAGTCTGAAGGACTTCAGCTCCCAGACTTCAGAGCTGAAGTCCTTCAGACTTAAAGTTGAAAAGGTTGGAGCCCCCTGATTTATATCTATTTTTTTTCCTTGGGGAGTAAAAAATGTTTTGTAAGCCACCCAGGGTCACCGAGAGCAAGTTGGGCAGCCCTATAAATTTTCATAAATAAATACTCTGCCAACTCATAATCTGTATTTATGAGTCACCAACCAACTCATCGCCTAGGGATTGGGGCCATGAGAGGAAGTGTGAGATAGCCCAAAGGGAATCTGTGTGGCTCTCCATCTGCCTTCAAGACAAGCATCTCTCTGAGAGGTTCACCAAGTATATCCACTTGTGTTTTGATTCTGAGCAGAGGTAAACTACCTCTTTACAAGGGTACCTATGCTCTCAGCCCGTATAGGTAGTCCTCGACTTACAGTTCATTTAGTGACCATTCAAAGTTACAACAGCACTGAAAATAGTGACTTATGACCATTTTTCACACTTATGACCATTGCAGCATCCCAATGGTCACGTAATTTACATTCAGAGGTTTGACAACTGACTCGTATTTATGGCCATTTGCGACCTTCCGACAAGCAAAGTCAATAAAGAATCCAGATTCACTTACCAACCATGTTAGCAATTTAACAATTGCCGGGATTTACTTAGATATGTGGCAAGAAAAGTCGTAAAATGGGACAAATTCACTTAACAAATGTTTCACTTAACGATAGAAATTTTGTGCTCAGTTGTGGTCATAAACTTATACAGTAAGTTACTAATAACTGTAATGGAGCCTGCCCATCACAGTCGTGCTTTTGTGACAGTTGTAGATGTGACCAACGCAATTTTACAACATTTCTTGCAGCAGTCAGTAAACAACTGGAGCCGTTGTAAAGCAGCCATCACAGTTGTTAAGTGAACAGCATGTTAATTCAACAAAACAATATTTCATTAAGCATGTGGCTTTGATGAAAACCAGAGGTAAATGCCAATTTTAGCAAAGCCATCATAAAACTCAGTCATGTGAGCATGTAAACAGCCATAAATGCAGCCAGTTTCTGAGCACCTGAAGTTGA